>CM062819.1:519522445-520168605 GCA_031772625.1 Pinus tabuliformis
AAAGCATTCTTCCTGCCTGAGGAACATCTTGTAGAAGACAAGAATGGGGTCCGGAGAACCAGCTTACCTCCTCTCTGGAGCGAAGTCAGTTTCCAAATCATGAAATACATTACCTGTGAAGGGAGGTTCAACATTGTCTACGGCTATCATTTTAGGTTACTAAAGGGACACCGGATCAGTTATCTCATCATGGACTCATCAAAATTTTAGTGGAAGATGCCCTCCACACCTACATTGTCCCCCTCTCTTGTGAAATTTTCCGAAACATGTTCAGAGATGACGATATTAGAATTCTAGCCGAGGAGATCACCTCATCCAGCAGTGAAGAAGGGGAACACACTGAAGCAGGAAATAAAACCAGTGGTAAAGAAACACAGGACAAACAAGCACCAGCAGGACAAAAAGAGAAAGAGGGAAAGGGCCAAATTGTTGAGCCTAAAACAGAGCAAGGAACAACAGCACCAACACCAAGGGAAAAGAGACTGCAGAGGAGAGCAGAGAAGGCAAAAACATCCCAAGTAAAGGCTAGCATAGCCACAACAGTCACACCAAAAAAAAAGGTAAATAAAGATCCTGAAATGGCCGCAATACAGGCAGAAACAGTTGACACAGAGGCTTCTAAAGGAACCATGGAAACAGAATAGCAAAGGGGGAAATCACCGGAAATATTGGCAATAGAGGCAGTAGTTGTGCTTGTCGCCTTAAAAACACCTCCAAAACAAAAAGGGAAGCGAAAGAGGCGAACCTCCATGTACTTTAAGGCAAGAAGGAGCACATGGATCAAAGTAGGTAGACCCCAGCCGCAATCAAAGGAGCCAATTATCATTGAGGACACAACCCCTAAACCAAAGGAAGGGTCTCCTTCAAAGATATCCATCACCTATGAACGAGGAAGCCCAAAAACTTCCACCTGGAGAGAAAGACTGAAGACAATGGACTCAAAGATAGTTCTACAGGAAGCTAAGAAAGCTCTACAGGAAACTCGAGCTAAGCTAAAAGAGACAGAGAAATTGGAGGAAAAGATGGCCAAACAACCACAAGAAGAAGAAAGGACAGAGGAAATATTGGAACCAATCCGTCAACCCAGTTTGGGCACATACTATAACCTGTTAGAAGCTAGGAAAATAATTCCCCAGAAATTTGCGGTGCCACTATTCTTTGCACTAGAAGAAGAAAGAATTAGGACTCACACTTGGATGAGGATCGCCAAGTCCAAGGGTGTGGTAGACATAGGCCCCTTAGAAGAAAAAATCAGGGAGTCAAGGAAAGAATTGGCCATGGTGAAGCATGTGGAAAGCATTCAGAGGGCCAAACTACAGGAAGAGAACGAGCTATTGAAACAGCAGCTACAACTACAGGGAATCCATAAGGAAGACAGGCCCTCCATTCTAGGAGAACAACAACAATGGGAAAAGCCTCCAACAGACAAAGAAACCTTGGATGAACAGCAAAGAAAGGATGGGTTGTAGGCTATAATCAAGGCACTAACAAAACAGTTGCAGGAGAAGGAGTTACAAGCAGCAGAGGAGATACAGTCTCTAAGGCAACAGGTACATGAGAAGGAAGCCCAACTGGCCTGCATGGCCAGCTGGGCAATAGAGGTCGTACAATGTAGGTAGCCTTCCAAGTCATAGACTTTGTACCTTAAAGATCAATGGTTGCAGTTCCAGATTAACACCTTGACCCAAAGGGGCACTACTCCATTTCAAAACTACCATAAATTCATGGCTTTATGTGACAGTAGCTCATTAGAGGATAAAGCTAAATTATCAGAGTTTTATTTACACAACTTAGCCCTCCCAAACATGAATTCTTGGGATCCCAACACTGTGGTAGGAGATGTGCAACTTATGGCCATGGCCTCTTGGTTGAATCATGAGGAAAAAAGGGCAGAAGAGGTCCGAGATATTATGAACAGGGAACTCAGTGAACCACTAATGAGCATAGTAGAGCCGGAGGATCCCTCAGCATTGATAAGCACCCACCAGCACTTGGCCAACAACCCTCAGGAGTTACCATATTACATTGAATGACAAGCTCAAGCTATTGCCCACTTTGAGGACATGGAGAGATTGTTGGGGGATAACTGTCTTCATGCTTGCACAAGGAGGTGGAACACACTGCCCCACAATTTGAAGATAAGAGAATACCACTTTCCAACCAGGATGAGGGAGGCCTTGGCAAGGGTACCCCTCTATAAACAGTCAATGCAAAATCTTCAGGCCAATTGGATCGGCCTAAAGTTCAATCCTCCTTTACTTTTGGGATTGCTGGAAGGAGTTAAGGAAGAAGAGGAAAACAGGCAATGGGAGGAAGTGGAATGAAAAGAAGAATTTCATGACCGGAAAGAAGACATCACCTCGGAAGCCTGGGACGTGAGAGAGGTAGTCAAAGCTATCAAGGATGATGAGCTAAATTAGTTGCTCAGAGGATGAGCAACCCATTTAGTAGGGGGGTGATGATGAGCCCCAAATATGGGTAACTTATTGGGCTCATTTTTCTATTGTTCTTCATCAATCCACCATTTTTCATAGTTTATGCATGTTTTTGAGTATATTTATGTTAGTTGAACGAATGAGAATAGTCACTTGATCAAGAAGGCTAACACGTGGTTATTGCAGATTTTTGGACAAATTTTGGACCAAGGCCAAGCATTTATGAGCCAGATGACAGCCAAGCATGAAGGAACAAGGGTGAGGATTTTTATGAAGGGTGTCTTCTGCACTAAATGACTCCTTCCTCAAATTCTCCACCCTCAGCTCGGAGTTCAGCAGGCCACCGAAAAGGATTCCCAAGGGCAGCCGAGCAGTTTTGTGTAAAGTGACTAATCACTGGTAGTTCGAGCAGCCGAGCCCCTCGAGTTAAGGAGGGCTATTGGAGACCCTCGTAGTGCATAAATAGGAAGGCTTCCAGCCTTCGTAGGTTACTTTTTGAACAGTTGTATTCTGCACTATAGTGCTGCTAGTTTCTTAGCTCATTTTGTAGCTTCTACTGTACAAATTTTTTGTGACATGGTTATTTTTGAGTAATGGTTGGCACCAATTCTGAGCTTTTTCTTAGGAGCCTACAACTCTTGGGGTTGGGCCCAACCCAAGTGCCAAGGCTTCCTTTGTGTACTGTTATATGTTTTGAATGTCTTTATCAAATAATTTCTGTTAAGTAGATTAAAGTCTTGCTTGGTTACCTAGGTCATTGTTGATGATTAAAATGGATTTTCATGTTCAGATTGATTTGATAGGGTAATAATAGAGAAGATCTTCAGAAAAAGGCCATCAAGCACCCCTGATCTCACCTCTCCCTCTGTGGGACCATGAGCTGAGACCAAGGTGTCCTTGCCGCCACCAAAAACATTTTCTTTGCTTCATCATGTAATTGTTAGTGTTAGATTCTCATTTGCAGGAGTTGATACCAGTTGTGGTTACATGCTCAGGTTCATGATTGCTTAGTTTGCATAGCTATTTCACATGATTTCATTGCAATAAAATTCTGTTCATTTTCTTTGCTGATATTCAGGTCAGATTAGGTTAAAGTAGCTAGGTCTTTGGTTTTCCGAGTCTTTGTTTGAATAGTTTGGAAAATAACTTGTAGAGCACCTATGATACCTCTTTGCCTACCCGTACTCCATCAATACCACCTGCTCCATCCTCCAACTCTGATTCTTGCCTCACGATTGCTACGTTCCCTCACTTTGACCTAATTTCCATATTTTTGTGCAACATTGCTCTACCCCTCCTTGAACAAATCCAACCATCCTTATCACTCACCTGCTTCGTTCGCTAGGTCATGGACCCCTCCACATCATAATCCAACCTCCGTACCCACTTCTACACCTTTCTTCCACCATCAACCCTCCAAAATCCCCTTTCAGAACATCCTATGGAAACATCCTGTAGAAGCCACAGAACATCCTGTAGAACCCCTACAGACTTCCTGTAGAAGCTCACGAAAGCTGTTTCTTGAGATCCAAACACTTTGAGACTCTCTAGAAGGGTGCTAGGGATCCCTTAGGCCCTCTTCCAACCTTCCCAGCCTTCTGCAAGCGCCTACTCTATTTCCTTTCGCCAGTCAACCTCTACACAGTGAAAAACAGTTAAAGCACATGCAAAATAATTCTGACAAATTCCTCAAAAATGCAAAAAGGTGTTTTCTTAATATTTCTCTTCATAAGTAGCTTAGTCACATGCATTTTACCTTTCTAGAAGTCAATGGCATCCATTTCTGTAGCTTTCATCCTTTTACTTGCACCAGTAGGGTTAGTCGGTACAACTAGGGTTTGCATTCCTTTCTAGCTTTCAACTTCTTTCTACAAGTAGATTAGCCTCTGGTTGAGTTAGTTTTCATCCATCACAGTTAAAATCTTCTTCTAAGATCTCATAGAAGTTGGCTTAAGCTCCTAGCAGACTTGTGCCAGCTGATCAAGTGACAGCCTACGGCAAGAGCTAGTACTTGTGCATATAGCACCGTCGCTTCCAAGTTTGTTACGAACTACCGGGTTGATAAAAGTAAAGAAGGGAGTCCCATGATTTGCAGCATTATTGCTGCAATACTGGAGCCCACTAGTTGTATCAGTATCACATAAGGTTTTTGATGCATTTCACTGCCATCAAACCATTAAACCTACCCCATTACTTATTTAGGAGCCTAGTCAAGATGACTGAGAAAGTGAAAAGAAAAGGGAGAGATCATCAAGCAAGTTTATTTCATCATGGTTTGGTCAAAATCATAGTTCTTTATCAGATTTCATAGATTAACATACCATGGGAGACATTCATGCAAGCAGTTGCTCTTATGCCTACCACTAGTCAACCTAATAGTCAAAGCACTCCATTAGCACCATCTAGGCCACAGGAGGGTGGCTCATCAAGTAGGCCATCAGTGACAAAGACACCTAGGGTAGAGATTACAAAGACTTATAGAAAAGGTAAAATATTGGTGTTTTCCCCTGAAATAGCTGAGATGCCTAGACCTAAAACTAGGGCTCAAGCTAAGATGATGCCTAGGAAGACTATTAGTGAGGAAAGAGTTCAGCCTAGCACTATGAGACAATAATCATCAAGAGGAAAAGATGATACACCATTGTACAGTGAAGAACAAGCATCTCTTGATTTAGACATGGCTAACCTAGAAGAACACAATGAGGAAAAATCAGCTCAAGACATAATCAAAGAGAAATAGGCACAAATCAGGGAGCTCAAAGATGATCTTGCCAAGGCAAACTTCATGATATCCTTTTTGCAACAAGAGAACAAGTAGCTCAAATTAAATCAACTATTGCTAAGCAAACCTAAAGGAGATCATCCATCATCCAACAAGGCATATTTTGTGGTTGAGAAGGATAAGGGCAAGGCTGTCATTGAGGTAGGCTGTCATTGAGGTGGAGCAATAAGAGGACAAGGAATTTCAAGCACATCCAAGGAGGCCAAAGACAAGAGAAGTAGCAAGAAAGGAAGGACAGGAAAATGAGTCATCTCCTCCTCAAGTACACCAAAACCTAGATGACACTATAGCAACTAAGATTGAGAAGGAAAAATAAAACTGTCTTGGGAGAATCAATGAACACCTGGAGAAGCTACTAAAGAAGGCAAACAAAGACACAAACTTGCAAAGGCACGTGGCAAGGCATTATTACACTAGAAACTTGATTTGAAAAATTAGGGTTAGGAACATGAAGAGAAGGCTTAAGAAAACCCTAAGAAAGCTCAAGAAGAGAGAAAACCTAGATTTTCTTGCTGATGCGTCTCTAGTTTTCTAAATCATGACTAAAAAATGAATAAGCATAAAATTTTGGGAAAATTTTTGCAAATTTTGAGTTTTTGGTTAATTCTGGAAATTTTAATGTACAGAAGCGTAGTGTGGCCATGCTATGCTTCTTCTCAGAGAATCAAAATGAGGAATGGCACACATATCTAGGTTTCTTTTGACCTCTACATCACAGATATATACTTGGTCTCTCATGTCAGCTCACAATTTTGAAGAAAAAGTAAAAAAAATAGCAATTTTTCATGTTTCTGCCACTATTCTGGACCCCACACTATGCTTCTGGAGTAGTCTTGGGAGATTGGATTTTTAGGTGCCTTGGAGGTGGATTTTTGCAGGCTTGAAGCTTCAGAGGTCTTCTAGACATCCTCATCTACCTTCACCAACCATCAGTTCAACTCAAAGATCAAGCAAAGCCACCAAAAAATCTCCTCAAAGACCACGTTGTGCTTCTGAGGATTTTGTTGCACTTCTGTGGGAAAGCCATATTTTGAGTTTTGCTTGGTCAAACTCAACTTTGGTCGATGTAATTAGTGTCAAAATATTTTTACTTGATGTAGTTGAATATTATAATGATGGTTAGAGTGGATATTTTGTAATTAAATGTTGTCAAGTCAAATTGAAATCAGTTTATGTAAAAGAGGAAAGTAGTTTCTAACTACTGATGATGTGGCAGGGATTAGGCAGGAGTAGGAAATCAGTTCCTAAGGAGGATTCGACCCTTGAGAGGGGCAATATCTTTTTACATCTATATGTATTCATAATGAACTCATAGAGGGTGTTGGATTCTTGAAGCTCATCTCTTGGACTAGTGTACTAGAAATTTTTGCAAAAATATATGCAGTTCTAGTTATTTTCATGGGATTCTTGTGATGTGATTAATGTCACTTTGTTCCTTTAATTTTCTTTATGCATTTGATGATTAAGTATTTATAGTATCCATCTATATTCTTATAGTGATTATATCTTAAGTTTTAAAGCAGATTTCATGATCAATATGCTTTGTTTTGTTCGAGATTTTCACATAAGTGTTTTCTCTTCTAAGAAAATGAATTCATACTTATATGCTCATTTTTCTTCTTCTTTTTTCCTCACCATACTACAATGAAAAATTTACTTTGTGCCACCGATTGTATCTACCTTGCCCCATCTTATCTCTGCAACTGATCATTTGGGATACTTGACCTAGTTCTCAGACCTAGTGCTTCTGTCCAACAAACCCTAAATCAAACCCTACTATGCTAAATACCTAGCCTAAGATCTACATATTCTCCAGTCACTTCCATTGACTATGAGATTTTTTTTGAGAGAGCCCTCTTTGATTTTCTAGGGCTAGCTACCAAGTCCAAAGTTGGTTTGAGGTTAGCTCCTTGGCTTCCTTTCTCAGCCTTGGGAAACTGAGTGCTAACACTTTGGAAGTAGTGTTACCCATTGAATGTGAAATCCCATCCCTGAAACTAGCTATCGAATTACTACCTGCTACCTCTGCAGACGAAGAACATTTTGTACATTTAGCATGTTTAGATGAAAATCACTTTGATGTCGCACTAGCTAGCGAAGCTCACAAAAAACATGTCAAATCTCAATTTGATCAAAACGTTAACCCTCGTTTATATTCATAAGGTGACCTAGTCTTGGTTTATGATCAAGCTCATGACAAGTTAGGCGCGAGAAAGTTTGAACCCATGTAGCATGGACCTTACATCATAAAACACGTATTAGCTAAAGGAGCCTATGAGCTAGTTGATTACAATGGTATTCCTTTGGGAAAGCCCAGAAATGGTCTTTACCTAAAGAAATATTATGCATAAAATTTTGGTGGAGGTTTGTACATTATTTAATATTTTTTAGGTATATGTGATAGTTAATGTTTTTCACATTTTCTACTACTTCTCATGCTTATCTTGTTTTTCAATTTATTTGCAAATGTCAACGTTCCCTTAGACTTAAATTGGCTTTACTGATGGCGCTAGTCGTAGTATTCAAAATTTATCTTTCGCATCCTGGGTTATCTATTCACCTAGTGATGAGCTAGTCTCTATTCATGGAATATGCCTCTGTCAAAAAACAAATAACATACCAGAATATAGCACAAGAATTGAGCTATTAGCTGATGCCATCACATTTGGTATCCGAAATTTGATCATTAGGTTAGATTCATAGCTCGTAGTATTACATTTAAACGATGTCTACACAATAAGGAGTCCAAAAATGTTAAGAGTGTTTTCACGAGTCCATCTTTTGGAAAGGTAATTTTATTATATCAAATATCAACACATTTCAAGATATTTAAACACATTGACAAATGCATTGGCTAATCATGTGTTAAATAGACATTTGCAACATTTGTAAATTAAAAACAATATTCATTCATAGATTGATCAAGATAAACAGTAGGCAAAAGTAGTATTTTTTCATTAAAATAGAGTTTGCATAGAAGTGTGTCTACAAAATATGTCATATGAGGACATAAGGCCTCATGGCCTTTTATTTTCCGAATATGTTGACACCAAAAATCAAAATTTGGTCCTAGAAACTATAACAACTAAGCATGATGATGCTCATGATAGCAAATGACAACACGAGCAACTCGACGTAGTAATCATCTAAGTGGCCCTAGAACCCCAACTACATGTCTCTGATAAGGGCGAGGAATGTCATCCATCCCAGTCTCTGGGATATCCAAAGTCAACCTCTCAAGGTTGTGTTCCAGCTCTGTCAAAATCTCTTCTGCCTCTGGGTTAGTTGTCGCAGCCACTACAGGCTGCTCGCCTTGTCTGTCAAATCGGCTCAGCCCTGTTGGTCTGTTTGGGCCCACGCCTGCACATGCATTTTGAATAATTATCATTTGAAGACAAAAACACATAAAAATTTTAAAAGATTATAAATATGTCAAAACGAGAAATTCATACGTAGATCACCCCACCGAGTTCCTACTGGAAGTAGGATATCGAGATCACCTCTGTAATCCATCTTGGCATATGCAAAGTCCTTGATTGAAATAATTTGCTGGCCTAGCCAGTCAAAAAACTCAGGAGTATGCCTCACTACTTGTCCATCACCTCCATGACGTGCCATCAGTGCAACCCACCTCATCACGTGTGAATCCATATTATCCCCCTAATCTACTAGAATCTTCTGTGGCCAAAGAAGAGGAATACTCTCTAGGGTGAAAGCAATAAGAATGGAATTTTTATCACTGGGCTAGAAAGAGTTGGGTTGTCTCAACCTCTAACCTAGTGTAACTATTTTAGACCACCTGGACTGGAAGGAAGCCCTTCCAATCTGAGAGGGCTCTCTCAAATGTTTATAAAATTTACTTGAAACAACTCAAACAACAAATAACTAACTTTTATTTCTTTTTCTTCTGTGGTTTTGTAGGTGAAGAAAAATCTAATGACTGCCACCATTTGGCATGGAGTCAAATTAAAACAAATTATGGCCAACAACAGTGTTCAATATAAACTGAGGCATATGAAGTAGAGGAGGTTGAATTTATGGAGAAAGTTTCTTCAAATCGACATAAAAAAGGTGACGGGGTTTATAAGGTATATTTTCATGTAGTTCAACTCATGTTTTCTTTATTTTTAACTTCAACTATATAACATGTATATCATCATCAAACATAAACTCCACTATATAAAATCCTTGATTATTTCAAATGATTTGACAACGTCACCAAATATTAAGTTGCATAAATGTTGAGTGTGATGGCTTGGTCATCAAGCTAACATTTCTATCTAATTTGTAGCAAAGTGAATAGAAAGTGGTGGCACAAAGAACTACAAAAATAGATAATGTAGTTAAGCACTGTGGTTTTCTGATGTATGTGTGAGGGAGACTTGCATATAAATATGTTGCAGCATAGAGAAATGATTGGAAAGAAGTGGTCCAGGAAAATAAGCTAGGGCCACTACTGAAGACACAATAAGCTAGGTGTATGGATTGTGGAACCCCCTTTTTTCATCAGTTTATAGTCCAAACATCATTTATTTGCCCCTAATTATTTATTAAAATAACAAATGAAACATGATTTAGTTATATATTTCAAACTACATATGTTATATTCATTTTTTGAGTGTTTTCCTTTTTGTATAATTCAGTGCTTCTTAATTACATTCATTGTCCCAATATCTCTTTAGTTTTGCTAGATTGTAAACTTATCTATATTCTGAACGTGTGAAATGTTTTCTTCCATGAAGGATAATGGTTGATGTCCTCTTGTGAAAAAAATACCTGAGTGGAATGAATTAATGCACCAAGGAAATTGGTAAGAATCATTGAACATGTTACTAGAAACACATATTTTATAGAATTCACTGGGCATGTATGCCATGACCCTTGTGAAGGTGCATGTGTACTAGGAATAATTGAAAACCTAGTATCTATTAAAAGTATTTAACGTACCATCATTGATAACGATTTCGAAGAAGTTTGGATGGTTCAATGGTATTATGAGTGGTTGTAAGAGATCGGATTGTAGGTTTTCCCGTGTTTATTTTGAAATAATATCTTTTGAGTAATTTCTATATTGGAAAACATAGATCTATGCAGAAATGGTATTCTTGGAAGAATTGACCTTAAATTTTGGGCCTTCTGTAACCTCAACTTCTAATTTTTTTAAGTCCATCTCCCTCGTGGGCGATCATCTTGAGAAAATGAGAAGGCATGAAGAATATAGCAAGGGATTGGAAGAGGAACAAAGAAAAATTGAAGCATTTAAACAAGAGCTTTCTTTCTGTATGCAAATTCTCAACAATGGTATATGTGTCTTAACTTTATCCATATTTCTTTTTCTAGTTGAAGCAAAATCCTACTCATTTTTTCCCTTTCATAATGAACTACCTTCATTGTTTCTAGCTATTGACGCTTGTAAGGAGTAGTTGGCTCATTGTGAATGAAATCCTCCCCATGAGGATGTTCAAAATGCTCCTAATAGGAATGACAAACCTCTGCTTGAGGAATTCATTCCTATTAAGAAATCTTCTCGAGCAGTTAAAAACGAATGTGAGGAAAATCATGTTTTCAAGAAGGTGAGATTCCACAACGATGATAAAACTAATTGGATGATATCAGTTAATTTATGGAAACCAGATCCTGAAATTGTTGATAACAAAAAAGGGGTGGGTAATTATGGATTTTATTCATTTGTACTGTTTTTTCTTCACTTATACATTTTTAAAAGTTGCTTTAAAATGGTTATTGTGATCGGGGCTCTTCAATATATTGTCCAAACTTGTTTAACTTTTGATGCTTTTGGAATTCATTCAGTTAATGATGATCTCTGAGTTTTGACTTATTTTCATCTTACGAGCGGGGATATATATGGAAGAATCCTTAAAGAAGCAAGATTTTAATCATCAAGTACACTCTCTTCCTAAAAATCACAAACTATTTTGATATTCGAAACATAGAGCGAGAGGAGCACTCCCGCCTTTTTTGAAAGAAAGCTAGGTAATCACTTCCTGACTTATAAAGTCTATTGTTGAAAGGACATTACCTAATATTTATTTGTAATTTTTTGAGCGTGAAGTAGATTCATCATTAGTGGGCAATGAAATAGTGTGCTTGAATATCACTACCACCACTACTACCAGAATTAGTAGATCCAAAGAAATAAAAGAGGTACATACACCAGTGCATGCAAAGGAAACAATTTTAGTTATCGATGGGTTTAACACATATCCTACTACACCTAATACATCTCAAGCTAAAACATAGAGAAGGGTAGAAGGTGTTGGTCACTTGAACTGCATGCAAAGGAAACAATTCCAGTTATTGATGGGGCTAACACATATACCACTACACCTAATAAATCTCAATCTCAAACACAGAGGAAGGGTAGAAGGTGTTGGTCACCTGAACTACATCGATGTTTTATAAATGTTTTTCAGTAGCTTGGTGGCGCACAAGGTGAGGCTTTTCTTATAATGGGATTTTGTTTAGTCTATTTATTTATATCATGTTTTATATATATTTGGGATTATGATTTAGATAGCTAGAGTCTATTACTGAGAGATGTTCATCTACTCCTATCTATGCCTAATTTGACTAGATGATATATGGTGTCCAATACATTTGTTTCCATGTTAACAATGATTTTGTTCTGTTCCCATATAAATAATGATTTTGTTATATTTTGGTGTGTTGTTTAGTTTCCACACCAAATAAAATTAGAGAGTTGATGAAGGTGGATAGGCTTACCAATGACGAGGTCAAAATCCATTTCAAGGTAAACATATTTTCCAAACCCCCAATTTATCTCATCTGTCATTTTGAAAGTATATTTCATTAAAATATAGATATTTTGTTGATTTTATATTCTGGATTTAGATAGAAATATCGTTTATGCACCAAAAGGCCCATTCCTTCACCACCAAGCTCAAATCCTCAAGCACCTCAGTTGGTGGTTGTTGGGGGAATTTGGGTACCTCCTGAATATGCAGCACATGCAGCTGCTGCAACCCAGTAAGGGTAGGGTGGGATTTACAATCCATTACCTACAACTGTTTCTTGCCCACCTCTAACACATCACTGTCAGCCCTCCATTTTCCAAGGCCATTATTATTATTGCCAAATGAATCTGGTAGCTTCATGCACAATGCTCATTTCCAATAAACTAGTGCAATTTTTTAGACTATCAGGCCTTTTTGATTGCATATAAATGGATTCCAGTATGCTGGTTTCAGAGTTTTTTCCATTATTTTGATAACATATACTACCATATCATTTTACTTCTTTCATTTGTTAAGAAACCATGTGCCACTTAACTTGCAGGACTAAGAAAATTTGTAGTGCATGTGTATAATGATCTACCTCTTGTGGATTATGGGACTATAGCTTCTTTGCCTCCAAAACGTCTATAGAATGGTCCACCTCCATAGCCGAAAAATACTCAGAGAGACTGCAACCTCCCCTTTTAAGCGTATAGTTTCCCTTTCCTCGATCATAAACTATAATTGTGTTTTCAAGTAACTGAGTAGAAGGATTTTTGTAAGAAAAAATTGATACTAATTCGTTCATTTTTGAAAGTGCTAGGCCATTTTTGCAACTTTCTTCCCTATACTTTTCTTCAACAGGAAAAATTCCTACAAATTCGTCCTTGATGTCTCAATATTGGACTTCACCTTCAAATACAGGTCTTGTCTCTTTTTTAGGATTTAACATATTTCTCATATCTTTATTTACCTTTTGGCTCCATCTAAATGGATTTTTCAAAGCTTCAACTGCATCTAGATCCTCTACGAAATCAATGGCTTCCATGTCTTCATCCTTATCTGTCTTCTCAACTAAATGTGATAAGCCTTCAGTCCTACTTGTATCAAATTTAGGTTTGTCATTACTTCTTCCCTTCTTGGCAGCCCTTGATGATGCCCAGGCTTCCAAGAGTTATGTTACCTTTATGAATTCTTGGCTATAGTCTTCAAATTTCTGATTTGAAAACATTTCTTTTCCTAGTTACCTTAGGCATTATTATTCTGGTTCCATAATTCTTCTTTTCAATATGTTCTAGTCCCACAGCTAGCCAAGAGCATGCCCTGATACCACTGTGATGTACCAATTCTAAATTATGCAAATTTTTCCTTCATAAACAAACTTTCTTTGACAATTTTTTACAAACAATTAGAGTGCAATAATTTCATCAAAAACTTCATGTGCACAGTAAGGGAAATACTACAACAAGAGGAAATAAAAGGCAATCATTAATTTTATTGCTTAATCAAAGAGTTGTTACAATATAGGAAGATCAAGGAAACTGGATCTTCACTTGGTGATAATGTTTGACCAATCTCGACCCACTAGTATAAACTGGTATAAACTCATAAAGAAGGTACAAGATGTTAGCCTCCTTCACAAATTTCGAACCCTTTAATGATGCTGCTCAGTACAGATAATTTGGCCTCAAATTTCTACAGGAAACATATGCGTTATCTCAGCTTCAGAATATGATGATTGATCTCCAATCTGTCCTATAGAAAACACTGATATATGGTTCCAAATCTGAGAACAATCATCTCAAATGTTTATAAAATTTTCTTGAAACAACTCAAACAACAGATAACTAACTCTAATTTCTTTTTCTTTTGTGGTTTTGCAGGTGAAGAAAAATCTGATGACTGCTACCATTTAGCATGGAGTCAAATTAAAACAAATTATGGCCAACAACAGTGTTTAAAGGAAGTTGAGGCATCTGAAGCAAAGGAGGTTGAATTTATGAAGAAAGATACCTTTGAGTAACTGAAGAGGATGGAAAAAGTTTCTTGAAATCGAAATAAAAAATGTGACGGGGTTTACAAGGTATATTTTCATGTAGTTCAACTCATGTTTTCTTTATTTTTAACTTCAACTATATAACATGTATATCATCATCAAATATAAACTCCACTATATAAAATCCTTGATTCTTTCAAATGATTTGACAACGTCATCAAATATTAAGTTGCATAAATGTTGAGTGTGATGGCTTGGTCATGGGGCTAACATTTCTATCTAATTTGTAGCAAAGTGAATAGAAAGTGGTGGCACAGAGACCTACAAAAATAGATAATGTAGTTAAGCACTGTGGTTTTCTGATGTATGTGTGTGAGAGACTTGCATATAAATATGTTGCAACATAGATAAATGATTGGAAATAAATGGTTGAGGAAAACAAGCCAGGGCCACTACTGAAGACACAATCAGCTAGGTGTATGGATTGTGGAACCCCCTTTTTTCATCAGGTTATAGTCCAAACATCATTTATTTGCCCCTAATTATTTATTAAAATAAAAAATGAAACATGATGTAGTTATATAGTTCAAACTCCATATGTTATATTCATTGTATGAGTGTTTTCCTTTTTGTATAATTCAATGCTTCTTAATTACATTCATTGTCCCAATATCTTTTTAGTTTTGCTAGATTGTAAACTTGTCTATATTCTGAACGTGTGAAATGTTTTCTTCCATGAAGGATAATGGTTGATGTCCTCTTGGGAAAAAAATACCTGAGTGGAATGAATTAATGCACCAAGGACATTGGTAAGAATCATTGAACATGTTACTAGAAACACATAATTTTCTAGAATTCACTCGGCGTGAATGCCATGACCCTTGTGAAGGTGCATGTGTACTAGGAATAATTGAAAATCTAGTATCTATTAAGAGTATTTAATGTGCCATCATTGATAAAGCTTTCGAAGAAGGTTGGATGGTTCAATGGTATTATGAGTGGTTGTAAGAGATCAGATTGTAGGTTTTCCCATGTTTATTTTGAAATAATATCTTTTGAGTAATTTCTATATTGTAAAACATAGATCTGTGCAAAAGTGGTATTCTTGGAAGAATTGTACTTAAATTTTGGGCCTTCTATAACCTCAACTTCTAATTTTTTTAAGTCCATCTCCCTCGTGGGCGATCATCTTGAGAAAATGACAAGGCATGAAGAATATAGTAAGGGATTGGAAGAGGAACAAAGAAAAATTGAAGCATTTAAACAAGAGCTTTCTTTCTGTATGCAAATTCTCAACAATGGTATATGTGTCTTAACTTTATCCATATTTTTTTTTCTAGTTGAAGCAAAATCCTACTCATTTTTTCCCTTTCATAATGAACTACCTTCATTGTTTCTAGCTATTGACGCTTGTAAGGAGAAGTTGGCTGATTGTGAATGAACTTCTCCCCATGAGGATGTTCAAAATGCTCCTAATACGAATGACAGACCTGTGCTTGAGGAATTCATTCCTATTAAGAAATCTTCTCAAGCAGTTAAAAACAAACCTGAGGAAAATCATGTTTCCAAGAAGGTGAGATTCCACAACGGTGATAAACCTAATTGGATGATATCAGTTAATTTATGGAAACCAGATCCTGAAATTGTTGATAACAAAAAAGGGGTGGGTAATTATGGATTTTATTCATTTGTATTGTTTTTTCTTCACTTATACATTTTTAAAAGTTTCTTTAAAAAGGTTATTGTGATCGGGGCTCTTCAATTTATTGTCCAAGCTTGTTTGACTTTTGGTGCTTTTGGAATTCATTCAGTTAATGATGATCTCTGAGGTTTGACTTATTTTCATCTTACGAGGGGGGATATATATGGAAGAATCCTTAAAGAAGCAAGATTCTAATCATCAAGTACACTCTCTTCCTAAAAATCACAAACTATTTTCATATTCGAAACATAGAGTGACAGGAGCACTCCAACCTTTCTTGAAAGAAAGCTAGGTAATCGCTCCCTGACCTATAAAGTCTATTGTTGAAAGGATATTACCTAATATTTATTTGTAATTTTTTGAGCATGAAGTAGATTCATCATTAGTGGGAAATGAAATAGTGTTCTTGAATATCACTACCACCGCTACTACCAAAATTAGTAGATCCAAAGAAATAAAAGAGGTACATACACTAGTGCATGCAAAGGAAACAATTTCAGTTATTGATGGGTTTAAAACATATCCTACTACACCTAATACATCTCAAGCTAAAACATAGAGAAGGGTAGAAGGTGTTGGTCACTTTATCTGCACGAAAATGAAACAATTCCAGTTATTGATGGGGCTAACACATATACCACTACACCTAATAAATCTCAAGCTCAAACACAGAGGAAGGGTAGAAGGTGTTGGTCACCTGAATTGCATCGATGTTTTATAAATGTTTTTCAGTGGCTTGGTGGTGCACAAGGTGAGGCTTTTCTTATAATGGGATTTTGTTTAGTCTATTTATTTATATCATGTTTTATATATATTTTGGATTATGATTTAGATAGCTGGAGTCTATTACTTAGAGATGTTCATCTACTCCTATCTATTCCTAATTTGACTAGATGATATATGGTGTCCAATACATTTGTTTCCATGTTAACAATGATTTTGTTCTATTCCCATATAAATAAAAAATTTGTTGTATTTTGGTGTATTGTTTATTTGCCACACCAAATAAAATTAGAGAGTTGATGCAGGTGGATAGGCTTACCAATGACGAGGCCAAAATCCATTTCCAAGTAAACATATTTTCCAAACCCCCAATTTATCTCATCTGTCATTTTGAAAGTATATTTCATTAAAAATTAGATATTTTGTTGATTTTATATTATGTATTTAAATAGAAATATCATTTATGCGCCAAAAGGTCCATTCCTTCACCACCAAGCTCAAATCCTCCAGCACCTTAGTTGGTGGTTATTGGGGGAATTTGGGTACCTCCTGAATATGCAGCACATGCAGTTGCTGCAACCCAGTAAGGGTAGGGTGGGATTTACAATCCATTACCTGCAACTATTTCTTTCCCACCTCTAACACATCACTGCCAACCCTCCATTTTCCAAGGCCATTATTATTATTGCCAAATGAATCCAGTAGCTTCATGCATAATGCTCATTTCCAATAAACCAGTGCAATTTGTTAGACTGTCAGGCCTTTTTGATTGCTTAGAAATGGATTCCAGTATATTGGTTTTAGAGTTTTTTCCATTATTTTGATAACATATAATACCATATCATATTACTTCTTTCATCTGTTAAGAAACCATGTGCCACTTAACTTGCAGGACTGAGAAAATTTGTAGTACATGTGTATAATGATCTACCTCTTGTGGATTATGGGACTGTAACTTCTTTTCCTCCAAAAAGTCTATAGAATGGTCCACATCCATAGCCGAAAAATCCTCAGAGAGACTGTAACCTCCCCTTTTAAGCGTATAGTTTCCCTTGCCTCGATCATAAACTATAATTGTGTTGTCAGGTAACTGAGTATAAGGATTTTTGTACGCAAAAATTTATACTAATTCATTCATTTTTGAAAGTGCTAGGCCATTTTTGCAATTGTCTTCCATATACTTTTCTTCAACAGGCAAAATTCCTCCAAATTGGTCCTTGATGTCTCGATATTGGACTTCACCTTCAAATACAGGTCTTGTCTCTTTTTTAGTATTTAACATCTTTCCCATATCTTTATTTACCTTTTGGCTCCATCTAAATGGATTTTTCAAAGCTTCAACTACATCTAGATCCTCTACGAAATCAATTGCTTCCATGTCTTCATCCTTATCTTTCTTCTCAACTAAATGTGATAAGCCTTCAGTCCTACTTGTGTCAAATTTAGGTTTGTCATTACTTCTTCCCTTCTTGGTAGCCCTTGATGATGCCCAAGCTTCCAAGAGTTATGTTACCTTTATGAATTCTTGGTTATCGTCTTCAAATTTCTAATTTGAAAACATTTTTTTTCCTAGTTACCTTAGACATTATTACTCTGGTTCCATAATTCTTATTTTCAATATGTTCTAGTCCCACAACTAGCCAAGAGCATGCCCTGATACCACTGTGACGTACCAATTCTAAATTATGCAAAATTTTCCTTCATAAACAAACTTTCTTTGACATTTTTTTACAAACAGTTAGAGTGCAATAATTTCATCAAACACTTCATGTGCACAGTAAGGGAAATACTACAACAAGAGGAAATAAAAGGCAATCATTAATTTTATTGCTTAATCAAAGAGTTGTTACAATATAGGAAGATCAAGGAAATTGGATCTTCACTTGGTGATAATGTTTGACCAATCTCGGCCCACTAGTATAAACTGGTATAAACTCATAACGAAGCTACAAGATGTTAGCCTCCTTCACAAATTTCGAACCCTTTAATGATGTTTCTCAGTACATATAATTTGGCCTCAAAATTCTATAGGAAACATATGCGTTATCTCAGTTTCAGAATATGATGATTGATCTCCAATCTGTCCTACCAAAAACACTGATATATGGTGCCAAATCTGAGAACAATCACCCCTAAAATCTCAGCCCTCCCTCGGGAATATATTATTAACATATTATTCTTCTTCCAAAATTCTTCTATTGAACCCCATTCCCAATACATATTTCCAATAAAAAAACCCTATTTTTACTAGGTATCCCCTATTTTTACTAAATACCTTTTTTAGAACCCCCAATACATATAAATGCCCTCATATAACTGCAATATATTGACTCTATTTTTTAGAATTGTAAAACCCCTTTATGAATGAATGTTCTGAGATAGTGGTCAACAAGGTGAAGTACTTGTGCACAAAGATTGGATATGTTTGTTATAAAAACCAATTTCTGAACTTCAAGGAATCCATAGGAAAAAAAAAAAAAAGACAAGGCTTGAGCCCTAGGTATAGGATTTTATTATTCCTATATCTCATGTCTCCTTGGATGCATTAGGTGTTCCTATTGATGCGATGGAAGCTTTTACCTCCTCCCTTATTAGTCCATATATTTTTGGAGATATTTCTCATGACATTGCCATGCATTGGATCATGAATCCCAACAAGATTAATGTAGATGGGGTGGTAGCTAGAACCTTTAAAGTTCATATTTGAAATCTAGTAGTGTTAGCCATTGCCTTGGTCAAAAATTTTTGAATTACTTTTCCACTCCCTGAATGACCATGTCCAAAACATTCTTGTGTCAAGCCTTGGAAGTTGAAGGGGCTACCAATGAATCTACATCTCTGACCCTGTTGAATTCGGGATCAGAGTTGATCAGCTAACAAACCAGTGTGGTCTCACAGACATTGTCTAGAACACTTGGTTGTGTTTTGACACATTAAATTCATGATCCTAGAGCCAGGTAGTTTTGAAGGCAAACCATCATATTTTCCACTCATTTATTTTCCTCCGAGATGTGAGGAATCATCTACAAAATGCCCATTAATTGGTTTCCTGGTTCCTTGTTTAGGGAGGTTAGTGTCTTTGATTAAACCTTGTCTACTCTATGTGAAATATATCAGGTAGCCCAAGGATTCAACTGCCATTAATTATAGAGTTGGGGTTAATAGGATCTCTTGTTAGATAGATGTCACATGCCCTACTTCTGTTTTGCTTTTGGTGATACATAGAAAAGGGTAAAAGGATTAATAATTTATTAATTAACTCAGAAAACTCAACATTTTATCTTTCAACCCTGTTACCATGCAAGATTGTGGCAAATCATACCAGGTTTTGAGGTTTATTGTCCAGGAAAGATTTTCCATGTTTGTTATAAAAGTTATATTCTGAACCAAGAGAAATCTACAGGACATAAAACAAAATATAACTTATAAGGTGTTGAATTAGATTGAATGAGAAATTTATAAAGACCATCCAAATAAGGTGTAGGAGGTAGACAAAAAATGGAGCCAATACTCATAATAACCCATTTTTTTCTTTGTATCAAAACTTGCTTTTGAGGTTAGGATATTCTTCCATGATGTAAATTTAGTAACTCAGTTGAGTGAGGAGACTTGGGCCTAGTTGATTTAGTCTAATATTTATTATATATGTAAGTTTATTACAATGAGGTGGGTGAAATATTATCACTCTCCTAACTCATAAGCTATTTATATCCACCAATTTTATACTCTTTTATATACCTAATATAATATAGAGTGTACAATTTGATTTTCTCTCGCACTTTCTTTTTTGTGCGATTGTTCTCATTTCTCTATCAATTCGTGCACATATCAATAAGGTTTATTTTCTTGTTTTTATTATATGATGAGTTTTGTTTTGTGTTGAGGTATTATTTTGGTTTTTTCTGATAAAGTGTATTCCTATTTATTCAGTTTAATTGTCTTGTGTTAAATTCTTTCAGTGAGTGGGCATTGGCTATAGGATCTGCAAACAAAACAATGAAACATTTTAATTTGTGCAAGATAACCAATGATTGCATACATTTTTTTGTCACAAGTATGTGATTTTGCTGGGTCTAATTCATTTTCTTGTTTATGGAAATATCATCCTAAATGTTTATGATGTATGTGGAAACTTATGTTATATCTCTATATGTGGAGGTAGTTCAACATTATAATGAAAATGGATTTCTTAAAATATAATATAAGAAAATGAATATCCATTTACTCTTCTTAAAATTCATTGCAAAGAAGAGAGTTTTCCTCTAATATTTTTACCATTTTATTTGGTAGAACACATGCACTGCTCCTTTTCTCATTATGTTTGGAACTTATATTGATTGATTGAGTGTTTTGTGTAGCCTCATTGTTGTTTGTTTTATACCAATAACTTCATATCTATTTTGTGTAGTTACCAATAGAAATTAAGCTTCATTGTGTAGTTTCATTTCTTGTTTTATACCAATAGCTTCATTTTTGTTTTATACAAATAGTTAGTTTGTGTAGCTTCATTGTTACACAATGTTGATCATAAGAGAGTATTAATTCATATGGTTTATGGAAAATATGGATGAACATTAGGATTTGCAGATATTGCGGTTGTCTTCATTTTTGAAACTAATTTTTTTAGGATGAAATGAATATGAAAGAAGAAAATCAAGTGGGTACATTTGGTTAGATACATTGGAAGGGGGTATAAATAACACAATTTTATAAACAATTCCAAAATGACATGTGTTTGGCATATATGACATTTTTGGTAGGTATGTGGAGATAACATGCGAAAACGATAATATGGAGTAGAACTAATTAATGGTGGACTTATTTTTATTTTTGACTTAGAAAGGAGAGGCAAGGCCAAGATGCAGCCAATCAATCATTATGTTAGTAGGAGGTTTACTTCCTCTCAACCCTAAGGATCATGGAATATTGAGGCATGTGACCCACATGTTTGGGTAACCATAGGAGAATTTGTTTCTTCTATGATGCAATTTTCCAACTAGTTGTCATACATTATTTATTATATGTTGTCTTTTTCTTTCCATTTGTTTTCACAAGATATCTACAACTTGATATTTTTAGATTGTAACTTAGCTGACATGATTGTTATTAAGTTCCCAAGGTGTTCTTTTTCTATGGTGACGTTTTATTTGTTTTGTTTATATAGGTCATCTGCACACATAGTGGTCACTATCGTCCAATTGAAGAAAACTATTTCGAGTTTTTTGCTTTTCTGGAGAAAAAGTGGCAATGCCTTCGCTAATGTTGAGGTATATGTCATATAAATCCTTTATAGTATAATTTAGTTTATATTTCAATGTTCATCGTATTTCATGTCTTATACTTTACATTATATCTTATTTCATTTCAGAAGAGGAACTCAGTATTGATGGTCAAAAGAAGGAATTGAAGAAAGAGGAGAACAATAAAATTGAAACGAAAAATGCAAAAAGAGAAAGAGAGAGAGAAGAGAACTGGTCTAGTGATACCCTTAAATAAAATTTCTCGCATGAGACACACACACAGAAACTGATGATCAAGTCTTTAAAGTTGGTAAATTCACCTACAATGCCTTGGCAACACTCATAATGTTTGAAGTGATGAAACAATATTTCATGTGTAAATTGTAGTCCAACCAATATTAAGTTGGAAACTCTATTGTAATACTTGACATTTCATATAATATAATTTATGTAGTTGAAATTATTTATAGTTGTACTTGATATTATTTAGTATTGTAATTAACATATGTAACTTTGTGTTTTCATATTAGATGAACATACACATTGTATGATGTTTTTTTAATTTAGTCGCAAAATCATACTAATTAATTTATGTTGATTAATAATGAACACATAAAATCAATTTAAAACTACTAAATTAGTAGTTTACATTGATTAATATGAACACAAATAAAATGAATACATGACTAAATTACTCATTTATAATGATAATTAATGAAATTAAATGAAATGAATATAAACTACTAAAGTAGCCATTTATATAATGAATATGAAACTACCAAAAAAAAAAAAAACTACAAATGACGACTAAATTGTGCATATATACAACTATTAGTAGTTAATTTACAATATCTTATAACATAACCAAAATTTAGTCATATTTCTTTGGTCATTAATTGGTTTCAAATGAGGATTAAAATTTGCATATATATGACTATTATTAGCTAATTTACAATATCTTATAACACGACCAAAATTTTGGTCATATTTTTTGGTTATTTATTGGTTTTCTCAAGTGATCATATAGTAATATATTTCGTTGTATATTTGGTCATTAATTGCGGCAATTAATTACTAAATCAATGGTCGAATTAATGACTAAACATACTACTAGACAATAAAATTGAGACAACCAATTAACGACTAAGCTAAAAACTGTTAGAAGTTGGCCACGTTCTAAGATATTGTAAATTAGCTACAACTGGTTACCAATTGCAAAATGGTCATTTATATGCAAAATTTAGTCGTTTTTTAGTAACTAATTAGTCATTTTGTACTAGTGCATGCATCCAAATTCAGGAATGAAATCATACATGCAACTTGTTATCTGAAATGTCTTCCTTTTATAGTTGCTCTTCCAATCATTTCCTTGTGCCCCCTTGCTTTCCTTTGCTTACTTGCTTTTCCGAGTGCTTCCTCTCTCTTCTCTTAGAGCTCTATTTATAAAAGTGATCAAAAGCTATTACTGACTAAAAGTTGAGACAAAAGCTGTGAAATATTTCTCTGATGCCTTTTTTTCATTGATGTCTAGTCTCTTCCTTTCCTTTTTCCCTTTTCTTTCATTTCCCCCTAATTTCTCTCTAATTTCCCTTGCATGCATATTTGTGTCTCTTCATCTTCATTTTCTCCTATTTTTCCTTTATTTCTCATATTAAATTGACATTTATTACCTCTTACCTTTTCCAATTCCCATAGCCATTAATTAACCACAAGTGATGCCCACTATAGTGTTTTTCGCACCATTCAGCTTGGAATATGTGTCCCATGACCTTGGTTTTATTTTATTTACATAGAAAATCAGCTCGGGGTTGTTACAAACCCCCACCCCCCTTGGAGGAACATTGTACTCATTGTTATATGACACTTATGACCAGCAAAACATACTTCTTATGGAGCTTTATAACACAGCTCGATGCAATTTTTACAATGATAACTGCTGAAAACATAACAAACACAACACAACAAACATACATACCTCTTATTGGAGCTTTATAACATAGCTCAATGCATTATTTACAATGACATATACATACATATTGATATATATATAAAAAAATCATTTGCTTCAACCAATAAAAAAAGAAGGATATAGTTCCTGCATCTGATCAACAATCTCCCATGTAGCTTCATCAAGCCCAAAGTGCGAACTTTAACGTGCTTTATTTCTCGGTTCTGGAGCATGAGTTGTTTCTATCCCAATATTCATTATGGCTCTAGCTAGAATTCTCCCTCTAGTTCCACCTACAATATAGACCAATTAATCACATGATCATCATCCTACACATATCTCTTAAGTAATGAAACATGGAAAAAATCATGGAATTTCATTGTTTGCAGCAATGCATGTCATATGCCACTAGTCCAATCCTCTCAAGGATCTCAAAAGGCCCACAATACTGAGGTGCCAGCTTGGTGGTTGAAGGGAAAGTACCCCTAGGGTCCTTTGGGCTAAGACTCTACCAGACTGAAAATTGCTTATTCAAAGAAACACACACACACAGCCATCATTTTACTTTTAAGCAAATGCTAACGTTAAGGGCACGTACCTAAGGTCCTACGTTCGAGAAGACCTTAAGGGTCCAAACCCTTCTTGGAGTTCCCTTCTTCTTTCTTTGACCTGCAAGACAAACAAATCAAAGAACACAACAGTACAAGTGCTAATACTTATATATAAATCATCTTCATGCTATAAAGTTAGTTATAAAAAATCTTTAAGTAACCACTTTCATAAGAATTCAACACAAGAATCTCATAAGCATAAAGAAAGATTATTCGGGAACAAAGACGTGTTTCTTTATATATAAAGGCAAATAAAGTACATATATCGGAAAGATATCACCTGAACACCTTCAGCAGGCTCCAAGCAAGCCTCCTCCCGGATTCGTTCCAGCCTCAAGCCTCCAACAAGAGCTCCTTCCAAGTCTTACTCAATGATGATATCAAGGATGAATGATCACCAATACACATGGAAACAAGGGTTTCCTATGCAAAAGGGGGAAAGTGTAGAATGCACCAAGGACTTCAGACCTGGTCTAAGGGAAAAATCTCAGCATAATAATCTTGCTCTCCTCTCTCCCTTCTTTGGCCTTCCCATTGATGTCTTTTTATACCCTCTCCAAAGTAGTTTTTTAGTTAGGAGTTGGTTGGGAACAGTTGGGCCACGGGCACTAACAGGTGATCCAGCAGGTAAACCCGCGATCTCTGCCCGAAAAAGAGGAATTTATTATTATTTTTTTAAGTGTTTTAATAGATACACGCGGGTTGGGTATGACAGACCCGCGTGTACACGCATTTAACACAGGGCAAAGTCGCGTATAGGGAATAAAACACAGTTTTTTAAATTTTTGGACCAGGTCTGGAAGGAAGGGTTGCCCTAGGCCATAAGTGCAGCATCACAAACCATAAGAGTGAGATTTGGAGCTATAACAGATGCCCCCTAATGTATGAGGTCAGAAGGGGAACATGATGGCCGAAATATATTAAGTAAGTACAAGGAAAGGAACTCTGCCGAAAAACCGAGGAGGACTTCACCAGAAGTCAGCCTGCCAAGCCACCAAAAGGAGATCAGAAAGAAACACTGTCTGAGGCGGGCATACCCATGCTCAGGAAAAGTAAAGCATGTCCGCATATCAAGTACGAGCGGATCCACTAAGTATACAAGTATAAATGACTGTAAAATACATAACGGATCATCTGATCATAATGAGTAAGTACATGTCTAAATATCACATATAAAACTGTCAATGATGCTGAAAGATGCAACGGATCACTGAAATCAAAGACTGATCCCATAAGGTACCAACTGAACATGATGGAATAGGATGGTACTACACTGCAAACTCAGGTGCCAGCATATAGAATGTCGCCATGACTGACTGCAACATATAAGGTGGAGTGGTATCAACTAGCAGCAACAGGAGCAACTGTCAAGTGAACCAATGAATGCTGATACAACCTGAGGTCTTCACCGACCGCCGTGGTACATTTCTACACCATGGGAATAAATGATCTGAAGTCGACCATGTGAGAAATCGTTTGATTACCGGTCATTGATGTATACCGTTAACAAACGCGAGACTACTCACCGATAATGATAATGAGCGTCAAGGTACCCAGTACAATCTAACAAGTGTGAATAGATGAGCTGAAGTCGAACACCTGTAAGAATCTATCAATCAGGAGACAATGATGGTTTCCCACTGTTGATAGCGAGGAATCTGCCACTAATGACTACAAACCCCAAGGTACTGCCAAATGGACTCTAGATCTTTGCCCCAGAGCAATGAGTCGGATTCGATAGGGAAAGATCCGCTAGAAGGAAGGCATTAAGGCATCCTCCATCAATCTAGCGCGAGTGTAACCCGTAGGCCAATAATGTGGAAGGAATCGGACGAAAAAAGATGTAGTAACCCAACCGAAGTACGTTTCCGGCGTACACAAGATGTGGCTAGTGCACGGCAGAAACCCTCTGAACCAACCAATAATGAAAGCTGACACAGAGGCGAGGTATCCACCAATAGGGTCAAATGGAAACCAAGGTACTGCACGAATCCCAATGTGTGATAATGTATGCTGATGTCGAACACAAGGGAAACCACTCAGTCAAAGACCCATGATACTGATCGATGCTGAGCACAAGGTAACCTATCAATAATGAAAATAGGGCCAGGGTGCGGTCTCTAGGTCTGCCCTCAGAGCAATGTGTCGTCGTCGATAAGGACAAGACCCGCCAGCAAGAAGTCAATGGGGACCTTCTCAAACCGGCACGAGTGAAGGACCAATATAACTGATGTGATGATAGACATGACACTGACAACCAGGGATGGCCGACTGAAAAATGAGTCAAGAGACACCGCAGAAAGGCCGACTCAGGCTAACTTCCCTTGAACAAAAGCACGACTCAATGTGACTATGTGGCAGCATATAATGAATCTGTATAAGTTCGTCATGCAGGAGGCACGAACGAACCCTCCATATGATTGGAAGAGATAACCAATCGGGGGAGAACTGACTCGATAACAAGGTTATGGCTTACCTAAGTCAAACTAAATCCCACCCATGCGGAGGAGACTTTGTTTTGAGTGCTTTGTTCAAGGGCGACACGACTGACTCTAGCTGCCAACAAAAATTGGAAATAATGTCCCTGTTCCCGCTCTTTTTGGAATATTTAATTTTTTTGTCTTTTTCTGATAAGCTGGAAAAAGAATAAAAGAATGCTATGGTACAGTGGAAAGAACGAGTGTCGGTGAAACAGATGATCTAGTTCCTGGGAAAGGAACGTTCCTATGCTCAATGCAGGGAGGTGAAAAACTGGTCAGTGACACTCAGAGGTATGTTCCTTCCACGGATCTGGGTATGTCAAGCTGCAGAGGTCAAGGGTATGCAAGGTTGATTTTGCAGACGTCATGGTCAAAAGTGGGCTTAAACACGAGTCCAAGTGAAGCCGGCTATAGGCCAAAAGGTGCAAATGGTCAACATGCAATGCAGAAGTACAACTCAACACACATAGGAGCCTCTAAGGTATAAGGCCAGAACGAAGCGAAGAAGCAAAGAAAAATGAGTCTTCAACGCATAAGTCATGGCGGGACTACAGAGGACTCCCGAGCCTACTCAAAACGAAGCAGCATGGGCAACAAATGTCAGTGAGGTGCTAACTAGGATGCCCATGTAAAAGGATGGCTCTACCATCATGTCATGATTTAAAGAATCGGCGAGTGAAAATGGCTTATTCAAAGAAACACACACACACAGCCATCATTTTACTTTTAAGCAAATGCTAACGTTAAGGGCACGTACCTAAGGTCCTACGTTCGAGAAGACCTTAAGGGTCCAAACCCTTCTTGGAGTTCCCTTCTTCTTTCTTTGACCTGCAAGACAAACAAATCAAAGAACACAAAAGTACAAGTGCTAATACTTATATATAAATCATCTTCATGCTATAAAGTTAGTTATAAAAAATCTTTAAGTAACCACTTTCATAAGAATTCAACACAAGAATCTCATAAGCATAAAGAAAGATTATTCGGGAACAAAGACGTGTTTCTTTATATATAAAGGCAAATAAAGTACATATATCGGAAAGATATCACCTGAACACCTTCAGCAGGCTCCAAGCAAGCCTCCTCCCGGATTCGTTCCAGCCTCAAGCCTCCAACAAGAGCTCCTTCCAAGTCTTACTCAATGATGATATCAAGGATGAATGATCACCAATACACATGGAAACAAGGGTTTCCTATGCAAAAGGGGGAAAGTGCAGAATGCACCAAGGACTTCAGACCTGGTCTAAGGGAAAAATCTCAGCATAATAATCTTGCTCTCCTCTCTCCCTTCTTTTGCCTTCCCATTGATGTCTTTTTATACCCTCTCCAAAGTAGTTTTTTAGTTAGGAGTTGGTTGGGAACAGTTGGGCCACGGGCACTAACAGGTGATCCAGTAGGTAAACCCGCGATCTCCGCCCAAAAAAGAGGAATTTATTATTATTTTTTTAAGTGTTTTAATAGATACACGCGGGTTGGGTATGACAGACCCGCGTGTACACGCGTTTAACACAGGGCAAAGTCGCGTATAGGGAATAAAACATAGTTTTTTAAATTTTTGGACCAGGTCTGGAAGGAAGGGTTGCCCTAGGCCATAAGTGCAGCATCACAAACCATAAGAGTGAGATTTGGAGCTATAACACTTGGCACATGACCAAATCCTTAAGGAGCTTCTCTTGGGCTTGATTCACAAATACAAATTCTCCCCAACCTAAAACTCCTTGAATGCTCTATGTTGATCTACATAACTCTTATACTTGTCTTATGTTGCCTTCAAATTCCTTTTAATAATTTTCATCTCCTCCTCCATATCTACTAACAAATTTGGTCCAATCAGTACCCTATTCACTGGATCACTCCGGCTTATAAGAGTATTACAACTTCGTCCGTAGAGAGCCTCAAATGGACTCATCTTCAAGGATTCCTCATACCCATTATTATATGAAAACTCTACCAATGGAAGATATTCCTCCCACTTCCTTTGTTAATGCACAACATGCATCCTCAACATATCCTCAAGGATCCTATTAACCCTCTATGTTTGTCCATATGTCTCCAGATGATAAGTTATACTAAAGGCTAACTTTTTCCCCAAGCCTACGAACAAATCCTTCCAAAACCTAGAATTTAACTTGGCATCTCTATCGGATATCATCTTCATTGGAACTCCATGCAACCTCATTATCTCCTTGATGAATATCTGAGCTACCTCACTAGCTTAATTAGTACACTTCACCTGCAATGAAGTGAGCTACCTTACTCAACCTGTTAACCACAACCATGATGGAATTATGTGGCCTCGATTTGCTAGGAAATATTCTAATGAAGTCCATGTAAATGACCTCGCATTTTAATTTTGGAATTGGAATAGGCTACAAAAAACTATCTGGATGCTTGCATTTAGATTTCACCTACTGACAATCCAAAAACCTTACAATAAACTCAACCGCCTCTTTCCTCAAATTTTTCCAATAGTAGAACTTCTTAACAATTGTCAAAATCTTATGATATCCTGGGTGACCTGAACATGGCTTGACATGAAACTTTCTCAAAATAAGCTTCTTCAACTCACTATTATTTAACACATAAATATTTCTCTTGAACCTAACCAAGACATATTCTCTGAGGTGATACTACACATCCTTATCACCTTCACCCTCCTACTGCAATATTTTCTTCAGTTGCTGATACCTCTCATCATGCTGCCCTGAATTGAAGAGCTACTCATGTAAATCTGTCCCATAAGAGCTCACAACTAAAATGTGATTTACCTACACTCTCCTACTGAGAGCATCTACAACCCGATTCTCCTTGCCCTTGATGTACCTAATCTCAAAATCAAACTCACTAAGAGTAGGCAACCATCTAGGTTGCCTAACATTCAGATTGGGTTGGTCAAACAAGTACCTCAGTCCACTATGATCACTCATCAAAATGAACCTCCTGCTAAGGAGATAATGTCTCCACATCTTCAATGCATGAATGACATGGAAAATTTTAGGGGCTAATATTCATAGATGGGTTAATTTTCCATGATTTTTTCAAAAGAAAGATTCACCAATTTCCATTTTTATAAAAATGATTTAGCCAAATTTTACAATATAAAATTATTTTACCTTAAAAATTTCCAGCATTATAAAAAGAGAATATATAAAATAATTATAAATTTGAATAAATTTACAAATTCATCAATAAATATTTTATAGTTTGCATATTAGGGACTAGTGAGATTCGCCAATGTTTTTAAACTTTAAGATAATTTTCCATCCTTAAAATTTTCCCTGATGAATGATCACTACCAACTCAAGATCATGAGTCACATAGTTCTTCTCGTGCTCATTCAACTTTCTTGATTCATAGAAAACCACTTGTCCTTCATGCATCACGACTCCACCAAGTCCTTCCTTACATGCATCTGTACAAACCACAAACTCCTTAATAGGATCTACAATCTTTAAAATTGGAGCATTTGTAAGCAACTACTTCAACAAATCAAAACTAGTTGCACACTTCTCAGTCCATTCAAACATTTTCCCTTTTGTCTGCAAATATGTAATAGGATATAAAATCTTAGAGAAATTCCTGACAAACCTCCTCTATAACCTGCTAGTCCCGTGAATGATCTTACCTCATCCACATTCCTTGGAGGCCACTCCATGATAGCCTTAATCTTTTTAGGATCTACTATTACCCTTCCTTGGAAACAACATGTCCCGAGTAATGGATCTGAGTTTGAAAGAAACCATACTGGTTGAGCTTGGCATACAACTAATTCTCTCTCACAATCTTAACATTGTTGCCAGGTGATTTGCATGCTCCTCCTTATTCTTTAAATATACTGATATTTCATCAATAAATATTATCACAAACCTATCCAAATAAGGGTGCAACATATTGTTCATCAAACACATGAAGGTGGTTGGAGCATTAGTAAGACCAAAAGGAACCACCACGCACTCATAGTTCCCATACCTTGTACGAAATGTAGTCTTGTAGATGTCTTCTTCTTTGATGCGCACCTGATGATATCCTAATCTCAAATCAATCTTCAAAAATATTGCAACTCCCTTCAGTTGATCAAACAAGTCATCAATCTACTGAAATGGATACATGTTCTTGATAGTCACCTCATCCAACTACCTATAATCAATGCACAATATAAGAGTACCATCCTTCTTCCTTACAAACAACACTGGTGCTACCCAAGGAGACAAACTTGGCCTTATGTATCCCATATCAAGCATTTCTTTAAGTTGCAACTTCAATTCTACCAACTCAAGTGTGCTCATCCTATAAGGTGTCTTAGATATTGGTATTGCTCCTGTCATCAACTCAATAGAGAAATCCACCTCCCTATGAGGTGATAACTTTGGAATCTTTGCAGGAAATACATCTTTAAATTGATGGAATAAATGATACTTCCTTGAGACTTCATCATCCTCATCTTCCTTCCCTTTGTCACTGGAAGCATGTACTAAAAATAATAAACATCCTTTCCAACAGCAACACTTGGTTTGCATAGTTGTATCCATTCTCACTCATGTAGGATTCTTCTTTCCTTGCAAGATCTCTTTTCTCCATCATCCGTCATCCTCATCTTCCTTCCCTTTGTCACTGGAAACATGTACTAAAAATAATAAACATCCTTTCCAACAACAACACTTGGTTTGCATACTTGTAGCCATTCTCACTCATGTATAATTCTCTTTCCCTACAAGATCTCTTTTCTCAATCATCATCTAGGCAATCAATGGCCTTGTAGTAGTAATCTACCTTGGTCCTATGAATGAACATCTACTCCATTCCCAACAACATGCTATATGAACCCAAAGGAATTACATTTGTATGTGTTCATGGAAGCATACAATTAAGCTCAAATGCACAAGATCTCACCCAGTGATGAACTCTTTTCTTTTTCCTTATAACCAACTGCATCAACCAAGATTATGCATGCACTTCCTTATTCAACCGACAATGATCTAACAGGTCAGGATTAATATAGCTATAATCAGATCTAGGACCAATCAAAATGGAAACAACTTGATCACAAAGCTTACCTTCCATCTCGATAACGGATGCTTGATGATCATCCTACCTATTAGCCATTGCTACATGAATCCTATGAATACTCTAGCCCAAAATCTCCAACTATATGTGCCTCATGAGTGCTATAAATATGAGTCCTTCCACCTTGATGTGATGGACAATCCCTCTTGTGATTCTCTCCATCATAAGTCTAAAACCTCAAAGGTTTCCTGTCATCGCCTTTATTCTACTATTCCTTGGGTTGAGACCCATGTCCTCTCTTAGTTGCATTAAACTTCTTATGAGCTGCTACATTCTCCTTGTCACCTACATCCTGAGATCCTCCTCTCCTCTTAGGTCATTTTACTTTTGTCTTCTCATTACCTTTCCAGTACCGCTTGAACTCAGGCTTATTCTTTGACTTCTCATAATAATGGTTAGTTTCCTGATGGCTTCCTCTAATGATTGAGGCTCATCAAACTCAATCCAGTCTTTGAATGCTACTGGAAACCCACTGAAGAACATTTGGATCTCCGCTTTCTCATCCTTGAGATAAGGAACATATCTCAAAAACTCTAGAAATTGGTTGTGTACTCTTCATCTGTCATGGAACCCATCCTGAGGTCATAGAAGTCCTCAGCCTTCCCATCATAATATCTCTCAAACAAGTACTTTCTTTTGAAGAGCCTTTCAAACTCATCCCAAATCATCTCCTCTTCCCTAATAAATCTTACGTGCTTATCATCTTCCCACCATACATCTGATTTTCCTTTGAGAGTAAATGTGGCTATATTGGCTTTCATGCTCTCTAAGTAATCATGTAATATGAAGAAATTCTTCATCCCATTAAGTCATGCTTTTGCATATTCTTATTTCTTAATTTATCCATCAAAAGTAGGAGACTTGGCTTTCTTGAACTATTTTGAAAAATATCCCCTCTCACTTCTCCTATAAGGATGTTGGCAGTGATAATGATGATGTCTCTTGGAACTGAAGCTAGAATAAAATCCATGAGTTCTAGCTCTCCTATTAGGTGTATCCAAGGATCTTCCAACTCTTACTGTAGCCTCCTTACCCAACCTATACTCTTTCTAAGACAAGCTTCCATCTACACCATTATTCTTTTCTTCCTTTCCATGACTAATCCCCAACTATCCCTTCTTCTGCAATTTTGAAAGGCTCTGGAGGATGACTACATTAACCTCAACTTGATTTTCTTGAGCTCTAGAAATCCTTTCTTATGCATCAATCAACCACTCATTTTCTGTCTTGCAACTCACAATCTATGCCTTCAAACTTCTCAATGTGTCTACCAAACTAAGAGAATATTCCACTCCCTACTACTTAACTGGTCTCTCCCATCCTACCAATGTCTCTTCAGGCCTGTATGAAGAGTCATATGAGTTGTACTCAACTATTTTTCTCTTCATCTCTTGGCCTTATATTTCTTGCAATATGCCACTTTTAGCTATGTAAAACATAATAAAAAAACATACCTCAAGGAATCTCAAGGGAAGTTATTGAATCTTCACATGCCAATCTAGATTAACGTAATAAAAAATCACAAACATACCGACTTATACATAGATATCATAACCATAATAATAAATAACCAACATTCATGCATGATAAACACATAGACAACTGACATGCATACATAACAATCTATCTTTACCCCGAGGTCTAGTGCTATAACTTGGCTCTGATACCACCATGTAACCACCCCATCCCACATTTATCTAGTTTTACAAGCTCTCTAGGGTAAAAATGAGATAAGAGTTACTATGAAATGACGCAACACCCAAGTTCCAGTTATGGAAGTGGGGTCTACTAACTAGAAACATATTGACACATCAAAGGAGCATCACATCACCCAGATACCAGACAACATCTGTTGATGAACTTTCCTTGGGATAGAACTTTCTTTTTCCCATACCTTACACTCCATCCGCATGCATTCCAAGCCCTCCATGTGGCTAGAAGGCAACAGTCGCACACACGAGCCTTCCTCCATGTGGCTATAGTCGAAATTTCTCAGTTAAGAGCCTATGGCTAGGAAATCAGTGCCACATTCTCAGGGCTATCCTACAAGCCACTGCTTATAACTTCCCATAACTTTCCATAATCAAGTCTAAAAGACCACAATTATGCATAATGAATACTTCAGCTCAGATCTTGCCCAAACATGCCAGAAAAGTGATAAAATTTCATCAAACATATGGTAAACATGATAATCTACAAATCATGAATGCATATATGTTCAATGTCTTCTTAACTTCATCATAAAACCATCAAGAAGGCCCAATTCCCTCTCAAACTAGTTGCAACAACACTACTTAGCCCATGCATTCATATATTATTTAATAACTTATCAAACCATAAGCAATATCCATAACAAGAGCACATTATACAATACAGATGTATCATGAATATAACCAACATTTAACAAGAATAAATCCATGACAAACCATTCATAAAATCAACACAATAGCCCATACAAGTGCTCATTGATCTTAATAATAAATAACACATAATAACATATGAATAAATCAAACCAAGTCAGGGACTTCCACATACCACTTGACCATAGATTAGGTTGAACCAAATCTCCCTTTCAACCACTCAACCCCACTCCATATTCCAAGCATGAATGTGGGATCTCATGGGATAAATAAAAATAGAACCAACCAGGGCTTCCAGAGGAAAAACCACCTCAACCCTAAACCACAATGATTTGACCTAAACTGGTTTAAAAATCACTAACACCAAACAAGATTGTATGCCTCTGACTTTCTTCACCATACCTAGAGGAGTTTCCATGTCTCCACCCATCTATCAAGAGTTCCAGGATAAAGCCCGTCTCCACCCTTGACCCTTGGGAATTTCGTGAGACCCACCTCACCGACATCTAAAGTCTATCATCCATCTAAAGCATAAACTGAAATAAGGAACCCAAAAAACCATGGATATATAGGAAATGACAAGGAAAGGCTAAAAAACATTGTCAATCCTGGAAAATCCCATGCCAGTGACAACAAAGAAACCAAACAACCAAATGCATGTACCATGCATCCAAATCTCAGCGATGAGATCACATATGCAACCTATTATCTACAATGTCTTCTTCCCATATTTGATCTTCCAATCCTTTCCTTGTGCCCCCTTACTTTCCTTTTCTTTCTTTCGTGTCCAAGTTCTTCCTCTCTCTTCTCTTGGAGCTCTCTTTTTGAAAGTGATCAAAAGCTAGTACTAATTAAAAGTTGAGCCAAAAGTTGTGAATTGTTTCTCTGATGCCTTTTTATCATTGATGTCTAGTCTCTTCCCTTCCTTTTTCATTTTCCTTTCATTTTTCCCTAATATCTCTCTAATTTCCCTTGCATGCATATTTGTGTCTCTTCATCTTCCTTTTCTCCTATTTTTCCTTTATTTCTCATATTCAATTGTCATTTATTTCCTCTTGCCTATTCCAATTCTTTTTCCAATTTTCGTAACCATTAATTAACCACGAGTGATGCCCACTATAGTGTTTTTCCCTCCATTCAACTTGGAATATGTGTCCCATGACCTTGGTTTTATTTTATTTACATAGAAAATCAACCCATGGTTCTTACAATGTATGTCTGACCTTTTTTTTCAATCTTGATCTTCCTTGGTAGCACAAACCATTATCACTAATGCCACACAGATACTTTAACCCCTCCTTATTGTTGTCCAATGATCTTTCCCTAGTTTTACATAAACCTAATCAATACTCCCACTACATGTGTAATTTTTGGTTTAGTATATACCATTGCATACATCAAGCTTCTAAGTGCACTTGCATATGGAACACAAGACATGTACTCTTCATATTCCTATGTCTTAGGACACTGTTTTGCAAATAACTTTACACCTATAAGAGTAGGGAGCTTCATCGATTTACTTTCCTGCATATTAAACCTCTACAATATTGTCTCGGCATACTTCCTTTGATTTAACTAGAGTTTCCTCTTTGCCCAAACTCTTATTATTTACATGCCCAAAATAAAATTTGTAGCACCAAAGTCCTTCACGTCAAATTTATAGGACAATTGGGTTTTCACATCCTAAATAATTTCTTTGTCATTTCCAACCAACAACATATCATCCACATACAATACCAAATAAATAACATAATCACCAACTAATTTAAAATACACACAGTGATCCTCTTTGCTCCTTGTGAATTCAAGTCCCTATATATATGTGTCAAATGTGTTACACTCCATCCTTGGAGATTGTCTTAACCCATACAAATACCTTTTTAGCCTACATACTAGTTCTTTCTTACCCTACACTACAAAGCCTTCTAGTTGCTTCATATAGATCTCTTCTTCTAGATCCCCATGTAGGAATTTTATCTTCACATCTATCTATTCTATTTAAAAGTCGAAAGCAATAGTGATAGATAAAAGAAATCTAATAGAAGCTAAATTGACAACACGTGGAAAAATATCACTATAATCAATTATGTTAGAGCCTAGATTTGCCTCAGGCTGAAAAGACAAGGTTCTAGGTCCACATCAAACCACGCTCAGCCTTGTAGCTAGCCCTACGAGGACAGGAGAGGGCTCTCTCTGGGTCAATCTCGGCAAAAGGTAATCGATGAGGCTTGAGATGACTAAATTTGCAACTGATCTTAGGCTAGGTATTAAGTGCAGGGATTTGATTTGGTTTTTTGAGGGTTTTGTTGAAAAATGGGAAAGGCAAATTTGGGCTCGGGGATGAGGCACAGTTTCTGTAGAGTTCCGATTGGGGCAAGGAAGGCAATCGTTTTGATGATTTAAAGCGAGTGAGATGGATAGATCAGACTGGTGAGGAGCTAAGAAGAGCAAGAAAATCTCAAGAACTCTCCTTAAACAGATGAAAACATAAAAATTTAAACAAATTCAAAGGCAGAGCATAGCAGTTATGGATTCTACCTTAATCAATCATTTGTTCAAATTCAGAAGAAGAAGCATGAAAATGATACACATAACACTAGATAAACTTACAATTACTCAGAGAAGCACACCATAAAAACATAAAGCCACATGGATCCCAAACAGTGCTGCAATACTCTAGTCTTTCCTTAGCCAAAAATGCAGAAGTGAATGTACAATAGAGTGCCAAACTTTTCCCAAGAGTCCAACCTTGAAAAATGATTAAGAAATTACATGATATAGACAAGCCTAACTCCTTCCCATGCCTCTAGGGGTCGAGCTCATCATTCTAAGAGTTGTTTGAACTAATTCTAAACAAGGAACTGAAATCTAGGTAGTCAAACAACTTACCCCTATATGCTAGGAAACTGATTCATTCATTTAATTTTCACTTTTTAGTGAATGAATCCTCTAGAACAAGTAAATAAGTGCCAAAATTACATCATGTTTATCCAATTACATCAAGTTAGATCAAAAATTACATCACAAAGCAAAACTAGTCAAACTGGCCGAATTTCTGAGCTGGAAGGTGAAAAATTGAGCAAAAATCCTCTGTGCGCCGCGCCAATTTCTCTGTGCATCGCGCCACTTTGAGGTTGAGTTTGAGGCACTTCCTAAAGTCCAAATTGAGCCCAAGTGTTCTTGTTGGAAAGCCCTTCTTGTCTACTTTCCAACCCAAGTTGAATTTTTGAATTTGGATGTCATTTGCCCCTCCAAAACTTCAATCTCCCAAGACTGCTTCCTCTGTGTCAAAATAGGGGCAGTGAGGTCATTTTTTGAGTGTTTTTGACCTCATGAGAAATCAAAACTTGCCCAAACTTCCTGGCCATGCACCAGTAGTCATGATTTTTCATGACAAATCCAAAAATATAAAGTTTTTGCCATTTAGAGCTTCCTATCATATGCGCGCACCATGTGGCGCGGCACACAGGGAGAAAAACCCTGTTTTTGCTCAAAAATGTCTAGTTACACACTTTTTCTTCACATTGCCTGCGGTCCCACACCTAATGGTCATGTATCCTGTGGACCTGACCGCACCTTTTCTTTGTAATAAGTGTGGACCCTTGAGTGCGCCACGCCAGTGCACCACGCCCTTTTGCAAATGACTTTTGGAGGCCTTCCCGGTGTCCAAATTGGGTGTAGGATAGCTCGTCGGAATGAATTTGCGTCTACTTTCCAAACCAACTGGAATTTTTCAATTTTGAGTTCATTTTCCCTATCAAAAGTCAAATCTCCCAAGACTGGTCAAAATGTGCAGAATGAGGCTGCCTCAAGGCAGAGTGATGTTGCAGTCAACTTTTGAAGGTCTTCCTCAACTCCAAATTGAGCTCATGATAGCTCATTGGAAATATAGTTGTGTCTAGTTATCATTTGATGCATCAAGAAACTCATGTGGCCAACCAAGCTAGGAGAAAACTTGATTTTCCCAAGGTTACTTCAGAGGTGCATCAATTCTCCTAAGGCGACTGTATTTTTGACTTTTCTCTAAAACCATGACACTTGTGTAAAAAGTGAAGGAGGTTTTTCTTCCTTGGCCTATTTTGGACAAAAACCTCTCTCATTGTTCCGAAATTCATCTTTCCTTGCTCAAAAACATCATTTGAGTAAAACCTACCTCGATGTGTGGAACAAGGGATTTGTCGAAATGAAGCGAAATAAAGGGGATAAGGGGCTTATAAATTCTTGGGAAAATTTTGGGAAGTAGGGAGGGATGCTAGGAAGTAGGGTAAAGTGGAATTTCAAAGATTGAGAGAGGGGAAGGGGTCCAAAAGGGCAAAACATAGGCCTAGCCTCGAAAATAGGGTTTGTAGCAAGAAACTAGGGTTTGTGCAAAAATGAGGAATTTGGGGGATCTCACTGATGGGAAGTGTTTGATAAGGTACTTTAAGGATAGGGGAAGGTGGATGAACATCAGGATACAAGTTTTTCTGATGATTTGACCGTCCAAGAGAAATTGCCTTCAAAACCCTAGGAGAGGGAAATGACCTTACCTAGGCACAACTGAAGCATGAACAAGGTGTAAAATGACCCATTGGAACCTGACATGATGATGACAACCCTCTGAATGATGGTAGAATCAGCTGAATAGTGACATAGACCGACATTTGGACAACTTTGAAAGGAGTGAAAGCAAACCCTAGACCTAATGCCTAGTGACCAAATTTTACTTGAAGACTCACTGAAATGATAAAATTTGACCTTGACACCTTAAAATCACTTTGTAAGAGCATGTTTGATCACTGGAGGAAGGCTGGAAAGACTGACACTAACAAATTCCATACACCTAGGAAAATCCTTTTGCTACTAACCCAACTTTGTATTTCTCCATTTTTCCCTCTGCATTCAACTTCTTCTTAAACACCCATTTTCTTCCAATGGGCTTGCTTTCATCTAACAAGTCCACTAGATCTCGAGCCTCATTTTTGTCCATGTTTTCCATTTCTCAACCATGTCCTTTTTTTCAAAGTTTTCCATCCTTTGAATTCACTACCCCCGTCACAATTCTAGGATCATCATCAGTAATGAGTAAAGAAAAAATTGAATGAAAAATCAGATGGAGTACACCTCTTTGGCTTCCTCCTTTTCCAAACTGATCTCCTAAAAACTAAAGTGTGTGGTTCTTCTTCTTCTTATTATTATTATTCTATGGAGTTTGATTCTTCATCCTTCAGTTCATACTCTATCTTCTATGCATCCTTTTCTCTTGATAGGACTTCCAATTTCATGATATCCTTCACTTCTCTAGATATAACATCTCAACTGCAAACAACCTTTTTTCTTCTAGGTTCAAAGCTTGTAATCTTTTACACCATCTTTAAACCAAATAAAGATGCACCTTTCAAATTTATTCTCCAACTTTGTTCTTTTCTCCTATGGAACATGTATATATGAATCATATTCAAATACCCTGGGATGTGAGAGAGAGAGTTTCTTAAGATTCAATACCTCATGTGGAGTCTTATCTTCCAATGTCGATGAAGGTGATCTATTAACTAGGTAAAATTTAATATCCACTACCTATGCCCAAAATTTCCATATTAACCCAACACCATTGAGCATGCTCCTTACTTTTTCCATCAATATCTTATTCATCCTTTTTGAAAATCTATTTTGCCGAGTTTTTTATAAAGCAATCTTCTGTCATGCTATACCACACTTCTTACAAAACTCTTCAAATTTCTTCATGCATAACTCTCCCCCATTATCGTCCTGGACACCTTAATCTCCTTGTTTGTCTGATTTTCCACCACAATCTTAAATTCTTTAAACTTGTTAAATACTTAATATTTCTTCATGAGGAAGTATATGCATGTATCCTAGAGAATTCATCTATCAAATATATGTAGTACATAAATTTATCTAGTGATGGAGCTGATACATGTCTAAACACATCACTATGCACTAGCTATAATATTCCTTCTATCCTCTTAACACAAAAGGAGAACCTCACCCAATTTTTCTTCCCATATACACAGTGTTCATAAAAATCAAAATCTAGAGAGAAATTAGCCATACCTTCTACCATACCATTACCATGTAGTATTCCAAGGCCCTTCTCTCTAATATGTCCTAGTATTTGATGCGAAAACACAATCTTTTCTCCAAATACTACAAGATTTTCTCCTCCATTCTCAAGAACAATAGAACTATTTCACCCATAAATAACAGTGCTTCCCAAAAAATTATATAAAGTTATAATCGGGACTCCCCTCATCAATACTAATGTTCCTCAAACCATCTCACATGTATCTTTCTCAAGCACTATTTTTACACCTACATCATCCTTCTTTCCTACATAAATTAGATTTCTAGCCAATCCTGGAATATGTTGAATGATGGGAAGTGTTCTTGTTAGGCCCCTATACTACTAGTGTAACCCCTTATTGTTATTAGTACAACCCACTTATTATATTGATGTACCAATGTAGTGCGCATATTGTTACTATTGTGCCCCATAGAAGCCCACTATTGTTATTATTGTGCCCTTACATTATTATTGTTATGTCAGCTCTAATTATGTTATGACCCCTTGGACTCCTATACATAGAAAGGAGGTATTTTCATTTGTATCATCCAAGAATTGTTCATTTATGTAATGTAAAGGAGGTTTCCCCCTCAAAGAGGCTGAATTCTAAGGCGTTGATCTATCTTTTCTATCTTTTCTTGAGCTGGTTTCATAACATTTGGTATTAGAGCTTTGGATTCTAGGGTTTCGCTGCTCCAAACAGGTCATCGTGGAATTTTCACTATAACTTTTTTTCTGTGACGTTTCAGAAGTCGCAAAAAAAACCCATTTGAGAAGAAATTACGCTGAACCTTGGGTCCGAATTTCAGAGCTTTTCGCGTGATATTTGTGGAGATATGATCTGTTGAAGTTGGTCTTTTTGCAGACTCCTGAATTACATTCAAAACAGGTGACCTGGGGAAAATCGTCATAACTTTCTCTCTGGGGATCGAATTGAAATTTCGTAAGAAGGTACAAAAATAGGACGGATTGTAGTTTCGTGTGTGCATTTTTCAGATCCAAAGGTCAAAATAGTGACTCGTGGCACGTCGTACAAGTTCGCTCTATGGAACTAGTATATAATCAAGTCACTGTGGGAGATTTTGCATAACTCTTCCTTGGAGAATCCAATTTGGGTCAGACTTGTGGCATTGGAAAGAGGACAAATAGGGCTACCATAGGCCACAATTTCAGAACTTAAAGATCTGAAAGTACAGAGTTACAGTCGTTTCAAGATCGAGCTCCTAAAATCAAGAAAAAACAAGATGAGGAAGTTTGATGGAAAGGATCCGGTAAATTGGATACTTCAGATGGAGCAATATTTTGATCTACATGGTGTACCACTATTACAAAAGGTATGTATTGCATCTTCATATTTAGAACCAAATCAATTTTTATGGTATGAAGGGCTTTGTTCTCGTAAACAACTTGTTACGTGGTCAATTTTCACGGAGGAAATGATAGCACATTATGAGGATACAAAGAACAACACCTTCTTTAGAGCAACACCAAAACAATTGGAAAGAGTAAAAGGGCTTTGTGACATATTGGAAGGAAAAATTATCAAGCATACCCCTCACAACTATAAATATGGAAGTGTTGTTTTTCCTAGCCTTCCACAACCTACAAGGGTTACACCACAACAATTGGAAGAAGAAAGAGAAAAAGGGCTTTGTTACAACTGTGATAGCAAATGTACTAAAGGTCATAAGTGTGTTGAGAAGAAATTATTTTATATAAAATATGAAGAGGAGGAAGAAAAGGATCAAGAAACATCAAAAGAAGAAGATATACGCCAGGACCCCACCCCAGAGAAAGAAGAAATGAATCAGACCATATCTTGTAAAGCATTGGCAAGAATTACCACTCTTCAAACTCTCAAGATAGAAGGACATATCAAGAAGAAAAAGGTGAAAGAAGTGAAAGATCACATCGAGAAAGAAGAAATGAATCCAACCATATCTTGTAATTCATTGGTCGAAATTACCACTCCTCAAACTATCAAGATAGAAGGACATATCAAGAAGAAAAATGTTCAAGAAGTGAAAGATCACATCGAGCATCAAGAAATGAATCCGACCATATCTTGTAAAGGATTGGAAGAAATTACCACTCCTCAAACTCCAGAGATAGAAGGACATATCAAGAAGAAAAAGGTTCAAGCAGTGAAAGATCACATTGAGCATCAACAACAAGTTCTCCAAATTTTAAAGGATAACGCCACTTCGGTGCAAAATCAAACAAAACAACAGGTAGATCAACATCGTAGTGAAAATTTTTTTGATGTAGGTGATTGGGTATTTTTATTGCTACATCTCAAGCAAGCTATTTATGAGAAGGAAATGTTGGCAATACTACATGCACTTAAAAAATGGCAACCTTACCGAATGGGAAGACTCTTCAAGGATGAGGATGTGGAAGCATTGTTTTGTGCTATTTCTATTATCCAACCAAATTGGATAAACGAAGCAAGGGATGAATGGAAGAAGGATGAAGAAGTATGGCCACTTATTCAAAAGTTGCAAAAGATCCCAATTCAAACAATATTGCCAGAAATTGAAGAGGAAGGAAAAATCATATTGGAACTTGGAGCAGTGACAGAAACAAGAACCCGACAGCTACAAAATAAATCAATTTTAGAGTATCTCATCAAGTGGAAGAACTTACCCGCTGAAGATTCCACATGGGAGGACAAGAATTTTATATAGAAGCATCAAGAACTACTCAAGCGTTGAGGACAACGCTTTTTGAAGGAGAGGGGCATGTTAGGCCCCTATACTACTAGTGTAACCCCTTATTGTTATTAATACAACCCACTTATTATATTGATGTACCCATGTAGTGCCCATATTATTACTATTGTGCCCCAGAGAAGCCCACTATTGTTATTATTGTGCCCTTACATTATTATTGTTATGTCGGCTCTGATTATGTTATGACCCCTTGGACTCCTATATATAGAAAGGAGGTCTTTTCATTTGTATCATCCAAGAATTGTTCATTTATGTAATGTAAAGGAGGTTGCCCCCTCGAAGAGGCTGAATTCTAAGGTGTTGATCTATCTTTTCTATCTTTTCTTGAGATGGTTTCATGACAGTTCTAATCCTTCCACCTATCAAATTCAACTTGAATTTTTCTTGTCCTATGATTCAGGTTTTCATGTCATCACCTAAGAAGACATCACCACCATCATATCTCTTATACTCGCACAACCACTCGCTATGGTGAGTCATATGAAAGGATGCACCTGAGTTTATTAGTTATGCCTCATGATTTACATATATACATGAAGAAGCCAAGTACACATCCCCAACTTCACCTGAGGTGTTTTTCACTTTTATGGAAGGAGCATCATCAAATCCCTTTCCTTTCTTAGCATTTTTGGATCTACAACCTCTTTTATATTGCCCTTGTTTTCCACATTTCCAGCATACCTTTACAAATTTTCCTGGAGATTTAGATCTCCCTCTAGAATTAGATCTCATACTCAAGGAATTATTTTATTTATGTTCTAGGAGCATCCTCTTACAGACAAGGCATCTACATTCTAACCTTCCATGTGTTTCCATCTCATCTCCTTTGACAACAAGGATGAGGTTATATCATCAAACTTTAAGGTCATTGTGTTACTACCTATGTTGACAACCATGCCATCTCATGAGTATGGTAGAGAACACAAATTGTTGCAATTATCTTCACCTAAAATATTAATATCAACCAAGTAATGACTAACTTACCATAGTATTAAAGGCACTCATATGCTTTGTCACCAAGTCTCCATCCTGCATCCTTAGGTTATAGAGCTTATTCCATAGGAATAATTTATTTACTATGAACTTGGACTAATAAATAGTCTCTAAGTTGTCCCACAATGGTTTTGTTGTAGCTTCTCCTGAAACATTTAGTAATACCAAATTTGAAACATACAACCATATTGCATTCCTTTCCTTCTGATCCAACTTGGTCCAACCTTCTGTCGACATTGTCGTTGGTTTAGTAGTTGGATCCATAATGATCCATTGATCTTTATCCACTAATAGATTCTCCATCTTGAGCTTCCACGACTTAAAACTCAGTTAGTTTCATTTCAAAATCTCTATATTTGCAACTTTCACCATTTTCTTTTACCACAAGAATTGACCCCGCAAATCTCCCACTGTAGTGAGGTCTACCACTGGATTGAGAAATAACCCTTGACTGCAAAGGCATAACCTTGAAGCCAAAAATGCTCTAATACCAAATGTAGGTTTAAACTTTGTATAAATAATGTCTGTAAAAAAAAATCTTGAAACTAACAGAAAATATATAATGGTGATCATAGAAAATATACATAGAGATTTTTCTCTTGGAACCCAAAACTGGGAAAACCAAATTGATTTTTTGTTATATTCCTTTACAATGTTAGAATACATTATATACATGTTGTAGCATTCATAAAATCCGAATCCATTAACCCTATATTAGAATATAATCCTAGTTCCTTTGACTAGATCTACAAAACCACGGGGAAAACCACCATGAGTCCCAAAACCTCGAACAAAAAAACCACCCATTTTTTTTCTAAGACAACCCCATGTAGGGGGGTTACTAGGCCTCCACAAGGGGGCTTATTTCCCTCCCTATGATCCCACCACCATGCATGGTTCATTTATATCACGTGTTCTACTAGTAGTGAAAATAATATAAGACATGCCCAACAATGTAAGCATTGTAGTTCTCCTCAAAGAAAACCTGTTAAGAAACAACTAGCTTGTGGAACATTAATCAATTCATAGCATCATTAATAACCATCCAATTAGATAATTTAAGCTTATTAGGATTGGAAGCATCGATGACACATTCAAAATAAATTTTGAAGTTAAAGTGGGAATCTTAAGGAAAATAATAAAATAATAGTTAAAATAATAAAATAATGGTTGAATTTTCAAAAAAAAAGAAAGAAAACTATTTTTTATTGTATTTTCAGCTTATCTCCTTGTAGGCTTACTCAAATGTCAAGTGTAGACACCCGTTGGTTGTGGAATTAAATTTCACATCCAACGAGTGTCTACTCTGCATACTTTTGAGTAGACCCACCTCATAAAAAATTGAAAATACATGAAAAAAGCATGTTCACATGGAAAATACTAAAAAAAATTAACAATTATTTAGGAAAACCTTCCAAATAATGAAAAACAAGATGAAGCAACAAGTATATTAACATCAAAGTGAAAGAAAATTTCAGGAGAGTATGGGTTTTTTTGAGATTCCAACCTTGTAACAAATCTACATATAAGAAAAAGAAGAATAAGAAATTAGCTACAAATTTTATAGACCTTACTCAATTATTCAGATGATTGTATAAGTGGCATATAAGTTATATTTAATTTAGTCTCACATTCATAAGGTTTTTCATGTGTCTTTCGTATAAAAGGTTTTGGGACAAACTATGACAGTGTAAAGAAAACTTTTAGAATTAGATGAATATGGGCAGTTGATTCTTGAACCCAAAAAAGTTATTGAGCAGTGTTCTTTATCTCTTCGAAATAACATTGTTATGGAGTATCTAATCAAGTGGAAGAATGTGCCTCTAGAAGAATTTTCATGGGAAAATGAGCGGTTCATAAAGAAACACCCTCAATTACAAGCTTTAAAGGAAAAGCCTTTCTAAAAGTGAGGGTCCATGTTAAGGCCCTCGGACCCCTATCTTAAGGCCCCAATAAACATTCATTATTATTTTATTTGTTATATTAGTAGGTTGGTTATTACTTTTTGTTATAATTGTACCCTTTTTCTCCTATGTATATACCAAAGAGACACATAATTTTAAGAGGATCTTATCTTTTCTTACGTATTGGGTTCAATTTAAAAGGAGGTTTACCCCTCAAAGTGGATTGATATTTATCGACTTTTTATCATTCCCAAGGTGTTGTATCATAAGATAAACTTAACAATATACTTTCCTTCTTATTGAAATGTTAAAATGGATCTAAAAAATATTATAGCTTGGTTCCCAACAAGTTTGTTTACATGGCTTCCAACTCTTTTTTGAATCTAAATGATGTGGGTGTGTTGTTTGTTATCGATCACAAAGTTACAATGGTATAAATTGTGCTAATGAATAGCCAATGAAGCATTATGTTCTAAGCTCGGTTTTTGTCATGCCTAAGCATTAATCTTTAAGATCCAGTAACCGAAATTTTCAAACAAATTCTTTCCCATAAGCATGGTGTTAGCCTCCTCATCAATTTGTAGAAGTGAAATGGTGCAAATTTAAAACTTACCTAATAGAAAACCTTAACTTGAGTGATAATGAGAAACATTAACCATAACATGATAATTTTGATAACTTGATATTAGTTCCATATAATACTTAAATATGATTTTTTGATTCTTTTTCAATGATACATAATCAAAAGGAAACTTAAATATGCTGTGATAATTAAGTTATGGGTGTGGAAGCATGAGAAAAAATAAAAACACATAAATAAGATATACACAGAGCAAATTATAATGTATAACTATTTTTATTACCATATAAATGTTATGTATAATTATATGCAACAAAGAATATAAATGTTATTTATAATTATATGCAACAAAGCAAATGAATGGAAATTTGACTAGTTAAATCAATGCTCCATGATATGCTTTGTATCATAGATAATCTACATAACACTACATTTAATAAATACAATACCAATCATTAGTTTTGTTTAGAACTTCTAATATTGAACAGTGAAATTGTTTTGAAATGTTTCAATATTCAAGTGGCTACTCGAACTATCATAAAGAGAATCCTATAAAATTTCTAAAAACTTTATATAGATCTCTTGATGAGAGTGGAGTTTCTATTCAATTGGGATGTTTAGACACTATCATTTAAAAAAACCTTAAAACATTGAAAATACACAAATTACACATTTAAAATTTACAATTTTAAAAAGTCTCTCAGTAAGAAAAATATACAATAAGAAAAAGGAAAAGAAACGAAACAAAATTGTCGAGCCAGCACGTAGTTGAAGGACAAAACGGTCTAATCCTGTAACATATTCATTCTTATCACTCTATCCCCAACGGTGTTGTTGACTGTCGTTTTCAGTAATAATACGATTTTGGAGAATAAATCCACAACGAGTGATTGCAAAATCGATCTATCTCCTGCGGTCAGTACACGCATACCCTCTTTTTAACTCACATGTCTCGAATTTGTTGTATTTCATCCACAAACCATGGCTGAAAGCACCGTAACATGACAAGTCGCAGAAGGAACTCCTTCGACGTGGATCGCTTCCCTCCACTACCCATTATATTTTGCAATCCATTACAACATCTCTATTTCCCTTCTCTTTATATAATCCCATCTGCGAGTCGCTGATCAGTTCCAGGCAATCAGATATGGTAGCAAAGTGGTTTTTCTCATAAACCAAGGGGATTCGAACAGGCGCCTTCTGCCGGGCAAATGTCTGGTGTTGTTGTTCGGAAGCCAGGAGAAATGGCTGCAAGCCAAACTGGTGGTGGTGCTGCTGTTGAATTTGTGCAGGAAAGGTCGTTTGAATCGCTGGAGAAACATGACGATAATGCTGCCGAGGTTCGACCCTGCGTCTCTCAGCCCCAGCCGCGGCCTCTTAGCCGATTGCAGAAGCGGGCGCCGGCTAAAATGCAGTTGAAAAGGCTGTCCCCGGAATCGATAGGCTTATCTTGCAAGAGCCCAATTCCTTTGTTGTCTCCGCTTGTGCTGTCGCCTTCGAAAGGAGGAGATGTTGACAGGTTGTTATTTAATGAAGAGGCTCAAACACAAAACCCTGAAGAAGAAGAGGAAAGCGTAGGTAGTGCTGTGATTCCGACGGATGGATGGCAGCACCCCGCGGCGCCATTCTTCGCCGAGAGGGTTTGTTCGTTCTCCCATTGTTTTTCAGAATTATGTATTGAAGACTGTTGATGCTCATTGTTGACTAGTGCAGTGAGGGGCTTGTCAGAAGCCATGGTCCATATTAATTCCCTCCAAGAAGGCTAGGAATGTCTCCAAGGGGAGACTACTGTTCTGGATTGAATTCAGTGACACCACAGCTCATGGTTCCAGGTTTATGGTTCTAAGTTCTAAGTCCATGATTCCATTATTCAATGTACGGAGAGGTGTTGCGCGCTCCGAGTCAGAGTCTGTCCCTTTCAACCGTGGAATATTTTGAAAACAAAAGATCCATGTAGTTTTGTTTCTTTATAATGAGAATTAATTCAAGAATTAATATAATCTTCTATAACCCATGATCAAGATATATGGTCATAGATAAAGTTGATATTATATGGAAGTGAAAGTAATATCTTTTTTATCTCTTCCTTTACCAAGAGAATTAAGGAATTAATTAACATATTCTTCTGTAATCCATGATCGACATAGATAAGAGTGAAAGTTTAACTTATCATGAAGTTATTTTGATGATAAGATATAAGTTATCTTGATTTATTTATAATAAGATTTTAAGTTATTTTGATACTAAGATATAAGTTGTTTTGATTTAATTCTATAAAAGTTATTTAGATGGTAATATATGTAGAAATAGTCAAAATTCACTTTAATAAATTATTTTAAATGATATAATTTTTATTTTAATCATTTATTTGTGAACATCATACATCATAACAGTGATGAGTCAAACGGACATCCGCGGATAGCAGCCAGATATAGATGTCCTCACTGTTGGTTTGACACCTGAGTTTGATAGGTTTTGCCACCTTCGGAAAAAAAAAAAAAAATCATACATCATATTTGTTTTGTATAAATGTATAACCAAATATTCTCCCACATGTAAGTGGGAATGATATCATATTTGTTTTGTATAAATGTATAACCAAATATTCTCCCACATGTAAGTGGGAATGATAACTATTCATCCTGTATTTATAATGAAAATAAAATATTTTTGAAATAATAATATAAATTTATATATATTATTTGAAAATAAAATATTTTTGAAAGAATAATATAAATTTGTATATATTATTTTTAATTTAAATTAGAATAGATTTATATTCCCAATGTCCAAATGGATTGATCAAATATTTTGAATATAAAATATTTGTTGTACAACAATAATTTGGTATAAATTTGTGGTTAAAATGGAGGCTTTTATAGATTAAACGCTTTGAAAACAAAAATTGTTCATAATTTATAAAAGAATATTTCAATATATTTTTTTGTTGGACTTTATTAATTTAAAATATATATATGAAAAAGAGAGCTCGAAGTAGAATAGTGAAAATACTTGAAATTTCTAGTGAAATTATTTAAAATATTTTATCGAAGTAGAATAATGAAGTTACTTGAAATCTCTAGTGAAATTACTTAAATGATTTAATTATAAGAATTTTTTTTAATTGTGAAATTATTTGAAATATTTTAATTATAACAATTTGAAATAATTTACTTGACATAAGCATTAAAATATTTTCTCTATAATCCACATTGAATTTCTTATCATTAGTAATATGTTTTACATGAAATATATTAATTTTTAATCAAATTGTTGCAAAATTGAATGAATTATAATCTTTTCCTTGTTATTATTTTTAGTAGGAAGTACTTGAATTATTTTACTTTTAATAACTTTTTTAGGTGTTGAATATATATATATATGAAATTGATCTTGAAATAAATTAGTTAGTATATAGTTTCAAATACTTTATTTAATTGTTGTATTGAAATATTTTTATGAGTATAAGACTTATTCCTCTTACTCAAGTGAAAATATAAAGCGTTTTATTTTTAGTTATTTCATCTATCTCAAAGTTAATATATAATTATAATACTTCATAAGGATATTAAAATATTTTATTTATGGAGAGAATGAGAGTGAAATATTTTTACGACATCTATTTGATACTAAACTTTTAGTTATTTCATCTATCTCAAAGTTAATATAAAATTATAATACTTCATAAGGATATTAAAATATTTTATTTATGGAGAGAATGAGAGTAAAATATTTTTACGACATCTATTTCATACTAAACATGTATATGGGTCAAAGCATGGAGCAAAGTTACATTTTTTGGTGAAATGAGGGCACATTTTTCTGAAAAATGAATGTTAGCGACTTTAAGTGCTCGATCTAGTTATTGAGACGTTTAAAAATATCTCGCATCTAAATAAACTCTCAATCGAGTTGTTTTCTAACCTGAGTTAATGACTCGATCGAGAGTTGCCATTAATACCATCAATAAAAGTTGGTAAGGGCGTTGGCGGGTTAGAAATTTTAAGGCTTGATCGAGTCGCTAGTTAACGATGTATGTGACTCGAACGAGCAATTTGAATTTTGAATTTAAGTGCTCGATCAAGCGTTTAAAATGCTCGATCTAGTTCTTGAAGTCCTAAAAATTATAGTTGTAACACCTCTTCTACAAATTTTGTAGCGTTTAAAATGCTCCATCGAGTTCTTGAAGTCCTAAAAATTATTGTTGTAACACCTCTTCTACAAATTTTGTACCTTATCAGATTTACTACAGAATTTGTCCTTAAGTGGTGGAGTTGATCATGTTGGATTTGTGCAAGAATCCTCTATCCAATGGCATATGCATTCAACAATTTCAAATTCATATGATATTTTTAATCTAATTCATTTTAAACATAACAATTGAAATTTTTTTGGACAATTTCAAAGGGGCTGAATAAAAAATCAATAACACTTCTAGTCTTCTTCAAAAGAGTACTCTTGGGATTTCAATTTATTTAAACAGTTGAAAAAAATCTTAAGTGAACCCATGTATCTCCAAAATGCAATTGAAATATTACTTCACCAATTTCTAAAAAGAATAAAAAATATAATTCTACTTAAAAAAATAAAATTTTAATATGAAAAACTTACTTCTCTCCCTGCAATTCATGCCTATATATATATATATATATATATATATATATAATTTTGCTTAAAAAACTAAAATGTTAATATCAAAAACATATATATTAAAAATTACACATTTTAGACTAAGTTATGCTACGTGAACATACTCATACCTCTTAAGCTTTTACGAAAATTTGCAAGGACATATATTTCATTTAGTGGAAAATTGAGACACCAAATTTTTTTGCAAAAAATATTATTAAGACAACAAAATAATTATTAAATAAATTAAATTATAAAAACAATGTTAGATCTGAAACTTTTGTGATCCATATTGTAGATAAATGTCTTCCGGAATAATCACATCATTAGGATTTGGTTGGCGTTTCGAACCAAACAATGTGGTTCATCCTCAGGACAAGGTGAAAGAAATCATACAATCTTCAGGAATAAATAGTAAGGATGCATCATTTCCAAGGTTTAGCCATTAAAATCTAGCCGTTGAAAACTAGCCATTGGAGAATAGTCAAATAAATTAATAAAATATTATTTTTATTTAAAAATTAGTTTTATTATTTTTATATAATTTAAAAACCCAATTTTTTAGATGTAATGATTTTAATTTAAAAAGGGGAGTTTTAATATTTCTAATATTATCTAACATCCCAAATACAAATATATATATATATATATGATATAAATTTTTAATATTCTTATTTTTTGATATAAATTTTTAATATTCTTAATTTAGGAATAAAGTAGTACTTAGGGTCACAGATGATGTTAAGGAAATAAATAAGGGGGTTAAAAATCGGTGAATAATGAAAACAAAGTTAAGGGGGATAAAATAAAAATAGTAGTATACTAAATACTGGAATATGATAAGGTAAAGAAAGGGTTCTAAAAAATATCTAAAGGGAGGTAGGAATAAATGAAAATAGTAATAACATATTAATTATTACAGTAGAACTCAGAGCCTCAAAGCTTTTCAAAGAGCATGTAAAGATTCTAGAGAGAAAATTGCTCGTGTTGATCCTATCTCCAAGGTTCATCTCCAATTTATTCAAGGGACCTCCAATAAGATTGCTCATATCCTTAGGCAGAATAATGTTTCCTCTTCATTCAAACCTCTTAGAACCATTAGAAATTCTCTTGGTTTTGTTAAAGATCCCATTGACCCGAAGGACATGAAAGGTGTTTACCTAATTCCATGTTCATGTGGTACTCCATATATTGGGGAAACGTGTCGATCAATCAACCAAAGGATCCATGAACACGCAACAGACATAAGGCATAATCATTCCTGCTCTTCGACTCTAGCCGAGCATGCCGAGAAGTCCAAGCAACATGTTTGTATAGAGGATTCTAAAGTCATTGCTAGGATTGACCATTTCCACCATATGAAGCTTAGAGAATCCATTGAGATTGAAAGGCATGCTAAGAATCTCAATAGAGATGATGGTTGGAAATTGAGCAAAAGTTGGATTCCAGCCCTCTCCTTATAATCCTCTTGTCTCATTTTTCCCCCTTTTTTACTTCTTTTACATCTTTATTGTCCTTTCTTTTTATTTATGTATAGCATACTATTTGTATCTTATTTAAAATAAATACTATTAATCCCTCTCTTATAACATATATCCTTACTTTAGTTCCTCATTTTTAATCGTAGTTTTATTATTGGACTCCTAATTACTTTCATAGTATTTACCTTTCTTTTTTTTCTTTTCCTTTTTTCCAAACCTTATGGGTTTTTATTTTTCCTTATAATCACCCTATAAGGGCTCACAGTTTTTCCTTACCTCCTTAACAATTAATATGTTATTACTATTTTTATTTATTCCTATCCCCCTTTAGATATTTTTTGGAACCCTTTCATTACCTTATCATATTCCAATATTTAGTATACTACTATTTTTATTTTATCCCCCTATAACTTTGTTTCATTATTCACTGATTTTTAAGCCCCTTATTAATTTCCTTAACATCAATGACTATAACTACTACTTTATTACTAAATTAAGAATATTAAAAATTTATATCAAAAAATAAGAATATTACATATCTATATCTATATCTATATATATATATATATATATATATATATATATATATATATATATATAGGGATGTTAGATAATATTAGAAATATTAAAACTCCCCTTTTTAAATTAAAATCATTACATCTAAAAAAAAATTGGGTTTTTAAATTATACTAAAATATTAAAACTAATTTTTAAATAAAAATAATATTTTATTAACTTGTTTGACTATTCTCCAATGGCTAGTTTTCAACGGCTAGATTTTAACGACTAACCCTCGGCAATGATGCATCCTTACTATTTATTCCTGAAGATTGTATGATTTCTTTCACCTTGTCCTAAGGATGAGTCACATTGGTTGGTTCGAAACGTCGACCAAATCCTAATGATGTGATTATTCAGAAAGACATTTATCTATAAAAACAATATTAACTTTAAGGAGAAATTATAGTGTGATAAAGAAATAGAAAGAAAAAACAATATTAAGAGATGATAAACCCTATTGTAAAAGATTAAAAGTATTTTTTTGTTTTGATTATTGACAAAGAAAACCAACATTATTAAACTAAGAGTAAATTCTCACTATTTCATAGTAAAATAAAGTGTTCCACAATTTCTAAAATATCATGGGTCAAAATAATTTGTCATTTTTATGCATTTGAAGAGGAAAATACTCTTTCTTAAGTGACTACACCCACATTAAATCTTAATTTCAAAATATTTATTATAAATTTGATAAGAATAAAAACTTGCCTTATATATTAAAATATATGAAAGAGTGAAGTTCATCTTCCTAAATTGTTTTAATAATAAAATATAAATTATTTAAATAATAAAATATATAAAAACACTCAAAATTTACTTTAATAAATTACTTTAAATCATATAATTTTTAATAACTAAATAATATAATTATTTATTTATTAAATCAATTAATCTAATTAATCATAAATTATAATTTAATAAAATAATAATAATAAAATATATTAAAAAAAAATAAAAAACAAAAAATATACCTTACATATTTTTTAAATTTATAATCAAATATTCCATTCTCATTCTCCTTACGTAAGTAAAATGGAAATGATAACTATCTCTCGTTTTAAGATTAATTTATTTAAATATGACATATAATAAATTATAATAATGATTTAAATTTAAAGAGAAATTAATGTTACTTTATTTAATGACTAAATAAATTATATTAGATTTAAGAAATTGTGGTGGGATAGAGGATAACAAAATAAAAAGAAATTAAAGTATTATAAAGAGATTATCTATTTTAATCTAAAAGATTTAAAAATATTATGTTTTGATTAACTTAATGAAGAAAATCAACATTAAAATGTATTTTTATGTTTTAATTAATTTAACGAAGAAAATCAATATTAGGTGTGGTAGGAGGGGAGGGTGATCTATGGCTTCGAGGAAGTTAAAGTTTTAGAGTATTCATGGGGATTATACCACATGAAAAATAATCAAGTAGAAGCCTATAGAATATATCAAGGTCTTTTGCTAGCTAAGGAAAATTATCCCAATTCACTTATTGTTTTGGGGGATTCTCTCATAATTCTTCATAATATCGGCAACAATTTTTTCTCAAAAGATAAATCTCTAGAAAACCTTGTAAGAAGAATAATAAAATTTGTAAGAGGAATCCCCTTGTTAACATTCATTCATGTCCTAAGAGACCTTAAGAAAAAAATGGATCTCTATGCTAATGAGAGGTGTAAATTACAAATGGAGAATTTAAAATTAAATGGTCATATTAGGCTCTCTCTAATACCTTAGAAGATAATGATTTTAATTGTAAAAACATTTTTTTCAAAATAAATATTATTAAAAAATTATATGGGGGGGCCTTGGCATAATGTGGCAACCCCATTCAAGTCATCGCATGCAAACAGGCCTAGGATTAAAATCTATATCCTTTCATAAGCTAAGATGTACAAGAAGGTTGTCATTTCCAGGAAAATAAGTACAAAGTGCTTCAATTCCCAGATTATGCTCCCATGGCTTGGTATCAATCTACATTTTTTACCACTCATGGATAGTAATAGTGAATGTATTGTTAGTGAGCGTGGTACTTTTGTGGAAGGGATGGCTCAGTTCAACCCCGATGCCACCCATCTTTGTGCATGATTACCAAGGGAAAATCATAATGGATTCAGGGAAAAGGAGTAGTTAACACTCCGAGGATTAACAAGTTTCCTTTGTAAGCGATGATTTTTTGAGGGAGGGGTGCATTTCCCTTTCAAACTAGGGAAAGGATTTAGTGGCATCTAGTATGATTCGTGTAATTTTCCTCTGCATAGAATCTTGGTTCAACTAAAGCATGGAGATAACTCATTTCAGGTTGGTGATAGATTCTTAATCAAGGGGAGCGGTTGACAGAGATAGAGATGGGGAATTTCCCATCACCTATCACCAATTTTTTCATCACGTTGTGGGGGTGGTACGAGGAGTCCTGTTAATTTGGGAAAGTTGGCTTTATAGATAGAGAGCACAATAAAGATTCCTCTTTATCCATAAATAGGAAATCACCACTTGCATGGAGGGTTGGGGCCCTGGTGGGACTCAATATCTAAGCTAAACTAGCACCCTATCGGATTGTCATGTGATTGGGATGACAACACCTTGACATCATCACGGACCATGGGACAGTGGGAGAGAGTTGACAACATCATTTCGTAGTAGGCTGCAAAAATGATGGAACCTGCAGAATCAACAAAAGTCACTTAACAGAGAATGCCTCTGTTACTTAATGGGAATATTCATAGTGCATTTTTGAGGTCATATATGTGTGCATTAAAGCAATAATGTTGTGGACTAATGGGAGGAGCATGATAGGAAATGTCCCCATCACTTGATGTGAGAATTGATGTTGCACCACGAGAGTGGGAATAGAGTATGCTTGAGAGATAAAGTGCGATGACGTAAGGGAACTATGATGTGGTGGGTCGATGTTGGCCACTAGTGATGTGGCAGGGAGATATGGGAAGTTGGTTGGCACATGGTGGACTTTGCTAATGTGGTGAGGGTTAAGGATCCAAAACTTGAAATGGGCATAAATTTAAATCTAGATGTTGGATTATGGTCAAAATTTTTATTGCGAGAAATATCTCAACAGTATGAATGCGATGGTGTAGGCCAAAGTTAAATCCGCTAACTTTTGTGAAGTAGAAATTTTGTAACCCCATTTCCATGATGAGACAATAGAAGTTGGGTTAATTAAAGGTAATGCCTCCCATTCAGTTAGTATTAGTCTAACGAGGTGGAAGGGAGTGTTACGAAGTGGTATCAGAGCATAAGGTTTAATACTGGACCTATGGAGATGAATTTGAGACCTTAATGCAAAAGGATAACATATTGCAGATTTGTTACCAAGTCTAGTGATCTCTAGTGATTGTTTGTTGTGTGTAATGTGTGCTACTTGTATCAATTTGAATATGAATTTTGCATAAATTGGAATTTGGTGTTTTAGATAGCCTTTCATTCATATGTTTATGATGGATTTGCTAACATTGTAATGAGAATTATTTATTTGCACTATGTATTGGCTAATTATATGTGTATGGACACACATAAGAAGACACCAGGAATGAACAATAGAATGGTGTGGCACAACCAATGCCACCAATTTTAGGAAGAAGAGTCAATTGGAAAGAGGATAGAGGAAGAATTTTTGAGAAATATAGGGCATGTAGTTAAGGTGTTTTATTAAATTATTTCTCTATAATCTTGACATTTTACTGTGAGTTATATTACAGCATTAGCATTATTATTTAGTTTTTTTCATCATCAAGATAAATTCCAACAAGAATATCACAATGCAAACACAAGAACACTAGCTGTAGGTTGTTAGTGAGGGCCAAAACCTCTCCTAGAGAGGAAAACCGACAAAATCTCTTCTTATAGAAGTTTTTCAATGAACACTCCCAAGACCAAGCCCTCCATGTGATGAACCAATACAAAAAAAACAATTCTCTGCAAAAATGGTGACTGAAGAAACCCTAGTTCCTCCAACATATCTACATGTGTGAGCAACCCAAAGGCAGATTTCCCTTCCTCGTTTGCCTTCAAATAATTTTTTCTTCATTTATTGAAGTTCGTTGGACAATATCTCTTCTTCTTCCTCATATAGATCATATGGATCTTCACTTGTGTGTCTCACTCAATGAGAATAGTAAATTCCTTTTATAGGCTTTTAAGGAGGTGAATTAAGCCTCTCTAGGCTAACATGAAGAAGGTTGGTCGACCCATCACTTGGAGGGTTCTAGACATGACATTTTACATTAAATATTTTCCCTTTTGTTACATGGGCCCTCCAAGGGCTAGTACATCATGACTTTGACTCTTGAATTTTCAACAAGATCCCTAGAGCACAGAATGAGTGCTTTGACCTAAGACCACAACATGATGGGCAAGAAACCCATTTTAATAAAATCATTTCTCTTTTTATAAATAAATTTCATTTTCTTTTCTTTTCTTTTGAAAAATACATCAATAGCTACATTAATTCATGACTCAAGAAAAATTATGAATATCGATACTTGTTACATTTCAACACTCCCTCTTAACTAGGGAGGTATTCATAATTTACCATAGGTATAAAGACAATAATTCCATTGAATTATTCTCATAAGAAGAGGTAGATTGGTAAGCCATGTTAAGCATCAACATTATAATCAATATACGACCATCATTGTCAACATATCAAGGACTTTAATAACGTGCTCTATCTCTCAATAAATCAAAGCACAATTCTAAGAGGATTTATGTGGAACACCACACTACCTCTCAAGGAAAATACCCCATCTAGATGTTCACAAGGTATGTCCTTCTAGGAGAATTCCTATCTTGGATTAACACATCCTTAAGGAATTTCCTGTTCAAATACTCTTACCTTTTGGGTGCCCTACCTTATCCTCAAAGAGTATCGGTCACTACACTACTTCCTATCTTGGATTTCAAATCCTCAAGGAGTATCTATCTTAGATGCTTACAAAATCCTCCAGATGCCATTCTTTCCTCATGGCCTTGATTAAGACTTACGGTTGTTAGTCATGGTCTAGTGCATGACACATGAAGTAGAGAACTATATCTGTCACTCCCTCTCAACCAGGGAGGAACTTCCTCTAAATTAGGGAGAAGTGTCAATCGTCCGCTACTATGATAGTAGATCTCAGGGATCTATTTTCATCATCACATGTGTGAAATTTCTTACAGGGCCCTGAACGTTCTTACAGGGCCCTCTATATATAGCTTAATCATGGAGCCTTTCTTCTTCATAACTTCTTTGTAGGGCATAGGCCATCCTCTTCATCACTTCCCTTCAAAAATCTATAGTGTTGAACCAATAGTCATGTCACCCTTTTTCTTCCTCGAAAAGTGATATTTTAGTCCACATCTAGTTTTCCTTCATACAACTACCTCTTTCATGTCATGTTTCTTTTAGGATCTTCCATCCAATCATACTAGTTGTAGGTGACATTCTACAACCATATTTCGGTATCCATATTTCAACTTAACTTGATGAGTTGAAAAATAAAAAATGAACATCAAATTAATGTTAGCTCTTTATGATGGCCCTTTTTCACAACCTAATCATCAATGAAATTTAACATGACTCCCTCTTGAACATGATCATTAAATCATCTGCAACCTACTGTCTTTGTGGTGCACATCAACTCCTCAAACCAAGAATGAAGGCAACATCATATCCTTCTTAAATTGAATATTATTCACATGGAAGGATCTTGCAGAACTTTACAGTACATAATTTGTTTCCTTCAATCTTTATCAAAGTCTTTAGCGGAACACATCTCAACTATTCATCTGGCCTTGCTCCTAATTTCTAGCATGAGATCCATCGTGCTGCAACTGAACCAACAAGATTCTTAAGAAGCCTGCTCAAAAACATATAAAATGGATAAAAATCATCATGGTCATCCTTCCAAGCTGAAGAAGTCACTCCATGACATTACAAAGGAGGATCCAAAGATGATCCTTCTCATCTACTTGCAGTAAGATCTTTATATCAGCTAGTTGACAGTTATTTAGGTTTATGAATTTTATCGTACGTTGCTACTAATTCTCTTCAGGCATCCATAGTTCCATGATTATCTGTTTATACATAAAATCGTCCAAGGATCCAAGGGTCTTTACATTTCCCTCCTTCCATCACGCTCATCAAAACAAAGGACTTTCTCATCCTTATTTAGTTACTTCCTCTACCTAACACATTCGTTAACAAGTACTACCAAGTGAAGTATACAATAACAAAACATGATGTCAATCTATAAATCTAGGGTTACCATGAGACTTAGAGGTTGAATTCCTAGGGTTTTCAAGTGTCAAATTGTTGTAGCAGTTACAACCACCCTCCAAAATTTTACCCTAGCTTGTTTTGGAGCCTCCCCTACCAAACTTATGCAGCACTTTGTCTTACTTCGTCAAGTACTCAAGCTTCAGAGCTTTCCTCGCACAAAGGCAGCCTGTCGATCATAGTTGATCTGTTTCCCTCACAGGTTGCTCATCCAGACTTGGTCCAGTTGCAGGCTAGGAAGCTTCCCAATGAAACTTGCACATTTTTAGAGGGAAACCAGCCTTAACAAGTACTCCCAAGTGAAGTATACAATAACAAAACATGATGTCAATCTATAAATCTAGGGTTACCATGAGACTTAGAGGTTGAATTCCTAGGGTTTTCAAGTGTCAAATTGTTGTAGCAACTACAACCACCCTCCAAAATTTTACCTTAGCTTGTTTTTGAGCCTCCCCTACCAAACTTATGCAACACTTTGTCTTGCTTCGTCAAGTACTCAAGCTTCAGAGCTTTCCTTGCACAAAGGCAACATATCGATCATAGTTGATCTGTTTCCCTCACAGGCTGCTCATCCAAACTTGGTCTAGTTGCAGGCTAAGCAGCATCCCAATGAAATTTGCACATTTTCAGAGGGCAACCAGCCTTCCCTCTAGGAATTGTGCAATTCCCTCTGATAGCCTGTTGGGATCCAGGATTGCACAATCCTGCCAACTAACCCTTCCAGCAGGATTTGTGCAATTTTCCCCAAAAGCATGTTGTTCAACCCAAGATTTGTGAAAACATGGGCAACAGTTAGCTATTGGGCCAAGAAATTGTGCAATCCCCTTGGGTAGTTAGCCCAGCTTACAATCAAAAATGCGCATTTTTCTCCAGTAGTCGAGCAGTCGCTTACATGTGCAGTTGAGTTGATCGGTTCCCTCTTAGACTGAGCAAAAAAGACTTGCATGCATAGGTTGCTTCTCCCAAGGCAACATGCAAATGCATCCCTTGTCTCAGGGATCTATGTTTAGCAGTTGGAGGTTACATGCGAGGACAAATTCAGAAACCTCCCACCAAGTGTCGCTTCCCCTATATTTGTGGCATGCACATCACAACCTCGATGTTATAAAAACTCATCAACTAGACACTGTAGAGCTCATTCCTCACATCAAACTTGTAGCTCTGACATCCCATATCACATCTAGGAGTAATCGGCACATTCAACTCAGTTCTTTTGGGGTAAGCTCGCTTCCCATGCCTTGTGCTACATTTCTGTCGCTTTTTGGGTTTTCGCTTGTATGAGTATTGTTTGCTTTATTTCTTTGAACGCTTGCTGTCATTTACATGTATACTAGCTTGTCCTATCTCTATTTCAATTTTCATTGCTAGCTCACTATTGTTGCATGCATGAAAGTGTTTTGCACAGACGTTCGCCCAACCTCCGAATGGCCTCAACCACATGCAGGTTGATCTATTTTCTCAATCCTCCATTCATGTTTTTCATGCATTGTTTATCACTTATGTTATCACTTAGTGTCGCCATGCATTTCATCAACTTACTTGCTTTCAGTTGCCCGTCGGCGAGTCGAGCCAACCTTGGCTCGGTCTTTGCCTTCAACAAGGTTGCCTTGCACAATCTGGAGAAGGAGAGCTCACCTTCCTCTCCAGATTGGTGCATTCTGCCCCATCATTGGCCTTCTCGACTCAATTGCACATTTCTGGAGATCAGTGGCTGCTTGGCCCAAACATTTGTGCAAATCTATCCCTGGGCCAACCGTCTTTCCCAGATGGAATCACACATTGCGCAATCCTAGCAGCCAACTGCCCAAATAGATTGTGCATTACGCAGTTCCAGTAGTTAGTCAGTCTCTCAGCAACCCAGACTGTGCCTTGTGTAGCCTCAGTAGTCGATCTCCCGACCTGCCAGCTGAAATTGCGCAACCTTCATGATCGTCTACCCAGGTATGTTACAAGTCAGCTCTCATGTTCATTTTGGTTTTCGACTAACAGATTGTTTGCTATGAGTGCTTCCATGTCTCCAGGTATCGCAGGTGTTCATCTGCCTCTCAATAGTACAGGTACAATGGTTTCTAGTAGAGTAGAGACGAAGACACCGTTCAGAGCACGCTTGGGGATGTAGTCGATCAAGTGTCCATGGGCTTACCTACTCACGAAGACATCAAGTTGTTCATGGACAAGGAAATCAAGCAGCAACATCATAGTGAGTAGCATCATGAACAACAGTTGAAGACAGCATACCAAATGCAGCGAATGCAAGAGGAAGGTTGTTGACAACCTAGAGGCAAGTAAAGTTGCAAGATCAAGCATATCCACTGATAATGAAAGAAACTTTGGAGACTCATGCTATGAAGTGAAGGCGTGAAATGGAGATCACATGAAGGAAGAAGATGGGACAAAGAAGGAGTTTCATGTGTTGAAGCAACAACTCAGGAATAACATGAAGCTGAATAGACATTCCAATGAGTTGCAGTGGGAACAGGAATAGCAGTGGGAACAACATGCACTTGCAGATGAAACTGCGCCAGTACGAGGTAAGGATATATCCCAGCAGCTGACACAGAGAAAACATGGTGAGAAATGTTGTTGATCGCATGCAAGGGATCCAACAGCATGCATGTCGTTGAGCGCACACATGCAATCCAACCCATTCAACACACTCACCAAGGAAAAGACAAGAAGCAAGTCCAACTGGAGCTGAACATGTACTTCGGTAAGTTGATGTGCATGACCACCAACACACACTTGAAGATCAGCATGAACACTATGCATCAATGTGTTACCGGTTCAACCATACCCAAGAAAACCATGCACATGTTAACAAACGAGTTGGATGAAAGGGCTGAACCAATGCACCCGTTGCAACAAAGGCAAGAGTTCACTTTAGCAAGATGTCACCATGAGGTGCATACACACCATCATGGACAACCGATCTTGGCATCAACTCACCAGCTTCACCATCACAAGCATGTCAAAGAGTTCGTCTCACCGCAGCGACCAAGTGCCAGTGATGTCTTGCAAGACTTTCTCAAGCCATGTTGTCTCACATGAGTACATGTGCATTGTAATAATGAGTCATTTCAAGTGTAAGTCAAGTTTCAATGGTTGGATGTAACAAACATAAAGTAGGTGAAGATTCGTGAGGGTAGTTGAACTGTCACAAAGGGGAATGTCAAGGGTCACCCCACCATTTGCTATAAATAGTCCCTCATAACTCATTGTATAGGCTTTTGGTCGAGCAAGCTACTACTAAGACTATCTTGAAGAAGGCTTGGACAGTATTGTAACGCACCTTGGCTTCTCCACTGCACAGAGCTAGTACATCTCTTTGGAGGAGCAGGCAGATGTGGCTGTAATGTTCCACTGATGGGGCTAGCAGGTTTACATGGTGTATTGTATGATTGTGACTTACACTTATTTTATAATGAGAGCCATCACATTTTCCTGAATATGTTGTTATTGTAGTTGGACTATCCCATTTGCCTTAATGATATATGTTGTTTAACTTACGTACTTGTGTATGAACTGATTTGTATGCAATTATATGAATCTTGTTATTAATGTGTTGCGTATGTTATTAATGTTGTCACTATCTATGTCTACTGCTCTATTGGACATTAGACAAATCTTATCATGAACCTGGTTATATCAACCGTCACACTCATCTCGGACTGATCCACGAGTGTTGTTCATGTTATATTACCTTGTATGTTGTGACTGTTGCATCTGTGTCGACTACTCTGCTGGAAGCTGTGCATGTCCTTTTTGTTGTGTGTTCTTAGCCGAGTTGGGACTAATCCCTTTCAACCTAGAACTTACCTTCACCTTCCTCTCCCTTTGAAGTGTTGGAACCTCTCATACTCATTCCTTGACTCACTACATCAGTCACACCCTTGCTACTAACAGAGTTATCTTACTTGCCTCTGTGCGACATCGCAGACAAGGCATTACCTTACGACCCACTATTGGGACTCCTACACCAAACAGTCTAAGGTCTAATTAGGACTTCTTACCAGGGAGATCCCCTTGACATGTTGGTGGGTCCAACACCGTCAACATTTATGGCGCTAGAAGGAGGGCCTGATGACAAGCAGTGTCCTCTTATCCAGTTTTGAACCTTTGCATATCTTTCATGGAGTCTTGCATTCTTCTTCCCCCGAGGTGTTTTTTGAATCGTGAAGATGTCTCCATCTCGGGGAAGCTTTTCAATCTCTTCTCATCTCACACGTATGATGGTGAAGGTGAAGTGGCCTGGCCTAAGCACTTACATAACTTTCACTCCATGATTTATGAGGAAGATGAGTTTACTTACAAACAATTTGTTTGCTGCTTGCATACACACTTCGTGAATCTCCATTTCGTTGGGTGCTCAGCCTACCAGCTGACATTGTGCACTCATGTGAGCACTTTTGTGATCTTATTGAAGACACATTCTATAATTTTGATCTAGACCATCTTGACTAGAAATTGTTACAGCAGCAGAGGGCTCCGCATGAACCCGTTATTGATTTTTGGCAGCGCTTCCGTGACTTGTAGTTTCAAGCTCTGAAGAGCTAGATGAAGTTTTCTTATCTTTGGGACTGGTTCGAGTATTGCCTTAAGAAATCTTCCCGTCCCAAGAGGAAGGTTGATATCAATCCTCGCTCAACATTATTCATTGATGGAATTACACAATCCCATGTGGGAGTAGGCACTATCTCAATGGATTGTCTATCTCCCTCTCATTCAACAGTTCCACCATCACCCTATGATGTTGAGGGTGATGTTCACACACATGTTTAACCTTCACACCCTCCCAACATCACTCCAAAAAAAATTCACGCAGATTTTGTTGTGATTCCTTCAAGTTCTCATATGCATTCCTTTTTTCGACCTCCATCTTCGCACCCAGGTGTTCCTCCGGATGATGTTGTCTTGTGTTCATCCAGTCCGAACTCTTCACTTGTTGTGAATGAGGAACAACCCATTGATGGAGTTGGTGTTGCACAACCAACATGCATTGTCATTCATGAAGAGTATGAGTGGGATCTTGAGCATCAACACTGGGTGAAGGATGAGTCCCTTCCATCCGAGCTTGCTTTGTTCTTTCCTAACATTGTTGGTGAACCTTCCATCCATGATCTTGCATGTGCGTCTTCATCTATGGATGCACCCATTTTTGATATTTCGCAGGACACACCGTATTTTATCCCATCATCCGACAATGGAGAGGACCAATCATTCATTGAAAATCCACTTGATCTTTCATCTGCTCTTTCCAGAAACCCAAAGGGTGAATGTCCTTCCTTCTCATACACCCCTCTGTGCAATTTGTCAGATCATGAGGACGCTGACCAACATCCTGAATTTTCTGATCTTGGTTGTCGTGATCCCTTCACCTCATCATCTGATCACGATGTTGATTCACTCGTTGTTAATCTGTCTAAGCCATTGGTCTATGAAGATCCATCTGTCAACGAAGTCAAAACCCCAGAGACTGTCGAGGAACTTCAACCCGAGCTGATGGTTATGTTAGGCCCTCATTGTCTTGAGGTTGGTTTTTCTTCTGATTAGGAAATTGTTCAAACACTCAAGGCTCCTCATCGTTCATTTGTATGCATTGAATATCCATGTCACTCACATATTTTACTTCCTCCACTTGAACTACATGACCCCATTTCTCATGCATTGGAGAACTCTTACATTGCAAGCACTTATGTGCGACGCAAGTTATTTTTGTTTCTTTTGTTTGCTTGTATGTTAGAGTCAATAGTGTGCTTATGCTTCAAAGTTTCACGTAGTGTCACCCAACACCAAGACAAGTCCACGGACTGTCTGTCATGCACATGTACTCACTTATGTCCCGTGGGCACTTTGAAACATGAAGTGTGGTTTTCTTCATTGTTATATCTTTCTTGTGTGTTGGTCCACACGACTGGGTTACTCACAGACCAAGCCTTCACCCACATGGGTCTATCAATGCGCCGGTGGCTGCATTGGAAGTATCACTTCATGTGATCAGGCCCATGCACCGTTAGTGTAGGAGTAGGAGTAGTGTTTGCTTTCAATTGTTTGCTTGCATGCTTGTTTTCTTTCATGTTTTGATTACTTGTTTGTCTTCTTGCTTGTTTATTTACTTGCTTCACTTTCATTTTTTCTTTTGCTCTTTCTTTGCTTTGTTGATTGTTAGTTCGTTCGCTTGTTTCATTCATAGGTGAGTTTTTCATGAAACCATGTGTGACTCATGAAACGAGTTGGGTAAAGTACAAGAGGGTTTTTATAGCTATTGCTACTTGGTTATTTGTCATCTTGCCTCTGTATGATGAGCTTATTACTCTTAGTCCATGATACGTCGAAGGAAAATACGTACTCTTCGGAGTGAACCTTGGTGTAAGCACAATGCTTGCACGCTAACTAGTGTCACCTTCTCTAGTCGATTGTTTTTGGGTTAACCCTTGTTAGCTCAGTAAAGTAGAGTAAGGTGAGGTGGAAAACCTTAACATGCACGTCAGAGATACAATAAACTACTTCTCTGCTGGAACAACCTCTTTTACTCTCAGTAAGTCGGGATCCCTCATTCGCATCTGAAATGAATAAGTGCTATGCACAGTGAAAATGAAAAAAAAAAAAATGAAAAGTAAAAAAAAATGAAAATGAAAAATGAATAAGGCAAAAGAAGAGAAAGGCTTCCTGCACAGGGAGGTGATGCAAGTAACTCCACCAGGGTATTGACCAAGCTCACTCATAGCGGAGCCATGCTTGTGTTCCTATGTGACTCCACCGGGGTACTGTCCATGCCTACTCGCAGTGGAGCAACACCAGAGATGAAACTAAGACTCTGTCGACTATACTGCCTGTGCATCTATATACCCCTCAACCCCAATCGAAACAACTATGTCGCCTTGGCTTGGAATGTGTGTCAATCGACCAAGAGTCTGGCAGATTCTACATCTTACATCAAGCTAGTGTGAAGCCAAGATGAGCTAAGAACTGAACAATACTTCCAGAGGTGTTAGACTGATATTTCACGAACAAGGTCCATTTAGAGAGCTAGAGTTCTACCAATGTGTCACTAATTGTTATACTGGCTACAACCAACCTCCAAAATTTTTCCTTAGCCTGTTTTGGAGCCTCCCCTACCAACCTTACATGGCACTTTGTCTTGCTTCGTCAAGTACTCAAGCTTCAAAGCTTTCCTCGCACAAAGGTAGCCTGTCGATCACAGTTGATCTGTTTCCCTCACAGGTTGCTCATTTGGACTTGGTCCAGCTATAGGCTGAGCAGCTTCCCAATGAAATTTGATCATTTCTGTAGGGAAACCAACCTTCCATCCAAGAATTGTGCAATTCCCTCTTATAGCCTTTTGGGCTCCAGGATTGCACAATCCTACCAACCAACCCTCCCAGCAGGATTTGTGTAATTTTTGCCATCAATAGGTTGTTCAGCCCAAGATTTGTGCAAATATGGGCAACAGTTAGCTGTTGGGCCCAGAAATTGAGAAATCCCCTTGGGCAGTCAGCCTAGCTTACAGTAAAAAATGCACATTTTTCTCCAACAGTCAAGCAGTCACTTGCATGTTCAACTGAGTTGACCAATTCCCTTTGGGACCAAGAAAAATAGACTTACATGCATAGGTTGCTTCTTCCAAGGTAGCATGCAAAGGCACCCCTTGTCTCACGGATATATGTTTAGTAGTTGGAGGTTACATGAGAGGAGAAATTCAAAAACCTCCACCAAGTGTCACTTCCCCTAGATTTGTGGCATGTGCGTCACAATCTCGATCTTATCAAAACTCATCAACTGGACGTTGCAGAGCCCATTCCTCACATCAACCTTGTAGCTCTGACATCCCACATCACATCTACGAGCAGTCGAACATTCAACTCAGATTTTTTTGGGTAAGCTCACTTCCCATGCCTTATGTTGCATTTTTGTCACTCTTTGGGTTTTCGCTTGTATGAGTATTGTTTTCTTGATTTCTTTGAACACTTGCTCTCGTTTACATGTATACTAGCTTGTCCTAGCTCTGTTTTAATTTTTGTTGCTATCTCACTTTTGTCGCATGCATGAAAATATTTTGTGTTGGGTTGTGTTATATTCTTTCCACATGGTTTTGTGCATGATTTTCGCACATGTTTTTTTGGACGCGATGGTTTTCGGTCCATGGTATTGGATGCTTCGGCATGTATAAATATGTATTGTAACATTGAAAGGAATATAATGAAAAATCAAGCTGGTAGTCCCGGTTTTGGGATCCAGGGAAAAATCTCTGTGCATATGTGTTTTATGGGTTATGCTCTCGCATTGTTTATTTTCTTTGTTTAAGAATTCGTATGCAGGTAATTTCTATACAGGGTTAAAACCTACATTTGGTATCGGAGCTGTTTTGGCTTCAAGGGGATGCCTTTGTTGCTGAGGGGTTTCGCTCGGGCCTGTGGTAGACCCTGTTCAATGGGAGATCTGCGAGATCGATTCTGGTGGTGAAAGAAGATGGCGAGCAGTGGAAAGATAGAGATTGAGAAGTTCAATGGTCAGAATTTTGAGTTGTGGAAACTCAAGATGGAGGATCTGTTGGTGGATAAAGATCAGTGGATCGCGGTAGATCCGGGTACTAAACCATCGGGGGTGACCGATGAAGAATGGAAGAAGTTAGATCGGAAGGCAAAGAGCACAATACGATTGTGTGTCTCGGATTCAGTATTGCTGAATGTATCAAGGGAAGCTACGGAAAAGGCTTTGTGGGTCAAGTTAGGGACTTTGTACCAATCTAAGGCTCTGGTGAATAAACTGTTCCTGCGGAAAAAGTTGTATAACCTGAGGATGAAAGATGGAGACTCGGTGACAGAGCATCTGAATGCGTTTAATACTGTGGTAAGTCAGTTATTATCTGTTGATATTAAAATTTCAGATGAAGATAAGTGCATCAGTCTGTTGTGTTCTCTACTAGATTCGTGGGATAGTCTAGTTATTGCAATAGGTAGCAATGCAACTGCTTTGCAGTTTGATGAAATAGTCTCAGCCTTGCTGACAGAGGAGATGAGACGGAAAAATATGGACAACCAGAATGGTGATGCCTTGTCTGTACGAGGACGGTCCCAGAACAGAAACAAAAATAAGTCATCGAGTGGGAGATCTAAATCTAGAGGGAGATCTAAATCTCCAAGAAAACCTACAAAGGTGGTGTGCTGGAAATGCGGAAAGGAAGGGCACTTCATAAGGGATTGTAAATCTAAAGCTCCTGATAAAGGAAAGGGATCTGATGATGCTCCTTCTGCAGAGGCGAAAACCACCTCAGATGAAGGTGGGGATGTGTGCCTGGCTTCTTCAAGTACACATGTAGATCATGAGGCATGGTTGATTGACTCAGGTGCATCCTTTCACTTCACTCCCCATAGAGAGTGGTTCTGCGAGTATGAGAAATACGATGGTGGTGATGTCTTCTTAGGAGATGATAAGAAGGCTAGAATCATTGGTCGGGGAAAAGTAAAGTTGAAGTTGCAAGGTGGAAGGGTTATAACACTTCCGGGTGTTCTACATATTCCTGCATTGGCCAGAAATTTGATTTCTGTAAGAAAGTTGGATGATACAGGTGTAAAGACGGTGTTTGAGAAAGATACCTGCAAGATGGTTCGAGGAGCACTGATATTAATGCGGGGAGTTCGGATTGGAACTCTGTACAAGCTGCAAGGTAGCACTGTTGTTGATGGGTGCAATAGTTCTATGGTTCCTGAAAATGAAGTAGAGAATCTAGTGGTCTCTGGAGAGAAGACCATGTTGTGGCATCAAAGGCTTGGACATATTGGAGAGAAGGGCCTTCGAATACTTCATGGTAAAGGTATGGTAGAAGGTATGAATGATAGCTCTTTGGATTTTGATTTCTGTGAAAATTGTGTGTATGGGAAGCAGAATCGGGTGAGTTTCTCCTCTGGTGGTAAGAGGACGAAACAGATATTAGAGCTTGTGCACAGTGATGTGTTTGGACCTGTGAAGGTTCCATCACCTGGGTAAGTCTGTGTACTATGTATCATTCATAGATGACTTCTCAAGGAATACATGGATATATTTTCTTAAGAAGAAATCTGAAGTCTTTGACAGGTTTAAAGAATTTAAGGCTCTGGTGGAAAATCAGACAAAGAGGAAGATAAAGGTGCTGAGGACAGATAATGGTGGAGAATTTTGCAGCAAGGAATTTGAAGAATTTTGTAAGAAGTGTGGTATAGCATGGCAGAAGACTACTCCATATACACCTCAGCAAAATGGAGTCGCAGAAAGAATGAACAAGACGTTGATGGAAAGGGCAAGAAGCATGCTCAGTGGTGCCGGGTTAGGACAGGAATTCTGGGCAGAGGCGGTGGATACTGCATGTTACCTGATCAACAGATCACCTTCATCAGCGTTGGAGGATAAGACTCCACAAGAAGTATGGACTGGTAAGAAACCCTCTCTTTCACATCTAAGGGTATTTGGATGTGATGCATATGTACCTGTTCCAAAGGAGAAACGAACCAAGTTGGATAGTAAATCTGAAAAGTGCATCTTTATTGGGTATAAGGATGGTTTAAAGGGTTATAAGCTTTGGAACCCAATCACACGGAAGGTTGTGTACAGCCGAGATGTGTTGTTCAGAGAGGTAAAAGATGTTATTCAACATGAAGTCCAACCAAAGGAACCTGAGAAGATAGAGTTTGAGCCAAAGGAGGAAGAATCAGACTCTGCAGCAAAGGAGGAATCAGAAGATGAAGAGCCACAAACTCCGGCTGTGAGAAGATCAGTTCGAGAAAGAAGGTAGCCAGAAAGGTATAGTCCATCTTCTTTCAGTTCAAATTTTGCTTTGTCTATTACTGATAATGATCCCAGAACTGTGAAGGAAGCAGTGGATTCAGAGGATGGAAAACTCTGGAAAGAGGCCATGGTCGATGAAATGGCATCTTTGCATAAAAATGAGGCTTGGGATCTGGTGGAGTTGCCGGCTGGAAGGAAACCCATTGGCAGCAAATGGGTGTTCAAGAAGAAGACAAATGCAAAAGGAAAGGTGGAGAAATACAAAGCTCGGTTGGTAGCAAAAGGTTATTCCCAGGTGCCGGGAATTGATTTTGGTGATATTTTTTCTCCTGTTGCCAAGGTAACTTCTATTAGATTACTTTTATCTGTTGTTGCTGCTTTTGATTTTGAGGTAGAACAGATGGATGTGAAGACATCATTTCTTCACGGGGATTTTGAAGAGGAAATCTACATGAAGCAACCTGAAGGCTTTGCGGTGAAGGGTAAGAAAGAACTGGTATGCAAGTTAAAGAAGTCTCTATATGGGTTAAAATAGTCACCAAGGATGTGGTATCAGAAATTTGATAAATTTATACGGGGACTTTGCTTCACTAGAAGCAAAGCAGAGCATTGTGTGTATTTTAAATTAATTGGTGACCATATTATTTATCTGGTCTTGTATGTGGATGATATGTTGCTGGTTGGAAAAGACAAAGAAATTATCCAGGATTTGAAGACCCAATTGTCCTCCAAATTCGACATGAAAGATCTTGGTGCTGCAAACTATATTTTGGGCATGGAAATTAAAAGAGATCGGTCAAAGAGGACGCTCTGGTTAAACCAGAGGAAGTATGTCGAGACAATACTCCAGAGGTTTAATATGCAGGATAGTAAACCGGTGAAGGTTCCTATTCCAGTAGGTGTGAGGTTATCTGCTGAACAGTGTCCCAAGACACAAGAAGAGGAAGAGGACATGTCCCGTGTTCCATATTCAAGTGCAGTGGGTAGCCTGATGTATGCAATGGTCTGTACTAGACCAAACATTGCACATGCAGTGGGAGTATTGAGCAGGTTTATGTAAAAACCTGGGAAGGAGCACTGGACAACAGTGAAGCGGGTTTTCAGGTATTTGCGTGGCACTAATGATTATGGTTTGTGCTACCAAGGAAGACCAGGATTGGACAGAGTGTTGGATATTCATGGCTTTGTTGATGCAGACTGGGCTAGAGATCTGGATCAGAGAAGATCTACAAGTGGGTATGTGTTTAACCTATTTGGAGGTGCAGTTAGTTGGATGAGTAAGAAACAATCTGTAGTGGCACTATCAACTACAGAGGCAGAATACATGGCAGCCACTCATGCAAGCAAGGAAGCAGTTTGGTTGTAGAGATTGTGTTCAAGTATGGGGTTAGTACAGGTAGCTATAAGAATAGACTGTGACAGCCAAAGTGCAATTTTCTTGGCAAAGAACCCTGCTTATCATTCAAAGACAAAGCACATTGATGTTCAGTATCACTTTGTGAGGGATATGATAGAAGACAGAAAGGTGTTGCTGGTAAAGGTGGACACTTTGAAGAATACTGCAGATGCATTGACAAAATCTGTGAGCTCTGAGAAGTTCTCTTGGTGTAGAGAAGCAATGGGAATCTCAGGGCTGAAAAAATGACTAAGCTCTCCTGTGGCCCCCTGTGGAAAGAAAACAAAAAGTGGGAGATTGTTGGGTTGTGTTATATTCTTTCCACGTAGTTAATAGGGGGTTTGAAGGGCACCTGTAACCCCACTTTATGGGGTCCGGGGCAGCGCCCCGGAAAATTTTGGTTTTGGACCATATGTTAGGTTGGCCGGACCCACCTATGGTTTTGTGCATGATTTTCGCACATGTTTTTTTGGACGCGATGGTTTTCGGTCCATGGTATTGGACCCGATGGTTTTTCGGTCCATGGTATTGGATGCTTCGGCATGTATAAATATATATTGTAACATTGAAAGGAATATAATGAAAAATCAAGTTGGTAGTCCCGGTTTTTGGATCCAGGGAAAAATCTCTGTGCATATGTGTTTTATGGGTTATGCTCTCGCATTGTTTATTTTCTTTGTTTAAGAATTCGTATGCAGGTAATTTCTGTACAGGGTTAAAACCTACATTTTGCACGGATGTTCGCCCAACCGTCAAACGTCCTCACCCACGTGCAGGTTGATTTGTTTTCTTAATCCTCCATTCGTGTTTTTCATGCACTGTTTATCACTTCTGCTATCACTTAATGTTGCCACGCATTTCATCAACTTACTTCCTTTCAGTTTCCCGTCAGCAAGTCGGGTCAAACTTTGTTCCGATCTCTGCCTTCACCAAGGCTGCATTACACAAAATGGAGAAGGAAAGCTCACCTTCCTCTCCATATTTGCGCATTCTGGCCCTAGGCCAACAATCTTTCCCAATTGGAATCGCACATTGCACAATCCCAGCAGCCAACTGCCCAACTAGATTATGCATTGCACAGTTCCAACAGTCAGTTAGTCTCTCAGCAGCCCGGACTGTGCCTTGTGAAGTCTTGGCAATCGGTCTCCCGACCTCTCGGCCAAAATTATGCAACCTTCATGATCGCTCACCCAGGTATGTTGTAAGTCAATTCTCATGTTCATTTTGGTTTTCGATTGACAAATTTCTTGTTATGAGTGTTTCCATGTCTCTAGGTATCCTACATGTTCATTTTCCTCTCAGCAGTATGTACAATGGTTTCTAGGAGAGCAGAGATGAAAACATCGTTCAAAGAACGCTTAGGGATGCAGTCGATCAAGTATCCATGGGCTTACCTACTCACAAAGTCATCAAGTTGTTCATGGACAAGGACATCAAGCATCAGCATCACAGTGATAACAATCATGAACAATATCTGAAGGTAGCATACTGAATCCAGCGAACACAACGAATGCACGAGGAAGGTTATTGACAACATAGAGGCAAAGCAAAGTTGCAAGATCATGAAGATCCACTGATAATGAAGGAAACTTTGGAGACTCGGGCTATGAAGTGATGACACGACATGAAGATCACGCAAAGGCAGAAGATGGGACAAAGAAGGAGTTGCATGTGCTGAAGCAACAACTCAAGAAGACCATGAAGCTGCATAGACAGTCCAATGAGTTGCAGCAAGAATAGGAACAACAGTGGCTACAACATGCACTCGCAAATGAAACTTTACTAGTACGAGTTAAGGATCTATCCTAGTAATTGACACAGAACAAACATGGTGGGAAATTTTGTTGATCGCATGCAAGGGATCCAGCAGCATGCATGTCATTGAGCACACGCATGCAATCCAATCCATTCAATAAACTCACAAAGGCAAAGACAAGAAGCAAGACAAACTAGGGCTAAACATGTACTTCATAAAGTTGATGCACATGACCACCAGCACACACTTGAAGATCAGCACAGACACTATGCATCAGTGTGCTTCCAGTTCAACCATACCCAAGAAGAACATGCGCATGTTAGCAGATGAGTTGGATGAAGGGGCCAAACCAATGCATTGGTTTCAACGGAGGCAAGAGTTCGTTTCAACAAGACGTCACCATGAGGTGCATACACACCATCATGGGCGTCCAAGCTTGGCATCAGCTCACCATATTCACCATCACAAGCATGTCAAAGAGTTGGTCTCACCACAACGACCGAGTGTTAATGATGTCTTGCAAGGCTTCCTCAAGCCATGTTGTCTCACATGAGTACATGTGCATTGTAATGTTGAGTCATGTCAAGTGTAAGTCAAGTGTCAATGGTTGGATGTAATAGTCATAGAGTAGGTGAAGAGTCATGAGGGTAGTTGAACTGTCACAAAGGGGAATGTCAAGGGTCACCCCACCCTTTGCTATAAATAGTCCCTCATAACTCATTAGATAGGATTTTGGTCAGCCAAGCTTCTACTAAGACTATCTTGAAGAAGGCTTGGACAATATTGTAATGCGCCTTGGCTTCTCCACTGCACGGAGCTAGTACATCTCTTTGGAGGAGTAGGTGGATGTGGCTATAATGTTCCACTGATGGGGCTAGAAGGTTTACATGGTGTATTGTATGATTGTGACTTACACTTCTTTTATAATAAGAGCCAGCACATTTTCATGCATATGTTTTTATTGTATTTGGATTGTTCCAGTTGCCTTAATGATATATGCTTTTTAACTTACATACTTGTGTATGAACTGATTTGTATGAAATTATATGAATCTTTTCGTTAATGGGTTGCATATGTTATTAATGTTGTCACTGTCCGTGTCGATTTCTCTTGCAGACATCAGACAAACCTTTCTCATGAACCTGGTTATATCAACTATCGCACTCGTCTCGGACTGATCCATGAGTGTTGTTCATGTTATATTACCTTGTATGTTGTGACTGTTGCATCTGTGTTGACTGCTCTACCAGAAGCTATGCATGTCCTTTGTGTTGTATGTTCCTAGCCGAGTTGGGGCTGGTCCCTTTCAGCCTGGAACTCACCTTCACCTTACTCTCCCTTTGAAGTGTTGGAACCTCTCATACTCTTTCCTTGATTCACTGCATCAGTCACACCCTTGCTACTAACAGAGTTATCTTACTTGCCTCTGTGCGACATCACGATCAAGGCATTACCTTACGACCCACTGTTGGGACTCCTACACCAAATGGTCTGAGGTTTAATTGGGACTTCTTACTGGGGAGATCCTCTTGACATGTTGGCGGGTCTAGCACCGTAAACATTTATGGTGCTAGAAGGAGAGCTTGATGACAAGCAGTGTCCTCTCATCCATTTTTGAACCTTTGAATATCTTTCATGGAGTCTTGCATTCTTCTTCTCCCAAGGTGTTTTTCGAATCATGAAGATGTCTCCATCTCAAGGAAGCTTTTCAATCTCTTGTTCACTCACACGTATGATGTGAAGGCGAAGTGGCCTAGCCTGAGCACTTGAATAACTTTCTTTCCATGATTTATGAGAAATATGAGTTTACTAACGAACAAGCCAGTTTCTTGCTTGCATACACACTTCGCAAGTCTCCATTTCGTTGGGTGCTCAGCCTACTGGCTAACACCGTGCACTCACGTGAGAAATTATGTGATCTTATTGAATACACGTTCTATCATTTTGATCCAAACCATCTTGACCGGAAACTGTTACAGCAATGGAGGGCTTCACATGAATTCGTTATTGATTTTTGGCAGCGCTTCCGTGACTTGCAGTTTCAAGCTTCGAAGAGCCAGATGAAATTTTCTTATCTTTGGGACTAGTTCGAGTATTGCCTTAAGAAATTTTCCCATCCCAAGAGGAATCTTGATATCAAGCCTCACTCAACATTCTTCATTGTTGGAACTGCAAAATCTCACGTGGGAGCAGGCACTGTCTCAACGAACTTTCCACCTCCCTCTCATTCAACAGTTCCACCATTGTCGTGTGATGTTGAGGATCATGTTCACACACCTATTCAACCTTCACACCCTCCCAACATCACTCCACACAATTTTCGAACAGATTTTTTTGTGATTCCTACGAGTTCTCATATGCATTTTTTTTCGACCTTCGTCTTCGCACCCAGGTGTTCCTTCGGATGATGTTGTCTTGTGTTCGTCCATTCCAGACTCTTCACTTGTTGTGAATGAGGAACAACCCACTGACAGAGTTGGTGTTGCACAACCAACATGCGTTGTCATTCATGAAAAGTACGAGTGGGAGCTTGAGCATCAATACTCAACGAAGGATAACTCCCTTCCGTCCGAGCCCCCTCCGTTCTTTCCTAACATCATTGGTGAACCTGCCATCCATGATTTTGCATGTGTGTCTTCATCTATGGATGCACCCGTTGTTGATCTTTGGCAGGACACACCGTATGTTAGCCCATCATCCAAAAATGGAGAGGGCCAATGGCATTCATTGAAAATCCACTTGATCTTTCATCTACTATTTCCGGAAACGCAGAGGGTGTACATCCTTCCTTCTCATCTACCCCTCTATTTGAATTTTCAAATCATGAGAATGTCGACCAACATCCTCAATTTTTTTATCTTGGTTGTCATGATCTCTTCACCTCATCATCCGATTACGATATTGATTCACTCGTTGTTAATCCGTCTAAGCCACTAGTCTACGAAGATCCATCTGTCAAAAAAGTCAAAACCCCATAGACTGTCGAGGCACTTCAGACCGAGCTGATGGTTATGTCAGGCCCTCACTGTCCTGAGGCTGGTTTCGCTTCCGATCAGGAAATTTTTCAAACACTCAAGGCTCCTCATCACTCATCTTTATGCATTGAAGATCCATCTCACTCACAGATTTTACTTCCTCCACTCAAACTACACGATCCCATTGCTCATTCATTAGATGAGTCTTCCAAGCACTTGTGTATGACGCAAGTTATCTTTGTTTATTTTGTTTGCTTGCATGTCACAGTCAAGAGTGTTCTTATGCTTCAAAGTTGCATGTAGTGTCACCCAGCACCTTGATAAGTCCACAAACTATCCATCATGCACATGCACTCACTTATGTCCTGTGGGCACTTTGAAACACGAAGTGTGGTTGTCTTCACTATTATATCTTTCTTTTATGTTGGTCCACATGACTGGGTTACTCGCAGAACAAGCCATCACCCACATGGGTCTAGCAATGTGCAGGTGGTTGCATTGGAAGTATAACTTCACATGATCAAGCCTATGCATCGTTAGTGTAGGAGTATGAGTAGTGTTTGCTTTCAGTCATTTGCTTGCATGCTTGTTTGCTTTCATGTTTTGATTGCTTGTTCATCTGCTTGCTTGTTTTTTTACTTGCTTCACTTTCATTTTTGCTTCTTCTCTTGCTTTGATTTGTTGGTTGCTCGTTCGTTTGCTTGTTTCGTTCATAAGTTAGTTTTGCATGAAACCATGTGTGACTCATGAAACGACCTAGGTAAAGTACAAGAGGGTTTGTACAGCTATCGCTACTTGGTTATCTATCATCTTGCCTCTATATGATGATCTTGTTACTCTTAGTCCATGATACGTTGAAGGAAAATACGTACTCTTTGAAGTGAACCTTGGTGTAAGAACAACACTTGTGCTCTAACAAGTATCACCTTCTCTAGTCGATTGTTTTTGGGTTAACCCTTGTCAGCTCAGTCAAGTAGAGTAAGTTGAGGGGAAAACCTTAACGGGCACATCAGAGATACAATAAACTACTTCTCTGCTGGAACAACCTCTTCTTCTCTCAATTAGTTAAGATCCCTCCTCCGCCTCTGAAATGAATAAGTGTTATGCCCAGTGAAAATGAAAAATAAAAATAATGAAAATTAAAAAAATTCAAAATGAAAAATGAATAAGGCGAAAGAAGAGAAAGGCTTCCTACATAGGGAGGTGATGCAAGTAACTGCGTCGGGGTACTAACCAGGCTCACTGGCAACGGAGCCATGCTTGTGTTCCTATGTGACTCCACCTGGGTACTGTCTAGGCCTGCTGCCAGTGGAGCAACACCAAAGATGAAACTAAGACTCTGACGATTATACTGCTTGTGCACCTATATACCCCTCAACCCCAATCAAAACAACTACGTTTCCTTGGCTTGGAATGTGTGTCAATCGACCAAGAGTCTGGCAGATGCTACATCTTACATCAAGCTAGTGTGAAACAAAAATGAGCTAAGAACTAAAGAATACTTTTGGAGGTGTTAGACTCGTTTTTCATGAACAAGGTCCATTCAGAGAGTTGGAGTTCTACCATTGTGTCACCAAGTTTTTTAGTGGCTACAACCACCCTCCAAAATTTTTCCTTAACCTATTTTGGAGCCTCCCCAACCAACCTTACGCAGCTCTTTGTCTTGATTCATCAAGTACTCAAGCTTCAGAGCTTTCCTCACACAAAGGCAGCCTGTCGATCACAGTTCATCTGTTTCCCTCACACGCTACTCATTCAGACTTGGTCCAACAATAAGCTAAGAAACTTCCCAGTGAAATTTGTACATTTCTGGAAGGAAACCATCCTTCCCTATAGGAATTGTGCAATTCCCTCTTACAACCAGTTGGGCTCTAGGATTGCGCAATCCTGCCAGCCAACACTCCCACTAAGATTTGCTCAATTTTTCCCATCAACAGGTTGTTCAACCCAAGATTTTCACAAATCCGGGCAACAGTCAGCTGCTGGGTCTAGAAATTACGTAATCCCCTTGGGCAGTCATCCCATCTTATAGTTAGAAATGCACATTTTTCTCCAACAGTCAAGTAGTTGCTTGCATGTGTAGCTGAGTTGACCGGTTCCCTCAAGGACCGAGCAAAACAGACTTGCATGCATAGGATGCTTCTCCCAATGCAGCATGCAAAGGCATCCCTTGTATCAGGGATCTATTTTTAGCAATTGGAGGTTACATGTGAGGAGCAATTTAGAAACCTCCCACCAAGTGTCGCTTCCCCTGGATTTGTGGCATGCACGTCACAACCTTGATGTTATCAAAACTCATCAACCGGACACTGCAGAGCTCATTCCTAACATCAATCTTGTAGCTCTGACATCCCACATCACATCTAGGAGAAGTCGGCACACTGAGCTCAATTATTTTGGGGTAAGCTCGCTTCCCATGCCTTGTGCTACATTTTTGTCGCTTTTTGGGTTTTCACTTGTATAAATTCTGTTTTCTTGATTTCTTTGAATGCTTGCTATCATTTACATGTAGTTCCTAGCAATGTTTTAATTTTCATTGCTATCTCACTGATGATGCATGCATGAAACTGTTTTGCATGGACGTTCACCCAAGCGGCGAATGTCCTCACCCACATGCAGGTTGATCTGTTTTCTCAATCCACCATTCATGTTTTGCATTCACTATTTATCACTTCTGCTATCACTTTAGTGTCGCCATGTATTTCATAGACTTACTTGCTTTCATTTGCCCGTCGTTGAGTCGGGCCAACCTTGGCCCGGTCTCTGCCTTCACCAAGGCTGCCTTACACAATTTGGAGAAGGAAAGCTCACCTTCCTCTCCAAATTTGTGTATTCTACCCCAGCACTAGCCTTCGGGACTGAATTGTGCATTTCTAGAGGTGAGTGGTTGCTTGGCCCAAAAATTCGTGAAAATCTATCCTTGGGCCAGTAGTCTTTTCCAGCTAGAATAACACATTGCAGAATCCCAGCAGCCAACTGCCCAACAGGACTATGCATTGCGTAGTTCTAGTAGTCAGTCAGTCTCTCAGTAGCCCGGATTGTGCCTTCTGCAGTCTTGGCAGTCGGTCTCCTGACGTCCCGGCCGAAATTACGCAACCTTCATGATCATTCACCCAAGTATGTTGCAAGTCAGTTCTCATGTTCATTTTGGTTTTCGACTGATAGAGTGCTTGCTATCAGTGTTGCCATGTCTCCAGGTATCACAGGTGTTCATCCGCCTCTCAAAATTACAAGTAAAATGGTTTCTAGTAGAGCAGAGATGAAGACACCGTTTATAGCACACTTGGGGATGCAGTTGATCAAGTGTACATGGGCTTACCTACTCACGAAGACATCAAGTTGTTCATGTACAAGGACATTAAGCAATAGCATCACAATGAGCAGCATCATGAATAGCAGCTGAAGGCAACATACTAAATTCAGCGAACGCAGCAAATGCAGTGAACGTGACAAATGTAGCGAATGCAAGAGGAAGGTTGTTGACAACCTAGAGGTGGAGCAAAGTTGCAATATCAAGCAGATCCACATATAATGAAAGAAAATTTGGAGACTCGAGCTATGAAGTGACAGTGCTACATGAATATCGCGTGAAGGCAGAAGATGGGACAAAGAAGGAGTTGCATGTGTTGAAGCAGCAACTCAGGAAGAACATGAAGCTGCACAGACATTCTAGTGATTTGTAGCAGGAATAGGAACAACAGTGGGTGCAACATGCACTCGTGGATGAAACTGCACCAGTACGAGTTAAGGATCTATCCCAACAGCTGACACAGAGCAAACATGGTGAGCAATGTTGTTGATCACATGCAAGGGATCCAGCAACATGCATGTCGTTGAGCACATGCATGCAATCCAACCCATTCAACACACTCACCAAGGCAAAGACAAGAAGCAAGTCCAACTGGAGCTGAACATGCACTTCAACAAGTTGATGCGCATGACCACCAGCACACACTTGAAGATCAGCATGGACACTATGCATCAGTGTGTTGCTGGTTCATCCATACCCAAGAAGACCATGTGAATGTCAGAAGACGAGTTGGATGAAGGGGCTGAACCAATCCACCGGTTGCAATGGAGGCAAGAGTTAGCTTTAGCAAGATGTCACCAAGAGGTTCATACACACCATCACGGATGACCAAGCTTGGCATCAGTTCACCGGCTTCACCATCACAAGCATGTCAAATAGTTGGTTTCACCATAGCGACCGAGTGTCAGTGATGTCTTGCAAGGCTTGCTCAAGCCATGTTGTCTTACATGAGTACATGTGCATTGTAATGTTGAGTCATGTCAAGTGTAAGTCAAGAGTCAATGATTGGATGTAACAGTCATAGAGTAGGTGAAGAGTCATGAGAGTAGTTGAATTGTCATAAAGGGGAATGTCAAGGGTCACCCCACCCTTTGCTATAAATACTCCCTCATAACTCATTTTATAGGATTTTGGTCAGCCAAGCTTCTACTAAGACTATCTTGAAGAAGGCTTGGACAATATTGTAAGGTGCCTTGGCTTCTCCACTGCACGGAGCTAGTACATCTCTTTGGAGGAGCAAGCAAAGGTGTCTATAACGTTCCACTGATGGGGCTAGTAGTTTTACATGGTGTATTGTATGATTGTGACTTACACTTCTTTTATAATAAGAGACAAAACATTTTCATGCATATGTTGTTATTGTAGTTGGACTGTTTCAGTTGGCTTAATGATATATGTTGTTTAACTTACGTACTTGTGTATGAACTGATTTGTATGAAATTATATGAATCTTGTTTTTAATGTGTTGCAAATGTTATTAATGTTGTCACCGTCTGTGTCGATTGCTCTACCAGACATTAGACAAACCTTTCTCATGAACTTGGTTATATCAACGTCACACTCATCTCAGACTGATCTGTGAGTGTTTTTCATGTTATATTACCATGTATGTTGTGACTGCCACATTCGTGTCGACTATTCTACCAGCAATTGTGCATGTCCTTTGTGTTGTGTGTTCTTAGCTGAGCTGGGACTGATCCCTTTCAACCTGGAACTCACCTCCACCTTCCTCTCCCTTTGAAGTGTTGGAACCTCTCATACTCATTCCTTGACTCACTACATCAGTCACACCATTTCTACTGACAGAGTTAGCTTACATGCCTCTGTGTGACATCGTGGTCAAGGCATTAAATTACGACCCACTTCTGTGACTCCTTATCGGGGAGATCCCCTTGACATGTTGGCAGGTCCGACACTGTCAACACAAACCTACAACAAGAGTTTCATATATTACTTATCAACCTTATCCATGCCTACTAGACATGAGCCCTAGATTATGAACAAACCCTAAATATTGAGGGGTAGGGTTTAATTGATGGAATATAAATGGGATTTTCATATGCATTTTCAGATACCAATACCCATATCAATCGTTTTAAAAATAAACCCTAGTACCACTAACCCAACAATAGTTCATGTTGGACCCTTAACAAAAATATACCATACATACCTCATGGTTACATACCTGTAGTGGCCTGCAATTCTGGATGCCATGATTTCTTCATCGTATTTCCTCAATGTGTGCATCTCATTACTTTTGTTTGCTCATCTTTTCCTAGGAACTTCTAAAAGTTTCCAAAATGTTGACAATGACTGTCAACAAAACTTATCTTTTACTGTCAGCAAGAGATGATTGTCATAATATCAAGACCTGATTTTGGACTATTATCCCTTCAAATTCAATAAACCTTTTCTTTTCTGTTGGCTACTTTGACTTCACAGCTTTAGGTTCAACAATATTTGAAAAAATCTTCTTCAAAATGTTGACCAGTAATTCTTGTCAACAATCCAAAATTACCTTATGTTGGGACCTTACCTACTGCTTGTGGCTTTCCTTATCTCTAAATGTGGTCAAAGTAAATTATTGGACCCTTGAATTAGGACTTCCAAGATCGTGCCAATAATTCCAATACAAAACTTCCAGAATGATACCAATAGTACCACTATTATTTCAAAAATACATGTACCTTATTAATGTTACCATAGGTCAAATTATTGACTTCTGGTGGGATCAAACTTTATTTATATATATATGTGTGCCAATCTTATCACTCTTAATTACACAGATGGTTTCACACTTATTCGGGTTAGCGAGTTCTGAGCAATGGTGGTTATCCTTTCAAGATATGCCTAGAATAACTCGATTTAGAACTCCTTTGAAGAATTAAACTTGTAGCCAATATTGCAAGAGATATAGGCTCCTCCCTATGACAATAGCCTTTAATTCATATCCTCTAGAGTTTCTTGATTTCCCACAAATATGCTTTAGAAACTTGATCTTAATTAGTTGAGTGATTGTATACAGGTGTAGTGACCATATTAGATGATAGTCCTAATGTTCCTTCTCCCTTATATACAAAAACATGAAAGGATTCCCATCTCCTTGTCCTTGAATTTTGAAAAGTGTTTATGCTAAGAGGAGAACCAAGCTCCTTTGCATGCTAATTCAGAATTTGATGAAGAGTATCTTCTTGGATGTCATGATTAGGTAAAAAGAATATTTTTGATAGTGAGACTATGCTTCAAAATGCACATAACCATACCATAGAAATTTTAGATCATGTACAGAAGATTTGACTCCCTTCTAGGGTTGATATGGTTTCCAATAGGAAGACCTTGAATGCCTAAAATAATTGAATTGTCCCTTCACAAAACTTTGGAAAATTTACTGATCAATAGTGACTATAATGTAAATACTATAGTTGTGAAGTTGCTTTAAAAATTCAATGATTTGGATGAGAGATGAAAACCTAGTGGTATCCTTTTTAACCTTCGCTTCAATGTCAATAGGTTGTGGCCTTCGTTAGGCTTGTAGACAACCCTTTCACTTTTCCAAAATATTTCCTCCTTATAATCTTGTTGTGATGGATTAGGTTTTCAACCTATTAGTAAAGATTAGGGCTAAAAGGAAGGCTCAAAATGTCATGTTCTTCTTGCCAAAACATGTAGATTTCAAAGTGTTGTAGGATGAGTCTTTTAGGTCTCCTTGAATAGAGCTATTATGCCCTCAATCAATCTCGCTTTGGCACTGTGTAATGCGACTTTGTTTCTGCAATAAGGGCTTGACGAATTGCCCAGAAAACTGAACTTGATGCTTCGTCAAATTCGGCCTAGGGTCGACGACTTGCTTGAGATGGATTGAAGGCTAACTTGATCTTCTTTCTACCCTCTGTTCAAATCCCTAGCTTTGATTCCATGTTGAGAAATCTATGGCATGTAGTCAAGGTGTTTTATTAAATTATTTCTCTTTAATATTAACATTTTCTTGTGAGTTATATTAGAGCATTAACATTATTATTTAGTTTTGTTCATCATCAAGATAAATTTTAACAACAGGATCAAAATGAAAACACAAGAACACCAGATGTAGGCTACTAGCAAGGGCTAAAACCTCTCCTATTGAGGAAAACCCACAAAATATCTTCTAATAGAATTTTTTGAATGAAGACTTCCAAGACCAAGCCCTCCAAGTAATGAACCATCCAGAACGCAAGTTATTTCTCTGTAAAAATGATGACTAAATAAATCCTAGTTCCTCCAATAAATTTTCATGTTGTGCAGCCCAAACGCAGGTTTCTCTTCTTCACTAGAATTCGTTCTTCCTTTCTTGAACTTTGTTGGACCATATCTGTTCTTCTCTTTTGTGTAGATAAAATGGATATTCACTTGTGTGTGTCTCTCTCTATGAGGATAACGAGTTCCTTTTATAGGCTTTTAAGGAGGTGAATTAAGCCTCTCTAGGTCGACATGAAGAAGGTTGTCTGACCCATCACTTGGACGCTTATAGACATGACATTTTACATTAAATATTTTCCCTTTTGTTACATGGGCCCTCCAAGGGCTAGTAATCATGACTTTTAATATTAACTTATCACAACAAGGTCCCTAGAGCACAAAATGGGTGCTTTGACCTAGGACCACAACATGATGGGAAAGAAACCCATTTCATTAAAATAATTTTTCTTTTTACAAATAAATTTCCTTTTATTTTCTTTTGAAAAGTACATTAATAGTTACATCAAGTCATGACTCAAGAACAATTATGAAGATTGATTCTAGTTACATTTCAACAAGACTCACATGACTGGATGGACACCATCAGAAGCATAAGAGTTTACCTAAGAAGTTACAAGGTTGTCAATGAAAGCCTTGTAGTGGCCCAAGAGAAGAAAGAAGTAATTTCGATCATATTGCAAAGCCTATTGGAATTTCAAAGGTAGAGGCAACGTCATTTAGGTTCTAACTACCTAAGAAAGGACAAAAGGTGAAAAAAATTGATCAAGACTTGGAAGATACGAATTGAGGATTGATGGTGCAAAAGGTAGTACATCCAACAAGATACATAGGAAAGCAAGTAAATATACAATGAGAGGTGTAAAGCCACTAAGTACTCTAAAAACGAGGTCAGGTAGTCATAATTTGTTATCTAGTGTAGCAACTAAAAGATATCACTAGCAAGGGGGGGAAGGAAAGGAATTCATGCTAGAATAATTTAAAAAGAAAAACCCCATTCATTTAATAGAGAGGTGAATAAGGTCAAGGAAGTAGAGGAATGGTTGTTGGGAATGAATAAGTACTTTCTCCAATTATAGAGTGCTCCAAGAATGATCTAAGTGTGCAAGTGTATGAGAGTGAGAGCTCCAAAACTGGACTGACAAAATGTTCAACTGACAAAAGCTGTGAACTGATCCTCATAAGCCTTTTTATCAATGAGGCCTATATTTTCTTCATTTTCCTTTATTTTTCCTTCAATTTACTCCTCGCATGCAACCTGTGACCTTTCACCTTCCTTTTCTCCTAATTTCCTTTATTTTCATAAACAAAATATCAATAAATGCCATTGTGCCTTTTCAAAGCCTTTTCTAATTTCCTTGGCCATAATAAACCAAATTAACACCCCCCTAGGATGTTTCACCCAGCATTGATCTTGGACTACACGTCCCATGACCTTGACCTTATTTTTCTTTTAATAACTTTATTACATGGATTTTTAACCAGGGTTGTTACAAAACTGCCCCCCTTGGGGGAACACAGTCCTCGGTGTTCAATGACACCTATAACCAGCAAGACCGCTAAAAATCAAAACACACTGCCCATGGAGATTTATAAATTAGCTCGATGCAGTATTTACAATGAATGGCCTGCTAAAAAGAAAAATCAACATAACCAACATGAAACCCATACTGCTTAATGGAGCTTTATAACACAACTCGATGCAGTATTTACATCGTACATATATATATATATATATATATATATATATATATATATATATATATATATATATATATATATATATATATATATAATCAAAACAAAACACCAAAACATATGCCAAAGGACATTTTCTCAACCAACTAATAAAGAATAATACATAGCCTACATCTAATCAGTCATCTCCAATGTAGCTACATCGAGCCCAAAGTGCTTCCACTACACTTTAACTTGCTTGATTGCTCTATTCCAGAGCATGAGTTGTTTCCACTGCAAAATGCACTAAGGTTCCTGCTAGAATTATCCTTCTAGCTCCACCTGCAATACAGACCAATCAATCACATGATCAACATATTTCACATACTTCTTAACCAATGAAACATGGAAAACATCATGGAATTTCATTATCGAGGCAGTGCAAGTCGACAAGCCATTGGTCCAATCCTCTCAAGAATCTTAAAAGGCCTGTAATATTGAGGTTCCAACTTCGCACATGACCCAATCCTCAAGGATATCTTCTTGGGCTTGATGCATAAGTACACATGCTCCCCAACTTGAAACTCCTTAAATTCTCTATGCTGATATGCGTAACTTTTTTCTATCATGTGCTGCCTTTAAATTCTTCTTGATAACTTGCATTTCCTGTTCCATTTCTACCAACATGTTCAGTCCAATCAACACCTTGTTCACTAGATCACTCCAACTGATAGAAGTATTACAACACCACCCATAAAATGCCTCAAACAGACTCATACTCAAATATTCCCGATACCCATTGTTGTAAGAAAACTCAAACAGTGGAAGATACTCTTCCCACTTCCACTGCTAGTGCATAACATACATCTTGAACATGCCCCCCAAAATCTTTTTGACCCTCTCTGTCTGTCCACCTGTCTGTATATGATAAGTTGTGTTGAATGCCAACTTTGTACTCAAACCTACAAATAACTCTTTCCAACACTTGGAAGTGAACTTAGTATCTCGGTCTAGCACAATATTCCTAGGAATACCATGCAGTCTCACTATATCTCTGATGAATACCTATGTTACCTCACTAGATGAATAAGTAGACTTAACCACTATGAAGTGAGCTACCTTAGTCAACCTATCAACCACAACCATGATGGAATCATGATCTCTAGATGTCCTCAACAAAACTCTAATGAAATCCATAGAAATGACCTCCCATTTCCACTATGGAATCACAATCGACTGTAGTAAACCACGTGGATGCTTACACTCTGCCTTTATCTATTGACAATTCAAACATCTAACCACAAACTCTGCCACCTTTTTCTTCAAATTCAACCAATGGTATAATTTCTTAACCGTTGTTAATGTCTTCTGATATCTCAAGTGACCTGAATATGGATTAACGTGAAATTCCCACAGGATAAGCTTCTTGAGCTCACTGTTGTCTAGCACATATTTCCTATCCCTAAATCTCACCAAACCATCTGTCGTAAGATGATAGTCCATATCATGTTCACCTGTACCTTACTACTGTAACATGTGCCTAAGCTCCATGTACCTGTCATCCTACCGTCCTTCTTGTAAGATCTAATCTTGTAAATTGTTTCCATATGAACTCATAACTTCAATGTGATTTACATATAATTGTCTTCTAAGAGAATCTACAACCTTATTCTCTTTACTCTTAATGTACCTGATCTCAAAGTCAAACTCACAAATTGTAGCCAACAATCTAGCTTGCCTGACATTCAAATTCGGTTGGCTAAACAAGTATCTCAATCCACTATAATCACTCATCAAGATGAATCTCTTGCCAAGAAGATAGTGTCTCCACATATTCAATACATGGATGATCTCTTCCAACTCAAGATCATGTGTCACATAGTTATTCTTGTTCTCATTTAATTTCCTTGACTCATAACATACTACTTGTCCTTCCTGCATCAGGACTCCACCAAGTCCTCTTTTGCAAGAATCTGTACACACCACAAACTCTTTATCCATATCTGCAATCTTTATAAGTGGAGCATTTGTAAACAATTTCTTCAACACCTCAAAACCCGCTGCACATTCGTCTCTCTATTTAAATTTCTCCCATTTCCTCTGCAATGATGTAATAGGATAGGAAATATATGAGAAGCTCCTGATGAACCTCCTGTACTAACCTATTAGCCCCATGAATGATCTAACCTCATTCACATTCCTAGGATTTTCCCATTCCATGATAGCTCTTATCTTTTCTGGATCCACTGTTATGCCTTCCTTGGAAACAACATGTCCCAAGTAATGTACCCATGTCTGAAGGAAACTACATTTGCTAGGCTTGGCATACAACTGATGCTCTCTTATCAATCTCAATATTACTGTTAAGTTTTCGATGTGATCTTCCTCATTATTAGAATATATCAACATATCATCAATGAATACAATAACAAAATTGTCCAAATAAGGACGCAATACACTATTCATCAAGAACATAAAAGTAGTTGGAGCATTAGTTAAACCGAAAGGAACCACAACAAACTCATAATGCCCATACCTGGTCTAGAAATAAGTCTTGTAGATATCCTCTTCTTTGATGCATACCTGATGGTATCATGATATCAGATCAATCTCCAAGAACACTACTCCTCCCTTCAACTGATCAAACAAGTCATCAATCCTTGGTAACATAAACATGTTCTTGATATTTACCTTATTTAACTGCTTTTAATCAATACACAACCTGAGAGTACCATCCTTCTTTTTCACAAAAAATATTGGTGCACCCTAAGGTGACACACTCAGAATAATGTATCCCTTGTCAAGAATTTCATTCAACTACAAACTCAATTCCAATAGCTCTAGAGTGCTCATCCTGTAAGGTGTATTTGATGATGGTGCTTCTCTTGGTACCAACTCAATAGAAAAGTCCACTTCCTTGTGATGCGAAAAATCTAAAATATCTGCTAAAAATACATTTTGAAACTATTGTAAAATTAGGTACCTGTTCAAGACTTTTGCATCCCCAACATCTTTACCTTTATTACTAGAAATATGCACTACAAATAACACACACCCTCTCCTACGACTACGCTTTGACTGCATAGTTGTAACCATTTTGACTGATGTAGCCTTCTTATTACCATGCAATATTCTATATTCTCCATTGTCATCCAAGCACTCTATAGCCTTCTCATAACAATCCAACTTAGTCCTATGAAGATACAACCAATCCATACCCAAAAGCATATTCTATGATCCCAATGGAAGTACATTCAGATGCGATGATGTAGGCATACCATTCAACTCAAATGCACGAGCCCTTACCCAATGATGAATTATTTTCTTAGTACTTGTAGTCAACTGCACTAACCAAGACTATACATTTACTTATTTATTCAAACCACACTATTCCACGAGGTTAGGATCAACATAACTATAATTAGATCTAGGGTCGTTCAAAATAGAAACAACTTGATCAAAAATCTTACCGTCCATCTCAATAATAGATGCTTGATGATCTGCTTGCTTGTTATCTAATGTTGCATAGATCTGAGGAATGCTCTGTCCAACATCTCCAACTGTTTGTGCTTCTTGTGGACTGTATATATGAGGCCTACCACCTAGATGTTGGAAATAATACTGAGAGGGGGGGTGAATCAGTATTATCAGATCAGATAAAACTTTTCAATTTCATACTCAGAAACATATACGCGACTTCAGATAAGTGAACCCGCGTGTACACGCGACTGTGTCTAATGCAACTAGCGTATACCCAGAGATCTTATAATTCAGTTAGCTTAATCTTCAGTAAATGCATCAGAACATTATTAAGCAATTTAACAGTAAACAGGCGCAGTATAACAGAACAGAACATCACACAAGAGCCACACACATGAACACCATGATATAAGGTGGAAACCCAATGTGGGTGAAAACCACCTGCTGCAATTCGTCTCTTTCTTCTTTAATGAGAAACTTCTTTTACAATGTACTGGTGCAGTCCTTTACCAGTACGCAGGCTACAACCTGCAGAGGGCTACAACCCTCTCTCGTTTTCAACTACTTTTGGAAGGGAGCTACAACCCCCTCAGCTCTTGTACTAGCTGATCCATTTACTAGTACGTAGGTGCTGACCCTACAACCTTCAGGGACCACGTTTCATCAATTTTCAGACTGGATCCAAGAATACAAAGCAAACATTACCGCAATACAATCATCAACTTATACTTGCATCATAATTCATTAAACAACCCAATACCGAATCACTGAAACCCTGTCATCAAGAACACAGAACCCAAACCAGAATCCAGAACTCTGTAACAACCACCAGAATCAGCAGCAACCTGAAATATTAACCCTTATCATGCATACGCTACTTCACTGTACCAAAACCGCGTGTATACGCGCTTTCTCCAAAGGCAACCCGCGTGCAGATCTAGAAATGATTACTTCTGCCTTTGCTGTCAGATCCGACCCTTGCCAAGTGTCTCGAACAGATAACCAGCAATACCAGATCCTCTCACTGCGTCAGACACCCACACAACCTCTTTGCCTAGTGATCTTCTCCTTATATAGCCTTAGGCCTTGTTCAATACCAAGAGCCAAAACCATAGAAACACAATACCATCAACTTCAAAAACTAGGGATCGACACGCCCGTCGAGACACAATGGTCCGAAACCATAGGCACAACTTCCAAGGACTAACCGCCATGGACCAAAGGTACTTTTCCACATACACGCGCTTTTTCTGAAGCCAACCTGCGTGTACATGCGACTTGGTCTTAACAAACCTGCGTGTATGAACTTCCTTGGCAAGCTGTACTAGGATCTGTCTTCTGATTAAGTTGCCATCTCCTGTACCAACTTCTGAGCATCTGTACCAACCTCTGAGTGAGTTGCCATCAAGGACAACACTTGAATCATAATGCCAACAATCTCCCCCTTTGGACTTGATGGCAACCACCACACCAAGTCACTCTCCCCCTTTGACATCAAGGGCAAAGGGTGGACCAAGATATTCTCTTCTTTGGTATACCCTCTGCTGTCCATACTGCTGTCCATACTCCCCCTGAGTACATGCTGAAATCTCCAAATGTGCTCCCCCTTTGTGTATGCCAAAGTGTACCAATCTATCCATCCTGCTCTTGCTGAATTGTGCTGTTCATGCTCCCCTTGACTGTAGGCAAGATCTGCAAAAGATGTTCTTCAAGAAGAACAAAGACTTATACATCATAGAAGACCTTCCTATCACCAAAAGACTCAACATACATTCATCACCCAACCTAGTGGGGATATACCAATATTGACTCATCCACCTAACCATGTGAAGATACATGATAATACATGAACATTTCATCATTCATCCCAGGCATAGTGGGGAAACCAACATAGGCCGTTACATGACCTTGACATCATAAAAGAGATACATGACATAGTGATGAAATATCTAGACCAAGACTTATGAAAGCCACCAACAGCATCATGATCTGTACCATAAGCATCAGCCTGCAATACCATTCCTAAACAGTAAGATGTATCATTTAGCTTCATAGACTTTATCAACACCTTCTAACCATAATGCCAACAATGCATTATTTGAAGAATATTCTCCCCCTGAGTGTAAGCCAACCATGTCTGAACCATTTCCTGAGTCTGTTCTGCTGCCCTTTCTCCATATACGCGACTTTGCAGCCTGTAACTCGCGTATATACGCGACTTGTCTTCATTATATAAGCGTATGCAGGATGGAATACTGAATTTCATCACTTTCAGATTCCCCTGTGTCTGTTATGTCAGCTGACTGAGTTATCCCACACCTTTCTGTCTCTGTCTTCTTCAATTCCTGCAACTGTGATGATGTATGGTCCTCTTGTCTTGAATTTTGAAATCTGCTCCTGCATTCCCTTGCTTTATGCCCATAGTTGTTGCATGTATAGCACCTTATATTTTTCATGTTCCTTCTATCACAATCAATTGCTTTGTGTCCATATGCATTGCAGGCAAAGCAATATCCTCTGAAGTACCTGGGATGCGATGATCTTTTTTTAACCATTCTACTTCTGCATCTGGCTGCAACATGTCCAAGATTATGACATACATAACATTCAACATTATTCAGCGGAGGAAATAATCGTCTATCACGTCCATAGTTAGGAGTAAAGGATCTTCCTTGAGGAATTTCTTTCCTTGGTTGTTCCTTGAGCATTTCAGATTTCTCATTAGAGTTTCTTGTCTCACCTTGTGAACTAGATTCACCTTCAACATATTCATGAAAACCAAGACCAGTCTTGATAGCAGGAGATCTTTGACTATTAAGAATATCATCCAAGACTTTAGAACTATCTTGAAATCGTAAAAGCTTATCCTTTTCTTCTAGTTTACCTTTCAAGATATTTACCTCAACTTGATGTTGTTCTTCCTTTTTCAGATACTGCTTCCTTAGGTCTTCTTCAACTTTTCTCCCTTCTTCCACTTGTCGCTTTAGTTTGATCACTTCATGTTCTTGATCTTCAAGATCTTCTTTTAGAGAGAGGATCTTTGATTCAAGTCTCTGAATAGTTGTGCTCTGATCTTTTGCTATATCCTGCAATTTCTCCCTTACCCTGGTTCCTGTCTCCAATAGTTCTTTTAGTTTGGCAACTTCTTCAGTTTCTGCATTCTTCTCTTCATGTGCCATGATACTTTTAATATCCTCGCTATTATTGGATGAAGCATTCTTCTTCTTATGTGCCATGAGACTTCTAATATCCTCACTATCATTTAATGAACTTTTAATATGGGTATAATAGCTTCTACCATCTTCTTCATATATCTTTTCTTTGTTATGAGGACATCTAGCAGCATAGTGACCAACTCTACCACATAGAAAACATTTGAAAGGTAGCTTATCTTTGAACCGTCCAGATCCCCGTTCAAGATTCTTGACAAAATTTACCTCATCTTCTTGCTCTGACACTTCGAATGCGGCCTCTGGTGGTACCTCTTGTCGCATTTCAAAAGCAGTTAAGATCCCGTGAAGCTGTGACATGGTAATTTTCCGCACATTCTCCTTTTCTTCTATGGCAGATACTTTAGAATCAAATTTAGTAGACAGAGATCTCAAAACCTTTTGAACTAAGACAACTTCCTCAAATTCTTCACCCAGATCCCTCATACAATTCACAATCTCATCCATACGCAGGAAATAATTAGCTACGCTTTCATTACTTCGCATCTTAAGAGTTTCATACCAGATTCTGAGAGTTTGAAGCTTTGCTATTTTTACCTGATCATCTCCTTCGTAGCTTGTATCGATTTTGTCCCATATTTCCTTAGCTGATTTGAGATGCATGATCTTCATAAATTCTGATTGAGTCAAAGTACTCAATAGGACAGTAACTACTTTGGCATTGAGCTCATATTGCTTTTTCTCTGCTGGATCTGTAGGAGTTGCTGATGGGAATTTGTATCCTCCTTCTACGATTCCCCAAGCTTCTGCTCCAAGAGACTGTAGATATGCAGTGGTTCTTATCTTCCAGTGAGTAAAATTGTTCCCGTCAAAGACTGGTGGCCTGATGCGTGCCTCTCTTTCTGGATTAGCCATTTTGATGGATCTTTTCCTTCAAGCGATCAAGCTTCTTCTGAAGGTCCTGCTCTGATACCAATTGTTGGAAATAATACTGAGAGGGGGGGTGAATCAGTATTATCAGATCAGATAAAACTTTTCAATTTCATACTCAGAAACATATACGCGACTTCAGATAAGTGAACCCGCGTGTACACGCGACTGTGTCTAATGCAACTAGCGTATACCCAGAGATCTTATAATTCAGTTAGCTTAATCTTCAGTAAATGCATCAGAACATTATTAAGCAATTTAACAGTAAACAGGCGCAGTATAACAGAACAGAACATCACACAAGAGCCACACACATGAACACCATGATATAAGGTGGAAACCCAATGTGGGTGAAAACCACCTGCTGCAATTCGTCTCTTTCTTCTTTAATGAGAAACTTCTTTTACAATGTACTGGTGCAGTCCTTTACCAGTACGCAGGCTACAACCTGCAGAGGGCTACAACCCTCTCTCGTTTTCAACTACTTTTGGAAGGGAGCTACAACCCCCTCAGCTCTTGTACTAGCTGATCCATTTACTAGTACGTAGGTGCTGACCCTACAACCTTCAGGGACCACGTTTCATCAATTTTCAGACTGGATCCAAGAATACAAAGCAAACATTACCGCAATACAATCATCAACTTATACTTGCATCATAATTCATTAAACAACCCAATACCGAATCACTGAAACCCTGTCATCAAGAACACAGAACCCAAACCAGAATCCAGAACTCTGTAACAACCACCAGAATCAGCAGCAACCTGAAATATTAACCCTTATCATGCATACGCTACTTCACTGTACCAAAACCGCGTGTATACGCGCTTTCTCCAAAGGCAACCCGCGTGCAGATCTAGAAATGATTACTTCTGCCTTTGCTGTCAGATCCGACCCTTGCCAAGCGTCTCGAACAGATAACCAGCAATACCAGATCCTCTCACTGCGTCAGACACCCACACAACCTCTTTGCCTAGTGATCTTCTCCTTATATAGCCTTAGGCCTTGTTCAATACCAAGAGCCAAAACCATAGAAACACAATACCATCAACTTCAAAAACTAGGGATCGACACGCCCGTCGAGACACAATGGTCCGAAACCATAGGCACAACTTCCAAGGACTAACCGCCATGGACCAAAGGTACTTTTCCACATACACTCGCTTTTTCTGAAGCCAACCTGCGTGTACACGCGACTTGGTCTTAACAAACCTGCGTGTATGAACTTCCTTGGCAAGTTGTACTAGGATCTGTCTTCTGATTAAGTTGCCATCTCCTGTACCAACTTCTGAGCATCTGTACCAACCTCTGAGTGAGTTGCCATCAAGGACAACACTTGAATCATAATGCCAACACTAGATACAATGGGAAATAACTTTTGAGATGCTCCTTGTCTCATATCCAACACTGAAATTGTCCCTTACCCTCACCTTTATTAGTTGTGACCCATGTCCCTTTCCATCTACATTAAAATTCCTGTGAGGAACAATATTCTCTTTCTCGCCTTCATTCTGAGGTCTTGTTCAATTTGGTGGTCATTTACCTTTAGCTTTGTCTTTCCCTTTCCAACCTTGTTAAGAATCTATCTTACGCGTTGATTGTTCATAAAAGTGCTTCAACTTTCTAGTGACTTCTTCAAGTGACCAAGGTTTATCATACTCAATTTGATCCTTAAATGCTAATGGAAATCCACTGAAAAATATCTGAACCTTGGCATTCTCATCCTTAAGATACACTACATACCTTAATAAATCCAGTAACTTAGTCATGTACTCCTCATCTGTCATCAATCCCATCTTCAAATCATATAACTCCTTGGATTTATTGTCATAGTAACTTTATGACAAGTACTTATTCCTGAAAAGTCTCTTAAATTCATGCCAACTCAACTTCTTTGTCCTAGTATCTCTAACACACTTCACATATTCCAACTAGATATATTCTTTCCCTTTGACACTGAAAATAACTATCCTAGCCTTCATGTTCTATGTATAGTCATGCATCTTGAAGAATTTCTTCGTCCCAAGTAACCATGCCTCTACATCTTCCAGTTTCTTCAACTCTCCATCAAACATAGGTGGCTTGGCTTTCTTGAACTCATCTGGAAAATATCCCCTATCATTCCTCCTATAAGGATGATAGTGATGATGACCATGATACATATCAGAACCAAAAATAGAGTAGAACCCATGTCCATCACCTCTCCTATCTAGTGTATCCAAGAATCTTCCATCCTTGTCCATGTCATCTCTATCTGACATGTTCCCACCATGAGAGCTACTTCCATATGCCCCATTAGTCATGTCCTCCTATCCATAATTGACCCATGGTTTCTCCATGTCTCTACAAGTCTGACAAACTTTGAAGAATAAGTGCATTGACCTCATCTTGTTTCTCTTGTGCCTTGGCTAATCTCTCCTATGACAAAATTATCTTTTCATTATTTGCCTCGCAACTTCTGATTTCTACTTTCAAACTTCTCAGTGTGTCTACTATGTGAGGGGATTACTCATCTCTTGGTTGTTCATCTGATATGTAGGGAGAGTCTCATGAACTATAATTCAGGGGAGTATATCTCATCTACAAGATCAACCAGATTATAATTCAGGGGAGGATATCTCATTTGCAAGAGCAACCAGATTAGTACGATACATGTATACTCATAATCATAACAATATATCAACATCATCTCAATCATTATCCAGTTACCATGCATGATTTCACAAATTGTAACACCAAATTAATACATGCTAATCATAGTTGCTATAATGCATGCATAACAACATATAGATATAGACATGCATAAAAAATACATATACAACCAACATGCATTCATAACAAACTCAACCCAACAACAACATCATCAATTTCTGCATCACAACACAATTGTAACAATGACCACCACCATGCATACATAACAAGAACATTTACAACCTTCACGCATGCATGACAACCACATTCCACCCATCCAATGCAAGTGTTGAACCATGCTTTGCTACCACTAGAACAGAAACCTTCTCTAATACCACTATGTAACACCCTCCTCCCACATTTACCCAAGCTCATTAGTCTACCAGGGTAAACATGTGATGAAGAGTTAGTATGGTATGACCCAACCTCCTAGATCACCTACAGGAAGTGGAATCGATTAACCCAAAACATTATTGACTTCCTTAAGGTGCTACAACACCCCCAAGAACTAAACCACCCTTCCAGGTGCCCAAACCATGAGTTAAACCTCTTTTTCAATGTCCTGGACTCCTAGACACTTGCACAACATTGCAAAAATTCAACTATAACCTTCTAGTCGCATGCATAAGCATGCAAGGGATTGGTTGCAGTATTTTTCACCTGGTTCTATGCCTACGACCGTGAGATCTAAACCACGTTTTTAGGGCTAGTCTCCAGACCATTGCCTAGAACTTAATGAAACTCTCAGAAATGATAAATGGCATAGGGATAAGGCCTTCCATACAAAACATAGACAATAACTTGACCTAACCAAGCCTAACCATGAAAGAAATTTTTTCAAACACATCATGAACATGTAATCTACAAGTCATAATTATATATCTGAACATAGGGATCTCATACTTATCTGAGAATTTTCAAGAAGGTTTAGTACACTCTTATAATAGATGCATTATCATATATTAGGTCATACATTCATTAACCATTCATTTACTAATCAAAACATGATGAGGGCCATAACTAAAGTGTGACATAAAACCATGCATATAACCAACATATAACCAAAATAATAACAATGGTAGAATAACCATTAAAGACACATCATAACAGGTATAAATACTCATGAAATACAAGAGGAAAAGAGATCTTATTAACATATGCAAATCCAACCAAGTTAGGGACTTCCACGTACCACCCAAACATAGATTGGGATGAACCAAATATTTCTTTCATCCAATCACCCCTATGCCATATTCCAAGCATGAATGTGGGACTTGCAGCAAAACAACTAGGGCTTCCTCAAGATTTACTGTGTATCCCACCATTACTGGTCAAGGGATTCCTAGGCCCAAAACCTTCGTCTATAAAACTAGGCTTTATTGTGTATCCTGTCATTATCTGTCAAGGGATTCCTAGGCCCAAACAATAAACATACACTACCAGGCTTTACGGCAATCCCGGCAAAACCAGTCAAGGGATCACTAGGCCCTAAACAATCATGGATGCCTCTAGATTTCTTCACCAATACCTTGAGGAATTTTCTTGTCTCCACCCTCAATCTTTACCATGTATCCGGCCATTACTGGTCAAGGGATTCCTAGGCCCTTAGGAATTTTTCCTGAGACCACCTCACCCGGTTCCAAAACCATTCAACAATCTAATTCAACCAAATGAAAGAACCCCATCACAAGATGTCTATCTAGAAATGGAAAGTCAAGACTGAAAACCACTGTCACACCTGGGAAATTCCCTGCCAATGACAACAACATAACCAAATACACACATTCATATACCGTGCATGCCAAAACTAGTAAGGAAATCATACATGCAACTCGATACCTACAGGTAATGTTGATGTAGCCACTTGATCCAAATCTTCCTTGCTTGATCTTTGCCTCCCTTTTTCTTTCTCGTTCTTCCTTTGCCTTCCTTTATTGCTCCAATAATTCTTTAAGTGTGCAAGAGTATGAGAGAGAGAATAGAGAGAGAGCTCCAAAACTGAACTGACAAAAACTGTGCACTGGTCCTCATAAGCCTTTTTATCAATGAGGCCTCTATTTTCTTCATTTTCCCTAATTTTTCCTTCAATTTCCTCCTCACATGCAACTTGTGACATTTCACCTTCATTTTCTCCCAATTTTCTTTATTTTCATAAATAAAATATTAATAAAGGTCAATTTGCCTTTTCAAAGCCTTTGTCATTTCCTTTGTCAATTTCTTTAGCCATAATAAACCAAATGAACACCCCACTAGGATGTTTTGCCCAACATTTATCTTTGAATATATGTCCCATGACCTTGGTCTTATTTTTCCTTTATTAACTATATTACATGGATTTTTAACCAAGTTTGTTATAGAGAACAAGATGGAAATAGTAACCATCTTCAACATGAAGAGAAAAGTTGATATCTGATGGGAAAATTTGAGGAATGTAAAAGATATAATAGAGAAGAATTTATCCTAGAGGAGATTTGAGAGGTAATTTAGGGAGAATTATTTATCTAAAGGATTTTATGACAGAAAGGCCAATGAATTCTATGAGTGTAAATCCAGGAAACTATCAGTTGAAGGATATATGATCAGACTTTTGGACCTATTGAGATATGTACTGTACATCAAGGATGAGAAGGCAAAGATCCAAATATATCTCAGTGGATTTCCCTAGACATTTAATGATAATATATAATTCAATGAGACTAAAACATTGGAGGATTCCATTAGGAAACTAAAGTATTTCTATGATCAACAAAAGAACGAAATTAAGTTCAAGACTGATTAGAAAATGAAGGGAAAACCTAGTTTTAAAGTGAAAGGGAAGAAATATGCGAGAGGAAATGTGAATTTTACGTCTTCTGCTAAGGATGGGTACTAACAGAAGAATAATATTGTTGATAAGGACTGATTCACTAAGCTCATCAGAGTTGAATCTAAGAGGTTCAAAGGAGGGCATATGCAGTATTAGACATGTTTAGAAAACCATAAGAGTAGAGATTTCCCTCAGCATCAACATAATAGTCAAGGAGTATACAATGTGCAAGAGGTAAATACCGTGAAGGACGTGGCTAAGAGTGTGTCGTGGATCTATGTCGTGTTGGATAATAGGTAGGTTTATCAGCAAGCATCCATGACTGAGATGGAAGGTATGATTCATAACCAACGATTTTCAATTTTGATAGACCTAGGTTCTAATTTTAATTACATTAGCCCCAAGTTTTTTGTGTTCTAGAGCACAACCCATGATAAAACATGGCTAGTCCAATCGGCCACAGGGACTAAGAAATGAGTTGAGCATGTGGTGAAATCATGCCTAGTCGTGATAGGAAGCATGCCCATGACTAAAAATCTAAACTTATTACCATTGGGTTCATGTGATGTATTAGTTAGTATGGATTGGCTAGCAGGACATAGAAACATGATTGATTTTTTTTGGAAAATCAATTTAATGCCTTAGCGAAAAAAAGGGAAAAAGTGACACTGAAAGGAAAAGTGAATTCGGTGAGATTTCAACAAATCATTGTGTTGTAGTTGAGGTAGTGTAGCAAGAAGGGATGTAAGTTGTTTTTTTCCCAAGTGACCAGTGACTCTGAGAGTAGAAACAACAATTAGAGAGAGAATCGTATCTTGTAACAATTCAATGATGTGTTTCCCGAGGAAATATCAGGACTGCAGCCAAGGAGGGAAACATAATTTTCAGTAGAACTATTGCCATTATTAGCACTAATAACAAAAGCTCCATGCCAAATGAGTATCCCAGAACTTGTAGAGATGAAATTGCAGTTAAAAGAAATGTTGGACAAAGAAAATTAGTATACCCATCATGTCACCCTCAAGAGTGTATATATTATTTGTGAAGAAGAAGAATGGCACGTTGAGGTTGTGTATTGATTACAAACAACTCAACAAAGCCAAAATTAAGAACAAATATCATTTTCCAAGGATTGATAATTCACTTGACCAACTGGGAGGAGTTGAAATCTTTTTGAAGATTGATTTGAGGTTTGGGTACTATCAAGTACACATCAAGGATGAATACATTCATAAAATGACAATTATAACTAGGTATGGGAATTATGAATTTGTAGTTGTCTCGTTTGGGCTCAAAAATTCTCTAACAACATTTATTTGTTTAACAAATAATGTCCTCAGTACATAATTGGAAAATTTTGTGTTGGTTTTCATCGATGACATATTGGTACATTAGAAAACCATGGAGAAGCTTGAGGAACATCTAGTAGCAGTCTTCCAATTGTTGAGAGAGATAAGATTTATGCTAAACTGTACAAGTATGAATCTTTCCAGTCACAAGTTTAGTACTTCAGGCATATTGTCTCAAAAGGAGTGGCAATAGATCCAAAAAATATTAAATCCATCATGGAGTGGCTTACTCCTTAGAACATGTCAGAAATTAGATCCTTCATGGGTTTAGCTAGTTATTACTGAAGGTTCATTTGGAACTTCTAAAATATTTGGCATCCAATCAAAACAATACAAAGGAAAGATATTAAATTCCAATGGACATCAGAATGTGAAGCCAGTTTTGAGCAATTGAAATACTTGCTTGCACATGCATATTTATTGAGGATAGAAAATATAGAGGACTTTTGATGTGCATAGACTCCTTCATGGATGGGTTCAGTGGAGTCCTAATGAAATAAGGACAAGTGGTCTATTATGAGGGCAGAAAGTTGAATAAACATGAGAAAAATTATGTTACTAATGACTTAGAATTGGCAGCAATAGTCCATGCGCTGAAGATGTAGAGGCATTATCTCCTTGGAATAAAATTTGTATTGATGTCAAATTGTGGAGGGATAAGACACCTATTTTATTAACCTGAGATGAATGCGAGACAAACAAGATTGTTGTCTTTGATTAGTGAGTTTTAATTTGAAATGAAATACATCAGGGACAAGGAAAACAAGGTAGCTGATGCACTTAGTAGAAGACTATGAGTGGCTCATGTAGCTACCGTTAGTACTTGTAAATTTGAATTTAAAGAAAATATTAAGGAGGCAACACAACAAGATTAACACTATTAGCATATGAGAACTATTAGATTGAGTTTATGTTGCAGTAGGAAGAACTGCATGAAAACTAAGCATGAATGCATTAGATGAGATGCAACATATGCTCAAGTGATAGGGCTAGCCAAGAAGCATTACAAAAAGTGAAGTTGTGGTGTCAAGAAGGTGGAGTGGTAGTGGAATATGGATTCTTGCATAACAGATGAAGACACTAGTCACCCTAGGACTTCTCTTGGTTTTCACGGGTAGATACCCTTAGGGTGGATTGTGGATTCCCATGAAAGCTATTAAGTGGAGATGTAGTGTGCTCTAGACTCCTGTTAGATTGCTGGTGGAGGAATTTTGGACTCTAGATTCCTAGAAGTGACTGTTTGGGTGGAGACATTGTGTACCTTAGAGTCCTGTTGGATTATAGGTGGAGACAATGTGTTCTCTTAATTCCCATGTGTTGTGAATGACCGGTGTGAACTTCCCTTGAGTAATCACTTCTCATGATTTGAATATGGCTTGGGGGTGGTCAACTGCAAGAAAGAATTACAATGCAATTGGCCTACGGTTGGGAGGAGAGTTGAAGTCCCTATCTTAGTTGTGATTCATCTAACCACTAAGATACGTTATTGACCTATTTATTTGTGTATTTTTATGTAATAGTAATGATGGATGCTATTATTATGTAGTAATGGATATATCAACACTACCATTGATAATGTGTACTCTTTTGCATGGATGAAATGGCTTTTGAATGATTATCATGGATGTAAGGAATTGCAGATCCTTATGATGTTGGTATACTCTCAAAAGGGAAACAAATTTATATGTTTAGGTTGGTTCGGTTGTGTGTGATATCAATTACATGTTTTGTGTGCATAATGTGAACAAGTGTAGCGTAAAGGCTGATGAAGGCTTGTAGATAATACTCGGAAATATGGTTTAATGACTTCCATGGAACTATTGTGGTGTGTGTGTAAATCAATGGATTATATATTGTAATCTAGTAGCCTCCATGACTTTGAGCTAATTAGCTTTGTTTTTTAGAGGCATAACGGTCTATTCAGGATGTATGAGGCTCTATTATGCATGATTGGATACAATATAACATTGTAGTTTTGCATCATAAGAGTCGGGAATGGCCATGTATCACTGTTGAGGTCCTCAAGACTTCATAAATAGCTTGCAGAGAGTAAGTATGTAATTTGGGTCGCACTAGTCCCAATGAGCTTCCAAGGAAGCCTTCTAATGATACTAAGGTGTTGAATTAATTGAGTGCAAGATGGGAACATTCTTGTTATTTTTTTTATTATATTCATGTTGCATAGCCCCGATAAAGTTAAGAGACTGCTCATGGAAGGGGGTGTGGTTGATAGAGGCCACGATATGGGAAATTTGTTGTCACCTATCACCAATGTTGTCATCGTTTCGCGAGGGTGTGATGACGAGTCCTATTAATTTGGGAAGGTTGGCGCTATAGGAAAATAGCACGACAAAGATTCCTCTATGTCCATAAATGAGAAATCACCACTTGCATGAAGAGTTGGGACCCTGGTGGGACCCAAGATCTAAGATGAAGTGGAACCCTCTAGAATTGCCATGTGACTGGGACAAAAACACATTGAAAGCATCGCAGAATGCGAGACCATGGGCGAGAGTTGGAGGTGTCATTATGTAGCGAGTCGTAGAAATGATGGAACCCATAAAATTACCTGAAGTTGCTTAATACGATAATTCCTCTACTAGTAAATAGGAATTTTCATAGCACGTTGTGAAGGTTGGAGCAGTGTGCACTAAAGCGATACTAATGTAAACTAATGGGAGGTGTGGGAGAGGGAATGTCCCCTTCACTTGACATGATAATATGTCTCAACGCGAGAGTGGTAATATAGTACACCTAAGAGTTGAAGCACGATGATGTGAGGGAATTATGGTGTGATGATGTGGTGGGTCCACATTAGCCATGGGTGATGTGGCAAGCCCACGTGAGCACTTAATTGTCACGTGGTGAACCTTGCTGATGTGGTAAGGGTTAAGGAGCTCAGACTTCAAATGGGCATAAATTTCAATCGAGACATCAAATTAGGGTGAAAACTTATATTGTGGGAACGCTCTCGACAAGTTGAATGGGATGGTGTAGGACAAAGTTAATTCCACTAACTTTAATGAAGGAGAAATTTTGTAACCCCATTTCCATGACGAGACAATGGAAGTTGGGTTAATTAAAAGTAAAACCTCCTATTCAATGGGGATTAGTCTAAAAGGGTGGGAGGGAGAGTTACAACTCTTACTTAGAGTTGAGATAAGGTTTTGAACTGTTAACTTTTCATGACATAAGAAAGTTTGTGAGAAAAGGTTAATACGTGTTTGAAAGGAAGTAGCATAGTTAAGTACATGTAAGATGTTGAAATAAACTTAGCCCACTATAATTATTACACATTTTTATTTGTTTTGCTAGAATTTGACAATATAATTTTAGATAAAATTATGAAGTTTAGCTATATAAAATATATTTTTAAATGTATAAATAAATTTAGCATCTTGAAAAAACACTAAAACATTAAGATTATGAAATTAAAAAAAAAAAAAAATCAAAGCAAAGTAAAAACCTAAAATAGTTTAACAACTCATTGTTGAATCCATTGATGCCACATATTCATTCTTATCACTCTATCCCCAATGGTTTTAACCGTCATTTTCAGTAATATGATTTTGGAAAAAAAATCCATAAAGAATGATTTCAAAATCGATGCATCCCCTGCGTTCAGTACACACATACCATCTTTTTAACTCACGTGTCAAATTTTTGGATATTTGATCTACAAACCATGGCCGAAACCACCATAATATGACAATTCACAGAAAGAACTTCTTTGACATGGATCGATTCCTTCTGATACCCAATATATTTTGTAATCTGTTACAAAATCTCAATTTCCCATCTCTATATATAATCCCATCGACGAGTTGTTGATCAGTTCCAGGAAATCAGATCCGGTAGCAAAGGGGTTTTCTCATAAACCAAGGGGATTCGAACAGGTGCCTTCTTCTAGGAAAATGGCTGGTGGCATTGTTTTTGGAAATGCAAAGGAGACAAAGAATGAATTCACACATAAAACACGAGCTACGACTCTTCTATTGATCACACAAAACATGATTCTCACAATGAACCCGGTGAAGGGTATTTAACCTTTTCCAACTAGGGACTCACCTAAAATATCTTGACATGCAACCACACACTAAAAGTAGTCTATCACTTAACTTGACTTGACTCAACACTCAAATACTCAACCCTAAACACTTAGCTAACTGACTCTCTAGTTTTAGCCAACTCCTCATGCAGGAGTAATTAACTTATTTTAACACTCCCCCTTAATTACGACTGTTAAACTAAAACATAACTCATGACAACTAAAACATGCCTACTGGTCTATGTCTCAGCTAGGCTTAGAACACCCAAGTTTCTTCTATGAAAGTCAAACACATCTTGTGCTAATGACTTAGTAAATATATCAGCCAATTGATCACTAGATTTACAAGGTTTCAAGTGAACTTCTCCATTGCTCACAAGTTCTCTAATAAAGTGATATCTTGTATCAATATGCTTGCTCTTTTGATGAAACACATTATTCTTGCATAGTGCAAGCGCTGAGGTGTTGTCACAATATATTATTATTGATCCTTGTTGTTTCCGCTTGAGTCCATCAAATACTCTTCTTAACCACACTGCTTGACATGTTGCTGATGTTGCTGCTACATATTTTTCTTCTGCTGACAAAAGTGTCACAATGGGTTGCTTCTTAGATGCCCATGAAATCACACCTGAACCAAGATGGAACACAAAACTAGAAGTTCTCTTCTTGTCATCCAAACTTCCTACAAAATCGTTATCTGTGTATCCAATCAAATCCTTATTTTCTGTGCTTGCATACATTATGCCACTTTCTCTAGTTCTTGCTATGTATCTTAGAATTCTTTTTCTTGCACCCCAATGTGTGTCTTTTGGAGTCTCCGTAAATCTGGAAATCAAACTCACTCCTTGCATGATATCTAGTCTTGTAGTTGTGAGATACATGAGGCTACCAACCAATCTTTTGAATAGAGTTGGATTGACATATGATCCTTCATCATCCTCGCTTAACTTTGTACTTGTTGCAACTAGTGTAGGGACAGGTTTGTAATTTTCAATCCTAAATATTTTCAACGAATCTTTGGCATATTTATTTTGACAAATAAAAATTCCCTTTTCAGATTGCTCAACTTCTATGCCAAGAAAATATTTCATGAGACCAAGATCTGTCATCTCAAATTCTTTCATCATGGCTGCTTTAAATTCATCTATCTCAAAATCACCTGTAAAAATCATGTCATCAACATATAAGAAAACAATCAAAATCTGTCCATGTTCATTTACCTTTTTGTACAAGGTAGGTTCAATGTTGCTTCTGCAAAATCCATTCTTGATCATGTAGTTGTCAATTCTACTATACCAAGCTCTAGGCACTTGCTTCAGTCCATAGAGCGCTTTCTTCAACCTATAAACTTTCTCTTTATTACTCTCAACTTCATATCCTGGAGGCCGTTGCACATAAATTTCTTCTTCTATAATTCCATTCAAGAAGGCTAATTTCACATCCATCTAATATAATTTCCACTTGTTCTGAGTTGTTGTGGCTAGAACTTCTCTTACAGTATCCAATTTGGCTATCGGAGCAAATTTTTCTCCAAAATCTATTCCAAGTTGCTACAAGAATCCTTTTGCTACAAGTTTTTCTTTAAATTTGTCAATTTCACCTTTCTCATTAAACTTTGTCTTGTACACCCACTTTACACCAATGAGATTTTTTTCCTTTGGTAAATCAACCAAATCCCATGTATCATTCTTTTCAATAACTTCAATTTCTTCATCCATGGCTTGCACCCAATTTTCATCTTTGATTGCTTCTTCAAACGAAGAAGGTTGGAATGACAACAATGAAAAATTTGAACTAACATCCAAATCATCATAAATATCTTTCAGAATTCTCATCTTTCTCTTACCATTGCTTGATTCATCACCTGACTAATTGTTGGGAGAATCTTGATCTGTTGATCTGCTTGAATATCCATGCTTCTCTAAAAATCTTGGAGTCCTTGTTGGTGTGTCTCTGTTTGGTGTCTTCCCCTGTGATTCTTGCTACTCCTTTTCTGCTACATCATCTTCTTCCATCAGTGGCACTTGTGCATCAACTATTTTGTCTACAGTTCCATTCCATGACTCTTATTCTTTGAACACAACATCTCTACTAATTATGGTCTTCTTTGTGACAGGGTTATACAATTTGTAAGCTTTTGATTGCTCACTATAACCAATAAATATGAATTTTTCACTTTTATCATCCAATTGGCCTCTTTGCTCCTTAGGCACATGTACATAAGCTACACATCCAAACACTCTGAAATGAGATACGCTACAAGACATACCTAACCATGCTTTTTCTGGTACTTTGTACATCACACTCTTTGTAGTAGATCTTTTGATCACATAAATAACACATGCAACTACTTCTGCCCAATACTCATTAGACAAGTTTTTATCATTCAACATGCTTCTTACCATGTTCATAATTGTCCTATTCTTTCTCTCTGCTACACCATTCTGCTGCAGTGTGTACCTGGTTGTAAATTGTCTTCTGATTCCATGTTGTTTGCAGTAATCATGGAATGCCTTTGAATCATATTCTCCACCACGATCTGACCTCAATACCTTGATCTGTTAATCACTCTGTTTCTCTGTTATGGCTTTGAATTCTTTAAACCTTGCAAAAGTTTCAGACTTCTTCTTCAAGAAGTAAACCCAAGTCTTTCTACTATAATCATCAATGAAAGTAAGGAAGTAACAACTTCCACCAATCGACTATGTCCTCATAGGTCCACACAAGTCTGTATGCACTAGCTCAAGAGGTTTCTTTGCTCTATATGCAACTCCCTTTGGAAAAATTTCACAGTGTTTCTTTCCCAAGATGCAACACTCACAAGTACTAGCAGGTTCTTTGATGGGAGGTAATCCTCTGACCATCTGTTTCTACTGCAAAAATCTTAAACCAGAAAAGTGCAAGTGTCCAAACTGAAAGTGCCATAACCAATAATCATCAGAACATGCAACTATAAAATAACTGACCTGATCATTGTAATTCATAACTAGAGGAAAGAGTTTGTTCCTCGTCATCTGCACCTTTGCTATTAGTTGCTTGCTTGGGGGCTTGTCATATATAACACATTCTTGACCTTGAAAGATAACTCTGTATCCTTTCTGTGTCAATTGACCAACACTTATCAAATTATGTTTGAGACTAGGAACATAATATACCTCTGAGATTGTCTTCGACTCCCCCTTCTTGGTCAGAATGTTGACCACTCCTTTTCCATCTACTTCCACAATCTTTTCAGTCCCCAACTTTACTTCTATTTTCATAGATTGATCGAAATTTGCAACCAAATTCTTGTTGCCTGTCATGTGGTTACTGCAACCACTGTCTAACAACCACACACTAGTAGAAGGTTCATGCATGGTATGGAAAGCTAGGAACATGGAGTTAGTACTCTCTGTAGTGACATTAGCTCTCTAGTTCCCTTGATCAGCTATTTTCTTCTTGCAATCATGAGCATAGTGACCAAATTTATTGCAATAATAACATCTCACCTTTGATTTGTCAACTCTTTGATTATTGTTGAAGCTTTTGTAGTTGCTTCCATTTTCATGTTCATGCTCTTCTCAGCCATCTCTCTGACCACCATATCTTCCGCTTTGTCCTCTACCTCTTAATCTACTTTTGCCTCGACTTTTGACTCTTGAAATAGAAACCTGACTTTTGAAAGCAGTATCTAAATTGGAATCCGTATTTCTGTCTATCCTTGCCTCATGTGATAGAAGTGATCCCATCAACTCATCAACTATCAATGATGCCAAATCTTTGGCTTCTTTAATAGCTGCTACCACAACATCAAATTTGGTAGACAAAGATATGAGGACTTTCTCAACCACTGTTTGATCTTTAATATCTTCACCATAAATCTTTAACGAATTTACGATAGTTATGATCCAATTCATCAAATAATCAATGTACTCTGTCTCCTTCATCTGCAGACTTTCAAAATCACTCCTAGTATTTTGCAACTTAAAAATATTGACTTTGGCCATACCTATATAATTTATCGCCAAAGTATCCCATGCTACTTTTGCTTAAGACGCGATCATAATGTTCTGGAACACTTCTCAGTCTACTCCCTGCTGAATAAGCTACAACGCTTGTGCATTCTTCTTCTTGTCTTTCTTCCATTGTTCCCTCTCTGTATTACTGAGAGCTTGTTCTTCTGCTTCATTCTTAGGTTCCGAAAACCCAAACTAAGCATAATTCCAAACATCATGTGCATGAAACATGATCACCATCTTAATGGCCCACATATCATAATCTTTCCCTCTAAACGGTGGGAACTTTTGAGAAAGCCATATTTTTTCAAAAAAATCTATTTTAAAAAACATAACCCTAAATTTCTCCTTAAAAACTTTTTTCGCAAAACTTCTTTTTCAAAAAAATACCCCTTTCAATAAAAACCATTTTATTTAAAAAAAAACAACAAAAACAAAAAAACTTTTTGAAATTCTCTTAAAAAATTATAAGTAAAAACAATAACCTTTATATAGCACACCCTTCACGTAAACACTTTTCCAAAAACTTAATAAGACAGCATAACTTATAACAAAGACTTCGAATGTTTTAAAAAGTTGACTTTTAACTTTTTTTTTAACACGCTAACGCGTTTCACGTTATGAGGGCGTGCGACTAACGCATTGCACCTTGGCTAACTCCACCGTTAGTCTGTTAACATGACACAAACCAAAGGGACCTGCATGCATGTGAAAGCACGTGAGTTTTTTATTGTTAACATGGCTCTCTCCTCACCCTGAATGCGTTATAACACCCTGTGTATAATTGTGTGATGCGTTAATGCTCAAACACCATGAGAAAAAATAGATTTAACCTCTCACATGGACCACTGCAAATCCGTTGTCCCTCGCTCTAATACCAATTCGTTAGAAAAGTGGAGGAGACAAAGCATGAATTCACACATAAAACACAAGTTGCAGTTTTTCTATTGATCACACAAAAAATGATGCTTACAATAAACCCATTGAAAAGTATTTAACTTTTTTCAACTAGCAACTTGCCTAAAATATATTGACATGCAACCACACATTAAAAGTCATCTACAACTTGACTTGAATCAACACTCAAATACTCAACCCTCAACACTTAGTTCACTAGCTCTCTAGTTTTATCCAACTCCTCATGCATGAGTAATTAGCCTATTTTAATAGTTGTTGTTAGGAAGCCAGGAGAAATGGCTGCAAACCAAAGTGGTGGTGTTGCTGTCGTTGAGTTTGTGCAATGGCTGCAAACCAAAGTGGTGGTGTTGCTGTCGTTGAGTTTGTGCAGCAAAGGTCGTTTAAATCGATGGAGAAACTTGACGACAATGCGACCAAGGTTCGACCCTTGATCTCTTAGCCCCAGAAGCGACCTCTTAGATGACTGCAGAAGCGAGCTCTGTCTAAAATGCAGTTGAGAAGGCTGTCACCAGATTTGATGGGGTTATCTTGCAAGAGCCAAATTCCTTTGTTTTCTCTGCTTGTGCTATCTCCTTTGAAAAGAGGATATGTTGACAGGTTGTTATTTAATGAAGAGGCTCAAACACAAAATGAAAAAAAAGAAGAAAGGGTAATTAATGTCATGATTCCAACGAATGGATGGTAGCACCCCGCGACACCATTTTTGTGCTAGAAGGTTTTATCGTTTTCCCATTGTTTTGTAGAAATGTGTATTCAAGACTGTTGATGCTCATGGTTCACTTATGTATGGAGGGGTTTGTCAGACCCCATGGCCTATATTAATCTGTTATGACAGGGTTATGAATGTCTCGAAGTGGAGACCATTGTTCTAGATTGGACTGAGTGACACCAATGCTCATGGTTCCAGGTTTATTGTTGACCATTGTTCTGAACTATTTTAAGTGACGCAAATCTCATGGTTGGTTCCAGGTCTATGGTTTAAAGTTCATGATTCCATTATTCAATGTACGGAGAGATTTGCGCACCTCTGTTCCTTTCTTTTCAAAAGTTTGCGTGCCTCTGTTCCTTTATTTTCAACCGTGGAAACTTTTGAAAAAAAAATCCAATTAGTTTGGTTTCTTTACTGGCTTAGATCTATTTAACACTGGATTTATCATGTTACAAGAGGAATCAAATTTTTTGAGGGATCATTCTTTTCTTCAATTTAGTCTCTGTTGCATTTCTTTAATTTAGTCTGTGTTGCTTACCTTAATCGTTTGTACATCTGTGTTTGGATGTTTTGAGTTGGATATTTAAGTGGTTTGTGTGTTTATGTGTTTGGATTTGGATGATAATGTTTTCGAATGTTATATGTATGTAATTGTCTATTAGTAATTAGTTGGTGATGAAGAAGGAAGACAATCTTGTCAATAGTTTGTAGGAGGATTGATAGTGCACATCTATTTCATTTAATTTTAGATATGAAAACTTCTCACAACTAATTAATTCTCAATAGTGTCCCTCTAGGTATTACTAAATATATCTTGAAGAGTATTTAATCATTTATTGCATCGAGATTACTGTTGAAATATTTTTTTTCTTTGATAATGTTTGAAATCATTTGTTTATAGTTTGTTTGAAATGAATTTTTATCTATATTTTATTCAACAAAGTCAAGAAATAATGTATTTTTGATTTTTTTTAATGAGTGGCAAGAATTATGAAATATTTACATTATGCGTTTCTCCAAACAATTATCACATCTCCTTCAAGAATGTTTTGATTTGTTTTGAATGTTTATAAATATATCTTTTCCTCTCATAAATATTATGAATGCATTATTCTATGCAAGTATCTATTAGTATTTTTGAATATATGTAATTCTCTATTAATAACTAGTTAGTGATGTAGAAGGGAGACGATATTGTGAAGGATTAATTTGCACTTTATAGGAGGATTGATTATGCATATATATATTACATTTTAATTCTAGGTATCACAACTTTTGATAGCTAATTAATTCTTAATAGTGTCCTTTTTAGGTATTGCTAAATATATCTTGAAAATGTTTTTCTTAATAATCTACAATGTCAAGATTAACAACATCTAATGCATCTAATGCAAGAAATCAAATAAGATTAGAAAACAACATTTACACTGAAATCAATGCATCTAATGCAAGAAATCAAATGAGATCAGAAATAAGCATCTACACTTAAATCAATGCATCTAGTGCAAGCAATCAAATATAATTAGAAATCAACATCTACACTAAAATGAATGCATCTAGTGCAAGCAATCAAATAGGATTAGAAACCACCATCTCCACCGAAATCAATGCATCTAGTGAAAGAAATCAAATAGAATTAGAAATAAACATCGATATTGAAATCAATGCATCTAGTGTAAACAATCAAATGTAATTATAAATCAACATCTACACCGAAATCAATGAATCTAGTGCAAGAAATCAAATAGTATTATAAATTATTGTCTACACTAAAATCAATGCATATTATGCAAGAAATATTCTTCCCTCTCTTCCCCCTCCATCTATATCTATATATCCCTGAATCTCTCCTTATTTGTGTCTCTATCCCACCAGCACCCACCTCCCTCCCCCAAAACACATAAGCTCTCTCTCTCTCTCTCTCTCTCTCTCTCTCTCTCTCTCTGCATTTCTTCTTACCTACCCCTCTCTCCCCCTCCAACTTCCTCTCTCCTCTCTCTCATGTCCTATCTCTCTTCCTTCCTCTCTGTCCCTTTCTCTCCCACCTCACTCTTTCTCCCCCGCCCCCCACTCTCTCTCTCTTCGCCCTCCAACTCTGTCACTATCTCCCTCCTTCTCTCCCCCCCTTCCTTCCATATCTCCTTATTTGTCTCTCTATCTCACACCAAAACATACACACTCTCTCTCCATCTCTCCCTTGTCACTTCCTCTCTCTCTCCACTTTTCTCTTTCTATTTCTTTCTTCACTCCCCCTCTCCGCTCCAACTCCATCTCTTTTCCTTCCCTCTCTCCTCCTCCCTTTGGTCCTTCCCCTCTCTCCCTTTCTCTCCTATCTCCCTCTCTCACTCCTCTCTTCCTCTCTCTCTCCCTTCATTCCTCGTCTTCCTCTCCTTCATTGTGTCTCCTCCTCTCCGTTGTCACTCCCCCTATCTCTCCACCTCTATCACTCTTTGTCTTTGTTCATGCCTCCATATATATATATATATATATATATATATATATATATATATATATATATATATATATATATAGTGTTAATAGATATCATAATATATATTATACTATAGCAAATTTAATATTATATTAAATTTAATATTGCATTAATCCAAAGTTGTTAAATTTGACAATATTAATATTAATACTAAATATAATATTAATATTATAACATCAATATTAGATTTAATGACATTTTTTTACATGGCATGATAACAAAATTTATAATAAAACTACATCAAATTAATATTTTCAAATATCACAAATTTGATGTGGAAATATGTGTACCTTTAAAGACTTTAATATATCTATATGCCTTTTAAGGATTCATTTTACAAATGTTTAGTTAAAATAAATATTAAAAGACTTTGGAGCAAGATTTTCAATTATGTGTTGAATTAATATTTTTACTTTGATTTGAGCAATGGCATTGACTTTAGTAAAGAGTAAAAATGTTTAAACTTTTACCTAATTTGGAATTCTAATGTGGCAATTTTTTTTTTGTTAAAGGTAAATTTATAATCCATTCATATTGACATATATGATAAAGGAACTATTAGACGCATGTTCTAATTTACTATTCATTCAAATGCATAATTATATTTTAATAATTAGTCTTAATACATTAATAAGATTAAAAAGTTATATATAATTTAACATTGGCTAACATTAGTGAAAATCATTTTTATTATTTTTTGAAGACGTGACATTCTTACACATCACATCGGGGTTATACTGGGATGTAGAATGTTAAATATATCGTAATAGTTGAAATTGATATTATATTAAAAGTGAATCTTAACTTTATAAATTAAGATATATGTGATAAGAATGAAAGTTCACCTTGGGTGGCAAGATATATGTATGGTTAAGTTATTTTAAGGGTAAGATGTAAGTTATTTTGATTTATTTTGATAATGAAATTTATGTTATTTTGTTAACCAGATATAAGTTATAATAAAATCTAAGTTATTTTGTTTTTATAATAAAATATTAATTATTTAGAAAATAAAATAAAATTGAAAATTGTTTTGAATAAATTATTTTAAATGATATAATTGTTTTTATTAAATTACAATTTAATAAAACTAAAACATTAAAATTACATTTTTATTATATATATATATATATATGTTTTTTTTGGTTAAATATATAATCAAATATTCCATTAGGTAAGTAAAGTCGAAATGATAGCTACCCTTTTATAAAATAATTTTGAAATTATAATATTATTTTTTATATAAATACAATTATTTTGAAAGATATATAATTTTTTATATAAAATACAAAAATGATTATTATTTATTAATTTTTTTTTCAAGAAAAATCTTAGTTTTATTAAGAAAACAAAATTATATGTTGTATATGTTCTAAAAGCATTCAATCATATTAATCATAATTGGTGCCCAAAAAAACAATAAAATAGAAATAATAAAAACAACATGGGACTAAGTAAAAATACTTAGCTACCATTTTCTTCATTATGTCTTTTCCACTTTCTACTAACTTCCTAGATTAAGAGTGACATTTACAATTGCTAGTTGGTTCTCTTTTGCTATCATTGAGTTTTCCTTATTTGAGTCCAAGCTTTTAAATACATTATGTCATTTGTAATCTCTCATCTCCTTTTATATGGGAATCTTCTTCTTCTATAGTATTGGGATTGAATTTCCCAATGCTTTTGAACCTTTTACACTTGGTACCATTATTCCTTCTTGCCTATTAATATTTCTTGTGGATTATGATTTACCTCAAATATGGGATTTACCCATATCCCCTTCTTCTGAGAGGTGTTGCTCTGGAAACTACCATCCCTCGGCTTTTTTGCTTGTTTCTTATTCCTTCTTGATTATTTCTTAGCGTGAGGGCATGAATTTTGTAAATGACCCGTTTGTAGATATATTCAACATCTAAATGCTGTGTTTTCAAAGTCTGAATATTGAGTCCAATACTTTTTGTCTTCTAATAGATGAAAGCTATCAAATTAGCCTTTACTAAGGTCTACCTCCACACAAATTATGGCAAAAGTAAAGATTGGTTCTTCAGTTCTCTTTGTGTCTATCTTTATGTACTTCTCAAGCTTATTTCCAATTTCTTCTAGTACTTTTAGATGCCAAAAATGAAGATGGAGATTATGCAATCTAATCAACACCGACATCTTGGAAACCACCATTATCTTTGCATCAAATTCCTGGAACCATGGGGTTATAAAAAGACCCACAAATCCCCAAAACCATGGGCTCTCTCTCAAGACAAAAATCGTTGTTCTTCAATGTTTCAAATTTTACAATAAAAAAACTCCTAAAACATAAATAAATATCACAATTTACTGTCCATATAATAAAACTCCACTAAAATAGATCTGTTGGTTTTGGCTAAAGCCATTAAACCTACATATAATTGCATGGAATTGAAAAAATGTAATAATATCATTTACCTCTAAAAGATCTACTACCATTTATAGGACCTGATTCAACTGTTTCACAATTTAGGGATCAAGAATATTGAGGGATCAAGAATATTGAGAATCTGATCAGATTTTACTAGAGCATCAGATTTCCCTTTAAAGACATCTTTAAATGATGCGGATCCATTAGGCTTCTTTGAGTTTAGATTGAAAAACCCTCCCCTCGTTGTGAAGCTCAAATAAATGGTGGAGTCCCTTCCCACTCCATAATCTTCCAGCGAATACTAATCTTGAAGCACTCAAGTACCTGAAAAGTTGTTGGTATTACCCATATGGGTTTGGATCATATAATTTAGATTTTCCACAAGATCCCATTCCCAAATCCAGTAAACAAAGAATTTTTCATTTAGGTTTTTTATAAAAAATTGAAAATTTTCCTTCTTCTGTTGTCTCATCACGAGATCTGTCAGATCCAAGGTTTCTTTGGTCAGATCTATAATTGACAGATCCATATCTAGGCATTGAGATCTCCTTTCCACCTGGTTTACCTCTAGACCTAGACCATCATAGCATATCTGAGGTCGAGGGGCATAAAACTGATAAAAGTAAGGATCTGGCTATTTGTCACGGCTTCGCCAATCTGGCCTCTGCCCGCATCTGTAGAACATAATATAGCTAGCAGGAAATTTAGGGTAGCAATGCTTGGATCTGTCATACGGGGACTAAGAGCGTCGCCCAGAGACCATAGATCTACGCTCATGCCATTTATTTCAAACAAAAATTTGCGACATGACATATATGGGCATATAGTGTTGAGATCCAGTGTAGAAAGCGATCAAAAATAGGGATATCGTATGTCACAATTCTACTGGTTGCGCGTAACAATTATTCCAGATCGCCTGGAGCCAGCCCCCTCAAAAATTTTCTGAGTGATCCACGACCCTCCACTCTCATCTGACGAAAAATCCAAACTCGAGATGTTGCTCTCCGTAGAAAACGGTAATGAGCAAAACCTTTGTGACGTCGCAGGCTGGATCGCAAGAAACCCTACTCATCTCTTCAATTCTTTTTAGGTCTTAAAATCTAATGACTTGTACAAATAAGGGGCTTTCAATCGTGGATCTCTAAGTTTTTAAAAATTTCACCAATTGAGCTGGTCATATCATTCATTAAAAATAAAATTAATGATAATATAGTTAATTATTAAATAAATTAATTGTAAAAATGATTTTAAATTGGAAGGGACATTAATATTAATTTATTAAATAAATTAAATTATAATAACAATATTAAATTGTGGCCGCTTAAAGAATTAGAATAAAAAAAAATATTACAAAGAGATGATAAATTCTATTCTAAAAGATTAAAAGTATATATGTGTAATAAACATTGCTAAATTAACAACAAATTATCATGAATCATGAATTTCATAGTGAAGCAAGGCATTCCACAATTTCTAAAATGTCATGGGTAACAACAATTTGTCATCTTTAAACATTTAGAGATGAACAACATTTTTTCTTAAAATGAACAATATACACCTACATTAAATCATAATTTCAAAATATTTATTGCAATAAGAATGAAATCTCACTTTATATGGAAAAATATATTATAAAAGTGAAAATTTATTTGATCATAAGTTATTTTAATGGTAGGATATAAGTTATTTACATGGTAAGATATGTAGAATTAATGAAAATTAGTATTAATAAACTATTCTAAGTGATATAATTTTTTTAATAACTAAATAATATAATTAATTGATTGAGTAATCTTTAAATTAATTGATTTAATTAATCATTGAACTATAATTTAATAAAAATAAAAATATTAAATTATATTTTCGTATAATATATTTGTTATTGTTAAATTTACATGAAAATGTAAACAATAGATTAAATGAATTGTGTGATCCATTCTATTTACAAAGATGTACATACTAATACATTGTTTTGACCTTTGGTTTCATATTTCAAGAGGTATCTTGGACTTATGTTGCTATTGGAGATCCTCCACACGAACCCTTATAGATTAGGTGTCCAACATTCCTCCCCTTAATCTGAAGGGGTGTATATGAATCCAAGAAAAGGGCTTAAATACAAAAATGCATGACAACCTATGGTTGGATGTGCTCTTTGAAATGGTGGTTTAAATAAGAGGACAAAGCCAAATGAGGTGGGAGAACTTGAGGTCTCTACTAGTGGGGGTTTAAGGGTAACCAACAACTCTAGAACCAAAGCTCAAAGAAGTTCCTAGAACAATTCCAAATCTAGCTAGACGCTGAAGTCTTCTGCTAGTTGAAGTGCTCTCCGATTCTAGTTTAAGTTGACCATAAACTAATGTTGTGGAAATTAAAGTCTTCTAGTGGTGGTAGTTTAAGGCAAACCACCAACCAAAAACATGCTTATGGAGATTTCATTCTTATTGTCTTTGGCTACAGCTATGAATATGACTATGGTTGACTTTGGCTCTAGGCTCTAGTAGTTGGCATTAGTTGACATTATGGCTTAGGCTCACTTGATTTGGTAAATGGTCATCAATTCCCACCCCCCACGTCAAATACAAGGTGAGAAGATAAAGAGCTCTCAACTGCAAGATGTGTCAATACTCAAGAATGAACTCTAAAGTAAGACTGAAATATCCTCTTAGTTCAGTTGAAGCCCATTGATAAGAAGCGATCCATATAAGGTGAATCTTTGTTCTTGCGGGAGTCTTTCTTTTGAAACATTTATTTGAATTATGAATATTTTACCCAACACTTTGAAACTTGATGGGTTTGGAGTAGTCTAGAGAATGAAAGGAAACATCCTTGTCATATCCAAGACCTGCCCTATTCTTGTTGTTGATAAGTGTCAAAACCTCGGGTTAAAATTTCATGTAATAAAGTTAATAAAGGCAAAATAAGACCAAGGTCACATATTCCAAGTTGAATGTTGGGCAAAACATCCTAATAGGGGGTTCATTTTGTTTATTATGTCTAAGGAATTAGGAAAAGGAAAAGGAAAAGGTAAAGTGGCATTAATTGGCATTTTAATTATGAAAATAATGGAGAATAGGAGAAAAGGAAGGTGAAAGGTCACAAAATTGCATGAGAGGGAAATTGAAGGAAAGTAGAGGGAAAATGAAGAAATCAGAGGCATCAATAATAAAAATACATCAGAGCATTATTTTGGGGCATTTTATCAGTATTTTTTTTAATTAGTCTCAGAAAGGAGAAGAGCACCAAAAGGAGAAAGAAATCAAAGGAAGGACAAGGAAGAAAAGGACAAGCAAAGGAAGGTTGATTCAAACAGCTTCAGCAGGAATGCTTGTAGTTAACAGGTTGCATGTGTGATTTCCTAGCTGGTTTATGCTTGCATAATGTATGCATGTGTGTATTTGGTTCTTGTGTTGTCACTGGCATGGGTTTTTCCAGGTGTGATAGTGGTTTCAACCATGCCTTGACAATTCCTGGATAGCAATGGTGTGATGTGATTCATTCTTGGTTGAGCTATGGATTGTTGGAAGGGTTTGGATCTAGGTGAGGTGGTCTCAGGAAAATCGCAAGGGTTGGGGGTGGAGATGGTTTTCTCCGAGAATCCTTCTACAGGTGGGTGGAGACAAGAAAATTCCTCAAGGGGTGGTGAAGGAATTCTGAGGCATCCAAGCTCGGTTTGGTTTTGTGATCTCAGGATCGATTTAGGTGAGATCATGGTAATGTGAGGGTGGAGGTGGTTTAACCTCTGGATTCCCTTGGTTGTTTATGTTTTGGTTTTCCCATGAGATCCCACATTCATGCTTGGAATATGGCACAGTGGTTATTGGTTGAAAGAAAGATTTGGTTCAGCTCAGTCTATGGTCGAGTGGTACATGGAAGTCCCTTACTTAGTTGACTTTTGCATATGTTAATAAGAGCTCTTTTTCTCTTGTATTTTATGATTAACTATACTTGTTACGACGTGGATTTGATGAATTTTTTTCTATTGTTATTATTATGGTTATATGCTGGTTATAAGCATGATGTCATGACATATTCTAGTTATGGCTCTTATCAAGTTTTGATTGGTAAATGAATGGTTAGTGGATGTATGACCTAATATATGTTATTGCAGCGATTATGACAGGACATTAGACCTTCTTGATGATTCTAAAATAAGTATGAGACCCCTATGTTCATATATGCATTAATGATCTGTAGATTACATGTTCTCAACGTGTTTGACAAAATGGTTGTCATGGTTAGGTCAATTCCATGATCAAGTTTTGAGTTAAATTCTTTTTCTTTGTTTCATTTATCATTTCTGAAAGTCTCATTAAGTTTTGGGCAATGGTTGGGAGTTAGACCTTAAAATATGGCTCAGATTTCGTGGTCGCGGGCTCAGAACTAGGAAATCTAGACTATAGTCATTAGGAAGCAGGGTTATCCATATGACTGGAGGGTTATAGTCATTTTTTTTCCTTGTTATACAAGTGACTAGGAGTCTAGATAATTGAAAAGGAAATTTAACTCAAGGTTTGGCACTTGGACTGGTTGTTTAGCTACTGGGGGTCCTGTAACACCTGAGGGAAGTTAGTAAAGTTTCAAATTTTCGTTTCCACTTCCTTAATTGTACCTAGGTAATTGAGTCATGTCATTGTAGCCCTCATCTGATGTTTACCTTGGCAACCTCATGAAAGTGGGTAAATGTGGGAGGGGTGGTCACAAATTGGTATCAGAGTGGGTTTTTGTTCTCTTTGGGTGATATCTCATACCACAGGGTGGTATTAGAGCATGTTTCGAACACTTGGACTAGATGGGCTAGATGCATGTTGTTAGGAATGCATCATTATGGTTTGGTTTTTCTTGAATGAGGTAATTGTATGCAACTAGCATTGTCATGCATGATGTTGATATACTTATATGATTATGTATATACATGTATCGTGCTAATTGGACTAATTTTGCAGATGAGATAAGCCTCCCCCGGACGTCATTGAGGTATGACTTTGATTATGCATTTTAGGCATCTGTGGTTCATTTCTTTTGAGTTTTGTCTCGGAGTATCCACAGTAGAAACCATATTTGTCAACGTTTCGAATCCCAACAGGGATCCATCATCAGGACCAATCTGAATGATGATATAAGAAGAGCTATGTGATAGGATAAATAGCTTAAAGAAATAGTTTTAAAGATCGGCTGATAACTTCTAATTTATATTTTATATTTTTAAATTTTATCATACTCATTAATAAATTGTTTCTTTTTTATTTTAATTTATTTTAATTTATGTTTTAACAGATTTTTATTAGTTGAATAATTAATTAATTGGAGGTTTTTTAATGGATTTAATATTAGCTGATTTGATTAATTGGTTACTTAATTCTTTTAAAAAACTAATTTTATTCTAAAAATCATTATCATAACATAAATAAATAAATTATTATTATTATTAATTTTAATATTAATATTTTAATAATAGTTAATTAATTGAATATAGTTTAATTTTATTTTTATATAAAGTAACTCTTTTTATAATTAGTTAGTAATAATTAATAATATCATAATTTTTTATTTTTTTTAAACTTTATTTTAATATTTTTATGATAATTTTTATTAAAAATTCAATAATAATTATTATTAAGAATTACAATTTCTTTTCAAATTATATTAAAATTTTTAGGTAATAATAATTATTAATTTCATAAATTAATATGATAAATTTCTTTTTAATCTTTATTTTTAATATTTTTATGATAATTATTATTATAAATTTTTTAATATATATTATAATGAATTACAATTTCTTTTCCATTTATATCAAAAATAAGGTAAGATAGTTAGTTTGTTTTGTTTTATAAACAATATTAGATTAGATACTTTATTATTATATTTTAATAATAATAAAGTATCTAATCTAATCAAAGTCATTGAGGTATGACTTTGATTATGGTATCTATTTGGTTTATATGACATGGTATTCTTACAGGAAGAAGAGAACTAGAGATGACGAGCAAAATGGTAGGCTACAGTTCATGTGACTCTCCCTACAGATCATTTGAGCAGCAAGGGGATGAATATTCTCTTGATATAGAAGATAAATTAAGGAGTTTAAGGGAAAATATCAAAAGTTGTAAGGAATATAATGACAGGTTGATTGAGGCCCAAGAAAGGAAAGTAGAGGTCAATCTAGTGATCCTTCAAAGTTTGTCAGACTTGAAGAAACAAGACAACAGAGTAGTCAAGAAAAAAAAGAGATGACTAATGGGGCCTATGGTACTAGGTCTCGGTTAGGATACAGGTCGAATAGAGGGGACATAGTTAGAGGTGGAAGATCATTGGATACACCTGACATGAGGACTGTATGTATGGGTTTCATTCTAGTTCCTCATCTAGGAGACATCATCACCATAATCACCGCCATCATCCTTATAGGAGGAGTGAGTACTTTCCAGAGGTTTTCAAGAAAGTCAAGTCTCCTACATTTAACGGAGAGATGAAGAAGTCAGAAGATGTAGAGGCATGGTTTCTTGGGATGAAGAAATTCTTCATATTTCATAACTATTCAGAGAGCATGAAAACCAAAATATCTACCTTCAGTCTTAAAAGGAAAGAAGATATCTAGTGGCAATATGTGAAGAATTTTAGAGGCATGCGAGAAGAAGATTTAATTTGGGATGAGTTCAAGAGACTATTCAAGAAGAAGTGCCTATCTGAAAGATATTACAATGGCATATCTAAGGAGTTTTATGAGTTGTGGATGGGCTTTATGACAGATGATGAGTATACTAGCAAGTTCCTGGAGTTATTGAGGTATGTGCCTTATCTCAAGGATGAGAAAGAAAATATTCAAAGGTTCATCTATGGGTTTCCAGCAACATATAGAGAACATATTGAGTTTGATAATCCTAGAGAATTGAAGGAAGCCATTAGGAAACTGAAGCATTGTTATGAGCGATCAAATTGTAAAGATGATCCTAAGAATGAATTGAAGGGGAATGAGAAAGCTAAATGGAAATGGTTTTCGAAGAGAACGATACCCCGGGATGTAGGTGAGAAAGAAAATGTTGCTCCTAAAAAGCATAATGCAGCTAAGAAGGGACACAGACCTCATCCGAGAGAACAACATAATAGAGGTGATGGTGGGGGACTATTGCAATGTTGGATTTGTGGAAAATATCATTGCAAGAAGGATTTTCCATTATACCATGGTGGTAGACCTCAAATCTATAGTGCGCGGGAGGCACAGACAGTTGGGGATGTGGACCATAGTATTCCCAAAATTTATGCAGTTGTGGACAACATGCAAGCAGATAACCAGGAATCTGTTATTGAGATGGAAGGTAAGCTCTATGATCAAGTTGTTTCTATTTTAATTAACCCTGGATCTAATTATAATTATGTTAATATTGACCTAGTGAATGAGTGTGGTTTGAGAAAATAAGTGCATGTAGTGTCTTGGTTGGTGCAGTTGGCTATAAGTACTAAGAAGAGAGTTCATCATTGGTCAAGAGCTTATGCGTTTGAGCTTAATGGTATGCCTACATCGGGACACTTGAATGTGCTTCCATTGGGATCATATAATATGCTTTTGCATATGAATTGGTTGTACCTCCACAAGATGAAGGTATATTGTTATAAAAAGGTTATTGAATGCCTAGATGACAATGGAGAACAAATAATCTTATAGGGTAAGAAGAAGGAAACATCAGTTACAATGGTTACAACTATGCTGACAAAGCGTAGTCGCAAGAAAGGTAGTGTATTATTTGTAGTTCATATTTCCATTGATAAAGGTAAGGATGTTGAGGATGTGGATGTCTTGAAGAGGTACCTTGTCTTGCAACAGTTTTAGAATGTATTCCCAGAAGAGATTTCAGAGTTACCACCTCACAGGGAAGTGAAATTGTCAATTGAGTTGGTATCAGGGGAAACACTAGCATCGAAGGCACCTTACAGGATGAGCACTCCAAATCTAGTGAAATTGAAGTTATAGTTGAAGGAAATGCTTGATAAAGGATACATTAGACCAACAATATCACCTTCGGGTGCACCAATGTTTTTTTTAAAGAGGAAGGATGGTAGTCTTAGGTTATGTATTGATTATAGACAATTGAACAAGGTGAAGATCAAGAACAAATACCCATTGCCAGGGATCGATGACTTGATTGATCAGTTGAAGGGAGAAGTAGTGTTCTTGAAGATTGACTTGAGATTAGGATATCATCAGGTACACATCAAAGAAGAGGACATCTACAAGACTGCTTTCCAGACCAGGTATGGGCATTATTAGTTTGTTGTGGTTCCTTTTGGTTTGACTAATTCCCCAACTACTTTCATGTGTTTGATGAATAATGTGGTGCGTCCTTATCTGGACAAGTTTGTGATTGTATTAATGAATGATATATTGATATATTCTAAGAATGTGGAAGATAATATAGAACACTTAGTAGCAATATTGAGATTCTAAGAGAGCATCATTTGTATGCCAAGATTAGTAAGTGTAGTTTCTTTCAAATAGAGGTACATTACTTGGGACATGTAGTTTCCAAGGAAGGCATAACAATGGATCTGGAAAAGATCAGAGATATCAGGGAAAGGGAAACTCCTAGGAATGTGGATGAGGTCAGATCATTCATGGGGTTAGCAGGTTATTACAGGAGGTCCATCAAGAACTTCTCACAAATTTCCTATCTCATTGCATCATTACAAAGGAAAGGAAAGAAATTTGAATGGGCAAAGGAATGTGTAGCCATTTTTGAGTAGTTGAAGCAGTTGCTTATAAATGCTCCAGCTCTAAAGATTGTAGATCTAGACAAAGAATTTCTGGTGTGTACAAATACTTACAAGAGAGGACTTGGTGGAGTCTTGATGCAAGACGGATAAGTGGTATGTTACGAAACAAGGAAACTGAATGAGCATGAGAAGAACTACGTGACACATGATCTTGAGTTGGATGCGATCATCCATGCCTTGAATACATGGAGGCAATATCTTCATGGAGGGAAGTTTGTGTTGATGAGTGATAATAGTGGGCCGATATATTTGTTTGACCAACCTAATATGAATGTCAGGAAAGATAGATGGTTGGCTACGCTCAGTGAGTTTGACTTCTATATCAAGTACATTAAGGGTAAGGAGAACATGGTTGTAGATGCACTTAGAAGAAGGGTGCAAGTGAATCACATAGCATCTACGAGTTCATATGGGACATATTTACAGGATCAGATCTTACAGGAAGGATAATAGGATGAAAGGTATAAGGAGCTTAGTCATAGGTTATATTAGCAAGGTGCACGTGATCAAGATGTGGACTATCATCTCACGGTAGATAGCTTGGTGATATTTAAGGACATGATCTATGTGCGAGATGACGGTAAGCTCAAGATTCTTATCTTGAGGGATTTTCATGTCCAGCCATATTCAATTCACCTGGGTTATCAAAAAAAAATGACAATGATTAAGAAGTTCTACTATTGGTCGAATCTGAAGAAAGAGATATTTGAGTTTGTCACCAAGTGTTTAGATTGCCAATGGGTAAAGTTAGAGTGCAAGAATCCAGGTGGATTACTACAGTTGATTATGATTCGAGAGTGGAAATGGGAGGTCAATTCCATGAATTTAATTACAGGATTATCAAGGGCCTCGAAGCAGTATGATTTTATCATGGTTGTGGTTGACAAGCTGACCAAGGTAGCTCACTTCATAACAGTTAAATCTACTTATTCAGCTAGTGAGTTAGCATAGGTCTTCAACAGAGATATAGTGAGTTTGCATGGTATTCCTAAGAAGATAGTGTCATACAAAGATGCCAAATTAACTTCCAATTTTTCAAAGGAGTTATTTGCAGGCTTGGGTACATAGTTGGCCTTCAATACAACTTATCATTCGTAGATAGATGGAGAGATAGAGAGGGTCAATAGGATTCTAGAGGACATGTTGAGAATGTATGTTATTCACTAGCATAGGAGGTGGGAGGAGTATCTTCCACTAGTAAAGTTTTCTTACAATAATGGGTAGTAGGAGTCACTAAGGATGAGTCTATTTGAGGCACTTTATTGGTTGAGTTGTAATACTCCCATTAGTTGGAGTGATCCAATGAATAGGATGTTGATTGGACCAAACATGTTGGTAGAGATGGAATAGGAAATGTAGCTTATCAAGAAGACTCTAAAGGCAACATAGGATAAATAGAAGAGTTATGCAGATCAACATAGGGCATTTAAGGATTTTCAGGTTGGGGAGCATGTGTACTTATGCATCAAGCCCAAGATGAGCTCCTTGAGGATTAGATCATGTGCCAAGTTGGCACCTTTGTATTTCTAGCCTTTAAAGATCCTTGAGAGGATTGGACCAATAGCTTACAAACTTACACTACCTCCAATAGTGAAAATCTAGGGAAAAGGTATGTAAAGGATGTTGATCATGTGATTGATTTCTTTGTATTGCAAGTGGAACCAAAAGGAGAATTCCAGTCAAAATCTCAGTGCATATTGCAACGGAAACAAGTCATGCTCCATAAAAAAGCAATTGAGCAAGTTGAAGTGTAGTGGAAGCACTTTAGGCCCAATGAATCTACATGGGAGATGGCTGATTAGATGTGGCGTATGTATCATTCATTTCTTTTTGGTTGAGGTAAGAGAGTTTTGGTATATGTAAATATTTATGTATGGTTGTTATTGTAAATACCACAATGAGCTATGTTATAAAGCTCCAATAAGTGGTATGGTTTTCATGTTTGTCATAATGGTTTTGCTTTTTAGCAGATTGTTTATTGTAAATACTGCAATGAGCTAAGTTATAAAGCTCCATGGGTAGTATGTTTTGGTTTTTAGTGGTTTTGTTGGTTATAGGTGTCATTGAACATCAAGGATGATGTTCCCCTAAGGGGGAGGGCTCTGTAACAACCCTGGCTTAAAATTTCATGTAATAAAATTAATAAAGGCAAAATAAGACCAAATTCACGGGACACGTATTCCAAGCCGAGTGTTGGGAAAAACATCCTAGTGGGGTGTTCATTTGGTTTATTATGGCGAAGGAATTATGCAAAGATAGTGGAAAAGGAAAAGTGGCATTATTTCCTTAATTATGAAAATAATGGAAAATAGGAGAAAAGGAAGGTGAAAGGTCACATAATTGCATGAGAGGGAAATTGAAGGAAAATAGAGGAAAATGAAGAAATTAGAGGCATAAATAATAAAAAGACATCAGAGAATCATTTTGGGGCCATTTTTTAGTTTTGTTTTGGAATTAGTCTTAGAATGGAGAAGAGCACCAAGAGGAGAAATCAATCAAAGGAAGGACAAGGAAGAAAAGGAAAAGCAAAGGAAATTTGGATCAAGCAGTTTTAGCACGAATACTTGCAAGTAACAGGTAGCATGTGTGATTTCCTAGCTAGTTTTTGCATGAATGGTGTATGCCTGTGTGTATTTGGTTCTCTTGTTGTCATTGGCATGGGTATTTCTAGGTATGACAGTGGTTTCAACCTTGCCTTGCCAATTACTGGATATTCATGGTGTGATGGGATTGATTCTTGGTTGTGCTATTGGTTGCTGGAAGTTTTTGGATCTAGGCGAGTTCGTCTTAGGAAAATACCAAGGGTTGGGGGTGGAGATGGTTTTATCCCAAAATCCCTCAATAGGTGGGTGGAGATAGGAAAATTCCTCAAGGAATGGTGAAGGAATTATGAGGCATCCAAGGTTTGGTTTTTTTATCTTAGAACCGGTTTAGGTAATATCACGGTAGTGTGAGGGTGGAGGTGGTTTAACATATGGATTCCCTTGGTTGTTTACATTTTGGTTTTCCCATGAGATTGCACATTCATGCCTGGAATATGGCATGAGGATGATTGGATAAAAGAAAGATTTGGTTCAACTCAATCTATGGTCGGGTGGTACGTGGAAGTCCCTGACTTGGTTGGATTGTGTATATGTTAATAAGAGGTGTTTTCCTCTTATATTTCATGAGTAAATGTACTGTTTATGATGTGGCTTTCATGGTTTTATTTCTATTGTTATTATTCTAGTTATATGTTGGTTATAAGCATGGTTTCATGACAGATTCTAATTATGGCTCTTATCATGTTTGGATTGGTAAATGAGAGGTTAGTTGATGTATGACCTAATATATGTTATTCCATCTATTATGAGAGAGAATTAGACCTTCTTGATGATTCTCAGATAAGTATGATACCCCTATATTCAGATATGCATTCATGACCTGTAGATTACATGTTCTCAATGTGTTTGACGAAATGATTGTCATGTTTAGGCCAGGTTAGGTAAATTCCTTGATCAAGTTTTGTGTTAAATGATTTGTCTTTGTGTCATTTATCATTTCTTAAAGTCACATCAAGTTCTGGGAAGTGGTTGGGAGTCAGGCTCTGAAAAGGTGACTCATCTTTTGCGGTCGCGAGCTCAGAACTAGGAAATTTAGACTGCAGTCGCTGATAATTAGGGTTATCCATGTGAATGGAGGGTTACAGTCATTTTCTTGCCTTATTATGTGAGTGAATGGCAGTCCAGATCACTGAAAAGGATATCTAACTCAGGGTTTGGGCATCTAGAGTGGTTTTTTAGCTCCTAGGCGTCCTATAGCGCCTAAGGGAAATCAGTAAAGTTTCAGATTGTCCATTCCACTTCCTTAACTGTACTTAGGGATTTGATTAATATAATAGTATCCCTCAGCTTAGGCAACTCGGTGAAAGTGGGTAAATATGGGAGGGGTGGTTACAATAATCTCTTCCCAAGATATAATGATGGGCTTGGGAAGTGCAACCTGAACCTCTACATCTTTATGCAAATCTTCTCCTGAAATGGCCTCATTATTCTAATAATTTTCTAACTACTGATGGGAGTCAAGTTTAGACTCAAGAAGGGATTTTTAATGATCAAGAACCATGTCAGAATGATGACTCTTCTATTGTATCTCATTTTGTTGTAGTTTTGACTCAAGTTGGAGAAACTCAATTATCTCTTGTGCATGATGTAGATATATTTTAATATCATCGAGAGTGGCCTTGTTGATTTTCACTAAGTCATCAAAAATAAATAGTATCCGAGTATTCAATAACTCTAATACTCCATCATGTATAGCCATTTTTTGAGCTCATCATATTAAGGGTGTCAGTTTCAACAAAAACGCTAAAGGAAAATAAGAAGAGAGAAAGTACATGATTCAAAAATACTCAACCTTCAAGGCCAAATGTAATAAAGAATCATTTTACCATGTACAAAATGTCTATAGCTTATAGGTTTACAACATTGCATAGCCTTATTTTTTTTTCCCTAAATCTAATGCACAACAAATGTAAATATGCAATAGATACAATGTAACAGCCTTGGAAAAAATTCCATGTAATAAAGCTAATAAAGGAAAAATAATAACCAATGTCATGGGACACTTATTCCAAGTTGAATTTTGGGCAAAACATCCTAGTGTGGGTGTATATTTGGTTTAATATGGCTAAGGAAATTGGCAAAGGCAAAGTCAAAGTGGTATTAATTGGTATTTTAGTTATGAAAATAATGGAAATTGAAGAAAATAGAGGCCTCATTAATAAAAAGGCTTATAAGGATCAATTCACAACCTTTTGTCAGTTAATTTTTTGGAGCTCTCTCTCTATTCTCTCTCTCTCTTACTCTCAGACACTTAGAGTATTCTTGGAGCACTCTATAATTGGAGGAAAGAAGGAAAGTGAAAGACAAGGAAGCAAGAGGAAGAAAAGATCAAGCAAGGAAAAGCAGGATCAAGCAGCTACAACTGAATTACTTGTAGGTATCAAGTTGCATGTATCATTTCCTTACTGGTTTGGCCATGAATGGTACATTCATGTGTGTTTTGGTTCTCTTGCTATCATTGGCATGGGTTTTTCCAGGTGTGACAATGTTTTTCAGCCTTGCCTTGCCATTTTTGGAAAGCCATGGTGTGATGGGTTTCTCTTGTTTTGGTTGAGCTAGATTGTTACATGGATTCGAAGTTGAGTGGGGTGGTATCAAGATTAATCACAAGGCATAGTAATCCCTTTTTGGGATACACGGTAAATCCCAGAGGGTGGAGACCTCATAGGCATAGGAATCCCATGACTGGTAATGTTAGGATACACAGTAAATTCAATATGTGGAGATGGAAAAATTCGTCATGGTGTAGGTGGAGAGGTCCAGAGGCATCCATGCTTATTTAGGGCCTAGTGATCCTTGACCAATATAAGGAGGGATTGTGATAAAGCCTGAGGTGTATGTTCATGTTTGCACCTAAGAATCCCTTTGTGGGATATATCGTAAATCCCGAGGAATCCTTGATTGGTTCTGTTGTGAGTCCCATATTCATGCTTGGAATATGGCACAGGGGTGATTGGTTCAAAGAAAGATTTGTTTCAACCCAATCTATGGTAGGGTGATTCATGGAAGTCCCTGACTTGGTTGGCTTATGCATAAATTAATAAGAAATCCTTTCCTATGGTAATTCATGTGTAAATGTACTTTTTAATATGTGGTTTTTACAGTTGATTCTATCCTTGTTATTTTGTTGTTTATATGTTGGTTATAAGCATGGTTTATGACATACTTTGGTTATGGATCCTATCATGTTTTTATTAGTACATGAAATGTAAATAAATATATGACCTAATGTATGATAATGCATATATTGTGGTAAGGCATCAATTCTTCTTAACGAATCTCAGATAAGTATGAGACCCCTATGCTCATATATGTTGCTATGACTTGTAGATTGCATGTTTATGATACGTTTGATGAAATGCATGTCATGGCTATTAGGGGTAAGGTCAAGTCCTTGTAATAATGTTTACATTAGTAGCTTGAATTCATGGTTATTTATCATTTTTGGTTTCATGAAGTTCTAGGCAGAGGCTTGAGACCTAGCCCTAAAAAAGTATCACAAAATCCAGGGTCGCTGGCTCAAAACTAATTGAAAAAGGCCACAATCACTAGCATGCATTGTTGTGGGAGTGAGTGGATGGCCTCAATCGCAATAATGGCTTGTCATGGGAGCGACTGGGGTTATAACTCAGCAAAATGGCAAGTTGTCTCAGGGGTTAGGCACCTTGAAGAGTTGGTTGCCTCTTGAAGGGTCTATAGCTCCTTAGGAAGGTTAGATTGGTATTTTTTTTAGGTTCCACTTGCTTAACTATACATGGGGAGTTGAATCACATCATAGTAACTCTTCCTTACATGTTTACCCTAGTGGACCGATTAGCTTGGGTAAATTTGGGAGAAGGGTGTTACAGAGTGGTATCAGAGCATGGTTCACCCCTTGGACTAGATGGGTGGAATGTGTTGGTCATTCATACATGTCGATTGTGTGTGCATTTTCTATGCTTGTGGTATATGTGTTTGTTGTGTATGCATGGTGGTGGTCATCATTGCAATTGTGTCACCATGTGGAATTTGATGGTGTTATTATTGGATGTGGTCGTCATGAGTGTGTTAGCGCTCGAATTTGGCCTCAGGCTGAGGAAGGCAAAATCCAAGGCAACATCAAACCACTTAGCCCTACGAGGACAGGAGAGGGCTCTCTCCGGGTCTATCTCGGCAAAAGGTCTTCAAAGGGCTGAGATGACCAATAAAGAACACTGATTTTAGGCTAGTAAACTGATAGGGAAATTCTGATTTCAACATTTTAGGGTTTTGTTGGAAAACTGAGAACGGCAATTTTGGGTGCGGGGATGAGACACAGTTTTTGCAGAGGTCTTTTTGGGGCAAGGTAGGAGATTGTCTTGATGCCTTTGAAGGAAGTGAATGGATAGGTATGACTGGTGAGGAGCTAAGGAGAGTAAGAAACCATCAGGATTTCTCCTTAAACAGATGAAAACATAAATATTAAGCAAACTTAAAGGCAAAGCATAGAAACCATGAATTCTACCTTAACACTTCGTTTACTTAATTTGCAGAAGAGAAGAGTAGGAAAATGATACACATAACAAACTTACAAGTACATGATAGAAACACACCATCAACACAAATAACCACAGCAATCCCAAATAGTGTTGCAAAACCCTGGTCTTTCCTTTGCCAAAATTGCAGAGATACAAAGAGTAATACAGTCTAAGCTTATCCCTCAAGAGTCCAACCTCTCCAACCATGAAAATGATTTAGAAAATACAAAATATAGACCATGCCAACCCATTCCCTAGCCTCTAGGGGTCGAGCTCATCATCCTAGGAGCTGTTTCAACCAATTCTAAACAAAGCACTATAATCTAGGCAGTCAAAACAACTTGCCTCTATAAGCTAGGAAACTAATTCATTCATTAATTTTTTGCTATTTTATGAATGAATCTTCTAGAATAGGTAAATAAGTGTCATGTCAACATGAAAATACATTAATTACATCAAAGAGGGTGAAAAATCCCATCAAAAGTCAAAACTGGTCAAATAGCTGTGTTTTCCTGTGCTAAAGATGAAAATTTTAGAAAATACCCTGATGCGTAGCGCGCCATTTCTCTACGTGTAGCGCGCCTTTGAGCCCACTTTTGGGGCACTTCCCGGTATCCAAATGAGGCTCAAGTGGGCTTGTTGGAAAGTTCTAGATGTCTACTTTCCAGCCCAAGTGGAATTTCTCAATTTGGTGCCCATTTGCCCCTCCAAAAATGCAATCTCCCAAGACTGCTTCCTGTGTGTCCAAAAAGTGGCAGAAGGTCATTTCTTGCTTGTTTTTTGACCTTTTGGGGGCCCAAACCTCAATGAAATGTCTTGGCAGTGGCTGAGAAAGTGTAATTTGTCATGAGAAATCCAAAAATGTAGAGTTTTTGTGAAATGGACCTCCCCATCTTTAGGGTAGCGCGCGGCGCGCTACGCGTTGAGGGCAAAAACCTGTTTTTAATACAAAAATTTCAAAATTGACAAAAACTTCTCCAAATTTTTTGAAATTTGAGCTGGGGGTGTCTCATCAAGTACCATGCTCCTTCAAAGAGGCTTCGGCCAAAATTTGGAGTGGATCGGGCCTTTTTCTCCGTTTTAGTGCCTTGCTCAATCGCCCTTTAAGGATCTTCAGTTTCGCTTTGCAAACATGCATGCGGGCCCAGTAATGATTCTTCATATGGCAGAGCATATCTTTGTCTCTGTTTGCCTTGGCTAACAATTTCTCTAAATGAGTGTTCACTCGGATGAGCCTAGACCCTTGCTCAATAGGTGTCAAATCACCGGGTCTCTTGCGGGCCAAGTTTCGGTCTTCTCGGATTCGCCACAACTCATCAAGAGTGTGTTCATCTTCTAGCTGCTTGTTACGCTGCTCCAAGTAGTTGATTGTCCAATTGGCCGTTTCCAATTTCTGTTGCAACAAGCGATTTTCAGCCTTCTGTTGCTGAATGATCTCCTTTAGCTCCGTGCTAGGAGAGCTGATATCAAGGTCGATAATATCTATGTCGGGATCTCCTGATGGTCCCTCATCAAACATGGGTTGCTTGCCTCTGTCCTGTACCTGTACCTATGTTGCTGTCGAAAGCGAGGCCCCTTGTACACGAAGTGGAGATAACACTCGCTGTGCTGATGAAGAAGGCGAGACCCCTTCCACCTGATGTGGAGATAATACTCGCCGTGCAGATGCAAATAAGGCCCTGTGGTCTCTCTAATATGTAATACATGCTGGAGTGCTGACATGCTCGGGCTCTGGAATGTCAAACTGATGTGAAAGCCCTCCCTCATCATGGACAATCTCAAGAGGTGGCCTTGGTACCGTGAAAAAGTTGCGAGAAATGAAATCCTCCCAAGCAATACCCTGCTGTGCCAGCTGATGCATCACTATGATTTTAATCAGTGCATAATGATAAATACTCTTGTGCTGCTGTGCTGGGCTCTTCCTTTGTACCAAGGGCACCATCCTTTCTATATTGCGACACATGAAAAAAGGAATGTTCATCATTCGTACCCTTGTGAAATGCATCAACAAACGAATATGGTACGAATAGAGACGTGAAAATCTGCCCTCACAAGTGAAATACTGACTAATAAGTCTCATCAACGGTGCATATTCATCCCTTAGGAATCTGAAAGGAAAAACAGCAGTTAAGTGCCTCATACACCCGGGTTTGATATATGGCTCATAGTGAAATCTGTCTAACTGCTGTGGCTTATTCCACTCCTCCCCTACATTTGGTATCCCAGTGGCCTGAGCAATAATCTCAGGTGACAAGGTGAAATTCACTCTGGCAAGGTTTACATGACCATCCTGTGGTTTGCTTGAGTTAGGAAGGGGAATTGAATACTTGCTGGTGAATTTCTGGGCAGAATTCCCAACGCGTAGCGTGCCCCTGGTGCGTAGCACATGAGTAAATTTATACTGAGAAAAGTGTGCTGATGCGTAGCACGCCCCTGGTGCATAGCGCGCTCACCCTGATGCGTAGCGCGCACCCAGCTACATAGTGAATTTTGCAGGAGGATTTTGGAGGCCTTCTTGGTATCGAAATCGAGAGTAGGATAGCTTGTTGGAAAGGTATTTGAGTCTACTTTCTAAAACAATTAGAATTTTTCAATTTGGTGTTCATTTTCTCTATAAAAAATCAAATCTCCCAAGACTGGTCAAAATGTGCCAAATGAGGCTGCCTCAAGGCAGAGTGCTGTTGCAGTCAACTTTTGAATGCCTTCCTCAACTCCAAATTGAACTCATGATAGCTCATTGGAAAGATATTTGTATCTAGGTATCCTTTGACTCATCAAGAAAGTTATTTGGCCAACCAAGCTAGGAGAAAACCTGATTTTCCTAAGGTCACTTCAGAGGTGCATCAATTCTTCTGAGGCGATTGTATTTTTGACATTTCTCTAAAACGATGACACCTGTGTAAAAAGTGAAATAGGTTTTTCTTCCTTGGAATGTTTTGAACGAAAAATTCTCTCAGTTTTCCAAAATTCATCTTTTATTGCTCTGAAAGATCATTTGAGTGAAACTTATCCTGATGTGTGGAACAAGGGATTTTGTCAAAATGAAGCGAAATGAAGGGGATAGGGGGCTTCTAAATTATTGAGAAAATTTTTGGAAGTAGGGAGGGATGTTAGGAAGTAGGGGAAAGTGGAATCTCGGAGATCGAGTGAGGGGAATGGGGCCAAAAGGGCAAAACACAGGCCCAACCTAGAAAATTGCCAAGTTGTAGCAAGAAACTAGGGTTTGCGCGAAAATGAGGAATTTGGGGGATCTCAGTGATGGGAAGCATTTGATAAGGTACTTTAAGAATAGGGGAAGGTGTATGAACATCAGGATACAAGTTTTGCCGATGATTTGACCGTCCAAGAGAAATTGCCTTCGAAACCCTAGGAGAGGGAAATGACCTTACCTAGGCGCAACTGAAGCATGAACAAGGTGTAAAATGACTTAATGGAACTTGACATGATGATGACAACTCTATGAATGATGATAGACTCAGCTGAATAGTGAAATAGACTGACATTTGGGCAATTTTGAAAGGAGTGTAAGCAAACCCTAGACCTAATGCCTAGTGACCAAATTTTGCTTGAAGACTCACTGAAATGACAAAATTTGACCTTGACACTCTGAGACCACTTTGTAAGAGCATATTTGATCACTGGAGGAAGGCTGGAAAGACTGACACTAACATTGGCTCCAATGGGGATGGTAGCTCCTTGGAGGTGCCAAGAATGGCAGATCTTTGGGAGAGCAGACCAACACCTTCGTCCATTCGGCAATGGAGTCAAAAACTCAAACTAAAATGCATGACTAAAAACTGATGACTCAGATGACACAAATTGACTCTCACTCAACTAAAAACTGACTCAATACTTAAACACAACCGACAAACTGGAAATGATGCTCAAGTTTGAGCTTATTCATCAAAACCTACTCTAACAGTTTCATTCATCACCTGATCAAGTGAAATGAAACAACCAGTGCAACCAAGTAAGTATTCCATCTGCTGTTTGAATTTTCCGCAAATGCTCACTTATGAACAACAAGAGAGAACTACTGAAAGGCAACTCCCATGACAACTTAGAAACAGATCCGTTGAATGATATGGATTCGCTATCCACCTCCAAAAACACTGCATAAGGATTTTGAAATTCAAGCACACTGGAACTTAGCTCATCTAATGGATTACTTCTCGTTTCCTCGTACCATGAATGCAAACTTTGATCTGAGCCTTGTGACGAGACCTCTGCTGAAAATGAGAAAGAAACCGGGTACTAGATCAAATTCATATCAGCACATGTTTCAAGCTCACATGTAGTCAATGGAGAAAGACTTTGACTGCAAACCTCGTCCAAAACATCAGCTATTGGATCATGAAAAAACTTGAAAAGACTGCTGTAATGTATCCATTGAAAATGTATGACATCCTTCTAGCTGTTCATCTTTTTCTTGAGAGATTTTACGAAGGTTCTGCCTTATAAACTGAAATTCTTCGAAACAAAAGGGTATATAATCTTCCTGCATCATCAAATCATGTATTTCGTCTTCCACAGCTTCATCTGTAATCTGCCCTTCAATTTTATTTGGTGGCTGAAAATCTGATGCTACAGGCTACTCAAGAATTTTGTTATCTGTCTCAACCTCAACATTAACACTGAGAGATTGTTGATTTGTTATAGGCTGTTCATTTGAAGATTTACTATGCAATCTTCCCTTCAAAAACTGAAATGATTCAAAACAGAATGGTACAGAGTCACCTTGAATCATTAAATCATGTGTGTGCACTTCCAAGTCTTCAGCTGCAGCTTGACAATCAATGGCTTTCAGGGGTTGCAAATCTGAATATGAGAAGTCTTGAACAAAATTTTCATTGCTCTCAAGATGATTCAAATCAAGACTTGTTGACATTTGATTTCTGATTGCATGGTAGTTATCTCTGATGAACTGAAACGAATCAAAACAAAAAGGCAAAGATCCTTCACTTACTTCAAACTTTGCTGCACTTTCCTCGTCAATGTCATAGCTGATATGCATCGGTTGATCATTGTACTCGAGCTGTTGTAAGTGAACTTCTTCCTCCTCCCACAAACTAGCTGTTGATTTGTCTGCAAGATTAGCTTCTGTTTGGAGAACATAATCATCATCATACTGATCAAACTGAGGCAAATCATCGGTATAAAACATATCATCAAGCATGCAGGTCATATCAACAGTTCTTTCTTCACCAAGATGATCTATAAGACAATCATTATCAGATCTATGACAACTGGGATAAGAAAGAAGATGTTTTGGATCAGCAACTTGTTCCTTTTCAATCAGGGAGCCTTGAACATCATAATCATTCCTTGTGTTGATCTTGTCCATCATCTTTTCTACTGCTCTTACCAAAATGTCAAGCTTTACCTTTAGAGATGTCGATTTTTCCAGATCTATGTTTTTCATCTCTTCTTCCTTCATCCTTGCCCTTCGGATCAGCAGATTTGCCTCTACATTTACTGCACTGTTTTGCATTTCGTGAAGTGTTGCAATATCCCTTTCTCTCAGCTGAAACTCCATCTCTAGATCAAAGGCACCCGGATAGTGCAAGAGAGTCGATCTAGGAGTAGGTCTTATATCAACTGGCATCGAGTAATAAACTTGATTAAATCTGGCTGAAAAACTGTTGTACTGTCTCCCCTGGCAATCTTTTCAGCTGGTTATACTCTTCGACAAGAAAGAAAAGGTTCTGTCCGATCATCCACCTGTCGAGAAAAACTTTGATGAACTGCTGGAAATCTGAAATGCTTGCATCAGGCAGGGCTTTGAACCAACTCTTCACTTTGGCTTGCAAAGAAAGAGCAAAAAGCCTTATACTAACATCTTCGCTATCAACTTCAAAAAGGTCTAGAAAAGACTCAAAATTCTGCACATGTTGCTCAGCGTTGACATTCTTACATTCACCATCAAACCTCGGCAAGTATAGATCATAGTTTTTGGGGAAAGCATGGAGAACAGAAGGTAAAACAAGAGGTTTATACCGATCTGGAATTTTACAAGGTGTAGGGATATGTACAGCAGGTATAGAATCAGTCTTGGTCTCTTGAGATTCATCAATTTGAAGATGGTCATCACAAAATTCGGAAAAAGGATCCTGGTCAAGCTCAAAGGCATGCAAATCTTTGGTATTCACAATCTTCAAAGGGAAAGAATCAAGTGCAGGCCAGGGATCTTTTCTCAAGCATACTATATTTTGCAAAGCCTTCTTTACATTCTCAGGAAAAGAGAAGAAATAATTTAGAACAAAGAACAAAATGTCTTGGATGCAATTCCCACTTGAATACCTGATCTGTCCATATTGTCCCTTCATGTTTCTGCTGGTCAGGATCATCCTCCAGTGGAGTCTTTGGATGTGATATCGAAAATGATTTAGAGTCGCCAGGTGAATGATTTCAGCCTTTCAAGTGTCTGATCGTTGTCCACCATCAACCATCAGATCTGAACTTGATACATGTACTGGGGCAATTAACAAGTTAGATGTCACGATTACAAGCTAGACCGGAGATTGACTGAAGCAGCGTTTATCTACTTCCGCTAATGCAAAGCAAAAGCGTTTCGAAGGCTACCTGGCATAACTTCAGGCTCCGTCTATAGCTTATAAAACAAATGACATCAACAAGCAAACCATTTGTTCTTCCCCAGTATGGTCGCCAATATGTTAGCACTCGAATTTAGCCTCAGGATGAGGAAGGCAAAATCCAAGGCAACATCAAACCACTTAGCCTTGTAGCTAGCCCTACGAGGACAGGAGAGGGCTCTCTCCGGGTCTATCTCGGCAAAAGGTCTTCAAAGGGTTGAGATGACCAATAAAGAACACTGATTTTAGGCTAGTAAACTGATAGGGAAAGTCTGATTTCAAATTTTTAGGGTTTTGTTGGAAAACTGAGAACGACAATTTTGGGTGCGGGGATGAGACACAGTTTTTGCAGAGGTCTTTTTGGGGCAAGGTAGGAGATTGTCTTGATGCCTTTGAAGGAAGTGAATGGATAGGTATAACTGGTGAGGAGCTAAGGAGAGCAAGAAACCATCAGGAGTTCTCCTTAAATAGATGAAAACATAAATATTAAGCAAACTTAAAGGCAGAGCATAGAAACCATGAATTCTACCTTAACACTTCATTTACTTAATTTGCAGAAGGGAAGAGTAGGAAATGATACACATAACAAACTTACAAGTACATGAGAGAAACACACCATCAACACAAATAACCACAGGAATCCCAAATAGTGCTGCAAAACCCTGGTCTTTCCTTTGCCAAAATTGCAGAGATACAAAGAGTAATACAGTCTAAGCTTATCCCTCAAGAGTCCAACCTCTCCAACCATGAAAATGATTTAGAAAATACATAATATAGACCATGCCAACCCATTCCCTAGACTCTAGGGGTCAATCTCATCATCCTAGGAGCTGTTTCAACCAATTCTAAACAAAGCAATATAATCTAGGCAGTCAAAACAACTTGCCTCTGTAAGCTAGGAAACCAATTCATTCATTAATTTTTTGCTATTTTATGAATGAATCTTCTAGAATAGGTAAATAAGTGTCATGTCAACATGAAAATACATTAACTACATCAAAGAGGGTGAAAAATCCCATCAAAAGTCAAAACTGGTCAAATAGCTGCGTTTTCTTGTGCTGAAGATGAAAATTTTAGAAAATACCCTGATGCATAGCGCGCCATTTCTCTACGCGTAGCGCACCTTTGAGCCCACTTTTGGGGCACTTCCTAGCATCCAAATGAGGCTCAAGTGGGCTTGTTGGAAAGGTCTAGATGTCTACTTTCCAGCCCAAGTGGAATTTCGCAATTTGGTGCCAATTTGCCCCTCCCAAAATGAAATCTCCCAAGACTGCTTCCTGTGTGTCCAAAAAGTGGCAGAAGGTCATTTATTGCTTGTTTTTTGACCTTTTGGGGGCCCAAACCTCAATTAAATGTCTTGGAAGTGGCTGAGCAAGTGTAATTTGTCATGACAAATCCAAAAATGCAGAGTTTTTGTGAAATGGACCTCCCCATATTTAGCGTAGCGCGCGGCACGCTACGCGTTGAGGGCAAAAACCTGTTTTTAATACAAAAATTTCAAAATTGACAAAAACTTCTCCAAATTTTTTGAAATTTGAGCTGGGGGTGTCTCATCAAGTACCATGCTCCTTCAAAGAGGCTTCGGCCAAAATTTGGAGTGGATCGGGCCTTTTTCTCCGTTTTAGTGCCTTGCTCAATCGCCCTTTAAGGATCTTCAGTTTCGCTTTGCAAACATGCATGCGGGCCCAGTAATGATTCTTCATATGGCGGAGCATATCTTTGTATCTGTTTGCCTTGGCTAAAAATTTATCTAAATGAGTGTTCACCCGGATGAGCATAGACCCTTGCTCAATAGGTGTCAAATCACCGGGTCTCTTGCGGGCCAAGTTTCGGTCTTCTCGGATTCGCCGCAACTCATCAAGAGTGTGTTCATCTTCTAGCTGCTTGTTACGCTGCTCCAAGTAGTTGATTGTCCAATTGGCCGTTTCCAATTTCTGTTGCAACAAGCGATTTTCAGCCTTCTATTGCTGAATGATCTCCTTTAGCTCCGCGCTAGGAGAGCTGATATCAAGGTCGATAATATCTATGTCCGGATCTCCTGATGGTCCCTCATCAAACATAAGTTGCTTGCCTCTGTCATGTACCTATACCTGTGCTGCTGTCGAAAGCGAGGCCCCTTCTACACGAAGTGGAGATAACACTCGCTGTGCTGATGAAGAAGGCGAGACCCCTTCCACCTGATGTGGAGATAATACTCGCCGTGCAGATGCAAATAAGGCCCTGTGGCCTCTCTGATATGTAATACATGCTGGAGTGCTGACATGCTCGGGCTCTGGAATGTCAAACTGATGTGAAAGCCCTCCCTCATCATGGACAATCTCAGGAGGTGGCCTTGGTACTATGAAAAAGTCGCGAGAAATGAAATCCTTCCAAGCAATACCCTGCTGTGCCAACTGATGCATCACTATGATTTTAATCAGTGCATAATGATAAATACTCTTGTGCTGTTGTGCTGGGCTCTTCCTTTGTACCAAGGGCACCATCCTTTCTATATTGCGACACATGAAAAAAGGAATGTTCATCATTCGTACCCTTGTGAAATGCATCAACAAGCGAATATGGTACGAATAGAGACGTGAAAATCTGCCCTCACAAGTGAAATACCGAATAATAAGTCTCATCAACAGTGCATATTCATCCCTTAGGAATCTGAAAGGAAAAACAGCAGTTAAGTGCCTCATACACCCGGGTTTGATATATGGCTCATAGTGAAATCTGTCTAACTATTGGCGCTTATTCCACTCCTCCCCTACATTTGGTATCCCAGTGGCCTGAGCAATAATCTCAGGTGACAAGGTGAAATTCACTCCGGCAAGGTTTACATGACCATCCTGTGGTTTGCTTGAGTTAGGAGAGGATTTGAATACTTGCTGGCGAATTTCTGGGCAGAATTCTCAATGCGTAGCGTGCCTCACCCAACGCATAGTGCGTCCCTGGTGCGTAGCACACGAGTAAATTTAAACTGAGAAAAGTGTGCTGATGCGTAGCACGCACCTGGTGCGTAGCGCGCTCACCCTGATGTGTAGCGCGCACCCAGCTACATAGTGCATTTTGCAGGAGGCTTTTGGAGGCCTTCCTGGTATCGAAATTGGGCACAGGATAGCTCGTTGGAAATTTCTTTGAGTATAATTTCCAAAAACGTTTGAATTTTTTAATTTTGAGTTCATTTGCCCTGTCAAAAATCAAATCTCCCAAGACTGGTCAAAATGTGCCAAATGAGGCTGCCTCAAGGCAAAGTGCTGTTGTAGTCAACTTTTGAATGCCTTCCTCAACTCCAAATTGAGCTCATGATAGCTCATTGGAAATATCTTTGTGTCTAGTTATCATTTGACTCATCAAGAAAGTTATTTGGCCAACCAAGCTAGGAGAAAACCTGATTTTTCCAAGGTCACTTCAGAGGTGCATCAATTCTCCTGAGGCGATTGTATTTTTGACATTTATCTAAAACCATGACACCTGTGTAAAAAGTGAAGGAGGTTTTTCTTCCTTGGCATGTTTTTAACAAAACACTCTCTCAGTTTTCCAAAATTCATCTTTTATTGCTTTGAAACATCATTTGAGTGAAACTTATCCCGATGTGTGGAACAAGGGATTTTGTCGAAATGAAGCGAAATGAAGGGGATAGGGGGCTTCTAAATTCTTGAGAAAATTTTTGGAAGTAGGGAGGGATGTTAGGAAGTAGGGGAAAGTGGAATCTCAGAGATCGAGTGAGGGGAAGGGGTCCAAAAGGGAAAAACACATGCCCAACCTAGAAAATTGCCAAGTTGTAGCAAGAAACTAGGGTTTGCGCGAAAATGAGGAATTTGGGGGATCTCAGTGATGGGAAGCATTTGATAAGGTACTTTAAGAATAGGGGAAGGTGTATGAACATCAGGATACAAGTTTTGCCGATGATTTGACCGTCCAAGAGAAATTTCCTTCAAAACCCTAGGAGAGGGAAATGACCTTACCTAGGCGCAACTGAAGCATGAACAAGGTGTAAAATGACTTAATGGAACTTGACATGATGATGACAACCCTATGAATGATGATAGACTCAGCTGAATAGTGAAATAGACTGACATTTGGGAAATTTTGAAAGGAGTGAAAGCAAACCCTAGACCTAATGCCTAGTGACCAAATTTTGCTTGAAGACTCACTGAAATGACAAAATTTGACCTTGACACTCTGAGACCACTTTGTAAGAGCATATTTGATCACTGGAGGAAGGCTGGAAAGACTGACACTAACAAAGTGCATGGCGGTTATGCATTGGTTATGCATGTGTTGTAGCGGCTACAACCACCCTCCAAAATATTTTCTTATCCTTGTTTTAGAACCTCCCTACCAACCATCCTCAGCACCATGTATTTCACTATCAAGTACATGAGATTTAGTGGTTTTCTAGTAGCATGACAGCCTATGCATGATGGCTTGTTTCACTCCCCTCACAGGCTGCTTCCCTGGTGCTAGCGTCGGTCTGGTCATCCCTCCGTCAAAGATCATTTCTCCTATTGCATTTCATTTTTAGGTGTCTCGCTCAATTCACTCAGCTGCATTACCCTAGGGGCATGCCATAATCTAACGGAAGGATCTTGTCATTCATTACCCCTCATGCCTTATCATTGCTGGCTCAGGTCTGTTCATCAAAATCAAGTTTTAAAATCACTTACAGTCCTGTTTTAGTCTATTGATCAGCAAGAGTCATTTCAGTCACTAGGTCTAGGGTTAGTTGATTTGGTCTTCAACAATGTCCAACAATGCCAGCAGACCCATGAGGGAGGTCCTTAATAAGTTTTCATTTTCAATATTTTCATCATCATATGCTCGACTATGACTTTTCTTCAAAACTTTGTTTTGAAGAAAATTCGTCATTTCGTTTTGTAATAAATTGCCATGTAATTTTCAAAAGTTTTTCAGTTGTTGAATTCTCCAAGCGCAGCCCTGGTCTTCCTTTGTCAAGACATGCCACTATCCCTGCAAAAATTGCCAAAAGAAAACATCATTCAAGCCAAAAAATCAAGGAGGAAACAAAAAGACAGAGTTGTATTAAAGTGAAGAAAATGCCAATTTTAAAACATTACAAAAGTGGGTCTTTACAAAGACAAAATCAAAGCCATGTCTTTATAAAGGTATTTCTATGTGTTCAAAGCCCATTTGCATGCCAAGAACAAAGAGGAGGCATCTCAAAGTGATTTTTGTGAAAGAGTGAGAAATTGGACAAAAAATCGCTGCAACTTGCCGGCGCGGCGCACTGGGAGAAATCGTGCAGTGCATTTTTGAACGGGCACAACGCACTGAGAAGGCGCGGAGCATACAGTTCAAAAGCCCAAAATTGCAAACTTTGCTCCAAATCGCCACGAAAACGCATGGAATTTCTAGGTAGGATCTCTATCACTGCATTGCATTCAGATTTGTGCTATGATATGGTGATTGATGAATGGTGATGGTCTAAACTCATAATCAAAATCCACCATGTCAAAACCCTCACATAAGAATGGTTGCCTAGGGTTTTAAAAGCTATTTGCCACCAAGTTCATCCTTTTCCATCATTCTCTTTTCTCCTTTATTTCATTCTTTTTCCTTAATTTCAGTCTTCCCTACCCCCTAAAATCATCAAACCCTTATCCAAAATTCTCTGTCCCAAATTCTCAACTCCAAAAACTTCAAACCCTAACCCTACAAAAAATCTCCTAACCCTATACATAAAACCCCTCAAAACCCTCCTACTTTCCCTAATAAAATTTGTCCCAATAGTCCCTAATCCCTTATTTCTTCCCCCTTCCTAACAGTCCCTTGTTTCATTTGTTTTCCCCTTGGTGGCAGAAATTAAACACATCACAAAAGAGCAGTCCAACACAGTTTTCATACACCAGCATCTTTTTCTCCAAGGTATTTTGTACAGCAGTCATGGCATCTGAGCATTCATCTGATTATGGAATGGAAACCCACAGTGACTCACCCATGGAGGAACATGCACCCCGGAGGCCTCATAGAGGAGGCAGACATATCAGAGAAGAACCAATCACCCTCACTGAATTACAGGCCTGCCCTCTAGCCATCTTCTATTTTTAGCATCAGTCATGCTATGAGTTTTGTGAGAAGGTGGCTAATGTTCAATTTCATCATGAGTTGGTTCATCTATTTGTACTGCATTTACATGGAGATCAGGTTACTTTGGTTGGTGTCACCTTCACACTTACACCAGAATCTATCTCACTGGCAACCAGCATACCCAACATTGGAGAACCATGGAACAAGAGGATGAAGATTGACCGGCAACATTATGAGCCATATATTAAAACCAGTTTCTTGATGCAGCTCAAGAGAGTTTCCATTCCGATATCTTAAAGATGAATATGCTCCACTAATGAAATTAATCATGAAGTATTTTAGCTGTGAGGGACGGTTCTCTCGTTTATATACTTATCACATCAGGTAGCTCATGCATTTCACCCGGGTACGAATGATGAACATTCCGTATTTCATTTGCCGGAACATAGAGAGGATGACCACCCTTGTGCAGCACAAAACCCCTCAGCAGCAACTTAACAGTGTTTATCATTTTTCTCTTATTAATATTTTGGTGGTTCATCATCTGGGATTATAGGGCATCACTTGGGATGATTTCATCTCTCGTGATTTCTTCAGAGCTTCACAGGGGCTTTCAGAGGTTGGGCATGACACAGGTGGACCTTCTCATCAGTATGAGTGCCATGAGACCATTAGTGTGCTGGTATTCATCACATATCAGAGGGGCACTAGACATTTGTTTGCAGCAGCGAAGCGAGTGTTATCTCCACCCGGTGTGGAAGGGGCCTCGCTTCTGACATCAGCACCACAGGTATAGGACAAAGGCAAGAGACCAATGCAGGATGAGGGGCCTTCAGGTGAACAAGATACCGACTTTATTCTTATTCATGATGATGATGTAGATATGGGCCCGGTAAGTGCCAAACTTAGAGAGATCATCCAGGAGCAGCAGACAGAGATCAAAGCCTTGTCCCTCGACTTGGAGAGGGCTAAGTGGAATATTAAATATTTGGAGCAAAGGAATAAGCAGCTTGAAGATCAGTAGGTGATTATGGAATTACAAAACATCAGGGAGAATCGTCAAGCTGCCCAAAGGAGGAGGACGAAACTCTCTTCATTGGAGCAAGAGATTAATGATGATCGGGAGTCTTGGCTCGAGAGAGTCAACATCCACTTAGAGGGACTGTTGGACAAGGCTGACAGAGACAAAGCATTTTTGAGACACATGGCTTTCCACTACATGGCGCGGAACAAGGTTTGCAAGGCACGAATAAGGAATCTAAAGGCAAAATTAAAGAAGGCAATAAGGAAGCAAAAGAGGCAAAAGGAGCATGATCGTCTTCGGATATTGGTTGAAGCCTCTTTAGCCCAGCATGACACTTGATGGAGAAGCTCCAGCCCAAATTTCAAGAAATTTGGGGCATTTTTGGCATTTTGACAAATTTTGGCACAAAAAACAGGGTTTTCCTCCCTATGTGCCGCGTCGCGCCACGTGGCGCGCACTTTTGCTAGGGAGCTCCAAATTACAAAAACTTTGCATTTCTAGATTTGGCATGAAAAATCATGGTTTTTGGTGCATGGCCAAGAAATTTGGGCAGGTTTTGAGTCCTCAGGAGGCCAAAAACACCCAAAAAATGACCTCACTACCCCTATTTTGACACACAAGTAGCAGTCTTGGGAGATTGAAGTTTTGGAGGGGCAGGGCTTTCCAACAAGCACACTTGGGCTCAATTTTGACTTTGGAAAGTACCTCAAAATCAGCTCCAAAGTGGTGCGATGCATAGAGAATCAGGCGCAGCGCATAGAGGATTTTTGCCTATTTTTCACTGTTCAGCTCAGCAATTCGCCCAATTTTGACCAGTTTTGGTTCTTGATGTTATTCTTGACCTTTCATGATGTAATTCAATAACCATGATGTAATATTGGCACATTTTTACTTTTTCTAGAGGATTCATTCACTAAAAAGTGAAAATTAAATGAATGAATCAGTTTCCTAGCATATAGGGATAAGTTGTTTGAGTACCTAGATTTTAGTTCCTTGTTTAGAATTGGTTCAAACAGCTCCTAGAATGATGAGCTCGACCCCTAGAGGCATGGGAAGGAGTTAGGCTTGTCTATATTATGTAATTTCTCAGTCATTTTCAGGGTTGGATACTTGGGATTGCTTGGCACCCTATTGTACATTTCATTTCTGCAATTTTGGCAAAGGAAAGACCAGGGTTTTGCAGCACTTGTTGGGATCCATGTGGCTTTATGTTTTGATGGTGTTTTTCTCTATGTATTTGTAAGTTCACTGATGTTTATGTGTATCATTTTCCCTTCTCTTGTCTTCTGCAATTAAACAAATGAGTGATTAAGGTAGAATTCATTGGACTGCTATGCTCTGCCTGGATATTTTGTTTAATTTTTCATGTTTTCATCTATTTGAGGAGGAATCTTGAGACCCTCTTTCCCTCCTTGGCTCCTCACCAGTCTGATCCACCCATTCATTCAATCCAAAGCATCAAAACTACTGCCTATCTTGCCCCTACCTGAACTCTGAAAAAATCTGGCCTTGTCCCCAGACCCAAAATTTGCCTGTCCCTTTTTTCCAACAAAACCCCCAAAAAACTCAAATCAAAACTTTGCACTTCATACCTAGCCTAAGATCAGTTGTTAAATCAGTCATCTCAAGCCCCATCGATTATCTTTCGCTGAGATTGACCCGAAGAGAGCCCTCTCCTGTCCTCGTAGGGCTAGCTACGAGGCTGAGCATGGCTTGATGTGGACCTAGAACCTTGTCTTTTCAGCCTAAGGCAAATCTAGGCTCTAACTCCTGGACTTGGTCCAACTTCTGGCTGAGCAACTCCCTCAAGAAATTGTGAAATTCTAGAGGGGAAACAATTTTCCCTCCAGAAATTGCGCAATCTTGACTGGCAACTTGCTTGAATTGCACAATCCTGCCTGCAACCTTCCCAGGGAAGACTGTGCAATCTGGCCCAACATGACTTCTCAACCCAAAAATTGCACAATTATGGGGAGCAGTCAAAAACTCAATCCAGAATTTGCACAATCCCTCTGGGCAACCAGCCTAGCTCTCTCCCATAAATGCTCAACTTTCTCCCTCAAGCAAGCAGACTGTTGCATGTGCCATCAGGTTGACTGGTTCCACCTGGGACCGAGAAAACTTGACTTGCATGCATGGGCTACTTTTTCCTGAAATAGCAAAAAGCATCCCTAGATTTTAGGGAGCTATTTTTCACAGCTGGAGGTTACATTGCAAAGATCGTTTTATAATCTTTCCTCCAAGCGTCACTTTTTCCTAGATTTGTGGCTTGTGCATCATGAGTCTCACACTTATTTATTCGATGCTTCAGAGCTCACTTCTTCACATCGGTATTGGAGCTCTGACATCCCACAGCACATCCAGGAGTCTTCGACACATCCAGCCTAGCCATTTCCGGGTAAGTCTGCTTAACTTGTATTTTGCAACATTTATGTCACTTTTTGTGTTTTGGCTTGTGTGAGTGTTGTCTTCTTGATTTATGTGAACATTTTCTCATTTAAATACATCTTAGCTTGTACTAGCACCATCTCAGTTTTCATCAGCATCTCACTATTGTCGCATGCATGACACTGTTTTACACGAACGATCACTGATTCAGCAACTCGCTTCACTGTTTGCATGCACGATCATTCACTACTACTTACATTCAGTATCTCCATGCATTCACATCCCCATTTTCTTTCAGTTTCCCATCGGCGGGTCTAGGCAACCTTGGCCCAGACCCTTCCTCACCAAGACATCATTGTGAAATCCTGAGAGGGAAGGCTCTGCCTTCCTCCCAAAAAATATGCATTTATTCCCATTGACTATCCTCCAGTCTTGCATTACGTAATTTTGAGAGGAAGTGACTACTCGCCCAGAAGATTGCGCAATGCAGTCACTGGGCCTACAACCCCTGCTAGCTGAAATTGCACATTGCGCAATCCCAACAGCCAGCAGGCCAATCTGGATTGTGTGTTTCACAATTTAAGCAGTCAACTAGCCTCCCGGTAGTCTAAACTTCCTTTTACACAGTTTAGGAAGCCAGTCTCCCGACCTCTTAGGAAAAATTGCGCAATCCTTGCCAATCAATCCCCAAGTATGTTGCATGTCATTCCTCAAGTTTTCTTTGGCTTTAGCTAATAGATTTCTTTTCATGCATGTTTCCATGTCTCCAGATTTATCAGGTGTTCGTTTGCCTCTTAGTAGTTCAAGATCAATGGCCTCCAAGAGAGCAGGATCAAAGGACACCGACGGAAGTGCAACTAGAGCAGCAATTGAGCGGGTGTCTATAAGTTTGTTGATATATGAAGACACCAAGTTGATTGTAGACAATGACATCAGGCTGAAATGGAAATATATCAATGATGCACTTGCAGGCACATTTGGGGAAGATCTTGAAGACTGCTAAGTCTATGTGAACATTCACAAGTTTGGCTTTTACCAGATTGCATGCAGGTATCCCATGTTCCTAGAGCAGACATGATACATTGAATCATCTCACACACTGACCCGAGACGATGACATTGAGAATTGTCAGCAGGACGGAGATTGCTACCTTCAAGGCACATTATTATGAACAAATGTACCATATGTCGAAGCCAGTGATCACCATGGAGACACCCTTTAGCATACCCAGCAGCAATGCCAACTCCAGGGATATCTTGAAGAACTGGGTAAAGGAGTCGGCCAAATTCAAGATGACACCCAACCAGGTTTACAAGATGAAGATACTACAGAAGGCATATCAATACTTGGTCATCTTTTCATGTTGCCTGTATGGCTAAGAGAGCATGAAAACCTTCTCGTAGAGTTGGGTGATCATGTTGGACCAACTGGCTAGTGAAGGAAAAGCATGCAACTGGTCCGACATGTTGGCTCACAGGCTAAAGGAATAGGTAACAAGAGCTTGACAACCACCCAAAGGTCAGCAAGCAAAAATCTACATGTCCACTTACATCTTGGATGCAATCTGTGCCCGTCAGGAGTTCCCGGGCTTGAAGTGGGCATGGACATCGGTGGAGACCTCTGTGAACACTTATTGTAAAATGTTGTCCAAATGTAGCTTCAGAGGAGTTATCACACAGCTGTCAGATCATTTTTTCACCCTAGTGTACAAGATGATATTTGAGCAGGATCCACCTTGCATGTCGAAGGTAGCAATGGAGGCATTGATCAACATCGCAGATTGGTATGCCTCACCGTTAGGCATCTTCATATGGATGTACAGCACAAAGAATCCTTTGCATGTTCTACCGAATTTTCCTTGGGTGGAGGAGGAACCATGGAGATATTGTTACAACTTCTCCAAGCCCAATGATCCGGTCGACATCATTGTGGAATGGTTAGAGAAGCAGTGTGAACCAGCATCAAGGAGAGCACCAGCAGCAGTAGCAGTAGAGGTAAACATACCAGCGTGCAACAAAGGCAAGATGAAGATTATCGACAGTGTGGAGGCAGAGCAAAGCTGCAAGTTCTGAGTAGACCCACTTTTGTAGAAAGCAGCTTTGGTAATAGAGGCAAAGAAGCAACAACGAAACAAGAGGAATGTGCAAAGGTAGAAAGAAAAATGGAGAATGGAGGAAATAGAGGAGTTGCCTGAGTTGAAGGAACAACTTCAGAAGGAACAAGAGTTGCGCAGACATGAGAAGGAAGTGCAGCAAGGACAGGTACATCAGGGGGTGCAACATGTGTAGACAGATGAAACTGCGTATGTACAGGTAGTTGAATCATCCGAACAGCTGGCACCAAGTAGACAGGGTGAGAAATTGTAGGAGCAAGACTTCCCTAAAGAGATTGAAAAATCACAAGAGTAGATGGATACAGACATGGAGAAATAAGAGTTAGAGCAAGACATTGATCTCATGCCTTACCACTAAGAGGTCAACCCACCAGCTTCACCAGATCCAGAAGCAGAGCAAGTCCCAAGCTACCAAGGAGAAATTGAAATCCTTGGAGACAATCCGGAGGGAGAGATGCACAACATCTAATTCAATGAGTCCCAACATACAGTTGTGAAATCTCGCAAAGTGTCAACTCCAGATGATCACACATCTCCTGTGCAGTTTTAGGAACGAGGGATTGTGTCAGACGTGTGCAAGCATCCAACAACATTAGCTGATGCTACCAGAGAATATGTTGAATACACTAGCTCAAGTGTTCACTTCCTGATAGTAGAGAATAGGCGAATGGCTAAGGAGTTACAGATGGCCAAGCAGGGAGGAGAAATAGTTACAACATCCACCCAAGAAGAGTTGAAGAAGGCAATATTGGATGAAGTATTGTCTCTTGACATAGTGATGCGAGCGTTGTATTCCAAGTTTGGTACCGTGCATAAGGCAGTTGTCCATCTCAATGGTTGGCAGCAACGATGTGCTAGGAGCACATATCTTGTCGAACGTGCATGTTGTTGTTGATTAAATGCAAACATGGACAATGAGATACAAGGGAGCCTGGTTACACTTGCCCAAGATGATGAAGCCCAGAGTGGTCGAGCTGAAGGCATGCATCTAGAGTTAGATCTGGAACTATGAAGATCTCCCACAGCTCATCACTAGTCTATAGGCTTCCCATGCACGGGTATTCAGGAGTATGGATGTTGTTGTGTGTGCACACATGATCCCATCTATTGGGACACTCACCCAGGCAAAGAAAAAGGTATAAGTATGATTGGAGCTTGACTCGTACTTTGAAGAGTTGATGCGCATAGCCACCAGTGCAGACACCATGCATTAGTATGTCATTAGTTTGGTCGCACTCAAGACAATGATGCGCATCTTATCAGATGAGTTGGATGGAGGAGCCTGAGCAGTGTACCCAGATGATATGGAGGCAAGAGTTCATTTCCAGAAAGATGTCACCACAAAGTAGACAAACACCATCGCGGACTACCAAGCATGGCATCAATTCACCATTGTCGACCATCGCAAGGATGTCGAAGAGCTAGTCTTCCCACAATTGTTCGAGTCATAGTGATGTCTTGCATGGATTTATCAAGCCTATTTTGTCCCACATGGGTACATGTGCATATTATATGTGATGTCTTGTCAAGTGGAAGTTCAAGTGTCAATAGTGGACGTAACAATCATAGAGTAGATGAAGAGTCATGAGGATGGGTGAACATTCACAAAGGGGAATGTTAAGAGCCACCCCACCCTTTTCTATATATAGTTCCTCATAAATCATTGTAAAGGCTTTTGGTCAGCCAAGCTTCTAATAGGAGTATCTTAGAGAGAGCTTGGATAGTATTGTAACGATCCTTGGCTTCTCCACTATGCAGATCTAGTATATCTCTTTCGAGGAGCAGGCAGTAGTGACTGTAACATTCCACTGTTGGAACTAGTGGTTGGTCATGGTTGTATTGTATGACTAGAACTTACACTTCTTAATATAATAGAGCCAACACGTTTCATGAATATGTGGTATTGTATTTCAGCTATCTTATTTACTCTAAATGATATATGTATCTATTTGCTTACGCATGCATGTGTACTATTTTTTGTATATGTATGTATGAATCTTACTAAAATGTGTTGTTGGTTTAACCATCACTTTGGATTGATAGCTTACTTGCCTTCCATGTTAAGATGCATATTTTGCCGTGTGTTCCCTTCTTAATTACGTGCTTTCACAGGTTTCCAAGGGGTGCACTCACCTCACCCTCCATTTGTTAGAACCTCTCATGCACCTTCCTTGACTTGTTGCATATGTCACACCCTTCCTACCAACAAGGACATCCTACTTGCCTCTGTGTGAAACCGCGGTCAAGGTGATACCATACGACCCATTGCTAGGACTCCTACGCCAAACAGTCTAAAGTCTAGTTGGGACTTCTTACCGTTGAGATCCCCTGACATGTTGGTGGGTCCAACACCGTCAACATTTCTGGTGCTAAAAGGAGGGTCAAATGACAAGCTATGTCCTCTCCTCCTATTTTGAACCTTTGCACATCTATCATGGATTCTGTCACACTCACCCCTCCACGATGATTTTCACATGCCGAACCTCTCAACGTCATGAGGGAGTCTTTTTATCTCTTGTTCGAATTCACGTTTGATGGTGAAGGCAAAGTGGCCTAGCCTGTCTTCTTACATGACTTCTTTGACATGTTTGACAAGGAAGATGGATGTTCTAATGAAGAGGCTAACCTGCTGCTTGCATAAACACTTCACCAATCCCCACAACAGTGGTGTTGTAGTCTACCTACTGGCAACGTGCACTCACTTGAGAAATTTTGTGATCTCATTGAATCTGTTTTCTATCATTTTAATCCAGAACCTCTTGATCAAAAACTGTTACAACAAGGGAAGGCCCCACATGAATCGCATATGAATTTTTGGCAATGCTTCCGTGTTTTGTAGTTTTAAGCTCCGAAAAGCGAGATGAAATATACATATCTTTGGGATAGATTCAAATACTGTCTTAACAAATCAGTCAATCCCAAGAAGAAGCTTGAGCCCAAGCCTTGCTCAGCATACTTCAGTGATGGAGTTGCGTAATCATAGATGGACACAGTCACTATCACAAGTGATTGTCCTCTGTCCCCTCATCAAACAACTCCACCAGTGTAGATTGATGCGGGAGAACAAACAAACACATTTGTTCAACTGTCACATCCTCCCAACATCACTTCGCTTAATTTTTGCGCAGATTTGGTTTTGAGTCCATTGGGTTGTCACATGCATTTTGTACCTCAACCTCCATCTTTGTACTCAGATGACCCTCCAGATGATATTATCTTGTGTTCTTCCATTCCGGACTCTACACTTTTTGTGAATGTGGCTCAAGTCGTCGACGGAGTTGGTGTTGCACAACCAACATGCGTTTTCATTCATGAAGAGTATGATTGGAAGCTTGAGAATCAACACTTGGCAAAGGACAACTCCCTTCTGTCCAAGCCTCCTCTGTTCTTTCCTGACATCTTTAGTGAACCTACCATCCATGATTTTGCATGTGTATCTCCATCTATGGATGCACCCATTGTTGATCATTTGCTGGACACACCGGATGTTAGTCCATCATCCGACAATGGAGAGGATAAATTATTCATTGAAAATCCAATTGAATTTCCATCTGCTTTTTCTGGAAACACAGAGGGTGATTTGGTCTGCTTCTCATCTACCCCTTTGTTTCATTCATTAGATCATGAGGATGCCAATGAAATCATTGATTTTGTTGATCTTAGATGTCGTGATCTATTTACTCCGGTATTCGGTCACGATGATGATTCTATCGCAAATGATTTTTTGAACCCACCTATTTATGATGATCTATCTATCGATGAAGTCAAAACCCCCCAGACTGTCGAGGCAATTCAGCCTGAGATGATGGTTATGTTAGGCCCTCGCTGTCTTGAGGTTGGTTTCACTTCCGAACAGGAAATTGTTGAAACACTCAAGGCTCCTGATCAATAATCTATATGCATTGAAGATCAATCTCACACACATATCATGCTTCCTCCACTTGCACTACACGATCCCATTACTCATGCATTGGAGGAATATTACATTGAAAGTACACGTGCACGACGCAAGTTGTCTTTGTTTCTTTCGTTTGATTTCATGTCACAGTCAAGAGTATGCGTATGCTTTAGAGCTTCCCGTTGTGTCACACAACACCATGATAAGTCCACGGACTGTATGTCATGCACTTGCACTCACTTATGTTCCGTGGACACATTGAAACTTGGAGTGTGTCTGTCTTCATTGTTATATCTTTCATGTTTGATGGTTCACACAGCTGTGTTGTTCATGAACCATGCCTTCAGCAACATGCGTCGACCAATGCACCGGTGGCTACATTGGAAGTATCACTTCACATGATTGGGCCCATGCACCATTAGCTTATGAGTAGGAGTAGTGTTTTCTTTTGGTTGGTTTGCCTGCATGTTTGTTTACTTGCTTTACAGGTTTGTTTGTTTGCTTGCCTATTTTCTTACTTGGTCTGCTTTCGCATTTACTTCTGCTTTCACTTTGTTTTGTGTTTGTTTGCTTGTTTTGTGCTCATAGGTTAGTTTCACATGAAACCATGTGTGACTATTGAAACAAGTTGGTTCAAGTACAAGAGGACTTGGGTAGTTATTAATACTTGGTTATTTGTCATCCTGCCTCTGTATGAAGAACTTGTTATCTTCAATCCATGATATGCCAATGGAAAATATGTACTCTTCAAAGTGAACCTTGGTGAAAACACAACGCTTGCGCGCTAACTAGTGTCACCTACTCTATTCTGTTGTTTTTGGGTTAACCCTTGGTAGCTTAGTCAAGTAGAGTAAGGTGAGGGGGAAAACCTTAATAGGCGCGTTGGAGGTATATAATAAACTACTTCTCTGAAGGAACAACCACTTCTTCTCTCAATAATTTGGGATCCCTCTTCTGCCTTTCAAATGAACAATTGTTATGCACAATTATGAAAATGAAAAAATGGAAATGTGAAAAATTTCGAAAAAAATGAAAAATTAATAAGGCAAAAGAAGAGAAAGGCTTCTTGTGTAGAGAGGTGATGCAAGTAACTCCCCCAGGGTATTGACCAGGCTCGTTTGCAGTAGAGCGAAGCTTGTGTTCCTGCGTGACTCTACCGAAGTATTGTCCAGGCCTACTGGCAGCGAAGCAACACCAGAGATGAAACTAAAACTTTGACAACTATACTGCTTGTGCACCAAAATACCCCTCATTCCCAATCGAAAAAATTGTGTTGAATTGGCTTGGAATGTGTGTCAATCGACCAAGAGCTTGGCAGATGCTACATCTTACAATCAAGCACGTCTGGAAACCAAGACGAACAGAAAACTGAACAATACTTCTGACGATGTTAGACTTGCTTTTCATGAATAAGGTCCATTCAGAGAGCTGGAGTTCTACCAGTGTATCACCAAATGTTTTAGCAGCTGCAACCACCCTCCAAAATTTTTCCTTAGCTTCATTTTGGAGCCTCCCTACTAACCATCCTCAACACCATGTCTTGCACTGTCAAGTACATGAGCTTCAGTGGTTTTCTATTAGCATGATGGCCTGTGCATGATGGCTTGTTTCACTCCCCTCACAGACTTCTTCCCCAGACTTGGTCCAGATGCTTGCTAGGAAACTCCCTCATGAAATTGTGCAATTCTGAAGGGGGACCACCCTTCCCTCTAGAAATTGTACACTTTTACTAGCAGCTTGCTAGGCTCAGAAATTGTGCAATACTGCCTGTCAACCTTCCCAAAGAAAAATGTGCAATCTGTCCTAGCAAGACTGCTCAACCCATAAATTGCGTAATTCTGGGTAGCAGTCAACTTCTCAGCCTAGAAATTGTGCAATCCCTTTGGGCATCCAGCCCAACTCCCTCCCATAAATGTAGAAATTTCTCCCTCAGGCAAGTAGACTGTTGCATGTGCCATTGAGTTGACCGGTTCCACTCGAGACCGAGAAAATTTGACTTGCATGCATGGCTTGCCTTTTCCCAAACAGAAAAAAGAAACATTTAAAAGGAATCCCTATATTTTAGGGAGCTATTTTTAGTAGTGTACGTTACATGCAAATCTTGTTTTAGAATCTTTCCTTCAAGTGTCACTTTTTCCTAGATTTGTGGTATGCACGTCATGAGCCTCAAACATATTTATTCGACACTTCAGAGCTCACTTCTTCACATCGATCTTGGAGCTCTGACATCCCACAACACATCCAAGAGTCTTCGACACATCCAACTCAATTATTTCTGTGTAAGTCCGCTTAACTTGTCTTTTGCAACATTTCTATCACTTTTTGTGTTTTGGCTTGTGTGAGTGATGTCTGCTTGATTTCTGTGAACACTTGCTTTCATTTACATGCATATTAGCTTGTACTAGCATCGTTTCAGTTTTTTATGAAATTCCTTGAGCACTTTGTTAGTTTCATCCTGAATTAGGCAAGTTAGCAAAATACCTTCATGATTTTTCCAAAACAACACATCATCTATAATATAGAACTTTGATGCCTTCATTTTCAAGAATCTCTTTCAGTCCTGGACAACCCTGGACGAGCTTGCAGGTTTAACAATACAAAGCATATATCAGCATACCAAGGTGATTGTAAAAAGGCTTGATTGATTTGTGGAGTCGCCATCTCCTGTTCGTTGTCCAGTTCATTGATATCAAGGGCTTGGAAATTGGTTTCAGTCATTAGTTTGGCTAATCCCTGTCCTTTTATCAGTTTGGTGGGCTTGATTTCAATGTCATACTCTAAAATGTTGGCTATCCATTTGCCCCTCTTTCCTTCAATTCCTTCTTGAGTTAAAATGTCCTTAACCACAGCATTTGGAACATAGGCTATCACATGTGAGTACAAGATATAGACTCTGAAATCCTTGATGGCTTTTACAAGGGCATAAGCTTGCTTTTCCATGATCTGATACTTTAAGGGGGCATCTCTAAGGGCTTTGCTGAAGAAAGCAATGGGCTTCTCACACCCTTGGTCATCTTTTTGCAATAGGACAACAACAATTGTATGCTGAGAGGCAAAGGAAAAGATCATGAAATCTCTTTCAAACTTGGGGCTTGTGAGGACTGGTGTTTTTGTCAAGGCTGTTTTGATGTCCTCAAAGGCTTGTTTAGATTATATGGTCCATTTGACTTTAGAATCTTTCTTCAGCATATTATTCAACAGTCTTATAAGCTCGGCCTAATTGGGAATGAATCTTCTTAGGAAATTGATCTTTCCTAAAAAAGCTTGCAGTTCTTTAATGTTTCTTGGATGAGGCACTTGGAGAATAGCTTGAATTATGTCTGGGTCAATCCTAATGCCATATTTTGAAATTATATGACCTAGGATTTTGCCTTCTTCCAGGCCAAACAGTGATTTCTTTGGGTTCAATGATATGCCATATTTTCTGCAAATTAGGAACACTTGCCTCAGGTGCTTTAAATGTTCTTGGTCTGATTTTGAAAAGGCAGTGATATCATCAAGGTATATGACTAAGAAATCATGGATCTCTTTGGCAAAGGCTATATCCATTGCTCATTGAAATGTGGCCCCTGCATTTTTGAGTCCAAAAGGAATTTTGACATATTTGAAGGTTCCCCAAGGTGTTATAAAGGCAGTTTTATCTTGATCATCCGAGTGGACTAAAATCTAATTAAATCCTGAGAATCCATCTAACAATGAGATCCTAGAGGCTCCCACTACCCTTTGTAGGATATGATCCATTTTTGGTAAGGGGAAATGGTCTTTGAGGGAGAATTTATTCAAATTTCTTAGATCAACACACAGTCTTATCTCTCCGGTTTTCTTCCTAGTAGGCACTAGATTTGAAATCCACTCTGAGAACCTGATAGGTGCAATGATTCCGGCTTCATACATTCGTTTAACTTCTTTTTCAATCAGGGGAAGGAGGACAGGATTCACCCTTCTAAGCTTTTGTTTAAAAGGTTTTTGATTCTCTTTCAAAGGTATAGTGTGTTGGATGACTGAAGTATCATAGGACTTGAGGTCCTCATAACTCCAGGAAAAGACATCTTGGAACTCCTTAAACAACTCCATGTATTTTAACTTCTGATCAGTAGGCAATGTTTTGGATAGTTTTACCATTTTGGGATTTTCTGTGGTTCCAATGTTACAGTCCTCAATTTCTGCATTGAGAGGTTGCATCTTTGGCTTTCTAGGAATGTCATTTGAATCAAATATATCCTCTAAAGGAGTTAAGCCCGTGGGCAGGAAATTGCCTTTTAGTTCAATTACTTCAGCTTCTGCCTCAGTTATTTCATCAAGGTTTGTTTGCTTCAGCTCTTGTAAATTCTTGTTATCAAAAGTTGTTGGATGCAACATCAGATTTGTCGTTTCAACTGATATACATTGCTCAATTTTGTCTATCTGTTGTTGGTCATCCATGGTGCTTGTATTAATGCTTATACTGGAGAATTCCTCTGGAGAATTCCTCCTTCAAAGTGAGGAAATTATTTATCTGTGTATCATTTTCCAAGACCTGCCAATTTTTGACATTATCTGCGACAACAGGTCTGTGTTTGATTTCAACAGTGAAATGGTGGTTGGGTTCAAATGGTAGCTTGCAAGTGCTGGCAAAAGTTGCAAAGTTGTGTGCATGTAAATTGTGCTTTCTAGGAATTTTGGTGAGTTGAGACTCTGAGAAGGCGTTAAGTATTTCAATGGCTACCCCTCTGTAAGCTCTCAACCTAGGATCATTTGTAACAAAATTTCCCTTCATCTGCTGTATAATCAAATCTGAATCCCCTAGAATTGAAACTTTAGTTGCCCCTAAACCTTTGATGAGCTTGAGACCTAACAAAAGGGCTTCATACTCAGCCATATTGTTTGTACATCTGAAATTTAACCTGTATGCATGACCTTCAACATGGTCATTTTCCATGTTGTGTGTCCAAACCCCTGCCCCTGCACCTAATTTGTTTACCGAGCCATCAAACTCTAAGTACCATAAGGTTTCTTGGTTATGATTAGTCTTGAGAGTTTTAGAAGCTTGTTCAGTGGGCAGATTTGGCTCTTGTAACTCATATGATATGTCATTTTCCTTTATTTCATTAATCACATCAACAATTTTTTGATCTTGGGCACTAGATTGTTCCTCTATGCTTTGTGTTTGTGCTGCTTCTAGGAGTTTGACATCAGTTTTGGGACACATGCCAGCATTATATAAAATGAATGAATCCATATCGGAATGCATTGAATAGATGGGGAAGTTTTGGGGTTTTTCTTGACTGCTAACCACATATTTCATTAGTGTTTCCTGGTACAATCTCTTTGGTTGTACAAAGACTGAAATAGTGGCATAGGACATGTCTAGTTGCAAAGATCCTTGGAGTTTTGCATCCCAAGATCTGGACAAAAGAATACCATACTTAGGTGGAATATCAGCTACCACCACATCCATCAAGATTGTCTTAGTTGGATATTGGACTAAAGATACACAAAGGTCTTTGATTAGGCCTAGACACCTGACCTGGCTGGAATCAAAGGAGAAGAAGTCTTTGTATGGCCTTGTGATGTCTAGATCCAGTCTTTCCATCACAGATTTAGGCATTAGGTTAGGGAAGCTCCTGAATCAAACATAGCATTATGCAGCACCTTGTCATGAATGTTTAAGCTGACATAGAATGGAGGAACTCCTCCATCTACCGTTTTACCGTTGACTTCAGGACAGAAAATTAACTCTGGTTGATCATCAAGAACATTGATTGCATCCCTATTCTTTGGTATCTGGAGTGACCTATTGATTTTCTCTCTGTACACTTCATGTTTAGCCAATTCAGAGAGAGGAACAGCTATTTTCAGCTTGCCAATTTCTGTTTCTAAGTTAAAAGGTTTTTCTATCTGAATTTTTGTGTTGTAACCAGCAACGTTTTCCTTCTTTGCTGTACTTTCAGCAACCTTTTCTTCATCATGAGTGCGGTTTTGAACCAAATCTGTTTTAAAATTATTTTCAGGAGTGTTGTTTGAATTTTATTTTGAGGGAAAGGATGTGAATGGTTGACTTTTTGAGGGTTGTACATCTGATATGTCTTCCACAGTGACTTCCTTTGGGTCTGAGTCTGTTTTATCAGAGGGTTCTATCAGGGCAGCTTTGTCTTTTGTTTTCTTTGGCTACTTGGTATCCTTCAGCTTGGTAGGTTCAGGCACGTCTATGGTTCTGCTTCTTAATTTGTACTATTTATGAACCTCATAGACTGCTGCATCATAGCCTTCTCCAAAATCGAATGACTCTCCGGACTTGGTTTGAAATTGATTGATTTTATGAGCTTCTTGGTCATCTTGGGTTAGGAAAGTTTGTTACTCACTGTTCAATCCCATTAGATTGATTTGGGTGTCCTCAGTTGGTTCACTAGATGTTGAGGTTTCAACATAGTTCTCTTGAAATGGAGTTCTGATATTCTGGTCAGGGCCAGCCCTTCCAACATTTGGATTTTGATTTTTTCTAAAGTTTGGGTTTCTTGCAGTGTTACTTGGTTGACGTTCCCATGATGATTTCCTTTCAATGGTTTCCACTCTATCTCCAAGTCTGTCCATACCTTTGATGATTGCATCAAGTTTTTGTTCAAATGCTGAAGGCTATTCTTTGAAAGTTGTTCTTCTTTCAGCTCTTGCTCGATTTCGTTTAGCAATCAGGTTTGCTTCCACACTAACAACTATGTTCTGCATGTTTGCTAAGCTTGGAGGGGCTCTTTCGCTCAGTTGATATTCCATGTCAGAATCAAATCCATCAGGGAATTTGATCAAGGCCAAGCCAGGTGGAGGTCTAAGGTTTTGAGGAATAGCATTGTACACATTGTTGAATCTAGTACAATAGTCTAGGACAGTTTCTTGTGGGCCTCTTTTTATACTGTCATACTCTGATAAGATATGCAATGGATCTTTCTTCTTTTCCCATCTGTTGAGGAAGGTTTGGTAAAGGGCATCCAGATTAGCAATGGTATTTGCACCAAGTGCCCTAAACCATGTCCTTACTTCACCGGTTAGACTTTGGACAAAAATTCTCATTCTCACATCATCATCATCAATTTCATAATTCTCAAAATAATCTTGCATTTTCTTAGTGTGTTGTAGGGCTGTATAAGAACCAGTACCATCAAAATATGTGATTTTACTTTGATAATCCTGAGGCATAGCCCCTGGATTTCCAGGCAACTGTAGAAGAGCATAACGGTTTGCCATATTTACAGGGACAAATTGGACAACAGGAAGAAATAAAACAGCTGGAACAATAGGGAAAGAGGTAGAAATATGTGTATCGGATGGGGGAGTGGAGAAGGTGCTTTGAGAGGTGGATGAAGAACTAGGAGAAGTAACAGAAATGTGAGGACGAAATGACGCTTTGGAAGGAGTTTGGATATAGTTCTGCTAAACTATTTCAGGACTTGAATCAGCAGAATCTTCTTGAGCTTCTTGTTTCCTAAGGGTCTTAGGGATCAAGTTGGGATTTTCAAAAACAGCTGGAGGGTCTGGGTCAGGGTTTGACCTGGTGTACCGAGTTTTCTTCTTTGGAGCCAACTTCTAAACTTGTTTTTTGGTATTTTCTGGGAATGTTTTAAGATCACAGTTTTTCACAATATTCTACAAGAGTTCCTTTGAAATATAGGAGGCTTTGGGCTTTCCTTTGAATATGTTGAAAATAGGGAAACTGATCAAATATTTGGAACAGCTGTTTAGAGCCTAAAGCTATACTGGAGATAGACTGAAGCAACTTTTATTTACTCCTGTAAATGCAGAGAAAAGATAGTTTCAAAGGCTACCTGGCTAACTTCAGGCTCCATCTGCAGCTTTAGAAAATAAACAGCAGTTACAAATAGTCGTTCGATTCCCCAGCGGAGTCGACAATGATGTTATCACTCAGGTTGTTCCCTTTCTCCTGAAGGGAATACGGCCGAGGTAACCACTAACCAATATTTTAGCTGCAGGTCCTAGCCTACCTGCAACTAGAGAGGGCTCTCTCTATGTAATTTAGCTTTGTTTTGAAATATTTTAGGCTAGTTATGATGTACAGGGTTTTGATTTAATTTGGTTGGATGGTGATATCAAATAGAGCTGGGACGCAAGTCTAAAGCAGTCTTTTCCATTGGGAAATGGAGTCAATGATGGTGTACTGCTGAAAATGTTTCTCTGGGAATGGTACTGCTACAGAGCAAGACAAGCAGTCTAGGAACAATTTTCAAACCTGGAGATTGAGGGAATGAAGTCAGGAAATGAAAGGCAATCAAGAATCTTTCATTATGCTCACAGAGGGAAAGTGTATGAATATTATCCAGGAGCATTTAAGAATTCCTAAATAGTATTCAAAATGAAGGAATTATTGGAAACAGGAGCAGTTAAGAATTCCTGTTTATGACTAAATCTGAAGAAAACATAATTAATAGTAGAGATTGAACACATAGTGTATTTAAACAAATTCTGGGCTCTTCTTCTTCTCTGTTACCAAGATTATGAAACACATATGAAATTTGCAAACAGATAAGACATAAAACACAGTTTAGAATAACTCATTGTTCCACAGAATGACACAGGAATTCTGTAGCAGGTCCCAGAGCATCAGATACACATTCAGACGGTCAGCAACAATCAACTTTCAACAGCCTTTTGTATTAAAAAGTCTCAAAATTACAGCGCAGTCCAGAGAGAAAATCACCAACCCCAAATACATTCTATGGGGAGGTATTTATACAAAAATGATATACAAAATATCTTGTAGATAAGTCTTCATGCAATAACTTTCTTCACCAACTCTTCAAAAGAAGTAAATGAAAGAAATAAATGCTGCAGTAACTGTTGGTGTGCTAGCTGTCCAATTTGTCAGAGATATTTGACTTTCTAGACTGAATGAGACGGCTGGAGCTGCGTCTTTGTTCTGTGTTTCCTACGTTCGCTGTCCTGTTGTCTTTGCTTAGTGCTTGGTTTTGTCATTAATAGGCCGCAGTCATAACTTGGCTTCTTCTATTAATGAGATGCATTCATAATTTGACCCTTTCTTTCTGTTGTTTTTACTCTTTAACAGGTGGCCCGTGTATCCAAATTTCCTGATCTGTAGCTAGTTAAAAATCTGAAGCTGATCAAAAGAGGGAAAAGGACCGAAATTACCTTGGTAAAATCTCCAACATTGCCTGCCACCAATCTCTGTAGGCAGCTGATGTCTTTGTATCTTTATGAGTGTTTCATCAGCTTCAGTGTATCTATAAAATTTGGGCTGGACCTCAAACAAGTGATTTATCTCATGTTCAATGTAAAATAGATTCTCTAACTTGTCATAAAGATTCTGTCCAGAGGGAGGCCATGTTTCTTCTGAGGTACTTGAGGATGCTATAATCTGATTTTAAACATAGTTATTCATCTTGGTAGTATATTGTTCACGGGTCAGCAGTCTCCCAGCGCTGGTTAATAAACTGGGTAATCCTTTGCTCTGCAATGCTGCAAGCTTTAGCTTGAAATCATCTATTTCTGCCTGCATTTCCTGGCACTTTCTTTCTAGAGTTTGCACAAAATTTCTTAGGGTCAGCACCTTTTTCGCTGTCAAAATAGTATATGTCCTACTACTGATGTCTAATGTTTCCAACTCCTCTTTGGTATGAGTGTTCAGGAAGTGAATCATTTTATTGGCCTGCTCAAGCATATTTCCCAATGCTACTCTAGCCCTTTGAGTCTCAAATTGAGCCAGGCCTATCAATTCTATTTGTTCATGTATGGCCTAAATCGATCGCCATTGGTCAGTCATTGACTGGCCAATTTTGGCCCACAAAATCTTCTTGATTTCAGCCAGAGTTTTGTCTAAAGTAAGCTCCTTCCCTAAGGCTTTTATTTTGTTGTCCAAGGCTTTTATTTCTCTTTGTTTCTCAACCACTGTCATCTTGGACTCATCATAGCTTGCCTCCAGCTTGGCCAACTTTTCTTTGTCCTCTTTCACCTCTGTCACCTGAACTTCTAGCTCTTTGACTGCTTTCATCATTTCTTCCATACTCATGCTAGATTCTGGTGCTGTTGTTGTTGATGTTGTAGCATCTATAGTTGTTGTGGTTGTTGTGGATGCTGGGATAACAGGAGGAATTGTTGCTACTTGTGTGGGAGGAACAGTGCCAACAGTTGGAGCTGTTTGAGGTGGCTGGGAGGTCGACTCTCCCTGCTTGCCTTGCAATGCTTTCTCCAACTCTTGCTCCATTTGAATAATTCTTTGATTCATATTCATTAACAAGTCCATAGTATCTTCTCCTTCCTTTTCTTGTACAAGTTCTGCAGTTTGAGGGTGCATAGTTGAAGGCAGCCTCAATTGTTTTTTGAGTGCAGCGATATCTTCTTCTTTTTTCTTTATAAGGGTCATGATGCCTTTGGCATCTTACTTAGGATCGTGCCCTAGTTCCATAATAATCTCCTCCAATGTCTTTATTCCATTATCTTTGGCCGAGGAAGACATTCTCTCTAATTCCAGCTGAGTATTTGTATTTTTCAATGATTCCTTCAGTTGATGGGCCAGCATAGCCTTGTCTGCTAGAGTGGCATAGACCATTTCCCCTGTTTTCTTGTGTAGCTCAATTTGTTCCATGGGGTGTATGTCCTTGGAGAGGACCTCTAAGTTGGTCTTTATATAGTCTGCAGCTGTCTTTGGCTGTGGTATCTTAGGCTTGAAATGACGTAGAATCATTTTCTCCTCCTTAAAGTCATAAGCTGCCATTAATCTCTACTGTTTGGAGGGTGTTGTCTTGAGAAATTGATCATATAGCTGTACTCTTAACACCTCATTTTGGGCCTTGATTTCCATGAAAGTTCCTCTAATGCCAGGCAGTTGCTTGCTTTATTGCCTTGAGGAAGACACTTCCATACCATGTTGCCTCTCTTGCTCTTGCTGGAATGAGCTAGTAGGTGTCTGCTGGCTATTTTCTCCTTCCCTCCTCGGGTTCTCTATGACTTATTCACTAATTTGCTCCTCAACTTGAGGATCAACTCTCTATCTTTTGGCTTCTAGTTGCTGTGTTGAGCCACTAGCAGGTGAAGTGTCTTCTCGGTCCCGTTTCTTGCCTCTTTCCTCATTAACGGGAGTCTGTAATGCTAGAATCTGTGGTGCCTCAGTCTGCTGTGGAGGGGCTTGCCCTTGACTCTGCTCCTTTGAGGTAGTAGGCTGTTCTGTCACTGTTTCTTGCTCTGCATCCATTACCTCCTTTCCTTTTGTTGTACCTGTTGCTGATGTAGACCTTTCTTGGGCAGCTTGTGGAGCTGCAGCGGTTGATGTGCCCTCTCTGACTTGTTGTGGATGTTTGAATGTTACTTGCTCAAAAGAATTCAAGTCAAGAGTTGTTTCCAAATCTTTGACATTTCGCTCCATTATTTCTTCTTGGGTGAATTCTTCAACTAGTGTACCTTGCACCCACTCATCTTGATTAGCAAATTGTTCAATCTGTGGGATTTTACAATGTTCATAGGCTAACAGCCTATATTTTATTTTTTTGGCGTTGATAAAGCCATCTGGGTCATAAGGGACCCACCAAAAACTCCTTTTCAACTTGAGTTTCCCTCCCAATATTTGATCAGCATCTTGCCAACCTTCTTTCTTGTTCATGACAAAGGGGCCTAGTTGGTCTTTGAATTTCAGGCAAGCATTTTTCTTGGCACTATGAAAATGAGTTAAATTTGAATTGATGAGTTGCCTGTAATATTCCAAGGCAAACAATCTCATTGGTACATATATTGGCAGCCTATAGGGACAGAGCTCACAGCCATAGATCCTAATGACAGTGTGATTCTGGTAAAAGTACCAGACACCTATTTTGTAGTTTTTTGAAAGCTACAATATTTTATGCATGTCATAGGATAACCTAGCAAGAGGAGTTCTCATCAGGAGACAAGAGACTGGATAGACAAACAGGTCAATGAACTCACAATAAGAGTAAGGTGAGCTGCGGACTTCATGAAAGACTGAGGTCCAAAAAATCATAGACCTCTTTTCTCCTTTTGAGTCCAATCTTTTGATGGGGCATTGGAAGCAGTCTGGTTGATAATACATGAATAGATGATAAATGTATGATGAGTATTTGAAGACTCCCTCCCTATCCAATTTCAACAGTTGGTCATGAATTTTGTTGGAAATGAATTTGGCATAATTGTACTTGACAGCAGGGGGTTGTCCTGGGCTAAATGCAAACAGCAATACTAACAAAGTTTCATCAATGTGCTCACTTGTTTTGAAACCTAGAACATAGGATATCATGTCTACCAGTAGTTTGCCCACTTTATTAAAGCACACATAAAGAAAAGGAGGTGGCCCTGTAGGCTGGTGGTCTGCTCTCATGAATACTTTGGCAATTCGGGCTATCTCAGAGCTGGAGAGTTTAGGACCTTCATCAAGCAGGAATTTCATAGAGAGGGACCAGAAGCTGAGTTTGCTTGAAGTTTAGCATTTGGTTGATTGAGTCAAGAGTTATTTGGAAGAGGGTGCTCCCAGATGGAGACTTGACTGCTCTTTGAGTTGGGTCATAGTTTTCACAGCAGAGGCGAATAATTTCAGGGAAGACATTGATAGAAGGGAGAAAGTAGATCGGCAAGTTTGATTCCCAAATGCCATAAATGTCATTGTTGTTCAGGTAACTGTTCCTCAGCTAACAGAAGGTCTGCAAGTGGTTTCTGTCACCAACCAGGTCTTGAATTAGGTGGTCCCTATCACCCAAAGGAAATGCTTCAAGTTCCTTGTGAGGTGCATTGAGAGGAGTGATGTTCAAGGCTACTGGAGTGGCCATCTTGAATGCTCTGTGTCTGTAATCTGAAATTTGGATTGGTGTAACAACTGAACAGTGAAAATTGCCTCTGAAGCTTTGTCAGGGAGCTGTAGAATGAGCTTAGATATAGAACTGGTCTTCACTGTGTATAGTTTGTGGTAAAATAGCAAATTTGCAGAATTTAGACAGATTTTTGAATGTATTCGCTGACCTCATAGACTTTGTGAGTAAGCTGCAGAGGGAATGGGATTGATTTTTAACCAAAAAAGCGAAATTTTGCAGAGGATTTTGACAAAGGGACTTTATGCATGGGCAGTTTGGAGACTCTACCGGCGGAGACGAGCTTAAAACGTATTTTAATGGCGGAATTTGCAGAGGAGGTCTAGTTTTCCAAGTTACTCTTGACTCAATAACTCACACAATGCATACAAGGTGGTGATGGATAGGCAGGAGCACTTCTGGATTTAAATTATGGATCTTTAGGCAATTTCAACAACAAATTTTGGAAAAAAATAGGGTTTTCGGGAGAAAAATGGCTAAATACCTGTTTTTATGGAGCAGAGGACAGTTAGCAAGGGTGCCTCAAGCTGTGGAGTCGAGCTATGGAGCCAGATTCGCAAGGTGATGGACTGTGCAGGTTGGTGGCCGATTTGAACGTAAAATCGCATGCAAGCGGCTCCACAGGCGCAACAATAGAAAACAAACAAAATAGTCATTTTCACGACTTTTTATTGAATTTTGGACATTTTAGCACTTTTGGCGCTTTTCGGGGATGACGTCATCATGACGTATTTTGGCGCGTAGCGGGTACGGAAGATGATGTGGCAGTTGACATGTATGGTGACGTGGCGGACGACACGTTGGCGGGGCGGTGATGTCAGCGTATGATGTGGCAGTACTGCAGAGGAGCAGGGGGGCCGACGTGTACGTGACGTCATATGGTGACACGGAGCTGACGTCATCGGGCAGGTGGCGGGTAGTTTCCGGTTTTCCCCGCACTGCTTTTGGCCCGGGGTGGTATTGCAGAGGGGGGCTCCGATCACGCCGGGAGATTGACGCGTGGTGGGGGTACGGCAGCAATACCGCCCATCCCCCGGACGCTAATCTTCGGCGGATAAGGGGCTCCGATATGGCCGCCAACCGTTGGATCGCGGGTGGTGGATCGGACGGCGGACGGGAAGCGATGAGCGGCGAGCAACTTTAGCGCGGGACCCGCAGAACATTATAATATTGTTTGTTAATGCGGCGAGTTTCAATACTTTGGAAAAATGGGTTTTATGTTTTGAACAGGTGGAAAGCGTTTAGGCGGGGGGTTAATATAGTTATTAATCTAACCAAATGTTAGATTAATCCTAAGCAATTGGATGCGGAAGGGCTAATACAAGTCCCAAATGGACTTTAGTATTTCCCAAACTTAGGTTATATAGCTATAATGCTATGGGGTAGGGATATTTAGTATTTTTTGGGGTTTTTATATAGTTTTTTGTAGAATAGGGGTAGGAAAATGTTTGAGGGAGCTAAATAATAGAGTTAGAGGTTAGTATGACTTTGTGGACTGAAACTACAAGAATAAATGCTAAGTTTATAGGGTGAAACTTAGGGATAGGGAAATGAAAGGAGTTTGGAATGATGATTTTTACACAAGAAATGTGGCTTCTTACAACCAAGTAAACTCAGAGTTCAACTTAACATTTCTCCTAGAATGAAGTGAAACAGGACTATTGGGCAGATCCCAAGGTCCTTGAGGGGATGTTAATAAATGATTTCTGGGGGAATGAAAGGGGAAATTAGTCATGCTTCCATTGTTATGCAACCAAACAACTGCCATGGTACCAATGTCATTGATGACATGAGTCTTTCTTGACAAGACAAAAGTGATCATAACCTTGTTTCTACAACCTCAAACTACCTACCCAGCCTAATATACCTAGCATTTTTTCCTCATTTTGATTGGGTGCATTTGAACTTGCAAACCCTGATACAACTCTTTTCTTTTGACTACCCTCCTATCTAAATCTGCCCTTATCTCTTCCAAGGGCCCAGATTAAGCAGTTGGGCTCCTTATTTTCTCTGCCTATTTACTCAACTGCCAAGCTTGAACTGTTTGGATAGATATTCATTCTCTATTCTACAACAGAAAATTTAAATATGGAGTGGTCCAGATTGAACTGTTGGGCCATCCATCAAGTGTGATAAACAACAATATTTGCACATTGTGAACTTGCAACTAAGATAGCAGTGGCATTTTGATTGGCCACTTTCCTGGTCTTTTGGTTTGGGGTTCATTTCTTATTATTTTTTCTGACCAATTTGCTCTTTTTGCCCTTTGATTATTCTTTTAGGGCATACCCTCTTTTCATTTTTTAATATTGTTCTTTTGTTTACAAAATATGAAACTTTTGCAGCATGAAAGGATGAACATATTTGGCTCTTCCACTGTCAATCATGAAAAATGAAACCTATTGGTATAGGAACCTAATAGTGGCTCCACTTGGGGATGGATTTTCCTGGTGAAAAACCAAGAACAATAGGTCAGATGGCCTTATTCTCAGTTGGCTATTGTAATTCAAAACTTCCTTCTCCTGGAAACCAATGATCTGAACCTTTGTAGCCTATATGCAGTCCTTACGAGCTGATCTGTGCAAAATTACAGCTTTGTCTTTCCTGGTTTCTCTGATTGCTTATTATCATCTTTATACTTCCCAAGTCTTCTTTTTTATTTCTTGTGGTAAATTCAAAAATCTTACACAAAAAGTAATGTACTTCCCTGAATTTTTCCTCAAAATCTACCGCATCTTGTTCCTTATCTAATTGCTGTAAATGAAAAACTGGTGGAAATACAAATATTTATGTACAATATATAGTTGTGTTGTGTTCATCAAAGGGAATCAAAATAATGCTTGAGCATTCGCCCATTGACTGGGCTTTCCTCAGTACCTGTGCCATCCGAACTCTTCAAAAAATAGGTGTTGTTACCTTGTACAGCCTGAATAACAAATGGTCCTTTCCAAAGAAAATCAAATTTCCCATGTTTCCCTTTATCTTCCCTCCTGGAGTCCCACTTCAGCACTTTGTTTCCTATGAAGAAATCTTCAGCTTTTGTTCTTTTATCAAAGATCTTCTTGAGTTTATCTTTCTGAATCTGGGTTCTCTGATATGCTTCTTCTCTTGTTTGCTGTAAGTGAATAGTTTGATTGATCCTTCTCTGCATATCATTAGGTTCTGCTTGTATTTCTTGCGGCAACTTTATCACTGGGATTCCCAAGGAGGAGCGGAAGACAACCTCCAGGGCTGTCACACGAAATCAGTCAAAAGTGCGGACACAACCGACCTTCCTAGAAGTCTAAGACATTCTAATGACAAACAAAACAAACTGGAGCTATCCTTCTCTAAACATGCATTATGATATGAGAAATCAAGTGTTTCGTTCTTACCTTTGTCCAAACGCTGTTGTAGAAGTCCAAGCTTTGTTGATCTGGATGAGCTCCTCCTTTTCTCCAAAACCTGCAATCACCAACAGTCAAACAATTAAATAGCACCTGATTATAACATAAAACAAAGCATATTCAACATATAGACCAAGGAGTACATGAAATAACCCATAAACAACAAGTTATTGAGAAGAATGGACCAATTTGCATTAAGGGTAATCAAAAGGAACCATTACAACCTGAGCCTAGGTATTGTGCAAGCTCCTTCCAGGGTCCACAAGAGTCTTCCTCTACTTTGACAAAGCTCACCCACTTCCAAATAGAACAAGCAAAGATGGCAATCTCTCCTCACAAGCTTCTAAATGGGAGTCCTAATTCCTGCAGCATTTACCCTTAGAAATGTATAGCTTTCAACCTCTCCTCCTTCTGGCCCAATGCCTGTATTTATAGTGCTCAAGAGGAGGTTAATCAGGTCCACCATCAATGGGATAATCCCCTCTTTGGGTGGGATAGCTCCCTTATTGATGGGATAAGTTCCTCTTTGATAGGGGTGCATGAACCATCTGGAGGCGCCCAATACACGTCGAACAACCTTCTAGAATGCTCTAGAAATGACCACAAGTAACTTTTTAAAGATGAAACTTGCACATTCTAACCTTTACAGGGGGACGCACCTTTCCCTTTACATACAGAGCGTCTTTGGACGCAGCTTTTGTGAACATTGGGTGCGTCCCCGCAGGTAAGGTTGAGAGAACCTGCGTACCCAGAGATAAATACATTTATAAAGACTTTCTCTCTTTTTAGAGTTTGACATGGAGAGCAGAGGCATAAGACTTGCCTAAGAGGATAGCATGACTGTTGATAGAGCCATACTAACTGTAAATAGTCATGGTGACATTTTTTAGTGTAACAGATTGCCCCTAAAGTGCGAAGCCTGGAATAGATTAGGGTTTGTAATATCTAGGAAGGGTGAAGTGCTTTATCATTTCAAGGATTATCCCGTGGAGAGCCTGGTCAGAACTTGCAATTTTCAACACAAAATACATGTATAAGATTATATCATCACTGAGGTAGGCATTCCCATACTCAGATTAAAACTTTAACTAACAGACTAACTACTCTGATACAGGAACGATCTTGCAGTACATCATAATCATAGACTTTTGTAGACACAGTATGGGCGCAGCCATCTGTTTATGATTAGTCTACTTAGATAATGAATACAAAACTCCTCGCAGCCTGGATGGTGGAAACTAGATCCAGGGTCTTCATTTCTACTTCCCGAATTGGTACGATTCTAGCCACGCGAATAAATGAGTTGATGTCGAACATGGTAGAAACCACTTGATTACCAGTCGATGATGTAAACTGTTAACAAGCGTGAGAGAGACCACCAGTAATGTCAATGGTTCTCAAAGTACCCAGTACAATCCATGAGATGTGAATGAATGAGTTGATGTCGAACATTTCACGGAATCCTTCGATCGAAAGTCAATGATGTAAACTGACGTCAAAGGCGAGAAACCTGCCATTGATGCATGCAAACTTCAAGGTACTGACGATTTCTAGGTCGTCTCTCTAGATAATATGCTGATGTCGATAGAAAGCGACCCGTTGCAGGCAAGCCCGCAACACGAAATCATTGTTCAAGTTGAAGAAATGTTGCTGTAAGGACTGACTCAGGGATGGTCAAATGGATGACAAGTATTTTGCAGATGAAAGTTTTGCTTGCAGACCTCTTGAACACATAACGACACGACAGATGGCTTGGTGACGAATAACTCAAAGTTAATCCCCAGAACCCAGTTAAAGACTTTCAAAGTGGTTTGATCAACTGTGAGGTAAAAGATTTCCCAACCCAGGTGAATGAAAAGTGTCGTGTTCAAGAGTGGTAATAAAGTTTCTTTTGAGACAAAAGGTAACAAATAGGTTCATTCTTCTCTCTTTTCCCCCACCATTTCTGGCAAGTACCTCTTTATTTTTAACAAGCATGAGGAGGATAACATATGCTTGATTATAAGCTCATCCTTCGGATGAGTCCAACCTAGTTTTGATTCGAACCCTAGGAAGGAGTGGTTCGTTCCTGTTTGTAATTGAACAGGTCCTTTACTGTGAAATGTTTAACGAACCCAGTAGAGGAGAAACTCGGTGTTTTTCAATTTTAGAGAGTCTGAAAAACTTAAGAAGACTCCAAGTTGAACTTTTTCGTAGATTTGTGTCCCTCAAGCCCGAAAAAGTATAAAATAATACCTGGGGGAACCGCTTGATCTTGCGACCAAGGAGTACTTTCATAATTAGTGCCACTGACCTGAAAAGTAAAAAGCGATCAAGGACACGTCGTTTTATTTCCGTATCGAGTTTGAAACGACAAAAACCCGGCAATCTTTTCCTGATTTTACGGTCAGAAAAGAGCTATAAGGGGACCGTCTTTTAATTCCGTTTTAACGAGTGTAAAAGAAACGCTCGGCAATCTTTTCATATTTTAGGAGTCAGAAAAGGGCTTAAAAGATGACTCTGAGGTTTCACTTTTTCGTAAGTTTTAACGAGTTCGAAAAAGGGATAAAAATGTACTCATGGTTTTCACTTTTTCGTAAATTTTAATGAGTTCGAAAAAGGGATAAAAATGTACTCATATGGCCGACTTTCAATTTAATTTACGAGCAGGAAAAGACGGAAAGAACTCGGCATTTTCATTTGTTTTACGAGAATGAAAAATAGCAAAATAATCTCGAGATTTTCATGAGTTTAACGAGTCTTGAAAATAACTGAAATTGACTCGAGATAGGTTTCATTTTTACAAAAGCTTGAAACAGACCAAAACTATGCTTCAAAGTAGTTTCATTTTTACACAAGCTTGAAACAGAGAGAAAACTGTGCTTGATGCCCCCTAAGCGTAACTGCTAGAGTGCATGCCCCCCAGCTTCATTTCATTCAACTAAATACAAGCTGGATGGAATGAAAGTTGAGTTACGAGATCATTTGAAAGACTCGACCTAAAACTGTAAAAACTAAAATAACTAACCTAAATATACAACTTAACATTTACGAGATCAAGTCAAACTCTCGACTCAAGTAGAGGAGGATTTGTTTCATTTTTTAACGAGCTTGACACAGGAAAAGAACTATGCTCGGATCCGGTTTCATGTTTACACAAGCTTGAAACGAAAAACTATGCTTGTTATAAGTTCACATGCCCCCTGCATAATGACGCAAATCAAGGTACATGCCCCCCAAGCTTCATTGCATTCAATGAGGTGGATGGAATGAAGCTTTACTTTCAAGATCTTGGAAAGACTCGAGGGAGTTGTTTCATTTTTTAGTGAGGTTGACACAGGAAAAGAACTATCCTCAAAACCCTTGTTTCATTTTTTAAACGAGCTTGACACAAGATAAGGAACTATGCTCATAACTACTCTCTACAATCTACCTAACAAAAACTTTACTCTAAAAACCTTGATTCATTTTTTAACGAGCTTGACACAAGACAAGGAACTATGCTCTAAAATCCTTGATTCATTTTTTAATGAGCTTGACACAAGACAAGGAACTATGCTCATGACTACTCTCTAAAATCTACCTACTTAACCTACCCTTGTTTCATTTTTTAACGAGCTTGACACAAGACAAGGAACTATGCTCAAAAAGTTCGCATGCCCCCAGTATAATGATGCAAAGCGAGGTACATGCCCCCCAGGTTTCATTGCATTCAACCGGCTGGATGGAATGAAGGTTTACTTTCAATATTTAACTTGAAAAGGGAGTTGTTTCATTTTTAAGGAGGTTGACACAAGAAAAGAACTATCCTCATACCTAATTCATTTTTTTAACGAGGTTGACTCAGTAACAGGAACTATCCTCATACCTGATTCATTTTTTAACGAGGTTGACTCAGTAACAGGAACTATCCTCAAAACCCTAGCTTCTACAATCTACCTAAATATCCTAAAATCTAGCTGATTCATTTTTTAATGAGGTTGACTCAGTAAAAGAACTATCCTCATGACCTCCTATTTCATTTTTTAACGAGGTTGAGACTAGAAGAAACTATCCTCACTCACACTGATTCATTTTTTAACGAGGTTGACACAGTAAAAGGAACTTTCCTCGGAACCCTTGTTTCATTTTTTAAATGAGGTTGATACAAGAAAAAACTATCCTCGCACTCACTGATTCATTTTTTAATGAGGTTGACACAGTAAAAGGAACTTTCCTCGTAACTCCTTGTTTCATTTTTTAATGAGCTTGACACAAGACAAGGAACTATGCTCATGACTTCCAGTTTCATTTTTTAATGAGGTTGAGACTAGAAGAAACTATCCTCACAACACTGATCATGGCTTCCAATTGGAAGAAAGACATGTCAATGGACACACCCTGATCATGGCTTCCAAGAGATCTTCATCAGAAGGAAGAATAGTTTTCTGGAAGGAACACATGTCAAGGGATTCAAAAGGGATAAGAACATCGTGTTCAAGTAATCCCATAGAGTTTTCCATGTCAATTACCGGATCTAAATCAAAGGAAGATGAGCAAACAGTGAGAGGCTCACTTACATCGGTAACTGAAAACATGGGACCAGTTGCCACATAATTAACCCGTGGCAGGGTAGATACCACTTTAGAATCAGGAACATTTAGGGGTGTCACATTATTGGTAGTTGAGACAAGACTAGGGAACGAAAGCTGGTCTACAGTCACAATATTTCCATTGTGAGGGAAAGACATCACGCGAAAGAGTGTCGATACGACAGCTTTCATTGCATAAACATAGTCTCGCCCAAGGAGTAAATTGAAATCCAAGGGGCCTCGAACTACCATAAGATCAATACAGACAGTTTTACCTTCCAAGGTAATAGAAAAATTAGGAAGGATCCCTAAAGGTTCACTAATGGTTCTGTTAAAAGCTTTCAGATTCTGTGTAATAGGCACAAGCTGAGGGGAACCCAAAGCTTTCCAAATAGTTGAGGATAAAATACTAACAGAAGCACCTTCATCTACCTGAGTACGATGTATGTCCCTACCTCCAGCCTTGACAATGATTTGGAAAGGGATGGAGGAAGGAAGACGAGGTTCTGTTAGTCTATTCCAATCAAAGGAAAAGACCTCAGTGCTTGGAGGGGGTTCTGTAGAAACAGGTGAAATGCCCCCCGGCATAGAAGAATCTGATGTAACAAGAAGAACATCAGCGGTATGAAATTTACTCTCGAAAGGGAGAGTGTGATCGACCGAATGTGAAATTGAATCGACCACTTGATCAACTAATGAATCATCAACCTGAGTGACATGAGTTTCACTCTCCAAAGGGAGAGTGTGATCGACTGTACTTGAATTTAGATCAATCACTCCGTCAGTTGATGGTAGGTTGGGAGAAAGTTTACGGTAACCAGTTGGAAATTCTTGCTGTGGAACAGTAAGGTTTTCCAACAATGTTGAGGCTTCATCCATGTGAGGGCAAATATGAGTTTGATGACTCCCTTTGCATAACTTACAAGGAAACCTAACTTTACCCTTTTTCCCAGGAACCTGACTATCACTGGTTGATGGATCAACGGAAAGTTGATGAGATTTTTCTGACCAAACTTCCAAGACCTTTGGAATACCAGGACAACTGACAAGGAAGTGGTCACCCTTACAAAGTCTGCAAGGGTATTTGGGTTTACGATGCATGTCGGAATTTTCCTCAACACAACTAACACTTACAGTCGTGGTTGGTTGGTTGACTTCTTTCTTATCTTGCTTCTTCTTCTTCTTCTTCTTCTTCTTCCCTTTCTTCTTCTTCTTAGCCTCCTGGTTACTAGCATCAAGGCTTTTACCAGGCGAAGAGGAAGAAATGGAGGAGGAAAAATTAGGCGAAGAAGGTAAAGGGTCAACAGAAGGTTGGTGATGTTGAGATGGTGAACTCTGTTGAGGTGAAGCATCCGGTTGAGGTGGAACAATTGGAGTACTTTGGGCCAACGAAGTTGAAAATAACCATATCGGTAAACCTATTGTAAATCCAGGTAATGACAAAGTAGCCATATAAGGAGGACCAACATTTCCAAAGTAAGGAAAAGTACTAGGATTCTCATTAGGAGGGGTTCCTAGGTTGATAAATTCCGGAACATTTGCCATTATATTCAACTTCTGTGAATTTTATTAAAAATTTAAAACTAAAATTAACAATTCACAATTCACACCTAACAATTAAAATTCACAATTCACACCTATGGTATCTAAAAGTAAAAACAAACAAATTAACACGCGCTATCAAATCTAGGAGTCAAACCATACACAAACAGTAGCCTTCCGGACCGAAAACACTAGTTGGTGATGAAGCCCAACATCGCCGAATTCAGTACAGAAGTGGTGGGTGGAACAGTTACCCCGGAAACCTGCTTAATGAATAGACCGGCACAAGTTCCTCCACTATAACCGTCTCGAGTGAAGTGAACCCCCCAGAAAATCCAAGTGAGTATAGCCGACGTCTGCTCCAGGTACAGTGGGATCTTCCCTCCACCGTCACCTTGGGTAGAATCCTAAGATTACGGCCACTAAGGTTACCAACAGCAACAAATACACCTGGGGGAACAGTCTACACTCCGACAGCACGCAAGGGCAGAGTATCAAGCTCAATCCCCTTACCGGCTCCTTGACAACAATCCAAGGTTTACCGATAAGTGACCCCTGGCTCCTCGACAATGGTTAATCCGAGGTTTACCGTTTGTAATATGTGCGTGTCTGGCATCGTTCCCAACAAGGGAGGATTGATCCCCTCACTGGTTCGGACACGAGCTCGTGCTTCTCCTTTAAGAGGAGCTTTCCCAGAGTGTAAATGTAACAATTGGATTTGATTCTATCACAAGATCAGCTACTTGTTTGGTTTTACTGTCTTGGAGAGTTAAGTACTCACCTACTCCAAGACACTAGCCTAAGCTATGTTGGTGCTTCAGAGCCCTAGAAATGTAAAAATTACTAGATGAATTTTAATTAAGCGCTGTGTTATTAAGGCTGTTATTACTCAAATGGGTAAATGGATATGAAACCAATGGTGTTATGACCCGACTCAACTGAATGCAATCGAATATGATAATGTAATCCTTTCAATTCGATGAATCCTAACTAAAGTAAGGAGAGAGTTTCCATTCACTTCCGACAATGGAAAAAATTGATCACTAAGAGAAAATATAACAAATTCTCTAATGCACTAATTTTATCAAGAAAAACTAATGCAAATCAATTCCAAACCAATTTTTATTTTTATTTTTGTGTAAATTCAAATCAAAGAAAGCTGATCTAAATCTACGATTGATTTTTCAGAATGTAAACTATGCAATGGTAATCTAAGCACAATTCACTTGAAAAGTATGCAAATGTAATCTATGCACATTTTTCATTCATATTCTGAAAATGAGAATTCTAATTATGCAAATGTGATCTATGCAAGAGAATTCTCAAACACAAGACGATTCTAATGTAATCTAAGAACCAATCAAGTGCAAGTTCAGAAAATTGGGTGAGAGTTCCAAAGATCAAAAAATAAAAAACACTTAAAGGCGATTAACACTCATACACAATTTAGCCCCCCCCCCGGCGAATGAGGGGGAATTTTTTTTTGCAAAAATGAAAGCAACAAGATGCAAAATTGTGAAAGGACTGAGAGAAACCTCTAAGTAATGACCAAAGGAAAACAAATCAAAAATTTCTCAAGAAAGAGACTCAAAACACCCAATTGATGAAAGCTTAGAGTAAGAATGCCAATGAAACAAGCTTAGGTGAAGATTCTTGGCAAGGGACTAATGAATCTGGGCAGAAAAAACTAAGAAAAAACAAAATCTAAGAGCAAAAAGTGTAAAAAATGGAATTTTCTCAAATTTTGGCAGGGGACGCAGGCAACCCGTTAGCACAGGTGCGGGCCTGCTCTGTGCACACAGCCAAAGTGCATCCAGAGACGCACTGTGCAGCACTCAGGGGGTGCGTCCTACTGAAAAATTTAAGAAAAACCAAAATAAATCTAACCCTAAGCTAACCCACCCAGAGACAAAGTCACAGAGCCAAAACCAGAAAAATAAACCAATTTTCTCAAAGCAAAGTTCATACAAAGGAAAAGACTTTTCTCATCAATGGTATATCCCCAGTGGAGTCGCCAATTTGTCACACGGAATCAGTGAAAAGTGCAGACACAACCGACCTTCCTAGAAGTCTAAGACATTCTAATGACAAACAAAACAAACTGGAGCTATCCTTCTCTAAACATGCATTATGATATGAGAAATCAAGTGTTTCGTTCTTACCTTTGTCCAAACGCTGTTGTAGAAGTCCAAGCTTTGTTGATCTGGATGAGCTCCTCCTTTTCTCCAAAACCTGCAATCACCAACAGTCAAACAATTAAATAGCACCTGATTATAACATAAAACAAAGCATATTCAACATATAGACCAAGGAGTACATGAAATAACCCATAAACAACAAGTTATTGAGAAGAATGGACCAATTTGCATTAAAGGTAATCAAAAGGAACCATTACAACCTGAGCCTAGGTGTTGTGCAAGCTCCTTCCAGGGTCCACAAGAGTCTTCCTCTACTTTGACAAAGCTCACCCACTTCCAAATAGAACAAGCAAAGATGGCAATCTCTCCTCACAAGCTTCTAAATGGGAGTCCTAATTCCTACAGCATTTACCCTTAGAAATGTATAGCTTTCAACCTCTCCTCCTTCTGGCCCAATGCCTGTATTTATAGTGCTCAAGAGGAGGTTAATCAGGTCCACCATCAATGGGATAATCCCCTCTCTGGGTGGGATAGCTCCCTTATTGATGGGATAAGTTCCTCTTTGATAGGGGTGCATGAACCATCTGGAGGCGCCCAATACACGTCGAACAACCTTCTAGAATGCTCTAGAAATGACCACAAGTAACTTTTTAAAGATGAAACTTGCGCATTCTAACCTTTACAGGGGGACGCACCTTTCCCTTTACATACAGAGCGTCTTTGGACGCAGCTTTTGTGAACATTGGGTGCGTCCCCGCAGGTAAGGTTGAGAGAACCTGCGTACCCAGAGATAAATACATTTATAAAGACTTTCTCTCTTTTTGGAGTTTGACATGGAGAGCAGAGGCATAAGACTTGCCTAAGAGGATAGCATGACTGTTGATAGAGCCATACTAACTGTAAATAGTCATGGTGACATTTTTTAGTGTAACAAGGCCATATACCAATTCATAGGGGCCTGTACCAATAGATCTTGTGGTGGTCAATCTGTCTGCCCATAGTGCATTTACAAGATTCTTATGCCAATTCTTTTTGTTCTCCTCCAAGACTTTTTTGATGATGTTAATAAGGCTTTTGTTGGAGGAATTAGCTAGACCATTACCTTGAGGGTAATAGGCTGTGGAATGGCCCAAGGTAATGTGGTACTTATGGAAAAAATTGATCATTCTTTTGGATTTGAAAGAGGCAGCATTGTCTGTAATAATCTTTTCTGGACAACCAAATCTAGACAAGATGTTGGTTTCTAAGAATTGCATGATGGTTGAGTCTTTGGCTTGCCTACAAGGGATGGCTTCTATCCATTTGGTAAAATGTTAGGCCCCTATACTATTAGTGTAACCCCTTATTGTTATTAGTATAACTCACTTATTATATTGATGTACCCATGTAGTGCCCATATTGTTACTATTGTGCCCCATAGAAGCCCACTATTGTTATTATTGTGCCCTTACATTATTATTGTTACGTCGGCTCTGATTATGTTATAACCCCTTAGACTCCTATATATAGAAAGGAGGTTTTTTCATTTGTATCATCCAAGAATTTTTCATTTATGTAATGTAAAGGAGGTTGCCCCTTCGAAGAGGCTGAATTCTAAGGCGTTGATCTATCTTTTCTATCTTTTCTTGAGCTGGTTTCATAACATTTGGTATCAGAGCTTTGGATTCTAAGGTTTTGCTGCTCCAAACAGGTCATCGTGGAATTTTCGCTATAACTTTTTTTCTGTGACGTTTCAGAAGTCGCAAAAAAAACCCATTTGAGAAGAAATCACGCTGAACCTTGGGTCTGAATTTCAGAATGTTTCGCGTGATATTTGCGGAGATATGATCTGAGGAAGTTGGTCTTTTTGCAGACTCCTGAATTACATTCAAAACAGGTGACCTGGGGAAAATCGTCATAACTTTCTCTCTGAGCATTGGATTGAAATTTCGTAAGAAGGTACAGAAAGAGGATGGACTGCAGTTTTCTTGTTTATATTTTTCAGAGTCAAAGGTCGAAAAATTGACACTTGGCACTTCATACAAGTTTTCTCTTCGGGAAAGGTCTATAATCAGGTCATCTTGGGAGATTGTGCATAACTATTTTTTGGAGAATCCAATTTGGATCAGACTGGTGGCATTGGAAAGAGGACACAGAGGGCTACTATAGGTAGAAATTTCAAAACTTAAATATCCGCAAGTACAGAGTTACAATCATTTCAAGATCGAGGTCCTAAAATCAAGAAAAAACAAGATGAGGAAGTTTGATGGCAAGGATCCAGTAAATTGGATACTTCAGATGGAGCAATATTTTGATCTACATGGTGTACAACTGTTACAAAAGGTATGTATTGCGTCTTCATATTTAGAACCAGATCAATTTTTATGGTATAAAGGGCTTTGCTCTCGTAAAAAACTTGTTACATGGTCAATTTTCACGGAGGAAATGATAGCACATTATGAGGATACAAAGAGCAACACCTTCTTTAGAGCAACACCACAACAATTGGAAAGAGTAAAAGGGCTTTGTGACATAATGGAAAGCAAAATTATGGAAAACAAGAAGCATAACCCTCACAACTATAAAGATGGAAGTGTTGTTTCTCCCAGCCTTCCACAACCTACAAGGGTTACACCACAACAATTGGAAGAAAAAAGAGAAAAAGGGCTTTGTTACAATTGTGATAGCGAATGCACTAAAGGTCATAGGTGTGCTGAGAAGAAATTATTTTACATAGAATATGAAGAGGAGGAAGAAAAGGATCAAGAAACATCAAAAGAAGAGGATATACGCCAGGACACCACCCCAGAGAAAGAAGAAATGAATCAGACCATATCTTGTAAAGCATTGGCAAGAATTACCACTCCTCAAACTCTCAAGATAGAAGGACATATCCAGAAGAAAAAGGTGCAAGAAGTGAAAGATCACATCGGGAAAGAAGAAATGAATCCAACCATATCTTGTAATTCATTGTTCGAAATTACCACTCCTCAAACTATCAAGATAGAAGGACGTATCAAGAAGAAAAATGTTCAAGAAGTGAAAGATCACATCGAGCATCAAGAAATGAATCTGACCATATCTTGTAAAGGATTGGAAGAAATTACCACTCCTCAAACTCTAGAGATAGAAGGACATATCAAGAAGAAAAAGGTTCAAGCAATGAAAGATCACATCGAGCATCAACAACAAGTTCTCCAACTTTTAAAGGATAATGCCACTTCGGTGCAAAATCAAACGAAACAACAGGTAGATCAACATCGTAGTGAAAAATGTTTTGATGTAGGTGATTGGGTATTTTTACTGCTACATCTCAAGCAAGCTATTTATGAGAAGGAAATGTTGGCAATACTACATGCACTTAAAAAATGGCGACCTTACCGAATGGGAAGACTCTTCAAGGATGAGGATGTGGAAGCATTGTTTTGTGCTATTTATATTGTCCAACTAGATTGGATAAACGAAGCAAGGGATGAATGGAAGAAGGACAAAGAAGTATGGTCACTTATTCAAAAGTTGCAAAAGATCCCAATTCAAACAATATTGCCAGAAATAGAAGAGCAAGGAAAAATCATATTGGAACCTGGAGCAGTCACAGAAACAAGAATCCGACAGCTACGAAATCGATCAATTTCAGAGTATCTCATCAAGTGGAAGAACTTACCCGCTGAATATTCCACATGGGAGGACAAGAATTTTATACAGAAGCATCAAGAACTACTCAAGCATTGAGGACAACGCTTTTTGAAGGAGAGGGGCATGTTAGGCCCCTATACTATTAGTGTAACCCCTTATTGTTATTAGTATAACTCACTTATTATATTGATGTACCCATGTAGTGCCCATATTGTTACTATTGTGCCCCATAGAAGCCCACTATTGTTATTATTTTGCCCTTACATAAAATAGTCTGTGGCCGTCAAAATCAACCTATGTTGGCCAGAAGAGGAAGGATGAATTTCACCAATGAAGTCTAAACCCCATTGTTGAAATAGTCTTTCAGTTGAAATAGGTTTGAGGGGTAAGGGTAACAACTTTCTCTTGCCTTCAAAGATCTGACATTTATGGCATGAAACTATAAACTTTTTCACATCAGTAAATAGGGAAGGCCAATAGAAACAAGCTCTTAGGATCTTATCAGCTGTTGATTTCCAATACAAGTGTCCTCCACAGTCCCCTGCATGAAATTCCTTGAGCACTTTGTTAGTTTCATCCTGAATTAGGCAAGTTAGCAAAATACCTTCATGATTTTTCAAAAACAACACATCATCTATAATACAGAACTTTGATGCCTTCATTTTCAAGAATCTCCTTTTAGTCCTAGACAACCCTGGAGGAGATTTCAGGTTTAACAATACAAAGCATATATCAGCATACCAAGGTGATTGTAAAAAGGCTTGATTGATCTGTGGAGTCGCCATCTCCTATTTGTTGTCCAGTTCATTGATATCAAGGGATTGGAAATTGGTTTCAGTCATTAGTTTGGCTAATCCCTGTCCTTTTATCAGTTTGGTGGGCTTGATTTCAATGTCATACTCTAAAATGTTGGCTATCCATTTGCCCCTCTTTCCCTCAATTCCTTCTTGAGTTAAAATGTCCTTAACCACAACATTTGGAACATAGGCTATCACATGTGAGTACAAGATATAGACTCTGAAATCCTTGATGGCTTTTACAAGGGAATAAGCTTGCTTTTCCATGATCTGATACTTTAAGGAGGCATCTATAAGGGCTTTGCTGAAGAAAGCAATGGGCTTCTCACACCCTTGGTCATCTTTTTGCAATAGGACAACAACAATTGTATGCTCAGAGGCAAAGGAAAAGATCATGAAATCTCTGTCAAACTTGGGGCTTGTGAGGACTGGTGTTTTTGTCAAGGCTGTTTTGATGTCCTCAAAGGCTTGTTTAGATTCTATGGTCCATTTGACTTTAGAATCTTTCTTCAGCATATTATTAAACAGTCTTATAAGCTCGGCCAAATTTGGGAATGAATCTTCTTAGGAAATTGATCTTTCCTAAAAAAGCTTGCAGTTCTTTAATGTTTCTTGGATGAGGCACTTGGAGAATAGCTTGAATTCTGTCTGAGTCAATTCTAATGCCATATTTTGAAATTATATGACCTAGGAGTTTGCCTTCTTCCAGGCCAAACAGTGATTTCTTTGGGTTCAATGATATGCCATATTTTCTACAAATCAGGAACACTTGCCTCAGGTGCTTTAAATGTTCTTGGTCTGATTTTGAAAAGGCAGTGAGATCATCAAGGTATATGACTAAGAAATCATGGATCTCTTTGGAAAAGGCTATATCCATTGCTCTTTGAAATGTGGCCCCTGCATTTTTGAGTCCAAAAGGCATTTTGACATATTTGAAGGTTCCCCAAGGTGTTGTAAAGGCAGTTTTGTCTTGATCATCCGAGTGGACTAAAATCTGATTAAATCCTGAGAATCCATCTAACAATGAGATCCTAGAGGCTCCCACTACCCTTTGTAGGATATGATCCATTTTTGGTAAGGGGTAATGGTCTTTGAGGGAGACTTTATTCAAATTTCTTAGATCAACACATAGTCTTATCTCTACGGTTTTCTTCCTAGTAGGCACTAGATTTGAAATCCACTCTAAGAACCCGATAGGTGCAATGATTCCGGCTTCATACATTCGTTTAACTTGTTTTTCAATCAGGGGGAGGACAGGATTCACCCTTCTAAGCTTTTGTTTAAAATGTTTTTGACTCTCTTTCAGAGGTATAGTGTGTTGGATGACTGAAGTATCATAGGACTTGAGGTCCTCATAACTCCAGGCAAAGACATCTTGGAACTCCTTAAACAACTCCATGTATTTTAACTTCTGATCAGTAGGCAATGTTTTGGATAGTTTTACCATTTTGGGATTTTCTGTGGTTCCAATGTTACAGTCCTCAATTTCTGCATTGAGAGGTTGCATCTTTGGCTTTTTAGGAATGTCATTTGAAACAAATATATCCTCTAAAGGAGTTAAGCCCGTGGGCAGGAAATTGTCTTTTAGTTCAATTACTTTAGCTTCTGCCTCAGTTATTTCATCAAGGTTTGTTTTCTTCAGCTCTTGTAAATTCTTGTTATCAAAAGTTGTTGGATGCAACATCCGATTTGTTGTTTCAGCTGATATACATTGCTCAATTTTGTCTATTTGTTGTTGGTCATCCATGGTGCTTGTATCAATGCTTATACTGGAGAATTCCTCCTTCAAAGTGAGTAAATTATTTATCTGTGTATCATTTTCAAAGACCTGCCAATTTTTGACATTATTTGGGACAGCAGGTCTGTGTTTGATTTCAGCAGTGAAATGGTGGTTGGGTTCAAATGGTAGCTTGCAAGTGCTGGCAAAAGTTGCCAAGCTCTGTGCATGTAAATTTTGCTTTCTAGGAATTTTGGTGAGTTGAGATTCTGAGAAGGCGTTAAGTATTTCAATGGCTGCCCCTCTGTAAGCTCTCAACCTAGGATCATTTGTAACAAAATTTCCCTTCATCTGTTGTATAATCAAATCTGAATCCCCTAGAATTGAAACATTAGTTTCCCCTAGACCTTTGATGAGCTTGAGACCTAACAAAAGGGCTTCATACTCAGCCATATTGTTTGTACATCTGAAATTTAACCTGTATGCATGACCTTCAGCATGGTCATTTTGCATGTTGTGTGTCCAAACCCCTGCCCCTGCACCTAATTTGTTTACCGAGCCATCAAACTCTAAGTACCTTAAGATTTCTTGGTTATGATTAGTCTTGAGAGTTTTAGAAGCTTGTTCAGTGGTCAGATTTGGCTCTTGTAACTCATATGATATGTCATTTTCCTTTATTGCATTAATCACATCAACAATTTTTTGATCTTGGGGACTAGATTGTTCCTCTATGCTTTGTGTTTGTGCTACTTCTAGGAGTTTGACATCAGTTTTGGGACACATGCCAGCATTATATAAAATGAATGAATCCATATCGGAATGCATTGAATAGATGGGGAAGTTTTGGGGTTTTCCTTGACTGCTAACCACATATTTCATTAGTGTTTCCCGGTACAATCTCTTTGGTTGTCCAAAGACTGAAATAGTGGCATAGGACATGTCTAGTTGCAAAGATCCTTGGAGTTTTGCACCCCAAGATCTGGACAAAAGCATACCATACTTAGGTGGAATATCAGCTACCACCACATCCATCAAGATTGTCTTAGCTGGATATTGGACTAAAGATACACAAAGGTCTTTGATTAGGCCTAAACAACTAACTTGGCTGGAATCAAAGGAGAACAAGTCTTTGTATGGCTTTGTGATGTCTAGATCCAGTCTTTCCATCACAGATTTAGGCATTAGGTTATGGGAAGCTCCTGAATCAAACATAGCATTATGCAACACCTTGTCATGAATGTTTAAGCTGACATAGAATGGAGGAACTCCTCCATCTACCATTTTACCGTTGACTTCAGGACCGGAAATTAACTCTGGTTGATCATCAAGAACATTGACTGAATCCCTATTCTTTGGTATCTGGAGTGACCTATTGATTTTCTCTCTGTACACTTCATGTTTAGCCAATTCAGAGAGAGGAACAGCTATTTTCAGCTTGCCAATTTCTATTTCTAAGTTAAAAGGTTTTTCTATCTGAATTTTTGTGTTGTAACCAGCAATGTTTTCCTTCTTTGCTGTATTTTTAGCAACCTTTTCTTCATCATGAGTGCGGTTTTGAACCAAATCTATTTTAAAATTATTTTCAGGAGTGCTATTTGAATTTTCTTTTGAGGGAAAGGATGTGAATGGCTGACATTTTGAGGGTTGTACATCTGATATGTCTTCCACAGTTACTTCCTTTGGGTCTGAGTCTGTTTTATCAGAGGGTTCTGTTAGGGCAGCTTTGTCTTTTGTTTTCTTTGGCTGCTTGGTATCCTTCAGCTTGGTAGGTTCAGGCACGTCTATGGTTCTACTTCTTAATTTGTAATGTTTATGAACCTCATAGACTGTTGCATCATAGCCTTCTCTAAAATCGAATGACTCTCCGAACTTGGTTTGAAATTGATTGATATTATGAGATTCTTGGTCATCTTGGGTTAGGAAAATTTGTTGCTCACTGTTCAATCCCATTAGATTGATTTGGGTGTCCTCAGTTGGTTCACTAGATGTTGATGTTTCGGCATAGTTCTCTTGAAATGGAGGTCTGATGTTCTGGTCAGGGCCAGCCCTTCCAACATTTGGATTTTGATTTTTTCTAAAGTTTGGGTTTCTTGCAGTGTTACTTGTTTGACCTTCCCATGATGGCTTCCTTTCATTGGTTTCCACTCTATCTCCAAGTCTGTCCATACCTTTGATGATTGCATCAAGTTTTTGTTCAAATGTTGAAGGCTCTTCTTTGAAAGTTGTTCTTCTTTCAGCTCTTGCCCAATTTCGTTTAGCAATCAGGTTTGCTTGCACACTAACAGCTATGTTCTGCATGTTTGCTAAGCTTGGAGGGGCTCTTTCCCTCAGTTGATATGCCATGTTAGAATCAAATCCATCAGGGAATTTTATCAAGGCCAAGTCAGGTGGAGGTTTAAGGTTTTAAGGAATAGCATTGTACACATTGTTGAATATAGTACAATAGTCTAGGACAGTTTCTTGTGGGCCTCTTTTTATACTGTCATACTCTGATAAGATATGCAATGGATCTTCCTTCTTTTCCCATCTGTTGAGGAAGGTTTGGTAAAGGGCATCCGGATTAGCAATGGTATTTGCACCAAGTGCCCTAAACCAGGTCCTTACTTCACCGGTTAGACTTTGGACAAAAATTTTCATTCTCACATCATCATCATCAATTTCATAATTCTCAAAATAATATTGCATTTTCTTAGTGTGTTGTAGGGCTGTATAAGAACCAGTACCATCAAAATATGTGATCTTACTTTGATAATCCTGAGGCATAGCCCCTGGATTTCCAGGCAACTGTAGAGGAGCATATCGGTTTGCCATATTTACAGGGACAAATTGGACAACAGGAAGAAATAAAACAGCTAGAACAATAGGGACGGAGGTAGAAATATGTGCAGTGGATGGGGGAAGTGGAGAAGGTGCTTTGAGAGGTGGATGAAGAACTAGGAGAAGTAACAGAAATGTGAGGATGGACTGACGCTTTAGCAGGAGTTTGGATATAGTTCTGTTGAATTATTTCAAGACTTGAATCGGCAAAATCTTCTTGAGCTTCTTGTTTCCTAAGGGTCTTAGGGATCAAGTTGGGATTTTCAAAAACAGCTGGAGGGTCTGGGTCAGGGTTTGACCTGGTGTACCGAGTTTTCTTCTTTGGAGCCAGCTTCTCAACTTGTTTTTTGGTATTTTCTGGGAATGCTTTAAGATCACAGTTTTTCACAATATTCTACAAGAGTTTCTTTGAAATATAGGAGGCTTTGGGCTTTCCTTTGAATATGTTTAAAATAGGGAAACTGATCAAATCTTTGGAACAGTTGTTAAGAGCCTAAAACTATACTGGAGATAGACTGAAGCAGCTTTTATTTACTCCTGTAAATGCAGAGCAAAGACAGTTTCAAAGGCTACCTGGCTAAATTCAGGCTCCATCTGCAGCTTTAGAAAATAAACAGCAGTTACAAATAGTCGTTCGATTCCCCAGCGGAGTCGCCAATGATGTTATCACTCAGGTTGTTCCCTGCCTCCTAAAGGGAATATGGCTGAGGTAACCACTAACCAATCTTTTAGCTGCAGGTCCTAGCCTACCTGCAAGCAGAGAGGGCTCTCTCTATGTAATTTAGCTTTGTTTTGAAATATTTTAGGCTAGTTATGATGTACAGGGTTTTGCTTTAATTTGGTTGGATGGTGATATCAAATAGATCTGGGATGCAAGTCTAAAACAATCTTTTCCCTTGGGAAATGGATTCAATGATGGTGTACTGCTGAAAATGTTTCTTGGGGAATGGTAATGCTACAAAGAAAGACAGGCAGTCTAGGAACAATTTTCAAATCTGGAGATTGAGGGAATGAAGTCAGGAAATGAAAGGCAATCAAGAATCTTTCATTATGCTGGCAGAGGGAAAGTGTATGAATATTATCCAGGAGCATTTAAGAATTCCTAAATAGTATTCAAAATGAAGGAATTAGTGGAAACAGGAGCAGTTAAGAATTCATGTTTATGACTAAATCTGAAGAAAACATAATTAATAGAAAAGATTGAACACAGAGTGTATTTAAACAAATTCTGGGCTATTCTTCTTCTCTATTACCAAGATTATGAAACACATATGAAATTTGAAAACGCAAAAGACATAAAACACAGTTTAGAATAACTTATTGTTCCATAGAATGACACAGGAATTCTATAGCAGGTCCCAAAGCATCAGATACACATTCAGACGGTCAGCAACAGTCAACTTTCAACATCCTTTTGTATTAAACAGTCTCAAAATTACAACGCAGTCCATAGAGAAAATCACCAACCCCAAATACATTCTATGGGGAGGTATTTATACAAAAATGATATACAAAATATCTTGTAGATAAGTCTTCATGCAATAAATTTCTTCACCAACTCTTCAAAAGAAGTAAGTGAAAGAAATAAATGTTGTAGTAACTGTTGGTGTGCTAGTTGTCCAATTTGTCAGAGATATTTGACATTCTAGACTGAATGAGGTAGTTGGAGCTGCATCTTTGTTCTGCGTTTTCTATGTTTGATGTCCTGTTGTCTTTGCTGTCATTAGTGCTCGGTTTTGTCATTAATATGCCGCAGTCATAACTTGGCTTCTTCTATTAATGAGATGCAGTCATAATTTGACCCTTTCTTTCTGCTGTTTTTACTCTTTAACAGTTGACCCGTGTATCCAAATTTGTTGACCTGTAGCTGGTTAAAAATCTGAAGCTGATCAAAAGAGGGAAAAGGACCGAAATTACCTTGGTAAAATCTCCAGCATTGCCTGCCACCAATCCTCTGTAGGCAGCTAATGTCTTTGTATCTTTATGAGTGTTTCATCAGCTTCAGTGTATCTATAAAAGTTGGGCTGGACCTCAAACAGGTGATTTATCTCATGTTCAATGTAAAATAGATTCTCTAACTTGTCATAAAGATTCTCTCCAGAGGGAGGCCCTATTTCTTCTGAGGTACTTGAGGATGTTGTAATCTGATTTGAAACATAGTTATTCATCCTGGTAGTATATTGTTCACGGGTCAGCAGTCTCCCAGCGCTGGTTAATAAACTGGGTAATCCTCTGCTCTGCAATGTTGCAAGCTTTAACTTGAAATCATCTATTTCTGCCTGCATTTTCTGGCACTTTCTTTCTAGAGTTTGCACAAAATTTCTTAGGGTCAGCACCTTTTTCGCTGTCATAATAGTATTTGTCCTGCTACTGATGTCTAATGCTGCCAACTCCTCTTTGGTATGAGTGTTCAGTAAGTGAATCATTCTATTGGCCTGCTCAAGCATATTTCCCAATGCTACTCTAGCCCTTTGAGTCTCAAATTGAGCCAGGCCTATCAATTCTATTTGTTCATGTATGGCCTGAATCGATCGCCATTGGTCAGTCATTGACTGGCCAATTTTGGCCCACAAAATCTTCTTGATTTCAACCAGAGTTTTGTCTAAAGTAAGCTCCTTCTCTAAGGCTTTTATTTTGTTGTCCAAGACTTTTATTTCTCTTTGTTTCTTAGCCACTATCATCTTGGACTCATCATAGCTTGCCTCCAGCTTGGCCAACTTTTCTTTGGCCTCTTTCACCTCTGTCACCTGAACTTCTAGCTCTTTGACTGCTTTCATCATTTCTTCCAAACTCATTCTATATTCTGGTGCTGTTGTTGTTGCTGCTGTAGCATCTATAGTTGTTGTGGTTGTTGTGGATGTTGGGATAACAGGAGGGATTGTTGTTGCTTGTGTGGGAGGAACAGTGCCAACAGTTGGAGCTGTTTGAGGTGGCTGGGAGGTCGACTCTCCCTGCTTGCCTTGCAATGCTTTCTCCAACTCTTGCTCCATTTGAATAATTCTTTGATTCATCTTCATTAACAGGTCCATAGTATCTTCTCCTTCCTTTTCTTGTACAAGTTCTGCAGTTTGAGGGTGCATAGTTGAAGGCAGCCTCAACTGTTTTTTTAGTGCAGCAATATCTTCTTCTTTTTTCTTTATAAGGGTCATGATGCCTTTGGCATCTTTCTTAGGATCATGCCCTAGTTCCATAATAATCTCCTCCAATGTCTTTATTCTGTTATCTTTGGCCGAGGAAGACATTCTCTCTAAATCCAACTGAGTATTTGTATTTTTCAATGATTCCTTCAGTTGATGGGCCAGCATAGCCTTGTCTGCTAGAGTGGCATAGACCATTTCCCCTGTTTGCTTCTGTAGCTCAATTTGGTCCATGGGGTGTATTTCCGTGGAGAGGACCTCTAAGTTGGTCTTTATATAGTCTGCAGCTGTCTGTGGCTGTGGTATCTTAGGCTTGAAATGACTTAGAATCATTTTCTCCTCCTTAAAGTCATAAGCTTACATTAATCTCTGTTGTTTGGAGGGTGTTGTCTTGAGGAATTGATCATATAGTTGTACTCTTAACACCTCATTTTGGGCCTTGATTTCCATGAAAGTTCCTTTAATGCCAGGCAGTTGCTTGCTTTGCTGCCTTGAGGAAGACACTTCCATACCATGTTGCCTCTCTTGCTCTTGCTGGAATGAGCTAGTAGGTGTCTGCTGGCTAGTTTCTCCTTCCCTCCTCGGGCTCTCTATGACTTCTTCACTAATTTCCTCCTCAACTTGAGGATCAAATCTCTATCTTTTGGCTTCTGGTTGCTGTGTTGAGCAACTAGCAACTGTAGTCTCTTCTCCGTCCTGTTTCTTGCCTCTTTCCTCGTTAACGGGAGTCTGTAATGCTGGAACCTATGGTGCCTCAGTCTGCTGTGGAGGGGCTTGCCCTTGACTCTGCTCCTTTGAGGTAGTAGGCTGTTTTGTCACTGTTTCTTGCTCTGCATCCATTACCTCCTTTCCTTTGGTTGTACCTGTTGCTGATGTAGACCTTTGTTGGGCAACTTGTGGAGCTGCAGCGGTTGATGTGCCCTCTCCAACTTGTTGTGGCGGTTTGAATGTTACCTGCTCAAAAGAATTCAAGTCAAGAGTTTTTTCCAAATCTTTGACATTTCGCTCCATTATTTCTTCTTGGGTGAATTCTTCAACTAGTGTACCTTGCACCCACTCATCTTGATTAGCAAATTGTTCAATCTGTGGGATTTTACAATGTTCATAGGCTGACAGCCTATATTTTATTTTTCTAGCATTGATAAAGCCATCTGGGTCATAAGGGACCCACCAAAAACTCCTTTTCAACTTGAGTTTCTCCCCCAATATTTGATCAGCATCTTGCCAACCTTCTTTCTTGTTCATGACAAAGGGGCCTAGTTGGTCTTTGAATTTCAGACGAGCCTTTTTCTTGGCACTATGAAAATGAGTTAAATCTGAATTGATGAGTTGCCTGTAATATTCCAAGGCAAACAATCTCATTGGTACATATCTTGGCAGCCTATAGGGACAGAGCTCACAGCCATAGATCCTAATGACAGTGTGATTATGGTAAAAGTACCAATCACCTATTTTGTATTTCTTTGAAAGCTACAATATTTTCTGCATGTCATAGGATAACCTAGCAGGAGGAGTTCTCATCAGGAGACAAGAGACTGGATAGACAAACAAGTCAATGAACTCAGAGTAAGAGTAGGGTGAGTTGCGGACTTCATGAAAGATTGAGGTCCAAAAAATCACAGATCTCTTTTCTCCTTTTGAGTCCAATCTTTTGATGGGGCATTGGAAGCAATCTGGCTGATAATACATGAATAGATGATAAATGTATGATGAGTATTTGAAGACTCCCTCCCTATCCAATTTCAGCAGTTGGTCATGAATTTTGTTGGAAATGAATTTGGCATAATTGTACTTGACAGTAGGGGACTGTCCTGGGCTAAATGCAGACAGCAATACTAACACAATTTCATCAATGTGCTCAGTTGTTTTGAAACCTAGAACATAGGATATCATGTCTACCAATAGTTTTCCCACTTCATTAAAGAACACATAAAGAAAAGGAGGTGGCTCTATAGGCTGGCGGTCTGCTCTCATGAATACTTTGGAAATTCAGGCTATCTCAGAGCTGGAGAGTTTAGGACCTTCATCAAGCAGGAATTTCATAGAGAGAGGGACCAGAAGCTGAGTTTTCTTGAAGTTTAGCATTTGGTTGATTGAGTCAGGAGTTGTTTCGAAGAGGGTGCTCCCAGATGGAGACTTGACTGTGCTTTGAGTTGGGTCATAGTTTTCACAGTAGAGGCGAATAATTTCAGGGAAGACATTGACAGAAGGGAGAAAGCAGATGGGCAAGTTTGATTCCCAAATGCCATAAATGTCACTATTGTTCAGGTAACTGTTCCTCAGCTGACAGAAGGTCTGCAAGTGGTTTCTGTCACCAACCAGGTCTTGAATTAGGTGGTCCCTATCAGCCAAAGGCAATTCTTCAAGTTCCTTGTGAGGTGCTTTGAGAGGAGTGATGTTCAAGGCTGCTGGAGTGGCCATATTGAATGCTCTGTGTCTGTAATCTGAAATTTGGATTGGTATAACAACTGAACAGTGAAGATTCCCTCTGAAGCTTTGTCAGGGAGCTGTAGAATGAGCTTAGATATACAACTGGCCTTCACTGTGTATAGCTTAAGGTAAAACAACAAATTTGCAGAATTTAGACAAATTTTTGAATGAATTCGCTGACCTCATAGACTCTGTGAGTAAGCTGCAGAGGGAATGGGATTGATTTTTAACCAAACAAGCAAAATTTTGCAGAGGATTTTGACAAAGGGACTTTATGCATGGGCAGTTTGGAGACTCTGCCGACGGAGACGAGCTTAAAACGTATTTTAATGGTGGAATTTGCAGAGGAGGGCCAGTTTGTCAGGTTGCTTTGGCTCAATAACTCACACAGTGCATACGAGGTGGTGATGGATAGGCAGGAGCACTTCTGGATTTAAATTATGGATCTTTAGGCAATTTCAACAGCAAATTTTGGAAAAAACAGGGTTTTCGGGCAAAAAATGGGTAAATAGTTAGCAGGGTTGCCTCAAGCTATGGAGTCGAGCTATGGAGTCGGATTCGTAAGGTGATGAACTGTGCAGGTCAGTGGCCGATTTGAACGTAAAATCGCATGCAAGCAGCTCCACAGGCGCAACAATAGAAAACAAACAAAATAGTTGTTTTCACGACTTTTTATTGAATTTTGGACATTTTAGCGCTTTTGGCGCTTTTCGGGGATGACGTCATCATGACGTATTTTGGCGCATAGTGAGTACAGAAGATGACGTGGCAGTTGACGTGTATGGTGATGTGGCGGATGACACGTTGGCGGGGTGGTGATGTCAGCGTATGATGTGGCAGTACTGCAGAGGAGCGGGGGGCCGACGTGTACGTGACGTCATATGGTGACAGGGAGCTGACGTCATCGAGCAGGTGGCGGGCGGTTTCCGGTTTTCCCCGCACCGCTTTTGGCCCAGGGTGGTATTGCAGAGGGGGGCTCCGATCACATCGGGAGATTGACGTGTGGCGAGGGTACGACAGCAATACCGCCCATCCCCCGGACGCTAGTCTTCGGCGGATAAGGGGCTCCGATATGGCCACCAACCATTGGATCGCGGTAGGGGTGATTTTAGGGGCGAATGTTCGCCCTTTGGCAAAATTAAGGGGTTTTAAATTTTTAGTGGGCGAAAATTTTGTATCATAGTACATTTTTACAAATCACCTCAAATAGCCCACCTTATTTTAAGGGAGAGGGTAAAAAAGGTAAATTTAGCCCTTGAAATTAGGAGTTACAACCTTCCATTCGCCCATTTTCAAGAATAGCTTTTATTTAAGTGAATCCATTCGTCCATTTTCAAGCATAGGTTTTATTTAAGTGAATCCTATGGGCCAAAGGCCCAAATACCATATTTATAAAAGAGGTATGGTAAATTAATAAAAATATAAATAAATAAGAGGTACGGTAAATAAATAAAGCATTTTTTATATTTACTCCATAAGTCATCTTATATACATGCAAGGGTGTAAACAAATAAAAATATAAGTAAAGTGGAGGTATGGTAAATAAATAAAACGTCTTTTTATACTTACTCAAAAGGTATGGTAAATAAATAAAAATATAAATAAACTAGACGCATGGTAAATAAATAAAACCTCTTTTTATATTTAGTCCATAACCCTCGTTCTATTTATGAAGGCTCAAGAAATAGGTTTTATTTAAGTGAATCCTATAGGCCAAATACCATATTTGTAAAAGAGGTATGGTAAATTAATAAAAATATAAATAAGCGAGAGGTATGGTAAACAAATAAAACATTTTTTGATATTTACTCCATAAGTCACCTTGTATTTATGAATGGTATGGTAAATTAATAAAAATATAAATAAATGAGAGGTATGGTAAAAAAATAAAACATTTTTTTATATTTACACCATAAGTCACCTTATATTTATACTATGGGACAAATACCATGGACTAGATTGTTATTAATACCATGCAAAAAAACATTATTAACCCTAATATTAGTATTAATAAAAATAAAAATGGCACATGGTATTGACCCATGGTATTCACCAAAATGGCACATGGTATTGACCCATGGTATTCACTTGGACTGTAGCCTATTTAAATGGGTGAATTAAACCAGCATAGATCCATCTTTACTTTGGATCTACTAACCCCCGAGAGGTATCAAATATCGTGATATGCAAACTAGCATAGTGATGAGCCCCAAAAATGTACAATTATTTGGGCTCATTCAACCTCCTAATTTGACTTAATCCACCATTCTCATTAGTTTATTGCATGTTTTTTATTATATTTATGTTAATAGAGTGAATTTGGTTAGTCATTATGCCAACAAGTCTAATGGGTGCTTTGTGTAGCCTTTTTGGTCAACTTGGAGACAAAATTGAAGGTCTTAATGAGCACTTGGCAGCCAAATTCGTGGGAGAACAAGCTAGAGGATTTGTAGGAAGGTGTCCCCTTCATTTATGGGCCCTTACCTCGAATTCTCCACCATCAGCTCGGAGTTCAAGGGCCACCGAATCAATCAGCACAAGGGCAGCCAAGCAAGTCAAGTAGGACTGCTGTTAACTCCAAGTTTTGGGCAGCCGAGTCCCTAAAGTTTAGGAGGACTGTTGGGTCCTCAATTTGTATAAATAAGAAGGTTTAGGGCCTCATTTTGGTTAGCCAGTTAGTCATTTTGTTAGCCAGTGGATGTTAGCTAGTTAGCCAGTAGATAGTAGCTAGTAGTTAGTCATTTCATAGCCTTTTTGTAATCATTTTGTAATTCAATTTGTATGCAATAGATTAGCTTTGCTTTCAGCTCATTCTCAAGCTCTCCTTGTGGACAGTTTTGATGTAACTCTTCATTCTTGATTAATAAATATGAATTCAGCTTTGCACCAGCTCTAAATCTCTCTTGGGAGGCTGTAGCTCTTGGGGTTGGGCCCATCTCAAGCGCCCAGTACCTCCCCGGTTTATCTTTATGTGTGTTTGCTGCGTTCTTAAAATAAAATCTGCTCTTTAGATCTTGCTTTGTTATTTTGGTTGTTTTTGTTGGTTAAAGTAGCTTTTTATGTTTGGGAATCGATTGGTAGGAGTTTTTCATGCATTTAGATCTTTCGGAATGTTCTTGCTCACGTGATGTACATGGTTCTCTTTCCAAACGAGGCTGTTGTTTATTCATTTCATTGACAGTTAGATTAAGTTAGCTAGGACTTAGTTTGTTTGCAAGAATTCATTGATTCGGTTGAATGTGCATTGTGCAGGGCATCTCTATCACTCACTCACATGGTCAAGCTTCATCAGAGCCATCTGATTCATCCCATATCTAGGCTTCTCGCTTCACACCCATCCTCTTGCCCACGTAACCCTACCTTCTTCTCCATTGTTGTCTCAACTACCTTAAAGCCAAATCAGCCTTCCACATATCATCTCACCACTCCATCCATCAGTTCCTGGGTCACTTCAGACCCCCATCCTAACTCCATAACCGTCCATGCATCTTCCATCAATCACCCATCCTCAAAAATCCCATTTCGAAACATCCTGTAGAAGAATTACAGAACATCCTGTAGAAACCCCTGCAGACTTCCTGTAGAAGTTCATAAACACGGTTGCATGGCATCCAGACTTTGTGAAACTCTGAGAAAGAATGTTAGGGATCCCTTAGACCCTCTCTTTACCATCCCAACCTTTCCCAAAGCATTTCATCCCTTGATCCATCCCTGCACAGTGGAAAACTAGTTAAAAGCACATGTATGATAATTCTAATAACTTAATCAAAAATACAAAAAGATGTTTTCTTCAGATAGTGATAACTTAGACCCATGCATTTTACCTTCTTAGAAGTAATGGCATCTCTTTCGGTAGTTTGCATGCTCTCCTTTGCATCGGTAGGACTAGCTGGTAGAATTAGGGTTTGCTAGGGTTTGTGTTTCTTTTTGGCTTTCAGTTTCTTTCCGCAAGTAGATTAGCTTCCTTTGAGTTAGCTTTCATCCATCAGTTAAAAAGCTTCTTCTAAGAGCTCATAGAAGTTGGCTTGAGCCCCTAGCGGACTTGTGCCAGCTGACCAAGTGACAGTGGCGGCAAGAGCTAGTACTTGTGCATACAGCACCGTCGCTTCCAAGTTTGTTACGAACTACCGGGTTGATAAAATTAAAGAAGGGAGTTCCAAGAGTTGCAACATTATTGCTGCAATACTGGAGCCCACCACATAGAGTGAAAAAATATTTAATCCGATAAAGAGTAAAAATGGATGTTTTAATTTAATGTATGCTAAACATTTTAGCTTAGTTAAAATAAAAATCAACTATTAATTTTATTAATTTTTATAAATTACTAATAGTAATTTTTAAGCTCCAGGTTTATGATAACCCATGGTATTGACCCATGGTATTCATGTGAGCATAGACTATTTAAAGGGGAAATTCTATCTTAGATCCATCTTAATTCTGGGTCTACCAAGTGCTCAGAGGGATAAATAGATTTCATCCCCCTAAGAGTGGTAGATGTGGAGTTAAGATGGATATAGGTTGGTTTTTATGATAATGAAGACATTAAATAGACTTAGGAAATTATATTGTAAAAACATCTTAAGGTGAATGGTTAAAGCATAGACATTGGACAAGTATATTTGTATACTTCTATTTTAAATTGAAACAAATCTAGGGCTAAAAGGAATGGATTGATTGCACTAGTCATCCTTCTATAACTTTCCAACATATGCTGGAGTAAACAGATTGTAATTTGGGTAATTTTTCTAATTGCAAACAGGAACATACTTGTGTATTGGCAGGGTGGTTACGAGGTCCCTAGAAGTGGAGTAAACAGATTGTAATTTGGGTAATTTTTCTAATTGCAAACAGGAACATACTTGTGTATTGGCAGGGTGGTTACGAGGTCCCTAGAAGTGATGAATTTGAATTTTTCTTGGTTTTATATATAGCATTAGGTTTCTTCTCATGCTTTGTGTGAATGGCACGGGTGAATTTTATCCTACACCCACTAGGTTATCGATATGTAATTTCGGTAATTTTGATTTCAAAAGATATTTTAAAGAAATGCAATGATTTCATTTGTGTATTCAATAAACACGTGATTTTATAATTGAGTAAAATATTCGCCATGTCTGGTGAGAGATTCGCCAAAAAATTATATATACATATCATATTATTGATAAAATCACCTTCCATTTTTCCTATATACCATGGAGATTCGCCCATTTATTATACACGTAAATTTGGGGGGGTTCTTAAAATTTTCCCTGGATCGCAGGCGGTGGATCGGACAGCGAATGGAAAGTGATGAGTGGCGAGCAACTTTAGCGCGGGACCCGCAAAACATTATAATATTGTTTGTTAATGAGGAGAGTTTCAATACTTTGGAAAAATTGGTTATATGTTTTGAACAGGTGCAAAGCGTTTAGGCAGGGGGTTAATATAGTTATTAATCTAACCAAATGTTAGATTAATCCTAATCAATTTGGACGCGGAAGGGCTAATACAAGTCCCAAATGGACTTTAGTATTTCCCAAACTTAGGTTATATAGCTATAATGCTATGGGGTAGGGATATTTAGTATTTTTTGGGGTTTTTATATAGTTTTTTGTAGAATAGGGGTAGGAAAATGTTTGAGGGAGCTAAATAATAGAGTTAGAGGTTAGTATGACTTTGTGGACTGAAACTGCATGAATAAATGCTAAGTTTATAGAGTGAAACTTAGGCATAGGGAAATGAAAGGAGTTTGGAATGATGATTTTTACACAAGAAATGTGGCTTCTTACAACCAAGTAAACTCAGAGTTCAACTTAACATTTCTCCTAGAATGAAGTGAAACAGGACTATTGGGCAGATCCCAAGGTCCTTGAGGGGATGTTAATAAATGATTTCTAGGGGAATGAAAGGGGAAATTAGTCATGATTCCACTGTTATGCAACCAAACAACTACCATGGTACCAATGTCATTGATGAGATGAGTCTTTCTTGACAAGACAAAAGTGATCATAACCTTGTTTCTGCAACCTCAAACTACCTACCCAACCTAATATACCTAGCATTTTTTCCTCATTTTGATTGGGTGCATTTGAACTTGCAAACCATGATATAACTCTTTTCTTTTGACTGCCCTCCTATCTAAATCTACCCTTATCTCTTCCAAGAGCCCAGATTAAGCAGTTGGGCTCCTTATTTTCTCTGCCTATTTACTCATCTGCCAAGCTTGAACTGTTTGGACAGATATTCATTCTCTATTCTACAATAGCAAATTTAAATATGGAGTGGTCCAGATTGAACTGTTGGGCCATCCATCAAGTGTGATAAACAACAATATTTGCACATTGTGAACTTGCAACTGAGATAGCAGTGGCATTTTGACTGGCCACTTTCCTGGTCTTTTGGTTTGGGGTTCATTTCTTATTATTTTTTCTGACCAATTCGCTCTTTTTTCCCTTTGATTATTCTTTTATGGCATACCCTCTTTTCATTTTTTAATATTGTTCTTTTGTTTACAAAATATGGAACCTTTGTATTTGGCTCTTCCACTGTGAATCATGAAAAATGAAACCTATTGGTATAGGAACCTAACAAACGGCTTAAAAATAAGCCTCTTCGAGGGAACAACCTCCTTTACATTACACAAATGAACAATTCTTGGATGATACAAATGACAATACCTCCTTTCTATATATAGGAATCTAAGGGGTCATAATATAATCAGAGCCAACATAACAATAATAATGTAAGGGCACAATAATAACAATAGTGGGCTTCTATGGGGCACAATAATAACAATAAGGGGTTACACTAGTAGTATAGAGACCTAACACAATTTCATTAACATCTCATTATTGTCACAAGCATGACATTGTTTTGCACAAACGATCGCCGATTCGACAACTCACTTCACACACATGCATGTTGTTCCATTTTTTGAATCTTGCATTCACGATTTGCACGCACAATCATTCACTCTTGCTTACACTCAGTATCGCCATGCATTCACATCCCCATTTTCTTTCAGTTTCCCGTCAATGGGTCTAGACAACCTTGGCCCGGACCCTACCTCACCAAGACAAGATTGTGCAATCCTGAGAGGGAAGGCTTTGCCTTCCTCCCAGAAAATGTGCATTTCTACCTAGTGACTATCCTCCAGTCTTACATTGCGCAATTCTGAGAGGTAGTGACTGCTAGACCAAAAAATTGCGCAATGCAGTCACTGGGCTTGCAACCCCTGCCAGCTAAAATTGCGCATTGCACAATTCCAATAGTCAACCAGCCTCCTAGTAGTCTAAAATACCTTTTGCGCAATTCCAGTAGCTAGTCTCCCAGCCTTCCGGGAAAAATTACGCAATCCTTGCCAGTCAATCCCCAGGTATGTTGCATGTCGTTCCTCAAGTTTTCTTTGGTTTTAGCTGACATATTTCTTTCCATGCATGTCGCCATGTCTCCAAATCTAGCAGGTGTTCATCCGCCTCTTAGCAATTCAGGATCAATGGCCTCCAAGAGAGCAGGATCAAAGGACACCGATGGAAGCGCAACTGGAGCAGCAGTTGAGTGAGTGTCTAAAATTTTCTCGATCTATGAAGACACCAAGTTGATTGTAGACAATGACATCATGTTGAAATGGCAAGAGGTCAACGATGCATTTGCAGGCACATTTGGGGAAGATCTCGAAGACCGCCAAGTCTATGTGAACAATCACAAGTCTTGCTTGTATAAAATTGCATGCAGGTATCCTGTGTTCCCATGCACAGACATGATACATTGGATCGTCTCACACACTGACCCCGAGACGATGACATTGAGCAATGTCAGCAGGACAAACATTGCTACCTTTAGGGCACAGGATTATGGACAAATGTACCATAAGTCAAAGCTAGTGATCACCCTGGAGACACCCTTAAGCATACCCAACAGCAATGCCAACTTTAGGATGACACCTAACTAGGTTTACAAGATGAAGATACTGCGAAAAGTGTATCAATACTTGGTCATATTTTCATGTTGCCTGTATGGCCGAGAGAACATGGAAACCTTCCCGCGGAGTTGGTTGATCGCGTTGTATCAACTGGCGAGTGAAGGCAAAGCACGCAACTGTTCCAACATGTTGGGTCACAGGCTGAAGGAACAGGTAGCAAGAGCTTGGCAGCCACCCAGAGGTTAGCAAGAAGAAATCTACATGTTTGCTTACATCTTGGATGCAATCTATGCCCATTAGGAGTTTCTAGGCTTGATGTGGGAATGGACATCGGTGAAGACCTCTGTGAACACTTATTGTGAAATGTTTTTCAAATGCAGTTTCAGAGGAGTTATCACACAATTGTTAGATCATTTTTTCGCCCCGCTGTACAAGATGATATTTGAGCAGGATCCACCTTGCATGTCGAAGGTAACAATGGAGGCATTGATCGACATAGAGGATTGGTATGCCTCACTATTTGACACTTTCATACAGATGTACAACGCAGAGATGCCTCTGCATGTTCTACCGAAGTTTCCCTTGGACAAGCTTGTCATGCAAGAGGTATCATACAACATCTCGACAGGGTTATCAGCTAGGCTACATCAGTGAAAGATCACTGTGTGAGAGTACAATTTCAGTGGATCCACAGGGCATGTCATTGGGCGGAGGAGGACCCATGGAGATATTGTTACATCTTCTCCAAGCCCAATGAACCAGTTGACATCGCTGTGGAATGGTTAGCGAAGCAGCGTGAAGTAGCATCCAGGAGAGTACCAGTAGTAGCAGTAGCAGCAACAGAGGTAAACATACTAGCGCAGGACAAAGGCAAGAGGAAGGTTGTTGACAACGCAGAGGCAGAGCAAAGCTGCAAGTTCCGAGAAAAACCACTTGTGCAGAAATAATCTTTGGCAATAGAGGCAAAGACGCAATAGCACGACAAGAGGAACGCGTAAAGGCAGAGAGAAAATTAGAGAATGGAGGAAACATAGAAGGAGTTACATGAGTTGAAGGAGAAACTCCAGAAGGAATAGGAGCTGCGTAGATAGGAGAAGGAAGCACAGCAAGGAAAGGTACATCAGGGGGTGAAACATGTACAGACAGATAAAACTGCACAGATACAGGTAGTTGACTCATCCAAACAATTGGCACCAAGCAGAAAGGGTGAGCAATCGCAGGATCAGGACTTTGCTTAAGAGATTGAACAAGCACTTAAGAACATGGATATAAACATGGACCAACAGGATTTAGAGTAAGACATCGACCTCATGCCTTACCACCAAGATGTTGACACACCAGCTTCACCGAATCCAGAACCGAAGCAAGTCCCAAGAGACCAAGGAGACATTGAAATATTTGGAGACAATCCGGAGGGAGAGATGCACAACATCTCATTCGATGAGTCCCAACATAGAGTTTTGTAATCTCGCAGAGTGTCAACTCCGAATGATCACACATCTCCTGCACAGTTTGAGGAACGAGTGATCGTGTCTGATGTGCGCAAGCATCCAACAGCATTAGCCGATGCTATCAAGAGCATATGCTGAAGCCACTAGCTCGAGTGTTCACTTCCTGATAGCAGAGAACGAGTGAATGGCTAAGGAGTTACAGACGGCCAAGCAGGGAGGAGAACTGGTTACAGCATCCGCCCAAGCAGAGTTGAAGAAGGCAATACTGGATGAAGTATTGTCCCTTGACACAGTCATGCGGGCATTGTATTCCAAGTTTGGTACCATGCATAAGGCAGTTGTCCATCTCAATAGTTGGTAGTAGTGATGTGCTAGGAGAGCACATATCTTATCGAATGTGCATGTTGTTGTTGATTACATGCAAACATGGATAATGAGATACAAGGGAGCCTTGTTACACTTGCCCAAGATGATGAAGCCTAGAGCGGTCGAGCTGAAGGCACACATCTGGAGTCAGATATGGAACTATGAAGATCTCCTGCAACTCATCACTAGTCTACAGGCTTCCCATGCACGGGTATTCAGGAGTATGGATGTTGGTGTGCACGCACACACGATCCCATCTATTGTGACACTCACCCAAAAAAGACAAAGGCACAATTCCGACTAGAGCTTGACTCGTACTTTGAAGAGTTGATGCGCATAGCCACCAGTGCAGACTTGATGATCAGTGTAGACACCATTCATCAATATGTCACTGGTCCAGCCGCACTCAAGAAAATGATGTGCATGTTATCAGATGAGTTAGACAAAGGAGCTTGAGCAGTGTACCCAGATGCTATGGAGGAAAGAGTTCATTTCCAGAAAGATGTCACCACAAAGTACACAAACACCATCACGGACTACCAAGCATTGCATCAGTTCACCACTGTCGACCATCGTGAGGATGTCGAAGAGCTGGTCTTCCCATAGTTTTATGAGTCATAGTGATGCCTTATATGGCTTGCTCAAGCATATTTTGTCCCACATGGGTACATGTGTAGATTGTATGTGATGTCTTGTCAAGTGGAATTTCAAGTGTTGATAGTGGACGCAATAGTCATAGAGTACATGAAGAGTCATGAGGATAGGTGAACAGTCACAAAGGGGAATGTCAAGCTCCACTCCACCCTTTGCTATATATAGTCCCTCATAACTCATTGTAAAGTTTTTTGGTCAGCCAAGCTTCCAATAGGAGTATCTTAGAGAGAGCTTGGACAGTATTTTAATGAGCCTTGGCTTCTCCACTATGCAGAGCTAGTATATCTCTTTGGAGGAGTAGGTGGTAGTGACTGTAACATTCTGCTATCGGAAATAGTGGTTGGTTATGGTTGTATTGTATGACTGTAATTTACACTTCTTAATATAACATAGCCATCATGTTTCATGCATATGTCATATTGTATTTCAGCTATCTTGTTTACTCTAAATGATATATGTATCTGTTTTCTTACGCATGCATGTGTAGCTATTTTCTGTATATGTATGTATGAATCTTACTGAAATGTGTTGTTGGTTTAACCATCACTTTGGATTGCTAGCTTACTTGCCTTCCATGTTGTGATGCATCTTTGCTCGTGTGTTCCCTTCTTAACTACGTGCTTTCACAGGTTTCCAAGGGGTGCACTCACCTCACCCTCCGTGTGTTAGAACCTCTCATGCACCTTCCTTGACTTGCTGCATATGTCACACCCTTGCTACCAACAGGGACATCTTACTTGCCTCTGTGCGAAACCGCGGTCAAGGCGATACTGTACGACCCATTGCTGGGACTCCTACACCAAACGGTTTGAGGTCTAGTTGGGACTTCTTATCGGGGAGATCCCCTGACATTTTGGTGGGTCCAACACCATAAACATCATGTCACTATTTATATGTTGTTATGCATACATTGTCATGGTTATATTTGTCGTGCATGAGGTCATGGTATGTGGTTGGCATGGCCATTCATGGTAATTGGATAATGGTTGAAAAAAGGTTTATGTGCTGATATGAGTATGATTTACATGTATTGTGTTAATCTGGTTGATCTTGCAGATGAGATATCCTCCCCTGAACTATAATGAGGTATGTTGATTATGTTATGCTTTGGTTTAAGCTAACATGGTATACTTGCAGGAAGAAGATCAAAGATGATTAGAAATATGGTAGACTACAATTCACGATACTCTCCCTATGGACCAGATGAGGAGCAAGGTGTTGGGAATTCATCATACATAACAAACACACTGAGAAGTTTGAAGTCATAAATAAGAAGTTGCAAAGTAGATAATGACATAATCATTCAGGCACAGGAGAAAAAAGCATAAGTTAATGAAGTAATCATTTAGAGTTTGTTAGAATTGGAGAGACAGGGACTGCTTAGAATCAACCATGGGCAGGAGGATAGGACTAATGGCGCATATGGTAGTAGGTCTCATGGTGGGCACAAGTCAAATACGGATGACCGATCAGAGATTACATGTTATTGAATACACTGGGCAGGAGGAGTGATTGACACAAGTTCTATTCTAGTTCTAGTTCTGATAGGTACCATGGTGATCATCGTTATCACCCTTATAAGAGGAGTCATGGAGATTTTTTTGGATGAGTTCAAGAAAGCTAAGCCACTTACCTTTGATGGGGATTTGAATAATTTGGAAGATGCAAAGGCATGGCTACTCAGGATTAAGAAGTTATCTAAGCTGTATGATTACACAGAGAATATAAAGGCCAAAATATCTATCTTCAGCCTCAAAGGGAAAGCAAACATCTAGTGGGACTATGTGAAGTAGGTCAGAGACATCAGGACAAAGGAGTTGAGTTGGCATGAATACAAGAAACTCTTCAAGAAGAAATAATGATTAGAGAGGTACTGCTACAAAAAAGCTAAGGAATTCTATGAGCTAAATATAGGGTTGATGACAGATGAGGAGTATATGACCAAATTCTTGGAGTTGTTGAGGTATGCACTATATATTAGGGATGAAAAAGACAAAGTTCAGAGATTTTTTAATGGATTTCCATTAACATTTAGGGATCAGATTGAGTATGATGAGCCTCAGTCGCTTGAAGAAGTCATTAGGAAATTGAAGCATTGTTATGAGCAATCAAAGTTTCACCAAGGTAAATGTCAACAAAAGTGAACAAGACTTCAGAATGTAGGAGAGAGAAAATATTTCACCTTACAAGAAGTTTAATGGGTCATAGCTTGGAGGGAAACAAAATAAAGGTGATGGTAAAGGATAGTTGTAGTGTTAGATATGTGGCAAGGAGCATCTCAAGAGTGATTGTCCGCAGAATCAAGGTGGTAGGCCTCAAATTTACCATGCACAGGAAGCACAAACACTTGTGGATGTTGGGCAGAGCATTCCACACATCTATATAACAATAGATAACAGGCAAGCGGATCACCAAATGTTTATTACCGAGATGGACTGTAAGTTTTTTTATCAAATTGTTTCTATTTTTATTAACCATAGATCTAAATATAGTTATATTAGTCCTGACTTGGTGGATAAGTGTGGTTTGAATAAACAAGTGAATGCAGAATATTGGTTAGTGCAGTTGGATACATGTAAAAAGAAGAGAGTTCATCATTGGGTAAGAGCTTGTGCATTCGATTTGAATGGTATACCTAACTCAACACATTTGAATGTACTGCCATTGGGATCATTTAATATTCTTTTTGGTATGGACTGGTTGTATCTTCACATGAATAAGGAAGATTTTTATGAAAAAGCTATCGATTGCTTGCATGACAATGGAGAACAGATGATCTTGCAGGGTAAGAAGAAGGCAACATCAGTTAGTATGGTGAAAACTATGCAAGCAAGGAGCAGTCGCAAAATATGGTGTGTGTTATTTGCAGTGCATATTTCTAGTGATAAAGGTAAGGATGTTGAGGATGCAAAAGTTATGAACAGGTACCCAATCTTGCAGCAGTTTCAGGATGTGTTCCTAGTAGAGATTTCATAATTTCCGCCTCACAGAGAAGTGGACTTCTCTATTAAGTTGGTACCAGGGGCACACCGACATCAAAGGCACCATATAGTATGAACACACCAAAGTTATTAGAGTTGAATTTGCAGTTGAAGGTGATTCTTAATAAGGGATACATTAGGCCAATTGTATTGCCTTGGGGTGCACCAGTGTTGTTTGTGAATAATATGGATGTTACTCTTAGGTTGTCCATTGATTACAGAAAATTGAACAAGGTGACCATCCAAAACAAGTATCTGTTGCCAAGGATTGATGACTTATTTGACTAGCTGAAGGGAGCAACAGTGTTCTCGAATATTGACTTGAGATCTGAATACCATCATATACACATTAAAGAAGAGGACATCTACAATATTGCTTTCCGGTATAGGTATGGGAATTATGAGTTTGATGTAGTTGAATTTGGTTTAACTAGTGCTCCAACTATTTTCATGTGCTTGATGAATAGTGTGTTGCGTCCTTATCTGGACAAGTTTGTCAATGTGTTTATTGATGATATATTGATATATTCTAAGAATGAGGAAGATTATGCTGAACACTTAGTAGCATTTTTAGATTTCTAAGAGAGCATAAGTTATATGCTAAGCTCAGTAAATACAGTTTCTTTCAGATTGAAGTACATTAATTGGGCCATGTGGTTTCCAAGGTATATCAGTAGATCTAGAGAGGATAGGAGCTATCATGGAGTGGGAAGCTCCTAGAAATGTGGATGAGGTAAGATCATTTATGGGGCTAGCAGGTTATTATAGGAGTTTCATCAAGAACTTATCTCGAATTGCATATCATATTACGTAACTGAAAAAGGTAAGGTTATAATTTTGAATGGACAAAGGAATGTGCAACCAATTTTGAAAAATTCAAAAGCAATTGTTGACAAATTCTCCAATTTTAAAGATCGCAGATCCATAAAAAGAGTTTGTGGTGTGTATAGATTCCTACAAGAGAGGACTTGGTGGAGTCTTAATGCAGGAAGGACAGGTAATGTGCTATGATTCATGGAAACTAAATGAGCATGAGCAGAATTATCCAACACATGATCTTGATTTGGCAGTGATCATCCATGCATTAAAGATGTGGTGACATTATCTTCTTAGCAGGAGGTTTGTATTGATGAGCAATAATAGTGGATTGAGATATTTGTTTGACCAACCGAAATCAGAATGCCATGCAAGCTAGATGGTTGGCCACAATTAGTGAGTTTGAATTTGAGATCAAGTACATTAAGGGGAATGAGAACAGGGTTGCAAATGCTCTTAGCAGGAGAGTACATGTGAATCACATAACTATGAGCTCCTATGGGATAGACTTACAAAATTGGATTTTGCAGGTAGGACAACAGGATGACAAGTATAGGGAGCTTATGCACAAGTTAGAACAGGGTATAGGTGAGCAGGATGTGTATTATCATCTTGTAGTAGATGGTTTGGTCAGATTTAGGAACAAGATCTATGTGCTGAATGATAGTGAGATCGAGAAGATTATCTTGTAATATTTTCATGCAAAACCGTATTCAGGTTGCCCATGATACCAGAAGACATTGACAATGGTGAAGAAGTTTTATTATTGTCTAAATTTGAAGAAAGAGGTGGTGGATTTTGTTGTGAGAAGCTTGGATTGTCAATGGGTAGAAACTTAATGTAAGCATCTAGGTGGATTACTACAACTGATTCTGATTCCAAAGTGGAAATGGGAGTTAATTTCCATGGATTTCATCACAGGTTTGCCGAGGACATCTAGACAACATTATTCCATCATGGTTTTGGTGGACAAGTTGAAAAAGGTAGTGCACTTCATTCCAATGAAGTCTATTTATTCAGCTAATGGTGTAGCACATGTCTTCATCAGATATGTAGTGAGGCTACATGGTGTTCCAAGGAATATTGTGTCAGACGGGGATGCTAAGTTCACTTCTAGATTCTCGAAGGAGTTATTTGCAGGTTTGGGTACGGAGTTGGCCTTCAACATCGCTTATCATCCACATACAGTGAGGGTCAATAGGATATTGGAGTACATGTTTAGGATGTATGTGATGCATCAATAATAGAGGTGGGAAGAGTATTTTACACTGGTTGAGTTTTCTTACAACAATGGCTATCAGGAGTCACTAAGGATGATTCTATTTGAGGCACTGTATGAGTAGAGTTGTAATACTCTCATCAGTTGGAGTGATCCAATGGACAAGATGTTGATAGGATTGGACATGTTAGTAGAGACGGAATAGGAAATGCATGCAATCAAGAAGAATCTGAAGGCATCATAGGATAGACAGAAAATTTATGCAGATCAGAAAAGAATGTTTAAGGATTTTTAGGTTTGGGAACAAGTATACTTGTGCATCAAGCCTAAGAAGAGCTCCTTGAGGATTGGATTGTGTGCCAAGTTGGCACCTTTATTTTGTGGAACTTTAAATATTCTTGAAAGCATTAGACCAATAGCCTATCGACCTGCACTACCTCTGTGAAAGTCCATGATGTTCTCCATGTGTCCTTGCTTAAGAGGTATGTTAAATATGTTCATCATGTGATTGAATGGTCTGTATTGTAGGTGGAGCCAAAAGGAGAATTCCATTCGTAGCCTCAGTGTATTTTGCAGAGAAAGATGCTCATTCTTTGGAACCGCGCAATCAAGCAGGTTAAATTATAGTCGAAGCACTTTGGGCCCGATAAAGCTACATGGGATATGGTTGATCAGATGTGGGCTATGTATCCTTCTCTATTCACTAATTAAGAGAATGTTTTTCTTATATGTTTTGGTGTGATGTTTTGGTATATATATAGATAGATAAGGGTGTCATTTCATTATGGTTGTCATGATGTTATGTTTATCATGTTGGTTTGCTTCTTAGCGGGTTTTTCATTGTAAATACTGCAACGTGTTAAGTTATAAAGCTCCATGGGCAGTATGTTTCACTTTTCATCAGTCTTGTTGGTTGTAACTATCATTGAATATCAAGGATGATGTTCCCCAAGGGGGAGGGTTCTGTAATAGCCCTGGTCAAAATCCTATGTAATAAAGTTAATAAAGGAAAAATAATAACCAAGGTCATGGGACACTTATTCCAATATGAATGTTGGGAAAAACATCCTAGTGTGGGTGTTCATTTAGTTTATTATGGCTAAGGAAATTGGCAAAGGAAAAGGCAAAGGATTTGGAAAGGAAAAGTGGAATTAATTGGTATTTTAGTTATGAAAACAATGGAAATTAGGAGAAAATGAAGGTGAAAGTTCACAGGTTGCATGTGAGGAGGGAAATAAAGGAAAATAATGGAAATTGAAGAAAATAGAGGCCTCATTAATAAAAAGTCTTCTGAGGATTAGTTCACAACCTTTTGTTAGTTCAATTTTGGATCTCCCTCTCTCTATTCTCTCTCTCTCATACTCTTGGGCACCTAGAGAATTATTGCAGCACTCTAGCATTAGAGGAAACAAGGAAAAGGAAAGACAAGGAAGCAAGAGGAAGAAAAAATCAAGCAAGGAAGAGTGAGATCAAGTAGATACAGTGGAAATACTTACAGGTATCGAGTTACATGTATGATTTCCTTAATAGTTTGGGTATGCATGGTACATGCATCTGTGTTTTGGTTCTATTGTTATCAATTACATGGGTTTTTCCAGGTGTGACAGTGTTTTTCAGCCTTTCCTTTCCATTTTCGGATAGCCACATGGTGTGATGGGGTTCTCTTGTTTTGGTTGAGCTAGGTTGTTGGATGGATTTGAGGCTAAGTGGGGTGGTCTAATGATTAATAACAAGGCCTAGGAATCCCTTGGCGAGATATATGGTAAATACTAGAGGGTGGAGACCTCGCAAAACTAGGAATCCCTGGACCGATAATGGCAGGATATGTAATAAAGCCGAGACGTGGAGACAGATAAATTCCTCGCAGTTTAGGTGGAGAGATACAAAGGCATCCATGCTTGTGTTAGGGCCTAGTGATCCTTAATGTTGGGTGTGAGTTATATTATTTCCATGACTAGGCCCCCATGTTCATTACGTTAGGCACAACAGGGGGGTCACAAGGGGGGTGGTAGCCCCCCTTGTCGAGGGCTTTGTAGGAGGGCAGTAGCCCCCTTGCACGGGGTATGGGTAGTGCCCCGGGAAAAAAAAAATTGACCCTATATTATGTGGGTGGACCTACCTATGGTTTTGTGCGTGGATTTTTCACATGGTTTTGGGCTTGATGGTTTTATTCCCATGGTATTTTGTAGATCTGATCAAGGGAACTACGATTATGTTCTAATCCAAGGTTAATGGATTGGGGTTTATAGATGCTTCAGAATGTATATATATGTATTGTAACATTGAAAGGAATATAATGAAAAATCAATCTGATAGTCCCAGTTTTGGGATCCAAGGGAAAATGTTTGTGTACATCTGTTTTATGTTTTATGCTCTTGCCATTATTTATTTTCTATTTTTAGAATTTTTATGTAGGTAATTTTTGTATGGGGATGAAACCTAGATTTGGTATTAGAGTTGTTTCAACTTCAAGGGGATGCCTTTTCTGCTGAGGGGTTTTGCTCGGGCCTGTAGTAGACCTTGTTCAGTGGGAGATGTGCGGAATCAATTCTTACGGTGAAAGAAGATGGTGAGCAGTGGAAAGATAGAGATAGAGAAATTTAATGTTCAGAGTTTTGAGTTGTGGAAACTCAAGATGGAGGATATGCTGGTGCATAAAGATCAATGGATCGCAGTAAATCCAGGTACTAAACCAACGACAATGTCAACTGAAGACTTGGTGAAGTTGGATCGAAAGGAAAAGAGCATAATACGGTTGTGTATCTCGGATTCATTATTGTTGAATGTATTAGGGGGATCTTCGGTGAAGGCTTTGTGGGACACGTTAGGGACTTTGTACCAATATAAGTCTCTGGTGAATAAACTGTTCCTACGGAAAAGGTTGTATAACCTGAGGATGAAGGATGGAGACTTGCAACAAAGCATCTAAATGCCTTTAATACTGTGGTAAGCCAATTTTTATCTGTTGATATAAAAATTTCAGATCAAGATAAATGCATTAGTTTGTTGTGTTCTCTACCAAATTCGTGGGATATTCTGGTTGTTACAATAGGTAGCAATGTGACTACCTTGCAGTTTGATGAAATAGTTTCATCCTTGCTGTCGGAGGAGATGAGATGGAAAAATATGGAGGGAAAAAATGGTGATGCCTTGTCTATATGAGGCCGATCCCAGAATAGAAACAAAAATAAATCCTTGAGTGGGAGACCTAAATCTAGAGGGAGATATAAATCTCTAGGAAAACATGTAAAGGTGTGTCGGAAATGCGGAATGGAAGGTCACTTCAAAAAGGACTATAGATCTAAATCTCTTGAGAAAGGAAAAGGATCTGATGATGCTCCTTTTGTAGAGGCGAAAACCACCTTAGATGAAGGTTTGGATGTGTACTTGGCTTCTTCTTCAAGTACACATGTATATCATGAGGCATGGTTGATTGACTTAGGTGCATCCTTTCACTTCACTCCCCACAAGGAGCGATTCTGTGAGTATGATAACTATGATGGTAGTGATGTCTCCTTAGGGGAGGACAGTAAGGCTAGAATCACTAGTCATGGAAAATTCAAGTTGAAGTTGCAATGTGGAAAGATTAGGACACTTTTGGGTGTTCTTGCATATTCTTGCATTGGTCGGAAATCTGAATTTTGTAAGGAAGTTGGATGATGCAGGTGTAAAAGTAATTTTCGAGAAAGATTATTGTAAGATGGTTCAAGAAGCACTAGCATTGATGTGGGGAGTTCGAATTGGAACTCTATACAAGCTCCAGGGTAGAAATATTTTTTATGGGTGCAACAGTTTTGTGGTTCCTGAAAGTGGAGCAAAAAATCTAGTGGTCTCTGGAGAAAAGACCATGCTATGGCATCAAAGGCTTGGACATATTGGAAGGAAGGGCCTTCGAATACTTCATGGTATTGATATGGTAGAATTTATGTCTAATTTATCTCTGGATTTTTATTTCTGTGAAAATTGTGTATATGGGAAGCAAAATCGGGTGAGTTTCCCCTCTGGTGCTAAGAGGGCGAAACAAATATTAGAGCTTGTGCACAATGATGTGTTTGGACCTATGTTTGTTCCATCACTTGGTAAGTCTGTGTACTATGTATCATTTATAGATGACTTCTCAAGGAATACATGCATATATTTCCTTAGGAAAAAATATGAATTCTTTGATTGATTTAAAGAATTTAAGGCTCTCATGGAAAACTAGACAGAGAAGAAGATACACGTGTTGAGGAAAGATAATAGTGGAGAGTTTTGCAAGAAGGAATTTGAAGAGTTCTCTAAGAAGTGTGGTATAACATGGTAGAACAATACTCCATACACACCTCAGAAAAATGGGGTTGCAGAAAGAAAGAACAAGACATTGATGGAAAAGGCAAGAAGCATGCTTAGTGGTGTCAGGTTAGGACAGTAATTCGAGGAAAAGTTGGAAGAGACTGCATGTTACCTAGTCAACATATCACCTTCATAAACATTGGAGGATAAGACTCCACAAGAGGTATGGAATGGTAAGAAACTCTCTCTTTCACATCTGCGGGTATTTGGATGTGATGCATATGTACATGTTCCAAAGGAGAAAAGAACCAAGTTGGATAGTAAATTTAAAAGGTGCATCTTTATTGGTTATAAGGATGGTTTAAAAGGTTATAAGCTTTGTAACCATAAACAAGGAAGGTTGTGTACACCTGAGATGTGGTGTTTAGAGAAGTGAAAGATGTTATTAAACATTAATTCCTACCAAAGGAACTTGAGAAGACAGAGTTTGAGCTAAAGGAGGAAGAATTTGACTCTACAGCAGAACAAGAAGTAGAAGATGAAGAGCCACAAACTCCAGCATTGAGAAGATCAGTTCGAGAAAGAAGGAAACCAGAAAGGCATAGTCCATTTTCTTTCTGTTCAAAATTTTCTTTATCTATTACTGATGAATATCCCAGAACTGTCAGGGAGGTAGTAAATTTAGAGGATGGAAAACTCTAGAAAGAGGCCATTGTTGATTAAATGGCATCTTTGCACAAAAATGAGGCTTGGGATCTGGTGGAGTTGTCGGCTAGAAGGAAACCCATTGGCAGAAAATGGGTGTTTAAGAACAAGATGAATGGTGAAGGCAAGGTGGAGAAATACCAAACTCGGTTGGTAGAAAAAGGTTATTCCCACATGCCGGGAATCGATTTTGGTGATATTTTTTCTCATCTTTTCAAGGTAGCTTATATTATATTACTTTTATCTGTTGCTACTTCTTTTGATTTTGAGGTAGAACAAGTGGATGTGAAGACAACATTTCTTCACGAGGATATGAAAGAAGGGATCTACATGAAGCAACCTGAAGGCTTTGCGGTGAAGGGTAAGAGATAACTGGTATGTAGATTAAAAAAGTCTTTCTATGGGTTAAAATGGTCACCAAGGATGTGGTATCAGAAATTTGATACATTTATGTGGGGACTTGGCTTCACCAGAATCAAACCGAATCACTGTATGTATTTAAATTAATTGGTGACCATGTTATTTATCTGGTCTTGTATGTGGATGATATGTTGTTGATTGGAAATGAGAAAGAAATTATCTAGGATTTGAAGACCCAATTGTCCTCCAAATTTGACATAAAGGATCTCGGTGCTACAAACTATATTTTGGGCATGGAAATTAAATGAGATCGGGCAAAGAGGAAGCTCTAGTTAAACTAGAGGAAGTATGACGAGACAATACTGCAGAGGTTTAATATGCAGGGTAGTAAACCGGTGAAGGTTCCTATTCCTATAAGTGTAAAGTTATATGTTGAACAGTGTACCATGACAAAAGAAGAGGAAGAGGATATGTCCCGTGTTCTATATGAAAGTGTAGTCGGTAGCCTAATATATGCAATGGTCTGTACTAGACCAGACATTGCACATGCATTGGGAGTATTGAGCAGGTTTATGTCAAAACCAGGGAAAGAGCATTGGACAACAGTTAAGAGGGTTTTCAAGTATTTGCGTGACACTAGTGATTATTGTCTGTGCTACCAAGAAATCCCAAGATTGGACAGAGTTTTGGGCATCTGTGGCTTTGTTGATGCAAACTAGGCTGGAGATCTAGATCAAAGAAGGCATACAAGTGGGTATGTGTTTAACGTATTTGGAGGTGCAGTTAGTTGGATAAGTAAGAGATAGTCTGTAGTGGAACTTTCAACTACAAGAGAAGAATACATGGTATCCACTCATGCAAGCAAGGAAGCAGTTTGGTTGCAGAGATTGTGTTCAAGTATGGGGTTAGAACAGTAAACTATAAGGATAAACTGTGATAGCCAAAGTGCAATTTTCTTGGCAAAGAACCATGATTATCATTCAAAGACAGAGCACATTGATGTTCAGTATCACTTTGTGAGGGATATGGTTGATGACAAAAGGGTGTTGCTGGTAAAGGTGGACACTTTGAAGAATACTTCAAATGCATTGACGAAGTTTGAGAGAATTGAGAATTTTTATTGGTGTACAGAAACAATGGGCGTTGTAAGGCTAGACCAATGACTAAGCTCTCATGTGGCCCCTTGTGGAAAGAAACAAAAAGTGGGAGAATGTTGCGTGTGTGTTATATTCTTTCCACAAATAGCCCCACACATGAGGGGGTGAGAGGACTCTATGTTCATTGTGTTGGGCGTAGCAGGGGGACGGTAGCCCCCCTACAAGGGGTCTGGAGCAGTGTTGTGGGAAATATTTTTGGACCCTATATTAGGTGGACAGTCCTACCTATGGTTTTGTGCATGGATTTCACACATTGTTCTGGGCATGATGGTTTTCTGCCCATGGTATTTTGTAGATCCGATCAAGGGAACTAAGGTTATGTTCTAATCCAGGGTTAATGGATTTGGGTTTATGGATGCTTCGACATGTATATATATGTATTGTAACATTGAAAGGAATATAATGAAAAATCAATCTAGTAGTCACGATTTTGGGATCCAGAGAAAAATCTATGTGTATATCTTTTTTATGTTTTATGCTCTCGCCATTTTTTATTTTCTATTTTTAGAATTTGTATGAAGGTAATTTTTGTATGGGGTTAAAATGTACACTTGATTGGTATATGGCAGGATTTTGGTAAAACCTAAGGTGTATGATCATTGTTTGGCCTAGGAATCCCTTGGTGGGATATGTTAAAGCCTAAGGAAGCCTTTATTGGTTTTGTCATGAGTCCCACATTCATGCTTGGAATATGGCATGGGGATGATTGGCTGAAAGAAATATTTGGTTCAACCCAATCTACGGTCGGGTAGTTCATGGAAGTCCCTAACTTGGTTCGCTTATGCATACATTAATAAGAACTCCATTTCCTTTGGTAATTCATTTGTAAATGTACTTGTTAATATGTGGTTTTTATGGCTAATTTTATCCTTGTTATTTTTTTGATTATATGATGGTTATAAGCATGGTTTATGACAAACCTTGGGTATGGATCCTATCGCATTTTATTAGTACATGAAATGTGAATGAATATATGAATTAATAAATGATAATGAAACTATTGTGATAAGACATAAATTATTCTTGACGAATCTCAGATAAGTATGAGACCCTTATGCTCAAATTTGTTGTTATGACATATAGATTACATGTTTATGATGTGTTTGACGAAATTATTGTCATGGCTAGTAGGGGTTAGGTCAAGTCCTCGTACCAACATTTTCATTAGTAGCTTCAACTCATGGTTATTATCATTTCTGGAAGTTTCATGAAGTTCTGGGTAGAGGTTATAGATATAGCCCTAAAAAAGTGGCACAAAATCTGGGGTCGCTAGATGAGAACTACTTGAAAAGGGCCATGGTCATTGGAATGCCTTGATGTGGGAGCAACTAGAGGGCCTAAATCACATGCATTTATTTTCATCAAAGAGGCTAGGGTTCTAGCTCAGCAAAATGACAAGTTGTCTCAAGGGTTAGGCACCTGGAAGTGTTAGTTGCATCCTAAAGGGTTTGTAGCTCCTGAGGAAGGTCAGATTGGTTTTGTTTTATTGGTTCCATTTCCTTAATTGTACATGGGGATTTGAATTACATCATAGTAACTCGTCCTCACATGTTTACCCCAATGGATCGATTAGCTTGAGTATATGTGGGAGGGCGGTGTTACATACAAAGTCTCCCTTAAATTCAACAAATACAAACTCTTAGATATAGATATTAAGCAATGAAAATACGAGTAAAGAAACCAATAACTAGGAAGGATAGGACCATTAATGGTGGTGGCCAAAATTCCAATAGAAAACTAGTAATCGACGTGGAAAGCAATCCAAATCCAATGAATATACCAAAAAGGGTTTTGTAGAGATTGAGACCAACTATATTTTCCCTCAAGCACTTAGCCAAGGAGGAACTAAGTGAGTAGAAACAATGATTTATTCAGTCTGAATCACACTCCTATTGGCATTATGGCTAGTGTGTTGGCCTTGATGCGAACTTGAATGTCGACTTGGATCATGAGCATGTCATTATGTCATTGTTAATGATATGCCTAGCTAGGTCATTGATGGATGATGAATCTTAATGATTGCGTAGGAGTTGCAGGAGTCTTGATGATTGCATAAGAGTTGTAAAAGGTTGCACAAGGTCTGGAATAGTTGTAGGAGGATGGACAAGGTTTACAGATGCTTGAAAGTGAATAAAATTGAGGTAACACAAGTGACTGATTAAGGAAGGTTTTACTCATGTGTACAGAGGTTGTTGAGGAATTATAGAGGCTTCTCAAGGCTTGAACAAGTCCTATAGGTGTTGAAGAAGAAATTTGAGAAGTTGGAAGTAGATTTGAATGAGGGTTGACTAGATTTAGGGCTTGAAAGTAAGGTAACGTAGGTTTTTAGTGCACGATGAGAATTATAACACTAGTCTCTAGTGCAAGAAGTGTGTTATAACACACTTTTTGTAGGGGTAAGGCACATTACTACCTATAAGTATAGAAAAATAAAAACCTCGAGGCTAAACCATGGAATTTCTCAATGTATTATTGTGTAGAAGGTCGAGTAACATCTATTTCATCCCATCAAATATTACCATCAACAAATCCCATGGATTTTCCCGTGGTATTGGAAAGCCAAAGTGATTATAAAAGGGAAACAAGTTGGGTCAATTATGTGTGTATTTGGTGAGTGATTTTGTGCTTTGTTCTGAAATAGGTGTGCACTAGTGTGCAAGTCTTCTAGTTGGGGCAGCCAACTCAAGGCTTCAAAGAAGGATGTATGCATAGATTATGTATTTATGTCTATTGAAGGTTATTTTTGCAGGGTGTATACATAGATCTATGTTCTTCTTTGAATGAGCGCAATGATAATTATATTTCTAAGTTCAAAGATGCATTCCTTTCTGAGTTATAATGTGTATGGTTTATATTGCTTAGTCTTCAGCAAAAGCACCAAGTTTTTGAGGAAAAGTATTGTAAAAATATGCACCACGAGGTAAAAAGTTCTTATTTTTATTGAGATTATACTTTTGTTGGGATCTACTCATAGATGCATATTTGTTTACTAATAGTTTAGTGAATAGTGACTGAATATTATTTATTGATCCTTTCATTAAGTATGCATGGCAAAGATCTATATGATTTGGATCAAATGTGCTTGTCATCACTAGAGGAATGTGTGTAAAGATCATTTTCTTTCATTGCAGGGACATACATATGCACATTGTTATATGCTTTGATTGACTAGTTGTTAGAAGATCGGTATTTAATTTTTTTGCAAAAAAGAGTTTGTAGTGGTCCTAACCCTATATGTTGCATTTGATTGACTCACATCTACTTTGGTTTTCTTACTTCACTATTGTGGCATCATAAAAGACTAGTATTATTCTAGTGCAGGAATCTATTTTATATGCAAACATTCATATTCTTTATGAGACTACTACTTGTCACTTCAAAGTTGTATGCAGGGTGTTATCACAAAATCTGACCCTGATAGGCTGCTGATCAAGTAGAATCTAAGTAACTCTTTCAAACCAATCTTTTGGTTGAGGCTTAGCCTCCTCAACTTGAGAGGGCTCTCTCAATAGGTTTAAGATATTTTATTAATGATTAGATGGCTAACTCTAGGAACAAAAGTGGACAAATGTATAATTGGTTGAATCAAATATTAGCAAACATTTATTGGGCTATGGAGTCAAGATAGTCTTCAACAAAACAACATGATCAGCAAAACATGGAAGTCAAGGCACTTGGAGTTTAGGTTTATAAGTAAAATAGTAACACAGTGGATCAACACAGTTTACAAGAATGTGAAGGAAGTTAGAGCATTTTTCAATGAATTCTAAGTATCACAAACTCATACCACTGCAAATAAGTAATAGAAAAAGGCCATAAGAACATCAAACACATAAACTCCTTGTGAATCTTGAGTAGTCAAACTGATCTCTGTATTAAGTTTGAAAAACCACAGTTTCTTACAATAACACAACTTTCTTTTGCTAATGAAATTCCCAACCTCTAGGAATTTGATTCTCATGCTTTATATAGAGTTTTTACAACCTTGGATACTATGATCCATCTTTAGGGGAATTCGAATTCCTAACATTGACACCTATCTATTCATAAAACAAACTACTTAATTACAACTTGACAGCTAGCTGTCTTTAAGAGTCCTAATACAAATAGGAGTGAAACTCCTAAAACATGCTTTCAACAACCTTATCTATGACTTAAATACATTCTTTAATCAGCTACTAATCCATGTCTTTGAGCTTTATGATGTCTCTAGTATTGTTGCAAACCCTGCTGAGTCATGACCTAACTGTCTTGAAAACAAGGAGACAGAGTTCCTCCCTTTAAAGCCCTTGATCCTTTATGCTTATCTTCGAGCCGTTTTTTTGGTGTATATGTGGCATGTATTAGTACTCCATTCTTCATTCTCCACATGTGCAAAAAAGGAAACCTCGAACATATGGAAAAGAGGATGAAACATGACTGTGCTCCGAAAATAGTATGTTTTTGTAGCACAACTTTTATATCACTTATGGAATAATTCTTTGAACCATTCTGCATCACTGCCATCTGAAAATTCATCAATGATCCTCATATGTCTACTAGCAATCATCAAAAATTGGAATTTATCAAACCTTACCTTTGAAATACATCTATAAGGTGCTAAAAGGTAACCTTTAGCAGTTTCGTAGCACGCTACAAAACTACTGTGTATGCTCTTTTTTCAACACAGCCTTCAAAAATCTACAGTTTGGGAACTTTCAAAATTTCATAAAGACTTATATGATCACCAAAAATCAAAACAACTTACCCTTATAAGATGTTCTTCTTCACAGATGACCTTCCTTTTTATGCCAAAACTGTTTTAAGATATATCCTACACTGTCCTTTTTCATCACCCTGTTTCATTATTGTTGTAGCCTTTTCTTCAGATTTTGTTAACTATATTTCTAGGTATTCAATCTATCTCTTCAATCTCCAGTTAGTAGCTCTCAATTGAGCATTCATCCTCCTTACAAATCTGGCTTCTTTGATTGCAGGAACAGTCCAAGTAAACTATTGAGTTTCACTGCTTACTACTTCTGGTTTGGAAACTTTTTCAACTTCCTAGAGGGCCTTTATTCTTTTGAAATATGTCTTCTCAGCAGCATGCCTTCTTGCTCTCATCCTTAGTCTAGCAATTTCATTATTAGCTGCTCTTAACCTTCCTTCCATTTCTTCCTAACTGGTTTTTTCTTTTTGAGTGGGAAAAACTCTATTTTTGTCACCTTTAGGTATTGATGATGAAGGGTCTACCAATTCTTCCTGAACAATGGGAGCTTCTTCTGTTATCCCTAACTCAACATTGGACTCTTGTATCTTTTTAGATTTCCTAGTTAAGGCCTTTCTAGGCTTGAACACAAATGTTGTAACACCATCCTCAAATTCCAGTTTCTTAGAGAATTTCATCTTCTCGACTTTCCTTTATCAGATTCTATGACATCTGCCTGCACCAAAGGGGTTTTTGCAATATCAATGGCTTTTAAAATATCATTTAAATTACCCTTCAAGCTTGGACTTTCTCCCGAGATCACTGATTTACCCTTCACCTTTTCAATTTGACTTCTAGTCAATCTCCTTTGACCTGGTTTGTTAGCTGACTGTTCTTGTGTCCTTTCTTTAACTTCAGCCATCTTTTCCTTTGTGGATTTAGGAATCTCATGAATAACCACTGATGTTTTGTTCACTTGCTCTTTTACCTGCTTTCTAGGTTTCAACTTAACAAATCTCTTTGCCCTGGACATTACAGACTTGTTGGTTTCTACTGATGGAGTTTCTTTAACCTTAGGGCTAATGCCTGCATCTTGATTTTCCACTCCAAAATCACATAAAAACAAAAACGAAGACCATTCTCTGTTGATCCTTTTGAGTTCATGTAGAACTATCAGTTTAATTAGACCATGATGAAAAAGGGAAGTTTCATGTCCTTGAGATTTCATTTGCACTTTATCTGCCATCTTAGCTACACTTCGATACAGGAAGTAAGGCAAATCTAAAGAAATCATACCAGTAAAATGCAACAGGAGTTTAAAATGATATGAATAAACCTTTTGATATCTGCCCTCACAGGTAAAATAACGTTGAATGCTGAAGAGCAAGTTGGCATAGATGTCCTTGATGTAATTCCTGGGAACTGCCTTGGTTAAGTCTGTTTCTGCAAACTCTGGCTTTAGAAACACTTTACATGGTTCCATGTCGAATCTGAAGTTCTTGAACCATATATCTTTCCCCCTAGGAATCTCTGTCACCAAAGCTATGATTTCTGGAGAAATTTGCAAGTTTAGGATTCCAACCTTTGTGCTTGAGCCAGTGAAATGTAGTGAAAACTCCTTTGTCACCCGAGTATGTCCTCCCTGCAATTTTCTACAAAACTTCCAACATCCTGCTTTCTTGAAGGCTTCTACAACTGATTTATCTCTGACTAAGACCTCGGTGCTTTCAGGCTCTGTTCTTAAACAATGACCAGACCTGTGACTTTTCCTTTCTTCTGTCATCTTTGCCTCTGAATTCCTGTAACAAACCAGCCTCGCTTGAAATTCTGTTTATCAGCCTCGCTTGCTTATGGTGGTCAGCCTCGCTTGAAATTCTGTTTATCAGCCTCGCTTGCTTATGGTGGTCAGCCTCACTTGAATTATGGATGAGAGAAACCTTGGTAAGAAATTACCATAAGCTTGCCATTCGAAAAATGATCTGTTTGAGGGTTTGCATGCAAACTATGGTAAGAAACTAGCCAGCCCTTTCGAATTTGAAATTACCTATCATGATGAGCCCTAAATTCGAAATGATGAGTTTTGGATGGTGGCATGCTTAAGAACTGACTCCTAGCTAACACCTAATAATGAAAATTTAACAGAATCTTAATGGATTGATGTGTTGACAAGACTATTCTACGAATCTGTGCTTTCGTAGCACGCAGGGAAAAGTGCTACGAAAAGAGAAGCATTTTCGTAGCGCGAAACAAACATTTTACACTATATACACTATGAAAACGTGGTTTCAGGGCTAATTCCAAAAAAAATTCAAAATGGTTTAAGATATGAGTTTCTAAACCAAAAGTGAGACTTATGAGACATGGAATAACGTTGTTATATTTTATTTGGATATGAAAATGAGATCCATGAGACTCCTAACCTATCACCTACCCATTAAAACATAGGATGACTTGACACTTATCTAAGACCATGATTAAGAAAAATGTAAACTCTTATTTTGGTGATAACAGTGGCTCCACTTGGGATAGTGTACCCCTGTGGCACACTAAGAACTCGTAGCTCCAGTGCTATCCATTTTTTGGTAAAATAGAAATACTTTTATTTGATTTGACAAGAATCTTCTTCAAGTTGTTGGGCCTTCAACTCGGGCTTAAGCTCTCTGTTTCAACTTATCATTATTAGCAATAAAAACTGACAAATATGGAATATATACAATGTCATGAGTGATTGATAAAACTTCAGCAAGTATAATGCTTTAGGAACCTGCCATTGACAAGCCCTCCAGCATATGATCCTCCATCAATTTCCTGCAATATATAAGTGTTGTTCCCATGAGAACCAGCAATCTTAAAAGGACCCTTCCATAAATTCTCAAACTTACCGTGCTTGCCCTTTTCCTCGATTTTGGCCTCCCATTTCAGCACTTTGTCTTGTATTTGGAAACTGTCTTCTTTAATCTTCTTGTCAAATGTATTTTTTATTTTGTTTTGAGCATGCTGATGGTTGTCATAGACTTCATTTCTCTTTTCCTACAAAGCTATCAGTTGATTGATCCTCCTCTGAGTGGCATTTGGCTCTTCTTCAAGTCCTTGAATTAATTTCATGACTGGTACCCCAAGTGATGTCAGAAAAATAGCTTCAGCACCATAAACTAATTCATATGGTGAAGTCCCAATTGATCTCTTTGTACATATTCTATCAACCCATAAGGCGTACTTCAGCTTTAAGTGCCAAGCTTTCTTGTTCTCCTACAATACCTTTTTGATGATTCTTACAATACTCTTATTTGATGATTCAGCAAGACCATTTCCTTGCGGATAGTATGTTGTAGAGTGTCCAAGAGTGATGTGGTATTGATGACAGAAATTGATCATTTTCTTAGACTTGAAGGCTTGAGCATTATCTGTTATAATCTTCATGGAGCAGCCAAATCGAGACAATACATTATTCTCTAGAAAATAAATAATGACAAAATCATTAGCTTGCCTTGTTGGGATCACCTCTATCCATTTGGTGAAGTAGTTCGTCGTTGTGAGAATCCAGTGATGTTGTCCTGATGATGATGGATGTATTTATCCAATAAAGTCTAACCCCCACTGTTGGAAAAGTTCTTCCACATAGATAGGAACCAAAGGTAGAGGTACAAGTTTTCTTCTTCCTTCAAAAATTTGGCATTCATGACATGCATCAATTCTTTTGTAAGTGTCTTTAAACATTGTTGACCAATAATATCCTGCTCTTAGAATCTTATTTGCTGTAGCCTTCCAATAATGGTGTCCTCCGCAATCACCTTTATGGAATTCTTCAATGACTTTTTCAGCCTCCTCTTAAAGTAAACAATTCAAAAAAATTGCTCCTGTATCTTTCCAAAACAGATTTTTGTCAAATATAAAATATCTCAAAGATTTCAACTTCACAAACCTTGCTTTGGATTTTGTTAGATCAGCGGGAGCTTTGTGATGTTGTAAAACAAATACCACATCTTTATACCAATATAAAACAAGATATTTCTCATCAATTGCAACCAATTCTTCCTCATCATCAGAAATTTCTGATATTTCTGCATTTAGATTTATGTCAAGACAATCCAAGTTTGACTGAGTCATTAACTTTGCCAACCCTTGTCCCTTCACCAATTTGGTTGGTTTGATGTCTATATCATATTCCAGCAATTTTGCGATCCATTTTCCCCTCTTACCATCAGGATCTACCTGAGTTAGAATGTCTTTCACCACAATACTTGGAACATATACCACAATGTGAGAATGTAGAATGTAAATTCTGAAATCTTTAATAGCTTTCACCAAAGCATAGGCCTGTTTTTCTAGAATATTTTACTTCATCTCAGCATTAGCTAATTTTCTACTAAAGAAAGAGATAGGTTGTTCAGTACCTTGCTTTCCCTTTTGAAGCAAAACTCCAGCAATTGTATTTTTGGAAGCAAATGTAAAAACCATAAATTCTTTGGAGAAATCTGGATTGATGAGTACCAGTGCCTGTGTGAGTGCCTTCTTTATTTGCCCAAAAGAATTCTTTGCTTTAGTTGTCCATTTAATATCAACTCCTTTCTTTAACATCCTTGTTATATCTTTAACAATCTCAGCAAAGTTAGGAATGAAGCGCCTAACAAAATTCACTTTCCCAAGAAATGATTGAATCTCTTTCCTAATTCTTGGCAAATCTACTTTTTGAATTGCATTAACTCTATAAGGATCAATCCTAGTTCCATCTTCAGAAATAATATGACCAAGTAATTTGCCTGTAGTTAAAGCAAAGATGCTTTTAGTAGGATTAAGAGAGATACCAAACCTTCTACATTTCAGCAGAATTTTTTCTAGGTGTTTTAGATGATCTTCCTCTTTCTTTGAAAATACTGTTATATCATCAAGATAAACAACCATTGTCTTGTCCTTTTCTTCAGAAAAAGCAATGTCCATTTCTCTTTGAAAAGTATCTCCCGCATTCATGAGACCAAAAGGCATCTTGGCGTACATGAATGTGCCCCATGGTGTTGTGAAGGTTGTTTTCTCCTGATCATCTGGATGCACAAGAATATGATTGTAACCTGAGAAGCTATCAAGCATAGTCATTATTTTTGAACCAACAATATTTTGCAGAATTGAATCCATCTTGGGAAGAGGATAGTTGTCCTTTAGTGAAGCCTTATTCAAATTCCTGAAGTCAATACAAATTCTGATTTCTCCACTCTTCTTTCTAACCAGTACCAAATTTTCAAGCCAATTTGAGAATCTAATTGGGACAATGATTTTAGCATCAAAAAGCTTCTTAATCTCCTTTTCAATCAATGGCATGAGAAGGGGATTAATTCTTCTCAACTTCTATTTGAAAGGTTTCTCATTTTCTTTAATAGGAATAGTATGTTGAATAATGGAAGGATCATACTGTTTTAAATCAGCATAACTCCAAGAAAAAACATCAACAAACCTCTTCATCATCTCAATATATTTGAATTTCATATCAACTGAAAGAAACTTTGAAATTTTGATCATTTTAGGCAAAGCTGATGTACCTAGATTACAGCTTTCTACTTCCTCTTCATCAGCTTGTATCTTTGGTGATTTGAAAACATCATTCTGATCAAAAAGCTTCTCAAGAGGAATAAGACCCTTTGGTATTGAATTATTCTTTAATTGCAAGACTTTAGAATTTTCTTTAGACTCAACAAGCATGTTTTGTTGATCTACTTGAGTACTTTCAAATTCTTCTTTCAACTCAATAAAATTCTTTACCTGTTGATCATCTTCAAAAACTTGCCAATTGGTGATATTGTCTGGTATAGCTGGTCTATGACGAACTTCAATCTCATATTTCTCAGAAGAATGAATAGGAATGACAAAAAGACTCGCCGAAACAACAAGAGAATCAGCAATGGAATTTTGGTCTCTAGTTTTGACAATGAAAGAATAGGCTTGAAAATTCTCCAACATGTCTAAAACTAGATTTCTGTATGCTCTCATTCTTACATCCTTTGTTTGATAAACACCTTCAACTTGTCTAATAACCAATTCAGAATCTCCAAAAACAGAAATATTCTGAGCCTTCATTCTTATCAAAACATCTAGACCCAAAATCAAAGATTCATATTCAGCCATGTTATTTGTGCAATCAAAATTCAGTTTGTAAGAGTAAAACTTACTCTCATCACTTGGACTTGTAATCCAAATTCCTACTCCTGCCCCTTCTTTTCCTGCTGATCCATCGAAGTACAATGACCACCATCCCTCCATCTCTTTGTTATTTACTTGCTGATTTTCTGAGTGTTGATTTTCTGCTTTCATTTCTTCCAGACCACTATCAACTGACTCATTGAAAAGAATGGCAGATCCAAGTTCAGTATCAAATGGATAAATACGAAAATTTTGAGGTTTATCTTTGTTGCTTACCATATAAGCCATTCTAGTCTCCTGATACAATCTCCTTTGTTCACCTAAGTAAGGTCCATCTGCATTGTGCCTTTAATTTTTGCTTCGCATGATCTTGATAATAACATCCCAAACCTTGGCGGAATATCAGCCACAACAATGTCCATAACAATTGTCTTTGCTGGGATTTGTGTTAGACCAACAACATCTTTGATTAGACCAATACATTGAACTCTTTTTGAGTCAAAAGAAAACAAATCCTTATATGGTCTTGTTACCTGTAACCCTAACCTTTCCATAATTACTTTGCGCATGAGATTGTGAGAAGCCCCTGAATCCAACATAGAATTATGTAAAGTCATATCATGAATACTAATGCTTACATAGAAAGGAGGGAACTCCTCATTTTGATCATCTTCTAACCTTGGACCCAAATATATAGTAGGATTATCTTCTTGGACATTTAAAATATCAGCAGCTCCTAGTTGTGAATTCAACATTTCAACAATCTTGCTTCTATATTGATTTACCTTGAGAATCTCACTAAAAGGGACTGATATTTTAATCTTTGAAATTTCATTCTCAAGGTTGAAAATAGAAACATATTTTTCAGCTTCTTTGATAGGAGGAGGAAGTTGAGTGTCTTTTTTACCAAGCAGAGTGTCTTTCTTACCTTCAGCAACCTTTGAAGCATCTTTCTTATGTTGCGCTTTGTTTGCAATAATCAGCACATTTCTGTTTCTAAGATTATATTGTTTTTGCATTTCAAAGATGGCATGCTGATACCCTTTAAAATAATCTGAAGGCTCTTCCCCTTGATTGGCCAAATCTAACTCATCATGCTCTTCCTTAGTCAAGAAAATTCCTGACATTTCTTCGTCAAGGAAATGGATAGATTCTTCAGGAATTTCAGGATCATCTTCTTCATCAACCAAATTCTACTGAAAAGGAGGTCTCGCTAGAGGATCAGGTTGTTGGTTTCTATTTTGTCTTGGTCTTTGTTGGTTTTGAGGTCTCCTGAATTGAGGATTTCTAAATTGAGGTTCATGTTGCACAGGAGGAGCAGAAATGTTTCCAAGAGCTAACCTATCCATCAACTTCTCCATGGTTTTCATCATTGAGTCTAATTTATCTTCAGAAGTTGAAGAGGAAGGTTTCTCTTCTTCTTTCAATTTAGTTTTTCCCAATTTTGACCTTTTAGCAGCTACCATGTTTACCTCTACCTTTATTGCATCACTCTGCATTTCAGCAAGTGTTGGTGATTCTCTCCCTCAACAAGAGAGAAAAATCATAATCAAATGCTTCAGCATATCTCATTTGTGCTAGGGCTTCCAGAGGTTTCAAACGAGATGGAATTGAGTTAAACACTTTATTAAATCTTTTTGAAAAAATTTGAACAGTTTCATCAGATTCCCTTCTAAGGCTGTTATATTCAGTAAGTGCTTGAACTGGATTAGTTATGTTTCCCCATTTTCTTAGAAAATTATCTTCAAACTCAACCCAATTTCGAATGCTTCCTGGTGTAAGAGCTTTAAACCATTTTCTAACTTCACCAATAAAGCTCTGTGCAAATAGTCTTAACTTCACATCCTCATCATCGACTTCTTCTCTGTCAACAAAATCATTAAATTTGTCTACATGTTCTTCTGTTGTAATTTCTTCATCACTACCCCAGGTAGGGATCCTAGTAGCATATTTACTAGGAAGGTCATGCAAAACAGCAGGGAGCATGAGTGGAGCATACCTAGCAGGTGCAGCCATGATTAAAGGAGGAACAGTAGTTATAGGAACAACAAGAACAGAAGATGAAGAACTGATATGAGGAGGACTACTTGGTTTCTGTAAGCCACTAGGAATAGTAGAAACAGAAGATGAATAACTGATATGAGGAGGACTGCTTGGCTTCTGTAAGCCACTAACAAATGAACTCCAGTTTGGAAGGGGTAAACCAGCTTTAGATTTCAGCAGGACTTCGAAAGGGTCAAGTTCTTTCAATTTATCTAGAGACTCTTTTTCTAACAATAGCTCAGAGGTAACAACTTCCCAAAACTCTTCTTTGTCTTCTTGGGTTACTAGGGCTGAAGTGTCAATTCCTCTTTTTTGCAGCTCTAGGATAATATCAACAAGTTCCTTTTCATTTTCCGATCTAAGCAACACTTCATGAATTTTATTATTAAATTTTTTGTCTTCAGGACTCCTTGAGAATTCAAAGAGCAAAGATTTTGAATAAGATGGAGTACCTGATATTTCTGAAAATATTTGACTGACTCTTGAAACAATGTTTGGATTGTCCCCAATGGTAGGTGGATTGGGATCGGGATTGCTCCATGTGTATCTCCTTCTCGAAGCCACCTTTAAATATTTGAAAATATATGGAGTCACCAAGGTAGATTGCAGCCTCGAAAAACTTTCTGAGCTCCTACTACCTTCAGAAGTTCAGCTTCTTGATTTCGGGAATGAGTAATCTTCAAGCTCCCAGCAGATGCACCAAAATGTTATCACAAAATCTAACCCTGATAGGCTGCTGATCAAGTAGACTCTGAGTAACTCTTTCAAACCAATCTTTTGGTTGAGGCTTAGCCTTCTCAACCTGAGAGGGATCTCTCAATAGGTTTAAGATTTTTTATTAATGATTAGATGGCTAACTCTATGAACAAAAGTGGACAAATGTATAACTAGTTGACTTGTTGAATCAAAGATTAGCAAACATCTATTAGGCTATGGATTCAAGATAGTCTTCAACAAAACAACATGATCGGCAAAACATGGAAGTCAAGGCACTTGGATTTTAGGTTTATAAGTAAAATAGTAACACAGTGAATCAACATAGTTTACAAGCATGTGAAGGAAATTAGAGAATTTTTCAATGAATTATAAGTATCAAAAACTCATACCACTACAAATAAGTAATAGAAAAAGGCCATAATAACATAAAACACATAAACTCCTTGTGAATCTTAAGTAGTCAAACTGATCTCTATATTAAGTTTGAAAAACCATCGTTTCTTATAATAACACAACTTTCTTTTGCTAATGAAATTCCCAACCTCTAGGAATTCGATTCTCATGCTTTATATAGAGTTTTTACAACCTTGGATACTATGATTCATCTTTAGGGGAATTTGAATTCCTAACATTGACAATTATCTATTCATAAAACAAACTACTTAATTACAACTTGACAGCTAGCTGTCTTTAAGAGTCCTAATACAAATAGGAGTGAAACTCCTAAGACATGCTTTCAAAAACCTTATCTATGACTTAAATACATTCTTTAATCAACTTCTAATCCATGTCTTCGAGCTTTATGATGTCTCTAGTATTGTTGCAAACCCTGTTGAGTCATGACCTAACTGTCCTGAAAACAAGGAGACAGAGTTCCTCCCTTTAAAGCCCTTGATCCTTTATGCTTATCTTTGAGCAGTTTTGCTGGTGTATATGTGGCATGTATTAGTACTCCATTAAAACTTCATTCCCCACCTGTGCAAAAAAGGGAACCTCAAACATATGGAAAAGAGGATGAAACATGATTGTGCTACGAAAATAGTATGTTTTTGTAGCACAACTTTTATATCACTTATGGAATACTTCTTTGAACCATTCTGCATCACTACCATCGGAAACTTCATCAACGATCCTCCTATGTCTACCATCAATCATCAAAAATTGGAATTTATCAGACCTTACCTTCGAAATACATCTATAAGGTGCTAAAAGGTCACCTTCATCAGTTTCGTAGCGTGCTACGAAACTGCTGTGTATGCTCTTTTTTCAACACGGCCTTCAAAAATCTGCAGTTTGGGAACTTTCAAAATTTCATAAAGACTGATATGATCACCAAAAATCAAAACAACTTACCCTTATAAGATGTTCTTCTTCACAGATGACCTTCTTTTTTATGCCAAAACTGTTTTAAGATATATCCTTCACTGCCCTTTTTCATCACCCTGTTTCATTATTGTTGTAGCCTTTTCTTCAGATTTTGTTAACTGTATTTCTAGATCTTCAATCTATCTCTTCAATCTCCTGTTAGTAGCTCTCAAATGAGCATTCATCCTCCTTACAAATCTAGCTTCTTTGATTGCAGGAACAGTCCAAGTAAAGTATTGAGTTTCACTGCTTACTACTTATGGTTTGGAAACTTTTTCAACTTTCCAGAGGGCCTTTATTCTTTTGAAATCTGTCTTCTTAGCAGCGTGCCTTATTTCTCTCATCCTTAGTCTAGCAATTTCATTATTAGCTGCTCTTAACCTTCCTTCCATTTCTTCCTAACTGGTTTTTTCTGTTTGAGTGGGAAAAACTCTATTTTTGTCACCTTCAGGTATTGATGATGAAGGGTCTATCAATTCTTCCTGAATAGTGGGAGCTTCTTCTGTTATCCCTAACTCAACATTGGACTCTTGTATCTTTTTAGATTGCCTGGTTAAGGGCTTTCTGGGCTTGAACACAAATGCTGTAACATCATCCTCAAATTCCAATTTCTTAGAGGATTTCATCTTCTTCGACTTTCCTTTTTCAGATTCTATGACATCTTCCTGCAACAAAGGGGTTTCTGCAATATCAATGGCTTTTAAAATATCATTTAAATTACCCTTCAAGCTTGGACTTTCTCCTGAGATCACTAATTTACCCTTCTCCTTTTCAATTTGACTTCTAGTCAATCTCTTTTGACCTGGTTTGTTAGCTGACTGTGCTTGTGTCCTTTCTTTAACTTCAGTTATCTTTTCCTTTGTGGATTTAGGAATCTCAGGAATAACCACTGATGTTTTGTTCACTTGCTCTTTCACCTACATTATAGGTTTCAACTTAACAAATCTCTTTGCCCTAGACATTACAGACTTGTTGGTTTCTGCTGATGGAGTTTCTTTAACCTTAGGGCAAATGCCTGCCTCTTGATTTTCTGCTTCAAAATGACATAAAAACAAAAATGAAGACCATTCTCTGTTGATCCTTTTGAGTTCATGTAGAACTATCAGTTTAATTAGACCATGATGAAAAAGGGAAGTTTCATGTCCTTGAGATTTCATTTTCACTTTATCTGCCATCTTAGCTACACTTCGATACATGAAGTAAGGCAAATCTAAAGAAATCGTACCAGTAAAATGCAACAAGAGTTTAAAATGATATGAATAAACATTTTGATATCTGCCCTCACAGGTAAAATAAAGTTGAATGCTGAAGAGAAAGTTGGCATAGATGTCCTTGATGTAATTCCTGGGAACTGCCTTGGTTAAGTCTGTTTCTGCAAACTCTAGCTTTAGAAACACTTTACATGGTTCCATATCGAATCTAAAGTTCTTGGACCATATATCTTGCCCCCTAGGAATATCTGTCACCAAAGCTATGATTTCTGGAGAAATTTGCAAGTTCAGGATTCCAACCTTTGTGCTTGAGCCAGTGAAATGTAATGCAAACTCCTTTGTCACCCGAGTATGTCCTCCCTGCAATTTTCTACAAAACTTCCAAAATCCTGCTTTCTTGAAGGCTTCTACAACTTATTTATCTCTGACTAAGACCTTGATGCTTTCAGGATCTGTTCTTAAACAATGACCAGACCTATGAATTTTCCTTTCTTCTGTCATCTTTGCCTCTAAATTCCTGTAACAAACCAGCCTCGCTTGCTTATGGTGGTCAGCCTCACTTGAATTATGGATGAGAGAAACCTTGGTAAGAAATTACCATAAGCTTGTCATTCGAAAAATGATCTGTTTGAGGGTTTGCATGCAAACTATGGTAAGAAACTAGCCATCCCTTTTGAATTTGAAATTACCTATCATGATGAGCCCTAGATTCGAAATGATGAGTTTTGGATGGCGACAAGCTTAAGAACTGACTCCTACCTGACACCTAATAATGAAAATTTAACAAAATCTTAATGGATTAATGTGTTGACAAGACTTTTCTATGAATCCGCGCTTTTGTAGCACACAGGGAAAAGTGCTACGAAAAGAGCAGCGTTTTCGTAGCGCAAAACAAACATTTTACACTGTCTGCGCTACGAAAACGTGGTTTCGGGGCTAATTCCAAAAAAAATTCAAAATGGTTTAAGATATGAGTTTCTAAACCGAAAGTGAGACTTATGAGACATGGAATAAGGTTGTTAGATTTTATTTGGATATGAAAATGAGACCTATGAGACTCCTAACCTATCACCTACCCATTAAAACATAGGATGACTTGACACTTATCTAAGACCATGATTAGGAAAAATGTAAACTCCTATTTTGGTGATAACACAAGGTCAGAGGTAGAAACTAAGCCTAGTATTTCTTCAATATTTTTTTCATGGTGATAGAATGGATCATGGTGTGTTAACATGTTGTTGTTGTCTTTCTTGAAAAACTTTTGGGTTTGGTCATTGATTGTCTTTGAAGCTTGTTGGTGTATCATTACAGATTGTGAATAGGATTCAAAAGTTTAGGACTTTGGTTTGAATGAATTGTATCTTTGATGAGTAACAATGATTTATGGGTCACAATGATGTTGCATGATAAGGATTTTATTGATACATGTCTTGTTGAATCAATTTGAGAACAGTATTGTGATGATTGCATGAGGGATCTTATTCAGATATTGTGGTTGTAGCAGACAAAGGGTTTTGTCATTGATGAAAGTTGATTTGATGAGTATACTAATTTGATGAGCTAGAGCTTGAAGGTCTTATAAATAGTTTTTTTTTTATCAAAGTTTGAGTACAGAGAATATTTTGGTCTATTGTTATTCATATGCATGTGGGTCTAGTTTGAAACATTTTGAAAAGTGGCTTTCTAGATCAATAATTGTTAAATGTGGCCCCAATCTGAAATATTGTGAAACGTGGATCACAATAGAATTGAGCGAGTAGTGGCTTCCTTCTAGTAGCAGTAATATAATTGAGGTAGAAGCCTCTAGCAAGTACCATTGCAAGAGGTAAATAATGTTTTTAATAATAATAGAAGACGAAGTAGACAACAATAGCGGTGGTTTTTTTCATTTTGGGTTTCCACCTAAAAATTAAGTGTTATCATGTGATGATGTGATTGATGTGCTTTGTAATTTATATGCTTGTATGTATTTCTCATATGTTTACTAGCTATATCATTCATTAACATTGCAAAAAATAAAATAAAAAAATACTATTTGCATGAAATATTGATTCACCCCCCCCCCCCCCAAGTATTTCTAAAAAATCCATCAAAATTTGTTATTCCTTTTTACAAATTAGCTAGTCACTTCAACCATAAGAAATGAATATTTATCCATAAGTCAAACCTGAACACTTGCCACTGAAGGTTATATAGAGTACAAGGATTACATAACCAAAAACAATTGTAACTGGTATGCTAGGTATATGGTAACCTCACAAAATTGATTTTCTATTAAGAAAAACATTGATATATACACATAGGAGAGAGAGACCCTTGGGATCCACATTCCAAGGTCTCTTCATCTTCTTATTTTGTATTTACATATTTACCATATATTTTCCCAATCCCTGAGGATTAGGTGTCAACATTCCCCCCCTTAATCTGAAGGGTGCTTGTAAGTCCAAGCATCATTTTGAATATTTCAAACTTTTCTATTCCAAGAGCTTTGGTGAAGATGTCTGCAATATGCTCATTTGTGGAATAATGGCATAGATGAATAGTCTTGGCCTCAAAATGATGTCGAATCAAATGATACTTTGTATTGATATGCTTAGTTTGATCATGGAAATTTGGATTATTGGCCAATTTTATTGTAAAAATATTGTCAATTAAGAGAGGAGTAGAATGCATTTATTTCTCCTGCAAATGTTCAAGAATTTTCTTGAACCACACAATATCCTTGGTTTCTTCTACAATTGCCACATATTATGCCTTTGTTTGTGGATTTTGCTGGAACTCACTGTTTGCATGACCTCTAGGAGACAACTCCTGATCCAAGACTCCTTACATAGCCTGAAGTAGATACTCCATTTTCCTTATCTCCCTCAAAATATGAATCAGAGTATCTAATCAAGCAGAAGTCATCCACCTATGTATATTTGAGTCCAAAGTCTTGATTTCCATTTAAGTACCTTAGAACTCTTTTTGTAGCAAACCAATGGCCCTCACAAGGTTTTTTCATAAACTTGGGAAGGATTCCATCAAAAAATGAAATGTTTGTTTTGGTAGTAGTGTTAGCTCTCAATTTTGACTCTTTTTGCCACACCTATTACATCATTTTTTCCATCCTTATCATCCATTTTCTATCATTTTCATCATGTTTTATGTCTTCTAATTCATACCAAGGTAGCTAAACTATGTCTTTTGATTTTTAAGTGTTTGAATAAAAATTGAGCATTAAAGTTAGATTTAGGCAAAATCAAAAAAGCTTGTAATAGCTCGTTTAAATTCATGTTTACAGGACACCTGGGCGCAAATGAAGGATATATTTAGAAATTGTAAGAACCAAAGATGGTGGAATACCTATTGGCCCGCTCCAAATAAGTTATAACAGGCCCGGACAATGTTGGTCAAACTTGACCAATCATCTAGGAAATCCCCTGATTTAGGGGAAAATTTAGGATTTTTGGGGATTTGTCCATATTTTATGCAATTGAAAGGATGAATTCAACCCAAGAGATGTAATAGGAATCTTTGTAGGTGGTTACAGTAAATATAGCAATTTTGTTATACTTTTTAGCCTATTTAAGCAAGGCTACCAACAACTATGAACATATATGATGGTGACTATTATTTTCTGAATACAGTTTGAGATTGAGACTTGCTTTCTTATTTTCTTGTGCATACTTTTCTGTGTAATGTGAATGAATACTTGTTGTAGCTGATTGTCTTGAAGTGTACCAGGCAAAGGTGGAGGGCTCCCATGTTGAGCTAAGTACACTATTGTTGATTTATGTGCATAGATGTAAATATATGTTAGCATCTTCATTTTCTGAGTTAATATTGTATTTCTGTTTTAATCAATTGTGAATATTTCTTGTATAAACTCACTTGCATGCCATGGCCATTTAGATAGTGAAAATGATTTATGTTGAATGATTAGTTTCAATAAAGAAGGACAAACCAGGTCTCTAAGTTAGAGCCTCTTCTTTGTTAACTAGGATTGAATTGAAATCAGTATTCACTTTTTCCCCTGCTTTCCTAGATTAGATTTATATACTTTATTTCTATACTTTGGTAATTTAGATAAGTGAAAATGGTTTTGTTGAATGAATAGAAGCAATAAGGAAGGACAATCATGACCTCTGAGACAAGAGCCTCTTCCTTGTTATCTAAAATTGAATAAGATCATTGTTCACTTTTTCATATGCTTTCATAGAACATATTTGTATGCTTTCTTTATATGCTTCCCTAGAATAGTTTTCTTGCTTTAATAGAAAATAACTTTGATAAATCCTACTTTGATGAGTTTGATGAGACACTCTCATCATAAAGGTGTTTTATAAAAGGTCTTTATAGTTTTACATTTCAGCAATTTATGCTTGTAGCTTTCCATTTTCAAATTGTAGTATGCATTTATTCATTTTTTAGTATCTAAGCAATTTCTTTCTAAACTAGTTAGATCTAATATCCATATACTTTGGTGTGTTTCTAAGTTTACCAACCCAAATTGATATTAAAATACATGCTCTAGTTTACCTCAATAAATTAGACTTACAAGTAGTGAGGTAGTTAAGACTTCTTATGAACGGTTTGTACTTTGTTGCATCCTCAAATTCATTTCCTTCTTTGGATGTGAGCTTCAAATTTTGTTCCATTGGAGTGGAAAAAGGGTTGCATTTAACCATGAAAAATTTGTTGAACAAATATCGAATGTACTTCTTTTGAGAGAGGAATATAAAATTTTGATGTTAGGTTACTTCAATACCCAAATAATAGTGAACATATCCCAAAAATGTCATCTCAAATCCTTTCCTCAATTATTTTTTAATGGATGAAACATATTTTTCATTGTTCCCTATCATCAACAAATAATCTACATACACCACAACAATAGACAACAATTTTTCCAACCTTCTTGACAAAAAAAGTTGCATAATCAAGATCAAAGTGTTTGAAATTTAGTTTTAGAAGATGCTCAGTCAATTTCTCATACTAGGATCGTGGTGCTTGTTTGAGGCCATACAAGGATTTGATAATCTTACATGCTTTTTTCCCTTCCCCTTCACAACAAATCCTTTTGGTTGAGACATAAAACATTTTCTTTCATATCTTCATTCAATAAAGCAATTTTTACATCCATTTGATAGACTTTCCATCCATTCTGAGCTTCCAATGCAAAGAGAGCTCGCACGGTATCCCATTTTGTTGTGGGGGTAAAAGTATCCTCATAATTGACCCATTCTTTCTGTGAAAATCCTTTTTCCATGAGCCTTGCTTTGTGCTTGTCAAGTGATCCATCTAATTTATACTTGTTCTTGAAGACCCACTTGTAGCTAATCGGTTTGGTTCCAAATGGAGGGTCCACCAACTTTTAGGTTCTATTATTTATAAGAGCATCATACTCTTTCTGCATTTCTTATTTCCATTCATCATGAGAAGAAACATTTTTAAAGGAAGTTTGTTCGAAATTAGTAAAAAAAAAATCACAATCATCAGAAATATCCATATCACAGTTGAATCAAAATCATCTACATCACCTTGATTTTTTGAGGTGGAACTTCTTGTTCCTATCTTTCCAACCTCATCAGGATTAACACTTTCAAGTGTCTTAGTGAGCCATTTTGGAGGACCTTTCTAAGATGGCCTGAGATATTCTATTGAGTAAGATGAGGTTGAAGCAATATTTTTCTTTCCAATAATCTCAATCACATCACTCAAAGTGTCTTCTTGATCTGAAGAAGTGGATGGAACTTCATGAGGGGGAGAGAGATCTTCAGAAAGAGATTCCATAGATTGATCTAGGATAGGGATCCCCCGTTCAAGATGTCGAATCTCATTATCAAATTCTTGAAAGGATTTTGCATGCTTGGATTTGTCTAAGCGATTAAGATATGGCTCAACAACATTGTTAGTCTTGGACGATTTAAGAAAAATCACATCTCTAGACAGTATAAAATTCTTATTTACTTCATTGTAGAGATGATATGCTTTGAAAGTATCCGAGTACCCCAAGAAGACACACTTTCAAATCTTGGCACCAAGTTTGTTTCTTTGTTCCTTAAGAATTAAGGCATAACTGGTGGAACTAAAAACCCTGAGATGCCTTACCGAAGGGATGTGGCCATACCACATTTCGTAAGCAGTCCTGTTTTTGAGAAAATGACATGGACATATGTTTTTAATATACACTGAACATAAAAATGCATCAACCTGGAACATCAACTTTCCATATGTTAAAAACATCATTGAATAAACTATATTTAAGGTTGTCACGTTCATTATTTTAGCTACACCATTATATTGAGGATTATAAGAAATTGTTGTTTGATGTTGAATCCCATGTTAGAGAATATAGTTCTCAAATTCATTTGAAGTATATTATTTTCCATTATCAATACGAATAGAGGATTATGTATCATTTTTAATCCATGCATGAAAATGTGTGAAAGTTTCAAAAGCTTCAAATTTATTCTTCAATAGATATACCCAACACATTCTGGTGTAGTCATCAATAAAAGTCATTATTGATTCCATAGTGTTTAATAGGTCACTATATTCTTTCTTTGTTGTAGCCACACTCAATTGGGGTTCCATAATGGTCCTTAATGCACATGTTTGATCAAGGGTGTATGCACAAGATTATAAATGTGGCTATGATGTTGTATGCGCATGCAGATTGAAATGTCTATGCGTACAATTAATATACTTATACATGCTTTAGAACTTGGTGCACATAATGTTTCTATGGAAAATATTATAAAATTTTTGGGGCATTACCTCTAGACCCTACCCATTAATGTTACTAGGAGGCCACTATATGCATTATATGTAGAAATTTTAAATAATAAACACATATTCAATGGAGATTATCCTAATCATGTACTATTGCGGAATACATACACAATACATAAGCTCCTCTCCGTTGATCATCAATATAGCAGCATCAATAACAATAAAACATCAATAGCATGCACACATTAACACAGTATGTAACCCGGGGAAAGCTTACAGCTGAAAACCCCACACTATCTGTATATTAATGATTGATAACATGTAACATTACAATAGTCAATACTCCTCACAAGTATCCAGCACTATCTCCAACTGTTACACAAAATACAGCTCAGATCTGATCTCCAAATCTCCTCCACTGCTTTCCTGCCTCCACTGCACAATACCTGCTCAAGAATGAATGAGAATGACTTAACCAAACTCGTATTTACCTGCTGAGAATCACTCACACTGGAAATCACGTGAGCACATGCTATATTACTGGGCAAATATTGGGCAATACTCATTGGCATACTCAATCCCTTGATTGTGCAAATCCTAATGCACAACTATAGTCACAACTGATAGCAATCTGATCCTCTAACACCTGTCCCTGCTGAACTGTACATGCACTGACATGAAACTAAGTTAACTAATGTATTCTTTAGTTGTATTATGAGTTAATAATTAGTTTAACAATTCATCATTAGTCTATTTGCAGTTAGACTAATTACAACTAGTTTAACCAAGTCAAACTGAACACAATTCCATCAACTCCACAATCAACTCCACAATCAACTCCACCAAACTCAACTGATTGAGTTCTAACTGAAGTCGTGCATGCAACAACTCAACTGACCCACAAAGAAAGCGTATTTCCTTCTGACAGCTGCATGTGCCACATCTGTAGCTCAAACTAAAGTGCTCCAAGAGAATAAGATAAAGTTTTTAGTCTAAATATTATTATGAGACAATAATATTTGACTTTTCTATTTTTGACAGCCAGTCTAAAAATAGACTTTGATCACTCCTGCTGTGATCAATCCTGCTGTGATCACTCCTGTTGTGATCATCCCTGCTGTGATCCAAAAATAGAACTTACACCATAATTTGCCTGCGGGCCCACTTAGTGAAGGCGACTCTTTTCACTAAGCTCCATCATCTTGTTGCAATCTCAACACTCCCTCTCGACAAGATATGGATTATCAGCAACCCCTATCCTGCCTCGGTGGTATTCGAATTTGCTCCTTGTGAGCGCCTTCATCAGAATATCAGCATCCTGATCCTCCGTTGGAATGTATGAAAGTAACATGATCCTCCATTGCACACAATCTCTAATATGATGGTACCTGATGTCAATATGCTTAGATCTATCATGAAATACAGGATTAGCCGAGAGTTTAATGCAACTCTGGTTATCACAGTAAATCACAGTAGGATCCAAATGAGAACCGAACAAACCGACCAAGATCTTCCTCATCCATATAGCCTCGCATGCAGCCAAACTTGTTGCCATATACTCGGCCTCTACTGAACTGAGTGCCACGAATCTCTGCTTCCTGCTATACCAAGAAACTGCTGTAGACCCAATATTGAAGACCCCTCCTGATGTGCTCTTTCTATCCGTTGGGCTCCCTGCCCAATCTACATCCGTGAAGCCACATAACTTCACCTCATCCTCCTTTCTGTACCACAATCCATATCTCGATGTGCCTCTCAAATAACGCAATACATGCTTACCCGCCTTCCAGAAGAGCTTGGTAGGCTTAACGATAACTTGTGAAAGCTGGTTAACTGCATAGCATATACCGGGTCGTGTATTGACCAAATACATAAGCGGCCCCACCAACTATCGATAAACAGTGGCATCCACTTATTCTCCCAAAGTGGAATCCTCCTTCCTCCACCCTCAGGAAGAGGAGTATCAACAGGCTTGCAGCCATGCATGTTGAACTTCTCCAGTATCTCCCGAGCATACTTACCCTGAGAAACAAACAGTCCATCACTGTGCTGCCATATTTCCAATCCCAGGAAATAGTGAAGGAGGCCCAAGTCCTTCATCTCAAACTCCTTAACAAGATCATCCTTGCATGAAAGTATCAACAGCTCATCACCCATTAGAATCAAATCATCTACATACAGTACAATGATAAGTAACTTACCCTCCACCACAATCTGGTATAGGTTAGGATCCGCCTCGCTCTTGGAGAATCCAAGTCCTGTGAAATAGCTGTCTATCTGTGTGTACCAAGCACATGGTGCTTATTTCAACCCATACAACACTCTCTTGAGCCTGCACACATGCGACTCGCTACTAAAGACCTCAAAGCCTTCGGGCTGCTCAATGTACACCTCCTCCTCAATGACTCCGTTGAGGAATGCAGTCTTCACATCCATTTGATGAATGTGCCATCCCATCTGCGCTGAGAGAGCGAGAATCGTCCGTATGGAAGAATACCTTGTGACAGGTGCAAAGGTCTCCTCATAATCGATCCCCTCTATCTGTGAAAAGCCTCGGGCAACAAATCTTGCCTTGTACTTCTCCACACTCCCGTCAGCTACCTGCTTAACTTTGTAGATCCATCTCAAACCCACCATTTATTTCCCTTCCGGTCTAGGAGCAATCTCCCATGCACTATTTCTGACAATAGATTCATACTCTTCCACCATGGCATCTACCCATGCGGGATCCTCCACAGCTTCTTCGAAAGAGGATGGCTCAGTCACAACACACTTGCTCATAAGAGCCATGTATCCAATGTACCGATCAGGTGACTGTCTCTGCCTGCGTTGGGATGTAGGTGGTCCTACAACTTTCTTTGCATCTTGAGCTAGTCGCTCAGCTTCTGTCAAGCGCTTTCGCCCTCTGATGGTTGGCGATGCATGAGTGGTCTCTTCCACTCCATGAACCTTGTCCTGTGGCTGATCCACGTCCTGAAGCTCATCCTTAGGAACTAATAGCTCCTCATCTGCATGCAAGTGTAGCTCCCTCTCAAGCGAACACTTCATGGCTTTCTCCTCCTGAAATTTTATATCTCGTCGCACAACAGTTTTACCACTGTCTGGCAAATACACACGATAGTTGTGGGGCGTATCAGTGTACCCCACAAATATCCCAACCTCAGCGGTTGGCTCCAACTTCTTCCTAGCATCCGTCGTCACATGCATCACACCAAAAATCCTCAAATGAGAAAGATCATGCTTCTTACCAGAATAAGCCTCCTCGGGTGTACTCATGCCAAGTATCCTGTGAGGACAACTGTTCTGCACATAAACTGTTGTATTTCATGCTTCCGCCCACAAGTGAAGGGGTAGGCCTTGATCATGGAACATTGCTCGTGCAGCACCCACGATCGTTCTGTTCTTCCGCTCAGCTACCCCGTTCTGCTGTGGGTTATGGGGAGCTATGAGCTCTCTTCGAATCCCTTCAGCCTTGCAGAAATCCTTGAACTCGTCAGAGATGTATTAACCACCATTATCACTCCTAAGAGCCTTCACCTTCTTCCCCAACTCCTTCTCGACCAGTGCTTTGAATTCACAGAAATTTGAATATGTCTCGCTCTTCTTCTGCATGAAGAAGATCCAGCACTTACGAGAGAAATCATCAACAAAAATCACATAATACCTGTGTTTTGTTGTCGAATCAACTGAGAAAGGTCCACACACGTCTATGTGAATTCTCTCAAGGATCATCGTGGCGTGACTATCCTTCTTGTGAAATGTGGATTTCACAAACTTCCCCAAAGTACACCCCTTGCACTAATCTGACTGCGCAAGAGTGCCTTTAGGAAGCCCTGTAGTGATCTGCTACAGTATCTTCAAGGCTCCATGGTAAAGGTGACCCAATCTCCTGTGCCACAACTCGCCATCATCCTGGCTCACCAATCCTTCTGCCTTGCCTGCCATTGCTGCGCATCCATCTACATGCAACTGATAAAGGTTCCTTACTCGAACCCCTATCTTCCGGGTCTCACCAGTTGTCTTGCTGTGCAGGAAAGCCTTTCCCTTGCTGAAAACAACATCATACCCCTTGTCTTCTAACATCGCCACAGAGATAAGATTCTTCTTCAATCCTGGAACATGCATGACTTCCTTCAATCCGAAGGGTTTACGAGACTCCCTCTCAAAGGAAATGGTACCAATACCGGTTGCACTGTATCTACCATCATCGCCTATCTCAATGTGCACTCCAAGATCTTTGTCCTCCGGATCAGAAAAAAAAATCTCGATCTCCCGTCATGTGCAAAGATGCACCACTGTCCAAGAACCACACGGATCCCATCACACTTGAAACCAAGCATGCGATCAATGAAAAATCAAGCTCAAACTATGAGGCTAGAGCCTCTCCTACTGCAGATCCAGCAGCTTGCTTGTTCTTCTTCTTCTGTGGACAATTAGTGGCATAGTGTCCGTGCTGGTGACAGTGAAAACACTTCACCTTGGACATATCCTGCTTCTTGCCTTTCGCACCAGACTGAGAAGCTTTCTTGCTCTTCCCCTTGTTTGCTTTGGTAGCCAAAGCGCAATTTTCTTCATCAACTCCCTTTGATGAAGATCCGTCCCTGATACTCCGCCTGATCTCCTCCTGCACAAGATCTGACCACAGTCTTTCCCATCCTGGCAATTTCTCCCGACCATTGACAGAGTCCTGATAGGAATGCCAACTCTTCGGAAGACCAAGGAGAGCCAAGCTCACCAAGTCTTCATCATCGACAGTAACCCCCACACTTCCCAGCTCATCTCGACACTGAGTGAACTTCGTGAGATACTTGGGCATACTGTCACCCTTCTCGCATTTGATGTTTCTGAGTTTATCTTTGAGCGCCAGCTTCCTCTGATCGCTCTTGCTTTGGAATAAATCTGTTAAAGCCTTCCACATAAGATATGGAGAAGTATTTCCATGCAGGCTAGACACAATGTGATCCTTCACGCCCTCTTACAGAATCCTTCGACATTTTGCGGTCTTCTTTTGCCAAGCATCAGCTTGAGTAGCATCAGTGGGCTTTGGTACATCCATCTCTATGAACTCCTTCAACCCGTTATCATCCAATACTGCCTCCATCCTGTCCTTCCATGCAATATAGTTTGAGCGGCCCTCAAGGGCATACTCCAATCGCAATCCGTTGAAAGACATTGCCTCATTGACACCAAGAAAACACTGCTGCAAATTCGAATTCCACCAGCTCCAAACTCAACCGCCTTGGATCTAAGATTCGTGAGAAAAAAATATTTCTCGTACAGAGATTGACTGTATGGACATTCACCGGGTATCTCACCTTCCAAAGGAAGGATGAATCCAGAGGCTACCTGGCCCAATTACAGACTCTGCCTGAAGAAATAGAATGTAAACACTTCCTGAATAGTAGATCTGATGATCAACAGCTATGATACCATGTAGAAATTTTGAATAATAAACACATATTCAATGGAGATTATCCTGATCATGTACTATTGCAGAATACATACACAATACATAAGCTCCTCTACGTTGATCATCAATATAGTAGCATCAATAACAATAAAACATAAATAGCATGCACACATTAACACAGTATGTAACCCGAGGAAAGCTTACAGCTGAAAACCCCACACTATCTGTATATTAATGATTGAGAACATGTAATATTACAATAGTAAATACTCTTCACAAGTATCCAGCACTATCTCCACCTGTTACACACAATACAGCTCAAATCTGATCTCCAAATCTCCTCCACTGCTTGCCTGCCTCCACTGCACAATACCTACTCAAGAATGAATGAGAATAACTTAACCAAACTCGTATTTACCTGCTGAGAATCACTCACACTGGAAATGACGTGAGCACAGGCTATATTACTGGGAAAATACTAGGCAATACTCATTGTCATACTCAATCCCTTGATTGTGCAAATCCTCGTGCACAACTGTAGTCACAACTGATAGCAATTTAATCCTCTAACACCTGTCCCTACTGAACTGTACATGCACTGACATGCAACTGAGTTAACTGATGTATTCTTTAGTTGTATTATGAGTTAATAATTAGTTTAACAACTCATCATTAGTCTATTTGCAGTTAGACTAATTACAACTAGTTTAACCAAGTCAAACTAAACACAACTCCATCAACTCCACAATAAACTCCACCAAACTCAACTGATTGAGTTCTAACTGAAGTCATGCATGCAACAACTCAACTGACCCACAAAGAAAGCGTATTTCCTTCTGAGAGCTGCATATGCCACATCTGTAGCTCAAACTGAAGTGCTCCAAGAGAATAAGATAAAGTTTATAGTCTAAATATTATTATGAGACAATAATATTTGACTTTTCTATTTTTGACAGCCAGTCTAAAAATAGACTTTGATCACTCCTACTGTGATCACTCCTTCTGTGGTCACTCCTGCTGTGATCATCCCTGTTGTGATCCAAAAATAGAACTTGCACCATAATTTGCCTACGGGCCCACTTAGTGAAGGCGACTCTTTTCACTAAGCTCCATCATCTTGTTGCAATCTCAACATTATATGTTACTACGAGACCACTATAGGCATTGTTCCTTGAACCCTATGAGGAATTTCCCGATTAGAAAAATTAAGAGCCATGTGTCCCTTTGTTGAACTTAAAAGTTAATGATAACACTTTTAACATATTTACATATTTAAAATTGTGCTAAATAACTTTAAATATGTTTGAATCATTGTGATGATGAGAAATGAATAACATATTGTAGATATATTTTGCTCATTATCCCTTCTTATTAGTCCCTGCCATAAGGTAACAGGGACTACAGTAATAGGTACACTACTTTTTATTATTCACTGCACATGATTCAAAACATCAAACCTAAAGTTTTAACCCCAAATATTATAATAAACTTTTTCTCCACCCTATTAATCTTAACATTGATTTTTTTTAGCTAATAAATAATTTGAACATCTTATTTGGCCTCTTCTTGAGGCTTAGAGGCACACAATTAGGGCTAAAAAAACATATTGCAAGGAATTTTTTTTACAAAATCAAGTAATTCTATCATTACTATAACATTACTTAGTTAACATTAATTAACATTAATTGTTTGTTATTAAAATTATTATTGACACTGCTAGCAAGTCTCGCCACCGCCACAATACCTTGAGCTCTCTAGTACATGCGGTTGCCCAAATTGGCCACATGTTCTCTCCAATTCTTGTTTGTCTTGGATTCTTGCCTGTTGTTGATGTTTCTTTCATACAAGAAGTGAATCGAATTGAGAGTGATTAGAGAAAAGTTGCTATAGCTCATGAAAATGTCAAAGAATATTCGATGCCATGGAGGGTATGGGAATCCCTAAGAATGCAATGGAAGTAGAAGTTGTAGGCCTGCCAGGTATGTTAGTTTGTCCCTTGTTCTAAACTATTGATTTTTATATGTAGGGCCAGTAAATAAAACTTAGCCCATGTTCAAGTCATTAATCATGAGTCAGGACTACAGAACTATGAAATTCACTGACTCATCTAGGATTATGAGCTAGTGTGTTAAGATTTCTTGAAAATATTAGCTTAACCATGGATTATTGAGCGTATTACTATGTAGCTAAATCAAAGCATAAGTTGTGAAATATATGAATAAATATGATTTACGATTCATTATTATACTTATGAATACCATGTTAATTACAGTACTAGTAATCCTAAGCTTCTACTACTTGAACATGAGTACTTAAGTAGTTGAGCATAAAACGCTGGGTAGTGATAGAAGAATTGAAACTATGGTCTGAATGCTAGGAATCACAAGAGTTTCGAACCCGTTGAAGATCCTTATAGCTCTGAATCCCTCCACCAAACTAAGTCTGAATCGACTCGTTGCTTATATTTGTACTGTGGTTGATTAATATTAACTCGGTCAAGCGGCTGGGCTTCTGCCATCTTGTTTCACTCTGTAAACTTTTCTACTTAGTGGTGGATACCTTCTTAATGATCTTTCCACTCTGACTCATTTGTGGCAATCAATTACCCTGTAAGAAAATTGTATTTATATACTGGATGACTAATTTAAGAGGAACTCATGTGCATGCCTGGTCTACCTTGCTTGGCTTAGAGCTCCTAAACCTACTCATTTGCATGCTTGATCGTGAGTGAGATCCTGAGAGCCAGATGAAGATTTTGATGTTTGAGATGAAGATCCAAAGGGGGCACTTGGCTACTTGCAAGCCCCACTTTGCAGTAGGACACTTCACTTTATTTATTTTTTATTTAACCTTATTTATTGGTTATTGTATTTATTTTTTAATTTTAATTTAAATATATTTTAAAATAAACACCAACAAATTTAGTCAACACAATTTTCATGAGCCTTGCATGCACAAGGTGTTTCCACTTCACCCTCTAAGAAAATATGTTATAATTAACTAGTTCCCCATCATTGTTCAGTCCACTATTCCATTTTCTTTGCTACAGCTTCTCTTTGCTTGTAGGTGAATGAGCTAGAGCCATGTTTCCATGGTTTGAGTTGGTGGCGTGGGAGAGAACCCTGACCCACAACTGCTTAATGGTTACCTATTACTTCTACAATTTCAACCAGGAGCAAGGGTATAGAAGCTTGGATTTACATGCGGGGCACTAAGGAAATCTCAAAATGAGTTGTGTGTGGGCTTTGGTTTTTTTGTCTAGTAAATGTTTGTTTGCACTATGTTCATTATGTTTTCAATTTTCACATTCCCTCATGTTTTGGATTCTTAATGTATGAATCAAGAAGTGTTGGTTAGGGCCTTACAAGATTGGCGCTTCGCAATGCTCTGTCATTTTTCTTGTATGAAGCATTTTCAGAATCTTAGATATTGAGTTTAAGTTTGAGTGTATATAAAGTTAACTTTGTGCCTATCAAAAATCTATGTTCTTACTATGGCTTTGGAGGTCCACACTAGCCACTTGTGAATGTTTTCTTATAAGTTCCCATGAAGACCATCTTCATGAATGTTTTCTATGAATTCCTATGAAGACCATCTCATTAAATCTTAGCATTTTTTGTAATGAAGCAAGAGGTATTATTTAACAAAACATACTCATGGATCCTTATAATATTTCTCCATTTGAGAGTATTTCTCTTCGATGAAGGTAGAGATAAAATAAAACGTGATTTCAGTCTGAAATATTTACTCTCCACAACACTGCTTACACTCAATGAATCTTCAATTTTTAATTTTAAGTTAGTGCATCTTAGGCTTTAAACATTACTCTATCGTTATTAAGTGCCCATGTTCTCCCCCATCTTTATTGATTGCATATCTTCTGCAATTTTGGTAGTTTTGGTTCTTTTTTCATTCCAAATTCAACCAATTTATTTGCATATTATGTTGTACATGCCTTATAGAGTTTATTAAGTTGGGACTATTTTATGAATCAATAGGGCCTTTTTGCTCAATGGAAGACCATGAGATCCCAATCTTCTTCCTTCTTTTCTCCTTTGAAGATCCATCAAGCAAAGAAAGAGGAAAACATGAATGGTGTTCATTAGCCTGCATATGCATAGCCTTAATGATGCCTGCATGAAGTCTCAATTAGTTGAAGGAGAAATGGGAATTGAGGAGAATGATAGATATAGGTTTCCATGTTGAATATGGTTTGAGAACCTTAAATTTGAGTTTGAAGGGGGTGCAAACATGTAAGTATATATTTGTTATGCAGTTATGTTGTTAGGTACTTATTATGTTCTACCATGGATTAAGAGGTTTGCATTGGCAGCCTATGAATGTTGGCTATGAATTCCCATGAAGAGTGTTTTCACAAATCTAGGCATTTTACACTTGTTGAAATGAAGGTCTTCTTCAAGAGATACTGGCTCCTACAAGTGTTTATCATTTTCAAAGTATCTATCTTTGATGAAAATGAAGAGGAAAAGAGGAAAAATGATTTTAGTCCATGATATTTACCATCCACAACACTCAAAAAACCTTACAACCTTTTTTTTATTGCTTTATCCTTTCGAAGTTTCTAAAACAAGTTTAGGGTTGAAACATAACTCTGGGACCATGTTATCACCCTGGTTTCAGAGGTTTTGAATATGTCATCTTTTATGAGTCTTTCTGGTAGGATAACATTTCGCTACAGGAATGGGATAACCCTTCACTGTGCTCAAGGGAGATCCTTCGCTTCACTATGCTTTCTCAAGTCTACACAGATATAAGTGTTATTTAGAATTGTACGAACATTATTAGTAAATACTGCTTGGAATGACAGACAATGGAAATGGAGTGGAAAGTTGGAGTAAGACTTTCACATTTCTTTATGTAATTCTTTCTTCCCCTCTAACTGAAATATTTGGAGATCTCTTTGAGGGGAGGGAATAAATAAAGGGTGAGGCATGTTAAGTGGGAGCTCCCCCTAATATTGGTTGACGAATGACATTTATTGCAGTAGTTAGAATTCCTCCTCTTATTATGATCCTTACAAACCTCGATTGAAGTCATCCATCTCTTGCTTCATCCTTGGAGCCTAGAGATGCCTCCTGTAAGGAAAGAAAGAGAGTTTTTACCATAACAAATTCATTTTGGTATAACCCTGAATGATGGGGCTTTGTATCTGGAATTAACTATGAAACAATTGTAATGGATTTGAGGCAGAGTGATGGCCCTTAAATAGGCTCTACACTTATCAGATATGGAATCTTTGAGCTGGTCAAAGAGCTCATCAATTCTTGGCAGATATTACTTTTTTATGGTGACGTTATTCAACTTTCTTAAATCTATACGTAGCCTCAAAGTCCCATCCTCAATAAATTCCCATATTTATCTTGTTGAAACAAACACGCTACTTCTACAAGTGAGTAATCCTCCATCCAGATAAAGGGGACAAGTCCTAGATGGAGAAAGACATTGACCACGCTATAGTCGGTCCCTACCCCCCTTGCGAGAGATATTTCATGGATTATTATTATGATAATTATCGCGACCTTTTGTGTCTACCTATATGTCTCGATCTTCATTTTCACATTGATTCAACAAGTTCACCCAACGAGATCTAGATTACTCTAAAAGGTTTGTTTGGAAAGAAAGATGTGTTAAGAGATCACTAGCTAGAGAATGGGTTCATCAACTTAAGCTTGAGTATCTTTATCTCACTTGCAAAGGTTGGAAGAGTGAGTGGGCTTATTTTTATCTTGAAAATGAATAGAGTCGAAAGAGTAAAATTATTATCCAAATGAGGATGACATAAGGAATAGGAAGTGCAAAGCCAATCAAGAAAAAACTTACCTAAGAAGCTAAGCCTAGACTTCAAAAACTCTAATACTCTCATTGGAAAGTGGAACTATTTGTGGGGGGGGACAACCCCCAAACTGCATAATATACATTATCTTACTCACCTTCCCCAAGTTCCATTTTTCTATCCTTGCTAAGTTATTCCCGAGTTCAATATTTACAACATTGGAGTCCCATTCGTTTTATCCTTGCCAACTTCCAAGTTAGTCTAGAATTCAATCTTTGAAACATTGGAATTTTGAATGTATGTCACATACTGTAAGCTTCACTCTAGTCTGTTTGAGAAAAGAAATAAAGTGTTAAAGAAAACCAATCAATTCCTTATTGTTTTTTTGAAGGTGTGATAGACGAAAGTTGGTCTCAGTAGATAGTAGATCTGAACACAACTTGTGAGATGTTGGGTGAGATTATTTTTATTTTTTTCTTCTTGAAGTTATTGCATACAATCCAACTACTCCTTATCAAAGTTCTTATAAATTCATGCCAATGATTTAATCTTAAACATGATTTGGAAATCTTGTGCTTACATCTGAACTTCAATTTTGCTATGGAATTAGAACCAAAATGCCTAGATTAAAACCTATATTAATTAAGTAATGAGAGTTCCTTGTCCTTTTTATTATGATTCTTGAATTTCGTGTTTAGCTCTGTGAATGATTTCCAAACCCTAACGAAAATCAGTTGTTGATTGTGATAAAATATCAAGCATGCCAATTGTTTCATTTTCAAATGGAAATAAAACACATAGTCTAACAACAAATCACGTTTTGTTGTATGATTCACTCTAGAGCAACATTTATGTTAAAATTGTGCATTTGAATTGTGTTGCAATAAACAAAAACTTATTTTACAAAAATCTCAAAGGAAATAAAACTCCAAACATTTATTAGAAATTTTCAAATAATATGCTAATCTTAAAATCTTTGAGATTTATTCCTGTTAACATGGACTTGCTACTTTTGCAGCCACTTTGGTTAAAAAATTACAAATCTACTTTATCATAACTCATTCACCTTACTTTTATATCCTATGATAAAAAAGAAACCCAACTTACCTTAATTTATATGCTATAGTCAAGAAACTTTTTCTAAACAAGGCTGCATGGAAGACGGTATGCCTACCAACATTGTGGAAATGAAGAATTGTTGTTGAACTTGAGAAAACAAAACACTCTCCTGGCGCAAGTGCGACTGCAGACTGACATTAAAGAAATGAATAATTGCTATTGAACCTAACAAAAAACAACATTGTGTTGGTACAAGTACGACTGCAGATGATACTGCCATACTTGTCTTTGATTGACTACCACCACTATGAGAATTCGTAACAGTTGCAGCCTACAACTGCAACAACCGTAGAATCTACACCAATAACCGCCATAGCTACATGGACTTCTGAATTATGACCCCGGGTCTCTTTTTTCTACTCTTTTATATCTTTCAGCTATTGTCCTACTATTTTCCCCCAAAGTGTGTTTTTGTTGAGTTAACAGTCTTACTGTCTTACATAACTACAAATAAATTAAAATTTGAAGGGTTAGAGTCTCCAAGAAAACGCTAGGTATCATAGTACCATAGCACACTCTGGATGAGCTACCATATACATGTGGCATCACTCGAAAAAGAGAAAGGGGTTGTAATAATCCCTCACCCACTCCAGATAAAATTTCTCAACATCAGTTGCTTCAATGAAATTTTATATAAATTTTAAACTGCTAGAATGAAGCTGGAAGGTGATCCATTTAGTGAAAATAATATAAAAACATCCAAGAATCCCTGATCCAGGTGGATTTTGGTGGCCACCCACCTATCCCACTTGGACCCCCACAACTGTCTCTTTCAGTTTTTTAGTTTCCGTAATTGTAGCACAATTTACTATTTTTAACAGATTTTCAGGTCCTGAACTTCCAGAGCCATTTTGAGGCCCTAAACGACGTTTTTTGGGAAATCTAGGAGCAACATGGGTCCAAAGTTGTAGTGATCGGATAGATTTTTCTAACAAGCTATTGTACGCGTCAAACGAAGGTCGGGTGCCAAAGTTACGACCCCGGGAAGTTGATGTACCAACTTACCCAAACGGGGCCCACAATTTGGTGTTTCATCTTCTAGGGTTAGGTTTTGGGATGTTATGGGTTTTCCATTGTTTCTCAACAATAAATAGGCCTTCGAGCCTCATTGTAACACATTTCAAAGGCATGTAGCCGCCACATCTCTTCTCAAAGATAAGCTACCATCGCCCTAGCTGGTTTACTTCCATTTCTATTTGTAAGCATATTTCAGTATTTTATATTAATGAAATGAAGCATTATTTCCGCTGCATCTCTGCGTTTATGGTTATATCTGTAATTTGTTGCGTTCCTGTTTAAATCTGGATCAGTGGTATCAGAGCGGTCTGCTTTTTCTCTATTTTTCTTTGCATGTCCCCAACGAGGTCGGGATATAAGGAGTTAGGGCTTGAACTGGTCGAACCTTTGCAAGACCAGCCTCGCAAATCCCGACAGCCTCCGATGAGGATGAAAAGAAAGATGAGGGGGCAGGAGATCCTATCAAAATCTTGCTTGAAGAAGCCCTTGAGCGACAAAGGAACGCAATGATGGACAACTTTGCCCAGATCCTTCAATGGCTACCCAGAGGCGACGCATCGGCTTCCAACAGCTACTCTAGAAACACCACACCCTTTAAGGTAAAAGTTAATTTTGAAATCCCCATCTTCGATGGTCAAATAAACGCAGATGTCGTAGATAAATGGTTAAATCCGCTAGATGGGTATTTTTCTGTTCATGATTTTTCCAATTGGGAAAAGATTATTTTCGCTCTTCTCAATGCAAACCCCCACGTCAAGGACTGGTGGGAAACCTACTACGAGCGGAAGGATGAAAGTATGGGCTCATTTTTTTTAGACGCACCCACTTGGGATTCATTCCGATATGCCATCAAGGAGCAGTCCTACTTGTCAAAAGCTACGAGGACAAATACATAAAGTGGACCACGCTACGGCAAGGAAGGGACTAAGATGTGCCGAAGTTCACAAACATTTTTTCATACCCTTCGCACACAGTTGGGTATCAAGGATTCTGAGCTACATTTGGTACTCAAATACCGCGGCTGCCTACATAGATACATTCAGGAAGAGAAGGAGTTCCTGAACAACTCCTCACTCGGCACGACGTACCGATACACTGTCAAAATAGAGCAGAAGTTTAAACAAAAGAAGCCAAACTTTGGATCTGCAAATTCGAAGACCAAAGGACAAAGCCAAGGCGAGGTGACCCAAGGCAACCCGTCGAAGCCGCAAGAAAAGAACAACACCACGAAGTTGAAGAAGGACACAGGAAAGTGGTCTGAATTCCACAAGAGCCCCACTCACAACACAAGTGAGTGTCGGACCAAGCAGTCGCTGGTGGCCGAGTTGAAGGCTTCAAAATTAGATGCATGTTCTGACCCTGAGTCTGGTCCTGACAAGGGGAATGGCAAAGGGAAGAAGATCATTGATGCAGAGCCCAGCGCCATTGTTGCCACTGCCAAGATCTAGAGGAGGGGGAGCAACTTTTCCACTCACAAATGTGGGTGAAGGGTTCGCCGCTGCAATTCATTGTTGACAGTGGGAGCCAAAAGAACCTTATTTCAACAGAGGTTGTGAAGCGGTTGGGCCTACCGACTACACCACACCTGCAACCGTACAGTATCGGGTGGCTTCACGAAGGACGAGATCTCCGAGTTCGCCAACAATGTCGCCTTCCCTACAGCATCAAGCCCTTCTCAAATGAGGTATTGTGTGATGTTACACCACTTGATGTTTGTGATGTCTAATTAGGCCAACCATACTTATGGAGGCGACATGATGTGTATGAGTCAAGGCCTCACATTGTCATTATTTTTTTGTGTAATTCATTATACAGGATACCAGAGGTAGCCCCACCTACTGCCACTTCTTTGATCTCTGCTAAGAAATGCAGCAAGATCATCTCCCAGACTAGGAAATTCATTTTCTATCTGGTTCACTCCCAAAGTAAAGGGAAGATTGTAGCCACATCCATGACCCCCGTGAAGGGTTTCTCCACGCAACAACAGCAACAGAGGGATGTGTTCATGAAATAACACAAGAACAACTTCTCCTCACCCACAGGGGTACCACACAAGCTTCAGGTGGGCGACAAAGTTTGGTTACATATGTAGAAAGAACACCTTACAAGAGCCCATTAGAAGCTCAAACCACTCCGATATGGTCCTTACAGCATTATCAAGGCTGTGGGAAACAATGCTTTGGAGCACAACATTCCTCCATTCCTTTGCCTGCACCAAGTGTTCAATGTGTACTGCCCTCAACCATGCTTCCCACCATTACTAGACACATCCGAGAGTGCAGAATAGCTCACCAGGGACCAAGTTCAACAGATGGAGGAACTTAATGCAATGGAGACCATTGCTTCCTAAGGAGGGAGGAATGATCCAGGTGGATGTTGGTGGCCACCCACCTATCCCATTTGGACCCCCACAACTGGCTCTTTTAGTTTTTCAGTTTCCATAATTGTAGCACAATTTACTATTCTTAGCATTTTTTCAGGTCCTAAACTTCCGGAGCCATTTTGAGGCCCTAAACGATGTTTTTTGGGAAATCTGGGAGCAACATGGGTCCATGGACTGATGTTTCTCTTCCCAAATTTGTAGTGCTCAGATAGATCTTTCTAACGAGCTATTGTACGCGTCAAACGAAGATCGGGTGCCAAAGTTACGACCCGGGAAGTTGATGTACCAACTTACCCAAAACGGGGCCCACAATTTGGCATTTCATCTTCTAGGGTTAGGTTTTGGGATGTTAAGGGTTTTCTATTGTTTCCCAACAATAAATAGGCCTTTGAGCCTCATTGTAACACAATTCAGAGGCATGTAGCCGCCACATCTCTTCTCAGAGATAAGCTACCATCGCCCTAGCTGGTTTATTTCCATTTCTATTTGTAAACATATTTCAGTATTTTACATTAATGAAATGAAGCATTACTTCCACTGCATCTCTGCGTTTATGGTTATATATGTAATTTGTTGCGTTCCTGTTTAAATCCGGATCAATCCCAATAGCAATGTTGTTCTTATGTTTACTGGAAAATTTAAACCTTTGTGGTGGATAATAGCTACACCATTTAATGCGTAGAACCTTCCTAGCTAGCATTGGAAAGTCAAATATCTAAAGCTTGTTAATCTTTGAAATGAAAGCTTATATTTTTGTTTTGCAGTTATTTTTTATAAAGTGATCAAACATTCGTAAAAAGAGTAAAATATGTTCATTTTTCTCAGATGAAAACACCAATGCATCCCAAGGTTGAAGCAAAGATAGAGACTCTCCATCGTAAATTTATTATATTTTTCATTCTCATGTCTAAGAACTAGAAGTATTATAAAGGAAGTTGAACGTAAAGACCATCAAAAGAGAAAAATATGTTCATTTTTCTCAGATGAAGACACCAATGCATCCTGAGGTTGAAGCAAAGATAGAGACTCTCCATCGTAAATTTATTATACTTTTCATTCTCAAGTATATTAAAGACCATAATTCTAGAAGAGTCCTTTGTTTCTAATGCCATCTTGAAACACATGCCTGTAGCTCACTGCAAGCTTGTTTGCTAAAATTATAATCCAAGAGGCCATCAACGTCATCAGTGAAATAACTAACTATCGAGGAAATTTCCAGTGGTTTATTCTGTCATAGCGAATTTTCGTAGCTTGAGGATTATTTGACAAAGTCATCTACGGAGGTGGAGGAATTGCCCAGACAGCCAAAAGTGGCCAGAATATGGGTAAAAAAAATTCAAAAAATCTTGTAGATGCAGTGTTTAAATCATGTTTTTGATGGTGGAAATGGATTCAGCACCATCAAAAATGTCTAGGACACCTAAAATTATGAATTTTGATAACTTTTACTTGGATTTACAAAAATCCATGCCGGAATTTTTCAAAATATAGCTGGAATTTCCATAACTTTCCGGGCAAAAAAGCATAATTTTTAGACTATGGCTTTGAAAAATCCAATTTTCAACTTTAAGTTACCACCACGTTTAATGCATGCACATATCTTTTTATTTTATCCCAAGTTAACTTGGTACATGCCAATTCAGATGGTGTTGGACCCCGCATGTGAGCCACTTATCTAGTGCTTTTTAAGCCGCTACTAGTGGAGGGGACTAGAGGATATTCAAGCTATCTTGTTGTTATTTGATGGGTACATGCCAATTCCGATGTTGTAGGACCTCGCGTTTGAGCCACGTGTCTAGTTCGTTTTAAGTCACTACTGATGGAGAGCCACGTATCTAATGCTTTTTAAGCAGCTACTGATGGAGAGGACTCGAGGCAGTTCAAGCTATCAGCCTGCTTATTGCCTCTGCTCTCACTTAGTCATCTGGTATTATGTATAACATTGTTTTTCTTGATTTTACTTCCTTACAGCTAGCCAACCTATGCCTTTGGGGTGTCGCTTTTGGAACTAACCAACATATGCCTTTCATCAGAATGGCCAAAAAGTGGCTTCTGTGGATCTCATACGCAATGGGGTTAAACAAAATGAGATTTAAGCAAAATGGCCACAAAGTGGCTTGTGGATCTCACCTACAATGGGATAAACCAAGCAACCTTTACAAATCAACTCAATTCAAGCAGAATGTTGCAGGTTGAGGCATCCGAGCCTATCATACTTATTGCACCAGGTTGAGGCATGAGCCTATTGTACTTCTCGCACCAATAACTTTTAGATTTTTGTTGTTTTCGAGTTGCTTTTTATCAAGTTTATTTAATTTTTTTGTTCTCTCAGTTTCAAATTTATTTAAAATATTTGGTTTGTGAAAGTTTTATCGTAATGTTTTGTTGCTTGTAGTAGTCTTCCCATTTGTGTTTGGTAATTTCATGGCTTTGCAAGTAAAGCTCGTCGTTAAAGTTCATATGTGATGGTTCGCCTTTGGAAATGGATATTATTGTGGCTTATTTGGTAATTTCATAAATTCAAGAGTTGTTGCGAAATTTAGAATTTTAGCTATTCCACAAGTTGCCTGAACTACAAAATTCTAGATATTTTCTTGAAATAACTACTAAAGAATATTGCATCATTGACCCATAAAGAATTTGGCTAATATTGCATAAAGCCCTTGCAACTAAATTGAAATTTTGGAGAAATAAAAGGATTTATATTTCGATATATTTTCTCAAAATTTAATTAGCAACACAAGTTGCCTGAACTATAGAATTCCAGGTTTTTTTTTTAATAACTACCATTTCACAGAGAAAACTTTATAAAAAATATTGCATCATTGACGCATAAAGAATCTGATTAATATTGCATAGATCCCTTGCAACTAAACTGACATTGATTTATATTACAGAGATCCCTTGCAACTAAACTAACATTTTGGAGAAATAAAAGGATTTCTATTTAGATATCTTTTCTCAAAATTTAATTAGAAAATAGCTTAAACAATCTCTAAAATTTATGGTTGATACCTTTTGAACAGAACACACATATTTGATGAATTTACTCTCAAATTTTTGACTGGTTCATTTTCAGCAAAACACTTGTATTCATATAACTTCATCTATGAGAAGATTATAGTACATTTATTTTCTAAATCGAAATTTTTAAGTGCAGAGATACTTTTGTTGCAAAACTCGAGAATTTATAATGTTGGTACATGAATTTGCTTGAGTAATTCTTATATTCTTTTGTTTCTAAAACTCGAGAATTTATAATGTTTGTACAAAAAATTTAATTTTCTCAACACATGCAATTACACAACAACTTACACAATCACAAGAACTAGATTATTCTGTTCATGTAAACTACAACAAGATCTGCATTTGCAAGTACTAATCAAAGGATCATGTAAACTACAACAAGATATGCATTTGCAAGTACTAAGCAAAGGATGGTTCATAGAAGTTAGAAGGGCTAGATTTTTGGGCAATAATATTAATTCACCCCTTGGGCAAACTGAACTATTCTCCTAGCATCCATGAAAAGTCTTCATATATTGAAATTGTTGTCTCTTGTTCCAATAAATCTTCACTAATGGATTTTCACTTGTTTACTGATATTTTAGTGATATTTCCAATGCATAGAGTGCAATTAGATCATAATTGAGCAATATTTTAACAATAAGAATTTTGTAATGATTTACCTCTGACCCAGACGAATAGTCTTTTGATGTAGATGAGGAATTTTGTCCTATGATTTGGTGATGCAAATGAAGAGTACTTTGATTTATTGTACTAATGTAGGGTACATTGGCTATGCAGTGACTGTGGTCATTGCAACTAAAGAAAATATGGTATGCGACTTGATATCATGCAATGAATTGGTATCATGTAGAGAATATCTTTCCAAGAAGGCAGAGTCTTAGCGATCATCCATAGAAAAAAAAAAAAAAAAAAAAAAAAACCAAACAAACAAACAAAAAAACAAAACAAAACTACACCTACCAAATGTTAATGAGAAGCGTTTACTTGTGGAAGTTAGGGTTTAGAACAGGAAGCAACAAGAGTGAGCTGGTAACAATGGAGGGGCAAGGAGGAGGGAATTCCACTCCCTCCTACAGTAACGTAGTATCAAGCAGAAGCAAGGAGGCGAGTGTAAACGGTTTCAGGAAACCTTCGAGGTGGAAAAAAAGAAGACAAACACAAAAGAGCCGGAAAACAGCCAATCCCATGAACAGGAAGAGACTCACAGGGCAGTCAGGGGGGAGACGAGACTGGGAGATAGTAGTCAGAGAACTGAGTACAAATCTGCAACAGGACCCTGTAAACCCAAGTCAACCATTAAACCCCGGGTGGTCTTAAATGATCTTGCACTACAGGTGCACAGAGATCACATGGCGACTTACGCAGTTATATGCAATTTTATGGGTATATGGCCCACAGAGAAGAATATGTACACTTGGATAAGAAACAACTGGAAACCAAAGGGAGAAATAAATCTACATCTAGGGTCCAAGGGTTTCTTCACAGTGGTTTTCACCAACCTAGAGGACAAAGATAGAGTGTTCGAAGGAGGACCCTACTTCTATGCTGCTGTAGGCCTATACATGCGACCTTGGGTGATGAACTTTGTCCCAGAGCGAGAAACATTCACATCGATCCCGGTATGGATAAGACTATACTCCTTACCTTTAGATTATTGGCTGCCTGAATCCTTAAAAGCTATAGGCAATAAATTAGGGCATTTTCTAAAAATATCAGAGGCAACTCTGCGAGGGAAATATACCTCCTTCGCCCGCATATGTGTGGAAATGGATCTATCAGGAGCACTTCCGGATGAAGTCATTCTAGAAGTGTATGATGAGGAATGGGTTCAGGCGGTGGACTATGAACACGTCCCATTCAGATGCCGTAAATGTCATGAACATGGGCACCTCTTTAGAGATTTCCCACAAAATAAAATGGAGAATAATCTGAGAACCAACACAGGCAAAGATCCTGAAGGATTCATCAAGGTGGGAGGCAGAGGGAAAGGAGGGGGAAGAAAGCACCAAAAGAAAACTAGTGAGAACAAGCTACCAAGCCATAACAGTTTCGAGATGTTAGAAGAAGAAGGAGGGAACAATGGAAAGGACAATGCACTGGAGATCAATCCTGCAGAGAAGGAAAAAGAGGACAGCATGGAAATCATACATGAAAACAGCGAACAAAAGGAGAATCGACCAAGCACTATGGAACTTGGTAGGGACCATGAGATGACCCCAAGTGAAGTTGGGACAGAGGACCACGAACTACAGGAGATTCTTGAGAGGGAGAATCTTGATCTAGAAAAGTTCCTAAACTAGGGAACCAACAAAGGGATTGACTCTCTACCACAAGAGGAGTTTGACAGAGTGCAACAGCTCTTCCTATGGAGATCTCAAACAAAGGCTACTGTAGTTAAAAGGTATCATGACAGCCAAGAGAATATAGGGGTCAAATCAATGGAGGAAGCATCAGGACACTCTACCAAGAACCCAAGCAAGAAAAGAGGAAGGAAGAGATAGAATGAGCTCTAATAGAGTGTGGGAGACTCATGATTAACTCAGGCAAGATGAAAGATCTCACCAATTACTCATTTTCAAACCCATAAATATGAAGCTCACAACCTAGAATATTAGGGGGCTAGGAAGCAAAAGAAAACAAAGAAATCTCAGCAATAGAATAAAAGAAGAAAACCCAGATATGGTGTTTATACAGGAAACAAAATGTTCAATAGACAAAATCCGAGAGATACACAACAAATGGCTTATTAAATATGAGTACCTAGAAGTCAAAGCTAATAATACAGCATATGGGATCCTCACTCTTTGGAATCCTCAGAAATTTGGAATTCTGGATGCTGAAGCATCCAGGAACTACCTTTCAATGATTATCCAACCTCTGGGTGACGAGAAAATCTATATGATCACAAATGTCTATGGTCCTCAAAAATCTGAAGATAAACTCAGGCTCCTCACTTCACTGGAGGAACTGAGAGAGAGACACCCGGTAATGCCCTGGATTCTGGGAGGAGATTTCAACATGATCAGATCTCTTACAGAAAAAAAGGAGGGACCAGAACACTAGGCAGAGACTCCATTGCATTCCAGAACTTCCTAATCAACATGAAGCTAGTGGACACAGAAACAGCTAATGGCACCTTCACATGGAACAATAAGAGGGGAGGAGCTTCACAAGTTGCCTCGAAACTTGACAGATTCATTATCTCAGAGGACCTCTTTCTCATTGGCCCTAACTTGAATGCTTTTATCCTTCCTTTCAGAGGATCGGACCACTGGCCTGTTCAACTAGAAGCTTCATTTATTGGCACTCCGAGGAATAGACCTTTTAGGTTCGAGAATGTTTGGCTCACTCACCCTGACTTCATCACTAATATTGGAAAATGGTGGTTGGAAGACATGCCCATTCAAGGCACGAAAATGTTCCTTCTGCACAAAGACTCAAACACATCAAGCTTAGACTTAAAGAATGGAACAAAAATAGGTTTGGAAATATTTTTAACGCCAAAAGAGAAGTGGAACAAAAATTACAGAAAATTAACCAAATTCTCATAAAAGAAGGCTTCACTGAGGAAAGGAAAATGCAAGCTGACTCTCTCCAACAGGAATGGGACAACAGATGTCAGCAGGAAGAAATCTTCTGGAAACAGAAATCAAGAGTGCAATGGATCAAAGAAGGAGAAAGAAACACAAGGTTTTTTCGTAAAACTACCATGGAACATAGGGCACATAATCGGATTACAAAACTTATTGATCCTCAAGGGAAAGAGCTGAGCACGCACAAAGATATAGAATCCATTCTGGTACGACATTTTCAAAACATTGCAGAGGAGCCTATCTTAGACAGATCTCTATTCATTAAAAGCTTCACTCAGCACATTCCAAAATTGGTAACCAGGGAAGACAATTACAATCTCAATAGGCCAGTGACGGAAGAGGAGGTCAATGAAGTAATCAAAGAGATGCATAACGGGAAAGCTCCAGGCCCAGATGGTTTCAACGTAGACTTCTTCAAAGCATGCTGGGAAATCGTCAAACATGATATCCTTGAGGTGGTGGAGGATTCGAGAAATTCAAAAACAGTTCTAAAAGCGCTAAATGCTTCCTTCATAGCCCTAATCCCTAAGCAGGAGAAAGCTATGACACCAGATAGATTCAGACCCATAGCTCTATGCAATGTGGTGTACAAAATCATTTCTAAAGTAATTGCCAACAGACTCAAGCCCCTTCTTCCAACACTCGTGTCTGAGGAGCAAACAGGATATGTGGAGGGAAGGCAAATTCTCAATAACATCATTCAAGCTCACGAAGTGGTGCACTCTCTCAAGAATAATAAGCAAGCGGGTATGATCATTCAGCTTGACCTAGCGAAAGCTTATGATAAGCTAAGCTGGTCATACATCAGGGATGTACTAAAAGCGTATGGCTTCAACCATAATTGGATAAGATGGGTTATGGCTTTGGTCACCTCTGCTAGCTTTTCAATCCTTCTCAATGGCTCTCCATCCAGGACCTTTTGGCCTTCGAGAGGTCTCAGGCAAGGAGATCCACTCTCCCCCTTCCTCTTTATCCTTATGATGGAAGGATTAGGAAAAGCAATCAATGTAGCCAAGGCAGAAGGAAGAATCTAGGGTCTCAAGCTAACGTAGAACGGAGCCACTCTGACTCATCAAAAATTTGTGGATGATACCATGCTGCAGGGCACACCCACAGTCAAGGAAGCCAAAGCTTTCAAACAAATTCTGCATTATTTTTCCATGGCTACTGGCACAGAGGTAAGCCTCACAAAATCAAAAGTTTTCTTTTTTAACACTAACATTGTTATTTAGAGAAATCTCTCCAGAATTCTCAGCTTTCAAAGAGATCATCTTCCCTCCAAATATCTGGGAATGCCTCTCACTGACAAACCCCTAAGCAAGGAAGTTTGGGAGCCAGTGACTAATAAACTAAAGGACAAAGTCAGTAGATGGACAAACAGATCTTTGAATTTAGCAGGCAGGCTAGTTCTCACAAAGGTTGTCCTGCAAACCATTCCAATCTACATGTTTTCGGCTCTTCCTGTCCCAAAAGGAGTTTTACAACAAATCAAGAACATCCAAAGAGATTTTCTTTGGGGTAAAGGGGAGGAAAAAAATAAATGGGCTCTGGTAGCATGGGACAAGCTATGTAAAACCAAAACTCATGGGGGTCTGGGTCTCCATGACCCGAAAACTCTAAGAAAAGTTTTAGGAGAAAAACTTTGGTGGAGATGGCTAAAGGAAATGAGAAACCCATGGGCCAAGCTCTGGAAACAGAAATATGCAAAGGACTGGCAAGAAAGGGACCACATTCGAATGATAGGACACATCAGGGGCTCCCATATTTGGAACAATGCTTGGGAGAACAGAGCCTTAGTTCAGAAACATAATTTTTGGGAGATCAGAAATGGGAACCTAGCCTGGTTTTAGGAGGACGACTGGCAGCAGGAACCTAACCTTTGCAGAGAAGGATTGGACATTCTCAAAGACGATACTATCAACAAAGGGCTACAAAAGGTAAGTGACTATTGGGATCAGACAAGGGACAATGGTAAATGGAGAACTTGGAAGGTACCAGTTTACAATGAAGAGACCCCTTTGAAGTCCCAGGCTGATGCTCTTGCAGCAATCCTGGAAAAGAGAAAAATTTTAATCTCAACTTCAACCAACCAACTAAGATGGGGAAGAAACAGTGAGGGCAACTTCAACCTCAAAGAAGCCAAAAGAATTGCCACTGGATTTAACTTTCCAAGTCCTGATAAAATTTGGAAGGACCTATGGCAGAACCCTCATTGGATGAAAATCAAATTGTTCATGTGGCTGGTACATCACAAAAAGATTCTGACTTGGGAAAATCTTAGAAAGAAAGGGTTTGCAGGACCATCTAGATGCCAGTTATGTGGTCTTCATGAAGAAACGATGGATCACCTTCTCAACCTCTGCACTTTCACCTCAACATTATGGAACTGGGTTGCCTCAATCTTCAGGCAAACTGACAGGGATGAAAACGACATCACTAAAACTTTAAAGAATTGGAGGAGAAACTTATCAAAAAATGAGACAGTCAACATAGTCTGGACTCTGATTCCAGGCTTTTTGATCTGGGATGTTTGGAAAGAACGCAACAACAGAATTTTCAAGGATAAATCTGGCACAACCCAAAGCATCATAGCTCAGATCTTAAGACAGCTCAAAGAAACTGTAAATACCCTTCTGAAGCAACCTCCCGAGAATCCTCCTTCTCACCAGGATGCTCGCATTCTTTTGCTTTTAGGCCTCCAGAAGCTTGTCCCCCAGGGCACAAACAGGACTGCTATACACACTACAGTGGGGAAGGCTTTCTGGCAACCACCCCCCCTGGCTTTTTGAAATTCAATATAGATGGAGCCTCAAAAGGAAACCCGGGGGCTGCTGGTTATGGAGGAGTTATAAGAGATGACAAGGGAAATATAAAAGTTATCTTTAATAGTCATTTAGGGAATTCCACCAACAATATGGCGGAGCTAATGGCCATAGTGCATTGCTTAGAAATATTGATGGATCTCAATATGCATAACACAATCATTGAGGCAGACTCTGAATTAACAATCAATTCTGTCAGAAAACTAGTTAATGGCTCGGCACCAGAAAAAGTTTCAAACCACTTGAGACTTTTGCAGGTCTATCATCATATTCAATCATATCTAAGAATCCTGAGAACCCTTAGTTTTTCTCATGAACGCAGAAACGCCAACAAATTAGCAGATCAACTGGCGAATGAGGGGGTGCTCTGTAAAAAAGATAATAGTAAATGTAAATGGAGTTGGCACCCGCAGGGAAACTGCGTGAGGACTGCCACACTCTGGCAAGTACAAACAGGGAACATTATCAGAGAATGAAGGAGAAGCAGCATTTTGGAAATTAAGATGTTGAAGGACGAGGGTTCAACAAGCAGAAGACCTCCGACCTGGTGTGATTGGGCCTCCCAGAGGAAAGGATGGACGTGGAGAGAGAGCGGGATGCTTTTTCGAGGTAAACAGAGTTTTAGTGGTTTAGTGGTTTTCGGGCGGCCCCAATCCCCTAAGCGGTATTTTAAGGTTTGCCCCTGATGCCACTCATCATTCAACACGTGGCTGCAGGAAGGTGAGAGAAAACCACCCATATCGGCGGGTTTTCCTCGTGCTTCTTCTCCGCCCAATATTCTCATCAATCATCGGATCTCGCTTGTGATGATCTACGGCTATGATTCATCGAGCTAGTTGGTGGTGTTAACCTCCGAGCTATTCGCGAACATGGATGTGTCTCGTCCGCTTCATATGGGTTTCGGGCGGTGAAAAAGCCCGAGAGTTATCTCCCTGGGTGGACCCGATTGACTCTAGAGATGGTTTTGAAATTTTTTTTAGGTCCGTTGTGTTAAATGTAAGGTGGTCCAGTTGAGCTCCTGCTTTCGCTGGTCTTCGATGCTCTGGCTCGGTTTCTTAAGTTTGGGGGGGCCGAGGTTTGTAACATATATTTGTAACTTTTTTAGTCTATGAATGAGAAGAAAACACTCTTGCTTTAGCAAAAATGAGAGAAGCATTTACTTGATGTTCAAACCATGTTGTAGGTGGTAGTGGACGCAGATATGTGGCAGTTGAAGTTGAGAGGTAGTAGTTGAAGTTGAGAATTGGTAGTAGAAGACAATGACATTCAAAACTTTGGATAAACACTCTATTCACTAAAGAAAAATATAATATGCCAAACTCCAAAAACAAACAAAGTTGAACTTGCAAAACATAATATGCCAAACTCCAAAAAAAAACAAACAAAGTCGAACTTGCCAAACTTGAACTTTGGATAAAAGTTCAAAAAGAAACAAACCAATCCAAAACCGAATTTCAAACTTTGAATAAAAGCATATGTGAAATAAAAGTTAAAAAACAGCACAACAATTCAAAACTCAATTTTAAACTTTGGATAAAAGTACATGTACGAACGTTGGATAAATGTAAAAACTTTGGATAAAAGCATATATATTAGGGGAAGTCTCAATAAAACCCCAACCCGGGATAGCCAATCATAATCTATTTTTAATTGATTAAATAATTTTAAATATAGCTTTTCGTCCAAAACTTTGGTGAAGAACTCCGATATGAAAAAAATCAATAAAATTAATGCATGGCAATCGCTATATACCATGCCTGTGGGCCGGTATAACAAGGATGTGAATAAATTTTACCTCTGGCTGAGGTGAAGTCCCAAAAAATCAACGCTTAATTAAAGCACTTAGTTGTTTCACAAAGGTTGGCTATCTTTATTTGAGGCTTTGAAGGCTCTTACTTTATGGTTGAGATGGGGTTTTGGTCAACATTTTATGAGATCACTCACTTGGTCATTGCAAGTGAATAGATGAAGTAGCTAAGACCGTGATGTTGAAATGGAATTATTGAGTATATAATACGCGGTCTAAGGACAAAACCATCAAATCAGTCCACGTATGCATTCTTATCAGCCTACTCATATCATAGTCGATATTGAAAATAATTATGTTTTATTAATCGTGATCCATTTGAATCTTTAAGCCAAAGAGCATAGGAGATATTCAACATGGCACTCGCCGCCACAATGATATCTTTGCACACCGCCCATTGAGTGGAGGGAAGAATCTGTGTTCCTTTTTGTAAGATTTATATCATATCTTGGGGTTTGATGTCGGAATAATAACGAGTGAAATAACATCTTCCCCTACACATTGTCCTACGCAAAAGGAAATGGGTCTCTATGGCTTTCTAAAATACCCTAGTGGCTAGCTTATCGGCCTCCAAGTGAATGTGACCATAATATTAGTTGAGATTTTCAAGTGCTGACCACCGTGAACATGCCTCGTCCTTCTTACATGTGGAAAACAATCAGAAATGTAGTTAATGGACAACATAGGTAACTGTTGGGATAAACACTGAGAGAATTGTTGGGATAAACATTGAGAGGGGTGAATCAGTGTTTTCAAATCATTAAAATTTAATTTTATATCTTGATTTATGTACACGACTTTGCTGAAGGGAACCCACGCGTTTATGCGACTTTACTAAGGGGAACTCACGTGTTTACGCGACTGTTATTAAGACAACTAACATATATCTAATGAACTTACTTTTCAGTTAATTCATCTTTTGCTTATCTTGAGCCAGTTCATCAGTATTGCGTTAAACATTAAATAGACAGTAACTATGTACACTAAGAACAAAATAAACCATCACATCAACATACATGAACACCAGGGTTTAAGTTGGAAACTGCGGGGAAAAACCACCTGTTGTTGTATTGTCATCTCTATCTTCTTTTTAATATAAAGGAAATATTTTTACAATCTTGTATTGGTGCATACTCATACCAGTTCACAGGTAGGCACCTGCGGAAGGCTACAACCTTCGCTTGTTCTCCAACACCCTCTGGAAGGGAGCACCAACCCCCTGAATCTTGTACTGGTGTAAACTCATACCAGTACACAAGCACCCACCTGCCGAAGGCTACAACCTTCGCTCGTTTTCCAACACCCACTCGAAGGGAGTACCAACCCCCTGAATTTTGTACTGGCATAAACTCATACCAATACACAGGCTTGTAAAAGGCTACAACCTTCGCTCGTTCTCCAGATCCTACTGGAATGGAGCTCCAACCCCCTGATCTAATTTACTAGTTACCACTAGAAGGAAGCTTCAACTCCCTCATTAAAGGCTCCAACCCTCAAGACTTCTAGGAACCACATTTCATAAATTTTCATACTGGATCCACTTGCTACAAAACATCGCAATTTATATGCCATGTTTTATCAAATTTTCAAACTGAACCCACTACCAACATTTAAGCCTAAAACCAATCATCAAAACTAAAACTTATCACTTAACTCAATTATCAATCTCTGAATCAACCAATCATTGAAATTTAATCATTGAATCAATTGAATCAACTTAAACTCAACCGATCAATCGACTTAAACAACCAGGACAGTGAGATCACTCTAACCACAATACCAATCAATATACTGCACATCATAGAAACCAGATTATATTACTATAAACCCTTATCAACCATATGTCGAAATATATACGCTCTGCTCAAGATTAGGGCTTTACAAGATTGGCACTTCTCAATGCTCTGACATTTTTCTTGTATGAAGCATTTTCGGAATATTAAATATTGAGTTTAAGTTCAAGTGTATATCAAGGTAACTTTGCACCTATCAAACACCTATGTTCTTACTATGGCTTTGGAGGCCCACATTGGCCACTTGTGAATGTTTTTTTATAAATTCCCATGAAGACCATCTTCATGAATGTTTTCTATGAATTCCTATGAAAACTGTCTTCCTAAATTTTAGTATTTTCTTTTTCTATAATGAAGCAAGAAGTCTTATTTAACAAAACATACTCATGGATCCTTATAATATTGCTCCATTTGAGAGGATTTCTCTTCGATGAAGTTAGAGATAAAATAAAACATGATTTCAATCTGAAATATTTACTCTCCACAACACTACTTACACCCAATAAATCTTCAATTTTTAATTTTTAATTTTAAGTTAGTGCAGCTTAGGCTTGAAACATTACTCTATGGTTATTAGGCACCCATGTTCTCCCCCATCTTTAGTGATTGCACATCCTTTGTAATTTGGGTAGGTTTGGTTCTTTTTCATTCCGACTTCAACCATTTTATTTGCATATTATGTTGTAGAGACCTTGTAGGGTTTGATAAGTTGGGAAAATTTTATAAATTAATAGGGCCTTGTTTTTCAATGGAAGACCATGAGATCCCAATCTTCTTCCTTCTTTTTCTCCTTTAAAGATCCATCGAGCAAAGAAAGAGGAAAACATGAATGGTTTTCATTAGCCTACATAGGCATAGCCTCGATGATGCTTGCATGAATTCTCAATTAGCTAAAGGAGAAATAGGAATTGAGGAGAATGATAGCAATAGGTTTCCATGCTAAATATGGTTTGAGAGCCTTAAATTTTGAGTTTGAATGGGGTGCAAACTTGTATGTCTATATTTGTTAGGCAATTATGTTGTTAGGTACTTATTATGTTCTACCATGGATTAAGAGGTTCACACTGGAAGATTGTGAATGTTGGCTATGAATTCCCATGAAGAGCATTTTCACAAATCTAGGCATTTTACACTTGTTAAACTGAAGGTCTTCTTCAAGAGACACTGGCTCCTACTAGTGTTTATCATTTTCAAAGTATCTATCTTTAATGCAAAAGTAGAGGAAAAGAGAAAAAATGATTTTAGTCCATGATATTTACCATCCACAACAATCAAACCAAAACCTTACAACCTTTTTTATATTGTTTTTTATCTTTTCCAAGTTTCTAAAACAAGTTTAGGGTTGAAAAATTACTCTGGACCCATGTTATCACCTTGGTTTAAGAGATTTTCAATATGTCATATTTTATGAGTCCTTATGATAGGATAACCTTTAGCTACGGGAAAGGGATAACCCTTCGCTATGCTCAAGGGAGATCCTTCCCTTTGTTATGATTCCTCAAGCCTATACAAATTCCCACGTACACAAATAATGGATGTGTTGGGATAAAAATGTTATGTAGAATTGTATGAACATTATTAGTAAATACCGCTGAGAATGGGAAGCAGTGGAAATGGAGTGGAAAGTTGGACTGAAACTTTCACATTTTTTTCTGTAATTCTTTCTTCCCCTCAAACTGAAATATTTGTAGATCTCTTTGAAGGGATTTGAAGGGAGGGAGTAAATAAAGGGTGAGGTACGTTAAGTGGGAGCTCCTCCTAAGATTGGTTGATCAATGACATGTATCACAGTTGTTATAATTCCTCCCCTTCTTATGATCCTTACAAACCTCAACCGAAGTCATCCATCTCCTGCTTCATCCTCGAAGCCCAGAGATGCCTCTTGTGATGAAAGAAAGAGAGTTTTTCCGTAACAAATTCATTCTAGTATAACCCTGACTCTTGGAAATATTTATCTAGGATTGACTATGAACCAACTATAAGGGATTCAGGGTAGAGTGATGTTCCTTAAATAGGATCTACACATATCAGATATGGAATCTTTGAGCTGGTTAAAGAGATAATCAATTCTTAGCATATATTATTTTTTTTTTATGGTGACTTATTCAACTTCCTTAAATCTATACGTAGCCTCAGTCCCATCCTCAGTCAATTCCCATCTTCATCGTGTCCAAACAAACACGCTACTCCTACAAGCAAGTAATCCTCCATCTAGATAAAGGGGACAAATCCTAGGTGGAGAAATACATTGACCATGCTATAGTCAATCTTTGCCCCCCTTGCGAGAGATATTACATTTATTACTTATTATGAGCATTACCACAACCTTTTGTGTCTATATATATCTCTCGATCTTAATTTTCACATTGATTCAACAAGTTCACCCAACGAGATCTGGACTACTCTAAAAGGTTTATTTGGAAAGCAGGATGTGTTAAGAGGTCACTAGCTAGAGAATGGGCTTATCAACTTGAGCTTGAGTATCTTTATCTCACTTGCAAAGGCTTGAAAAGTGAGTAGGATTATTTTGATCTTGAAAAGGATTAGATTCGAAAGACTCAAATTATTATTCAATTGACGATGACATGAGGAATATGAAGTGAAAACCCAAGCAAGCAAAAAATTACCTAAGAAGCTAAGCCTAGGGTTCAACAATTCTAATACTCTCGTTGGAAAGTGGAACTATTTGGGCAGGGGGGGGGACGGGGCAACCCCCAAACCGTATAATATACCTTATCTTACTCACCTTCCCCAAGTCCCATTTTTTTTATCCTTGTCAAGTTATTCCCGAGTTCAATATTTACAACATTAGAGTCCCGTTTTTTTATCCTTGCCAGCTTCCAAGTTATTCCAGAGTTCAATCTTTTCAACATTGGAATTTTGAATGTATGTCACATACTGTAAGATTCACTCTAGACTTTTTTAGCATAGAAATAAATTGTTAAAGAAAACCAATCAATTCCTTATTGTTTTTTGAAAGGTGCGATAGACGAAAGTTGGTCTCAATAGATAGTAGATTTGCTCACATATTGTGAGATGTTAGGTGAGTTTCTTTTTATTATTTTCTTGTTGAAGTTATTGCATACAATCCAACTACTCCTTATCAAAGTTTTTAGAAATTCATGCCAATGATTTAATCTTAAACACAGTTTGGCAATCTTGTGCTTACATCTGAACTTCACTTTTGCTATGGAATTACATTGGACAGTTAACAATGTAAACTTTGAAACGGGAACTATAAACTCAAAACGGGAACTCTGGCCCAAAAACCCCAAAAAAACCACAAAAACAATGCTCAAAACGAAAAGTGTGTATACTTGAACGATGTTTTTTTTTTTTAGGTGTCAATTTTGCGGCTGTTTTAAAAATGGCGGTGAAAACCAATTTTTTGCGCAAAAATTATCCAAAAAGCACCCTCAAAATGAAAAGGGTTGATTCTGGAAGAAGACTTTTTTTTTCAAAAGCTAAATTTCAACATCTCGAAATAATGGCATGAATAAAAAAAAAAAAGTCTTCTTATAAACACTGATGAATAGATATTTTTATAAAATCCGCACCTGAAACACAACAAAAAACTGAGAGATTTAAATCAAATTTTGAGGTCATACTCTTCAACAGAAGAAGGCAAACTAAGAAGTTCTATTACATCAACACAATGAATGCTTGCTACATACATCCTACTAGCATATTTGCAACTATAAATTCTACAAAATTGACCACAAAGTAGTATAGTTTAAAATATTATGTCATTTAATACTACAATAATTTCCTTACTTTTCTTACATTCTTTGTGTATTTTAGATTCAAGTATCCATTTGATATACTTATATTTGTATTTTTTTTTTCATTCTTTATAACTTTTAATAATGTATACAAATATTTTATTCAATTTTATTTTGAAGAAGATTTTAAAATTTATAAAAATTGAAAAATATCAAAATATTTGAATTAGAGCTCTTATGTTAAGACTTCATGTATATGAAGTCTATATTGTTTTTCTAATGCTATAGATTCAAGATACCAATATTTCCTTACTTCATTTAGCCTTACGAAGTTTGGAGTGTTGTGATCAAAATATTACAATTTTGGTCTCAACAGCTAGATTATATAGGCACCTATACTTTGAAAGTGTACCTTGTTGAAAGAGGAAAAAAAAATTAGATGAAAGAAAGTTACATGTCACCATTTCAAGATAGTATAATGAAGAAAACATGTTAAGCTGGGAAGAAATCAGAAAAAGGACTAGAATCTCTAATCCTACCAAAATCTTAGAGTCACTTGTTAATCATAATCTCCTTGTTAAGGTGTACAGCGAAGACAACTCACAAAGTTACATGTCACCATTTCAATATAGTATAATGAAGAAAACATTTTAAGCTGGGAAGAAATCATAGAAAGGACTAGAATCTCTAATCCTACCGAAATCTTAGAATCACTTGTTAATCATAATATCCTTGTTAAGGTGTACGACAAAGACAACATGAGTTATAGCTGATACATTATAGGTTTCAACAATTCTTTACCAAATGCAACATAATCATAAAGCAAGCCTATTGTCATTTCATGTGGGCCCAAGGTTCATGTTATGTTGTCCCAGAGTCTTATAAATGTGATCTAATAGGGTGGTGTGGATCTACAATTTTTGTAACAATGGATGAACTACTCTATGCCTCGGCCTATAACAATTATGCAATGCATGTTCATTGGACCATATGAGCCTATAAAATTCATAACATGTGAATCCATATGGCTCATAATATGTTTCCTTGTCATATTTGAAAAACGAAATTAGGAAGATTGATAGGGCTAGGGAACTTGGGTATCATTCAACAAATCTTTGTGCCTTGCAGGCCAATAATGGTTATATGATGTAGGATCTATAGGTGCTGAAAGCCCAAAAAAATTTGTATGATATGGGTCCTGAAATTTATATCCATATATCTGATGGGACAGGTGACCAACTAACATCATTTTAATTTTGTTTTCCCAAACGCAAATTGAATGTTGTTCCCTTTAACAACATGACTTTACTTCTTGGATCAAATGACTATTTTCCTGTCTTTTAAGATCCATCATTTAACTTGTGTTCCAGATGAGTTTTTTCATAATCCCGTTTTCCTATTACCAATAGTTCTATAGAGTTTTCATTGAACAACTCTGGTAGCTTTGAATTGATTCTTCCGGATCCATCACAACTAGATATTTGACTCAAATATCTAGTTGTGATGGATCTGGAAGAATCAATTCAAAGTTATCCACATCACAGAAGCCTAAACTCAGACTTTAATAGCCTCAAGGTTTTTATAAACTCTCATAATCAAACCTTACTGTACACTTGGATCAAACAACTATTTTTCTAAGTCTTTTAAGATCCATCATTTAAATTGTGTTCCAGACTAGTTTCTTCATACTCCCGTTTTCCTATTACCAACGGTTCAATAGAGTTCTAAGTGAACAGCGTTTTCCTATTACCAATGGTTCAATAGAGTTTTAAGTGAACAATTCTGGTAGCTTCAAGGCTTTTATAACCTCTCATAATCAAACAATACTTCCCTCAAAAATTAAACCCAAATCCGATGATATAAGACACTTCAAGAGAATGATTGAATTACTATTACTGGAACTTATAATATTGTTTAAAAACTACACAGTAGTTTGATAAGAAATGAAACAGGATAATTGATAAAATGCAATATCCTTAATACATATATCAACCTGCCATCATAAAGATCAACAATAGCTGAGCATTTGTGCAACCAACAAAGACCATGATAGAAAAATGTCAGTATTTAGTCAACTCAATATGCAACACTTGTGAAAAATTGAAGCCTCCCAAGTTAAAAACAGGCTATGAAAGCCCTCAAGTGGTTTGTCTTGACTTCATAAGTTCTGCATCATAACATTCAGATAAAACTTAACAAGTCTAAAGATGCCTGAACAATGTAAATATGTTTCTTGAGATCTTGAGCTCTGCATCATAAATATGCCTAGAAAAGCCTAGAGTTTTTAATTTCTGCATTAGATATGTTTCTAAATTTGAACAACTTTGGTAGCTTCAAGGTCTTTGTAACCTTTCATCCTCAAAGCATACTTCCCTCAAAATTTTAGCCAAATTTGATGATATAAGACACCATTCAAAGAGAATGAATAAATTACTATTACTAAAACTTACAGATTTTCTTAAAATTTACACAATCGGTTGATAAGAAAAGAAACGCAATAATTGATAAAATGCAATATTTTTAATACAGATATCAGATTCCCATCATAATGATCAACAGCAGCAGAGCAATTATGCACCCAAGACCAGGGAAGGAAATTGGCAGTATTTAGTCAACTCAATATGCAATACTTCTGAAAATATTAAAGCTTCCCAAGTTAGAAATATGCTATGAAAGCCCACAAGTAATTTGTCTGGAGTTCCGCATCATAACAGTGAAATAAATCAAAACAAGCCTAGAAATGCCTGAACAACAAATATGGTACATAATTAATCATCTTGTTTACTGAATTTTTATATTTACAAAAGTGAACTCAAGTCAGAGTCATACAAGTTGGCGAAACCCTTTGGATGAATTGAATTCGCCAAATTAATTCTGGCCTCACTGAAAACTTGCATATGTGAAAGCCAGTCCCATGATAAAGACGGGTTAAGGATGCAAGGAACCTTCTGTAATTAATATTTCTAAATATGTTCCCAATAAATGACATACCTCATGTACAAGAATTTGAAACATAATCTTGAGTCTAATTAAAGTATCAATTGCTTCATTCATTCGACTTGCAACAGTTCGAGAAGCTTCATACAGAATTTTAATTTTTATCCACCACAAGCAACTTACATGAGCGAGAGAAAATGAGCCAAAAATTTCTTACTCATCTTCATTTTCATCCTCATCATCACCTTGAACTTCACCTTCGTCTCCAATTCCTTCAAGCAGGGCATCAACGTCCTCCCCTAATTCTGCTAGCCTTGAACTAAGCTTCTCCACCTTGCTTTGCTCTTGGCCAAGGCAAACCAGTAAATCATTCAATTCTACTTCACTCTCCTTTTGTGCCTCTTGTCTTCCCTGTTCACGAATCGCTTCCAAATCTGGCAGTGTGGATGCATCACCACCTCTCATACTCTTCACTTCCAGCTCAAGGTGATAGTTGGCTTGCTCCAGACTATTGTATGCATCAGACAGACTTTTCAAATCTGCTTCATATTTCCCAGCAAGTTGCTTGTAAGTTGAAATCTCAGCCTCACATTTCATTTTTTCAGCTTTCAGTGTTTCAATTCTATTCAGAGATTCTTGAAGTTCTTGCCGAAGATTATCAGCTTCAATTCTTGAAGAGATTCCATTTATTGCTTGCACTTTGCTGTCATTTCCTTTTATATATGAGTTTGAATCATTGGTAAATGCAATGCCCCCTCTTGTCTTTGCAAGGTCATCAGCCAAAGCAGCATTGCGGCCAAGAAGATCCTGGAGAAACAGATGACCCAAACAGCAAAATATGAAGAAATTAAAGCATCACGAGTGTGTATGTATATATATATATATATAAATGGTTCTTGAAAAATGTTTCGAAGTATTCACCTGCATCTCATGGCATTGCTTTTCCACAAAAGACTTTATGCGGACAATATAATCACTGTCACTTTCTCCATCATTTTGTTCCATGTTTGCTGGAATGATTGCGACCTTGCTTTTTGGACGGCTAAAGAGCTCCACAATCTGTTCCCTTACTACAGGCTCCAAGTGTTTAATAAAGTTAATAAATGCTGCATCATAAAATGAAGTCAACAAAGGGTCAAGGTTACTTTTTTCACTTTCTGGAGTATCGGAAATTTGTTGCCTATCTTGTACATCTGAAATGCTGATAGCTTCAGCAGCTGTTGATCTTGTCAATGGTTTTGGTAGCCTTGATGCAGAAGCTGCTGAGACAAACAACGGACTTTTCTGCATTTCCTCCCATATGTGGAAATAAGCTGTGAGTCCAATCCTTTGGCTGATTGCATCAAGTATCATGAAGGCATTTTTGTTGTCCTCAGTGGCTTTGTTGAATACAATACACTCTTAACAGCAGCCAGGCCAGCGACATGAACACTTGCTGCAGAGCCATTGCTTGAAATTAATTCTATCATATATGTTAGATGTGCAGGTGAATCAAGAAAGCAGGGCCTCCGCCCCTGACCGCGCCGCCGCGGGCCGCCCGGGGCGGAGCGGAATCGACGCTCCGCCCCAGGGCGGCGCGGGCCGGGGCGGAGGGCCTATGGTTTTGGTAGCCTTGATGCAGAAGCTGCTGAGACAAACAACGGACTTTTCTGCATTTCCTCCCATATGTGGAAATAAGCTGTGAGTCCAATCCTTTGGCTGATTGCATCAAGTATCATGAAGGCATTTTTGTTGTCCTCAGTTGCTTTGTTGAATACAATACACTCCCCTAAGAGAACAGCAGCCAGGCCAGCGACATGAACACTTGCTGCAGAGCCATTGCTTGAAATTAATTCTATCATATATGTTAGATGTGCAGGTGAATCAAGAAAGCAGGGCCTCCGCCCCGGCGCGCCGCCGCGGGCTGCCCTCCGCCCCGGGCAGCGCCGCCGCGGGCCGCCCGGGGGCGGAGCGTCGCCAATTTTTTTTTTTATTTATTTTTAATTAATAAAAAAAAACAATTAAATTTTAAAAATTTTTAATTTTAAAAATTTTAATTAAAAAAAAAAAAAAACCATATTAATTTTGTAAATTTTTTAATTTTGTAAATTTTATTTAATTTTTAAAATTTAAAATTTTTAATTAAAAAAAAAAACCATTTCATTTTTAAAGTAAAAAAAAAACCATTTCATTTTTAAAGTTTTTATTTTTTTTTAATAATTTTTAAAATTTTAAATAAAAAAAAAAATTAAAATGGTTTAAAAAAAAAACTATTCTTAATTATAACAAAAAATAATGGTGAATTTTTTTTTTTTTAAGAACATTGTTTAAAAAATGTAAATTTTTTTTTAAATATAAAATATAGGTTTATTTTTTTTTTTAAATATAAAAGATCTGTTGAATAGTTTTATTTTTAAATAAAAAATAGAAATAAAAGTTAAATTGTTTTTAATAATAAAAAACGTTATTTTTTTTGTTTTTAATTAAATTTTGATTTTTTTTTAAAACAAAATATATATGTTTAATAAAAATCAATTACATTTTTTTTTTAATAAAAAATACATTTTTTTTTTGTTTTTTTTTTTTTATAATTTGAAATTTTTTTTGTTCTTTTTTAATATTAATTTTATTAGTTTTTAAATTTTTTTCATTAAATTCTATTTTTTTTTTAACTAGTTTGTTTTTTATTTTTTTATTTTTTTTCCCGGTTTTTTCTAATGTTTTTTTTTTATTTCTCTATTTTTACTTACTTAATATATATATATATATATATATATATATATATATATATTATGTGTTTTTTTTTGTTTTCCAAATCCTTTTATGGTTTGTGAGATAATTTTTTTAACATTTTTTTAAATATTAATTTTACTATTTTTTAAATTTTTTTCATTATTATTATTATTATTTTTTTTAATTATTTTGTTTTTAATTTTTTTCCCTAGTTTTTGCTCATGTTTTTTTTTCCCTCAATTTTTACTGACTTATATATATCTATATTAATTTTGTTTTTTTTTTCCAAATTGTTTTATGGTTTATAAGATATTTTTTTTAACATTTTTTATTTTTTATTTTTGCCTTTTTATATATATAGTTTTTTATTTGTTTTTTAGAGAGAATTATTTCATTTGGATTGAAAATTTAATTAACGATGTATAAATATGTAAAATATCGAAAATGAAAAATATCGACCTTCTTCTTTAAATATACAAATCAATAAAAACCTCACTACAATAAAATAAAATAAATAAATAAAAACAAAAAACTATGAAGAGGAAGACCACTTCCAAAATTATTAAATTTACAAAATAATTGTTTACATTTCATACATTAGAAAAGTTAAAGTCAAGAAAATAGGCTTTTTAAAAAAAGGGTCTGATGCAGAATAACCATTTTTTTAAATCGGCATGAAAATCACTACCATTATAAAACGCAATGTACATAACAAGAATTTAAAAAAATTAAAGTTCCAAAAACCATGTTCTAAAAAAAAACATGTGTATTCTGCATCACCACTTTTGAAAATCGGGTCATTTTTTTGCCACCTCTACGAAACGGCTAACAGTACCAGTTCCCGTTTCAAAGTAAAGTTCCAAAAACCATGTTCTAAAAACAACATGTGTATTCTGCATCACCACTTTTGAAAATCGAGTCATTTTTTTGCCACCTCTACGAAACGGGTAACAGTATCAGTTCCCGTTTCAAAGTTTACATTGTTAGTTCTATATACAATTTTTAAATTGATATAGTCACATGCATGGAACCTTCCTTCATTCTCAATAACCATATCTCCTATGCTTAATATTTGATCCTTGATTTAGAAAATAATATAACAATTATTCTCTTAAATATGTTTGTGTGGGTGTAGAACCAAATTTCTCAGAGTAAAACTTATTTGAATCAAGTAATGAGAGTTCCTTGTCCTTTTTTACTGTGATTCTTGAATTTCTTGTTTAGCTCTATGAACAATTGTGAAACCCTAATGAAAAATATAAGTGTTGTATGATTCACTGTGGAGTAACATTTATGTTAAAATTGTGCATTTGAATTGTTTTGCAACAAACACAGACTTATTTGAGAGAAATCTCAAAGGAAATAATACTCCAAACATTTATTAGAAGAATTGCAAATAAAAAGATAATATGGACTTGCTACCCTTGCAACCACTCTCGTAAAAAAAATTACCAACCAACTTTATCGTAACTCATTCACCTTACTTTTACATCCTATGATAAAAAAGAAAAAAAAGAAACTTACCTTACCTTAATTTATGTGCTATGATCAAGAAACCTTTTCTAAACAAGCGTTGCAAGCAACAATAGTCCCTGCGGGACTGAAATCCTTATATAAGTGTGTGTCATTGAAAACTTCGATAAGCACAAGTTTTCAATGCAATGCCACTTTATCTGATGAGTGCATTTCTTAAAGAAGTTGATGAGTTCATTTCTTAAAGAAGAAATGTCCGGGAATGCACCTCTTTTCCACCTGCTAATGGATGCTAACTTCTTAAGAAATTGCTTTGATGCTTTGATGTTATAGCAGATAGTTTTCCACCTAGTGATGCCAACTTTTTAAGCAATTTCTCTGATGCTTTGATGTTATATCAGCTAAAAGGATTTCATTCCAATACATCAAAAATAGACATTTCATTTTTGTCATATATATTGATATCTAACCCAGTAACAAGAGTAATTCCAAAAGCTTTTTGGTGTATTATAATTCTTCATTGTTACATTTGAGACTAAATGTCACATAAGATCTAGTTTCTTATCAAGTAAGAAGCTACAAATCCAAAAGCTATAAATCCAACTACAACCATTTTTAAGAGAGTCTTTCCATCATGTAGAAGTGGTGGAAAAGATAATAAAATTTTCTTAACAATGACAAAGTGAGCACTGTAAAATGCAACATGTAGTGTTGTGTTTCCATGATAATTTGTGGACTCTATAATATCTGGAGATGCTAGAAGTAGCTCCTCCACCCCCTGCACTACAAAACGATGCATGTATCATGAATTGGAGTATAAAACCAAAAGAGTATCATGAATTGGTTGGTTGAAAATTTGTGAGGAGCTAGTGAAGGTCTCCTAATGCAGGGTTTGAACTTTTCCAGTTTAAAAGAAAAATCATAAAAAAAAATTATGCTTTAATATCTTTTTATGCTTCATCTCATCCGTCCATGGAATATGTACATGTTTGCAACATTTCTTGATGCTCTTGCAATAGTTCTTGAAGACAATGCTATCAACTGTTGCATGGAAAAGAAAACATTGTAATTGATAATGCAAAATATAGGCTACACTTATCTCGATCCATTCCAATCTCCTGCTGATGCCATAAACCAAATCCATTCATGCTGATGCTAAAAAGGTATTTGTTTGGATGTAAGAAAGACCTAATGACTGGTCTATCAAAGAGAATGAAAAATGGCATATGAACTGAAGCAACAACTTTGATAACCTGCACCATGTTCATCAATTTGTAGTAGAGTAATATGAAGGACATTCACAGAAAATACCAAAATTTTCATATTTCTTGAAAGTTTGGAAATAATAAAATTTTCATTCTATCATATCAATGATGTATTTAAGTTCTTTCCTGTATCCAATATAAGCAAGTTGAGCATAATAGGGAATTCAATGAAATATCCATAATCTATTCAAAAAATGGCAGAAAACAAGTATCCATAATCTATGTTTTTGCTATAATAAAGTGAAAGAGAGTGTAAGACGAAAAAATGGCATAACCAATGTTGTTAATAGATTGTGAAGGCAACAAAATTGGAACAATTAGTTCGTGGTAATTGTCAATACTCATAGAGTTGGAACATTTTTGTTCCTTATAAGATGGTCATTAATGATTGTTTTTCATTGTAACAGTTTCACTACAAGTTTCCCTATTTAATTTTTAATGAAACAGATGCCACGTTCACATAATCCTTTTTAAAAAGCATTTTGCAAACCCTTAAAATATGATGAGATTTCATTCCCATCGATGGGATAGACATTATGGTAAGACTTTTACCTTTTCTTGGCGTGGGAAAAGATTGCAAATAAATTCATAGGAAAAAATAACCAATAAATCATACAAATTTTAACTCTCAAGAAAAAAGTAAGAAAAAAAACTATTTTTTATAAGCAAAAAAGCCAAAGACAACCATCATAACTTGAAGTACACAATTCTACATACTAAGAGATAAAATCCAAAAGTTCAAAAAGTTCATTCATTTGTCATGGGCTAGTGCTTTTTACTAGTAAAGAGAGAGCTAAGCATTTAAAGAACAGGAAGAACAAGCAGATGCATACTAGTGAAGAGAGAGCTAAGCATTTAAAGTGCAGGAAGAACATACAAACACATAAGAAACAAACCTTGTACATGAGAAATGACAACTAGGATAAATGCATATGTCTAGACCTTAGTGAGCCAGATTTTGTCGTTCAATATCTACCTTTTGCGAGGCAAGTAAAACATATGGTTTTGTACCCAATTCCATTACCTCGATCTGAAATTGGCTCTCGAATGAGCTCAAGCTATGGGTCAACAAATGCTTTAGCTATCTCTGCTCCTCCTAATAGTGCCCCATCAACCATGTCATGGATGGAGTCTAACTCCATGTATATTGTTTCCATTTCCATAATATCTACCTCTACCAATCAAAGATAGGGATACCTGTGATAGTATTGGGGCTATCGGGCTTATTTTAGGGGGGATTTTACCAAATGCAACGATGGAAGCTAATATGGCTAGACATAGATGCATCGACTAAACAAGGTGGTGAAATCGCTACCCTAGTTGATGGTTGTGTCTTTACTATGGCTTAGTGGAGGTTCTTGCTCAAGAAGGCTAAGAGCAAGTCACCCTAAGGGCTTGAGAGAGGTGGAGCGAAGGTAGCCTAATATATAGAGACATCATGCACAGAAGCAAAGGTAGAAGCACCAACTATCACGACTATAGATTCGAAACAAAATACTAGACTGAATGGAGGAGGTCTAGCCGTCACGTTGGCTTGCTTGTTGGAGATAGCTATGTCAGAGTGGTCTGAGCTTCTGATGGGTTCTCGTAAGGCGTTCTCTCTGCAGACGCAACCAGACTTTGTTGCCCACCTGAAACTTGTGTGGTATCTCTGTGGGTGAGGAGAAGTTTTTCCTGTGTTCTGTCATGACCGTATCCCTTTGCTGCTGCTGCTGCATGGAGGAACCCTTTGCAGGGGTCATGGATGTAGCAACGATCTTCCCCTTACTTTGGGAGTGAACCAGACAGATAAATTTCCTGGTCTGTGATATGAGCTTGCTGCCTTTCTTAGCAGTGATCAAAGATGTGGCAGTAGGTGGGGCTACCCCTGGTATCCTGTATAATGAATTATTCAAAGAAATAATGACAGCACGAGGCCTGGACTCATACACAGCATGTCGCCTCCACAAGTATGGCTGGCCTAATAATACATCACAAACATCCAGAGGTGTAACATCACACAATACCTCGTCTGTGAAGGGTTTGATGCTGTAGGGAAGGTGGCACTACTGGCGAACTTTCAGATCTCGTCCTTCGTGAAGCCACCCGATACTGTATGGCTGCGGGTGCGGTGTAGTCGGTAGGCCCAACCGCTTCACAACCTCTGCTGAAATGAGGTTCTTTTGGCTACCACTGTCGACAATGAATCGCAGCGATGAACCCTTCACCCACATCTGTGAGTGGAAAAGACGCTCCCCCTCTTCTGGATCTGCAGGTTCATTCTTCCGGATCTTGGCAGTGGCAACAGTGGCACTGGGATCCGCATCAATGATCTGCTTCCCTTTGCCATTTCCCTTGTTGGGTTCTGGCTCAGGGTCGGAACATGCAGCTGATTCAGAAGCCTTCAACTTAGCCACCAGCGACTGCTTCGTTCGACGCTCACTTGTGTTATGAGTGGGACTCTTGTGGAACTCACACCACTTCCCTATCTCCTTCTTCGGCTTCGTGGTGTTGTTCTTTTCTTACGGCTTCGACGGGTTGTCTTGGGTCACCCGCCTTGGCTTTGTCCTTTGGGCTTCGGATTTGCAAATCCAAAGTCTCGCTTCTTTTGTTTGAACTTTTTCTCGATTTTGACAGTGTATCGGTATGCTGTGCCGAGTGAGGAGATGTTTAAGAACACCATCTCTTCTTGGATGTATTTGTGCAGGCAGCCACGGTATTTGAGTACCAGATGCAGCTCAGAATCTTTGATACCCAACTGTGTGCGAAGGGTATGAAAAATGTTTGTGAACTCCGGCACATCTTGGTCTCGTCCCTGCCGCAGTGTGGTCCATTTGATGTATTTGTCCTCATAAGTTCCGACAGGGTAGTACTGCTCCTTGATGGCATCCCGGAAGTCATTCCAAGTGGGTGCGGCTGAAAATAGTGAGCCTGTACTTTCATCCTTCTGCTCGTAGTAGGTTTCCCACCAGTCCTTGACGTGGGGGGCTACTTTGAGAAGAGCGAAAACGATCTTTTCCCGACTTGAAAATTCATGAACAGAAAAATACCCATCTAGCAGATTTAACCATTTATCTACGGCATCTGCGTCTATTTGACCCTCGAAGATGGGGATTTCAAAATTAACTTGTACCTTAAACGGTGTGGCGTTTCCAGAGTCGCTATTGGAAGCCGATGCATCGCCTCTGGGTAGCCGTTGAAGGATCTGCACAAAGCTATCCATCATCGCGTTCCTTTGCCGCTCGAGCACTTCTTCGAGCAATATTTTGATGGGATCTCCTGCTCCCTCGTCTTTCTTCTCGTCCGCCATGGGAGGCCGTCGGGATTTGCGAGGCTGGTCTTGCAAAGGTTCGACCAGTTCAAGCCCTAACTCCTTATATCCCGACCTCGTTGGGGACATGCAAAGAAAAACAGAGAAAAAAGCAGACCGCTCTGATACCACTGATCCGGATTTAGACAGGAACGCAATAAAACACAGAGATAACCATAAAGATAGATATGCAGCGGAAATAATACTTCATTTCATTAATGGAAAATACTGAAATATGCTTACAACCAGAAATGGAAATAAACCAGCTAGGGCGATGGTAGCTTATCTCTGAGAAGAGATGTGCGGCTACATGCCTCTGAACTGTTCCGAACTGTGTTACAATGAGGCTTGAAGGCCTATTTATTGTTGAGCAACAATGGAAAACCCTTCACATCCCGAAACCTAACCCCTAGAAGATGAAACGCCAAATTGTGGGCCCCGTTTGGGTAAATTGGTACATCAATTTCCCGGGGTCGTAACTTTGGCATACGATCTCCGTTTGACACGTACGATAGCTCGTTAGAAAGATCTATCTGAGTACTACCACTTTGGGAGGCAACATCGGTCCATGGACCCATGTTGCCCCAAATTCCCAAAAACACGTCGTTTAGGGCTTCAAAACAGCTCCGGAAGTTCAGGACCCGCAAAACTTCTAAAAATAGTAAACTGTGCTACAATTTAGGAAACTGAAAAAGCTGAAAGAGACAGTTGTGGGGGTCCAAATGGGATAGGTGGGTGGCCACCAACATCCACCTGGATCATTCTTCTCCCCTTAGGAAGCAATGGTCCCCATTGCGTTGAGTTCCTCCATCTGCTGAACTTGTCCTGCAATCTCTGATGTGTCCAGTAATGGTGCGAAGCATGGTCGACGATGGTCCATATTGAACACTTGGTGCAGGCAAAGGAATGGAGGAATGATGTGCTCCAAAGCATTGTTCCCCACAGCCTTGGTACTGCTGCAAGGACCATGTCGAAGTGGTCTGAGCTTCGGATGGGTTCTCGTAAGGCGTTCTCTCTGCAGATGCAACCAGACTTTGTTGCCCACCTGAAACTTGTGTGGTATCTTTGTGGGTGAGGAGAATTTTTTCCTGTGTTCTGTCATGACCGTATCCCTTTGCTGCTACTGCTGCATGGAGGAACCCTTTGCAGGGGTCATGGATGTAGCAACGATCTTCCCCTTACTTTGGGAGTGAACCAGACAGATGAATTTCCTGGTCTGTGATATGAGCTTGCTGCCTTTCTTAGCAGTGACCAAAGATGTGGCAGTAGGTGGGGCTACCTCTGGTATCCTGTATAATGAATTACTCAAAGAAATAATGACAGCACGAGGCCTGGACTCATACACAGCATCTCGCGTCCACAAGTATGGCTGGCCTAATAATACATCACAAACATCCAGAGGTGTAACATCACACAATACCTCGTCTGTGAAGGGTTTGATGTTGTAGGGAAGGTGGCACTGCTGGCGAACTTTCAGATCTCGTCCTTCATGAAGCCACCCGATACTGTACGGCTGCGGGTGCGGTGTAGTCGATAGGCCCAACCGATTCACGACCTCTGCTGAAATGAGGTTCTTTTGGCTACCACTGTCGACAATGAATCGCAGCGGCGAACCCTTCACCCACATCTGTGAGTGGAAAAGACGCTCCCCCTCTTCTGGATCTGCAGGTTCATTCTTCTGGATCTTGGCAGTGGCAACAGTGGCACTGGGATCCGCTTCAATGATATGCTTCCCTTTGCCATTTCCCTTGTCGGGTTCTGGCTCAGGGTTGGAACATGCATCTGATTCAGAAGCCTTCAACTCAACCACCAGCGACTGCTTCGTCCGACACTCACTTGTGTTATGAGTGGGACGCTTGTGGAACTCACACCACTTCCCTGTCTCCTTCTTCGGCTTCGTGGTGTTGTTCTTTTCTTGCGGCTTCGACGGGTTGTCTTGGGTCACCCCGCCTTGGCTTTGTCCTTTGGGTTTCGGATTTGCAGATCCAAAGTCTCGCTTCTTTTGTTTGAACTTTTGCTCGATTTTGACAGCGTATCGGTATGCTGTGCCGAGTGAGGAGATGTTCAAGAACACCATCTCTTCTTGGATGTATTTGTGCAGGCAACCACGGTATTTGAGTACCAGATGCAGCTCAGAATCTTTGATACCCAACTGTGTGCGAAGGGTATGAAAAATGTTTGTGAACTCCGGCACATCTTGGTCTCGTCCCTGTCGCAATGTGGTCCATTTGATGTATTTGTCCTCATAAGTTCCGACAGGGTAGTACTGCTCCTTGATGGCATCTCGGAAGTCATTCCAAGTGGGTGCGACTGAAAATAGTGAGCCTGTACTTTCATCCTTCTGCTCGCAGTAGGTTTCCTACCAGTGCTTGACGTGGGGGGCTGCTTTGAGAAGAGCGAAAACGATCTTTTCCCGACTTGAAAATTCATGAACAGAAAAATACCCATCTAGCAGATTTAACCATTTATCTACGTCATTTGCGTCTATTTGCCCTCGAAGATGGGGATTTCAAAATTAACTTGTACCTTAAACGGTGTGGCGTTTCCAGAGTCGCTGTTGGAAGCTGATGCGTCGCCTCTGGGTAGCCGTTGAAGGATCTGCGCAAAGCTATCCATCATCGCGTTCCTTTGCCTCTCGAGCGCTTCTTCGAGCAAGATTTTGATAGGATCTCCTGCTCCCTCGTCTTTCTTCTCGTCCGCCATGGGAGGCCGTCGGGATTTACGAGGCTGGTCTTGCAAAGGTTCGACCAGTTCAAGCCCTAACTCCTTATATCCCAACCTCGTTGGGGACATGCAAAGAAAAACAGAGAAAAAAGCAGACCGCTCTGATACCACTGATCCGGATTTAGACAGGAACGCAATAAAACACAGAGATAACCATAAAGATAGATATGTAGCGGAAATAATACTTCATTTCATTAATGGAAAATACTGAAATATGCTTACAACCAGAAATGGAAATAAACTAGCTAGGGCGATGGTAGCTTATCTCTGAGAAGAGATGTGCGGCTACATGCCTCTGAACTGTTCCAAACTGTGTTACAATGAGGCTCGAAGGCCTATTTATTGTTGAGAAACAATGGAAAACCCTTCACATTCCGAAACCTAACCCTAGAAGATGAAACGCCAAATTGTGGGCCCCGTTTGGGTAAATTGGTACATCAATTTCTCGGGGTCGTAACTTTGGCATACGATCTCCGTTTGACGCGTACGATAGCTCGTTAGAAAGATCTATCCGAGTACTACCACTTTGCGAGGCAACATCGGTCCATGGACCCATGTTGCCCCAGATTCGCAAAAAAACGTCGTTTAGGGCCTCAAAACGGCTCCGGAAGTTCAGGACCCGAAAAACTGCTAAAAATAGTAAACTGTGCTACAATTTAGGAAACTGAAAAAGCTGAAAGAGACAGTTGTGGGGGTCCAAATGGGATAGGTGGGTGGCCACCAACATCCACCTGGATCATTCCTCCCCCCTTAGGAAGCAATGGTCCCCATTGCGTTGAGTTCCTCCATCTGCTGAACTTGTCCTGCAATCTCTGATGTGTCCAGTAATGGTGGGAAGCATGGTCGACGATGGTCCATATTGAACACTTGGTGCAGGCAAAGGAATGGAGGAATGATGTGCTCCAAAGCATTGTTCCTCACAGCCTTGGTACTGCTGCAAGGACCATGTCGGAGTGGTCTGAGCTTCTGATGGGTTCTCGTAAGGCGTTCTCTCTGCAGATGCAACCAGACTTTGTTGCCCACTTGAAACTTGTGTGGTATCTCTGTGGGTGAGGAGAAGTTGTTCCTGTGTTCTGTCATGACCGTATCCCTTTGCTACTGCTGCTGCATGGAGGAACCCTTTGCAGGGGTCATGGATGTAGCAACGATCTTCCCCTTACTTTGGGAGTGAACCAGACAGATGAATTTACTGGTCTGTGATATGAGCTTGCTGCCTTTCTTAGCAGTGATCAAAGATGTGGCAGTAGGTGGGGCTACCTCTGGTATCCTGTATAATGAATTACTCAAAGAAATAATGACAGCACGAGGCCTGGACTCATACACAGCATGTCGCCTCCACAAGTATGGCTGGCCTAATAATACATCACAAACATCCAGAGGTGTAACATGACACAATACCTCGTCTGTGAAGGGTTTGATGCTGTAGGGAAGGTGGCACTGCTGGCGAACTTTCAGATCTCGTCCTTCGTGAAGCCACCCGATACTGTGCGACTGCGGGTGCGGTGTAGTCGGTAGGCCCAACCGCTTCACGACCTCTGCTGAAATGAGGTTCTTTTGGCTACCACTGTCGAAAATGAATCGCAGCGGCGAACCCTTCACCCACATCTATGAGTGGAAAAGACGCTCCCCCTCTTCTGGATCTGCAGGTTCATTCTTCTGGATCTTGGCAGTGGCAACAGTGGCACTGGGATCCGCATCAATGCTCTGCTTCCCTTTGCCATTTCCCTTGTCGGGTTCTGGCTCAGGGTCGGAACATGCATCTGATTCAGAAGCCTTCAACTCAGCCACCAGCGACTGCTTCGTCCGACACTCACTTGTGTTATGAGTGGGACTCTTGTGGAACTCACACCACTTCCCTGTCTCCTTCTTCGGCTTCGTGGTGTTGTTCTTTTCTTGCGGCTTCGACGGGTTGTCTTGGGTCACCCCGCCTTGGCTTTGTCCTTTGGGCTTCGGATTTGCAGATCCAAAGTCTCGCTTCTTTTGTTTGAACTTTTGCTCGATTTTGACAGCGTATCGGTATGCTGTGCCGAGTGAGGAGATGTTCAAGAACACCATCTCTTCTTGGATGTATTTGTGCAGGCAGCCATGGTATTTGAGTACCAGATGCAGCTCAGAATCTTTGATACCAAACTGTGTGCGAAGGGTATGAAAAATGTTTGTGAACTCCGGCACATCTTGGTCTCGTCCCTGCCGCAGTGTGGTCCATTTGATGTATTTGTCCTCATAAGTTCCGACAGGGTAATACTGCTCCTTGATGGCATCCCGGAAGTCATTCCAAGTGGGTGCGGCTGAAAATAGTGAGCCTGTACTTTCATCCTTCTGCTCGCAGTAGGTTTCCCACTAGTCCTTGACGTGGGGGGCTGCTTTGAGAAGAGCGAAAACGATCTTTTCCCAACTTGAAAATTCATGAACAGAAAAATACCCATCTAGCAGATTTAACCATTTATCTACGGCATCTGCGTCTATTTGACTCTCGAAGATGGGGATTTCAAAATTAACTTGTACCTTAAACGGTGTGGCGTTTCCAGAGTCGCTGTTGGAAGCCGATGCATCGCCTCTGGGTAGCCATTGAAGGATCTGCGCAAAGCTATCCATCATCGCGTTCCTTTGCCGCTCGAGCGCTTCTTCGAGCAAGATTTTGATAGGATCTCCTGCTCCCTCGTCTTTCTTCTCGTCCGCCATGGGAGGCCGTCGGGATTTGCGAGGCTGGTCTTGCAAAGGTTCGACCAGTTCAAGCCCTAACTCCTTATATCTCGACCTCGTTGGGGACATGCAAAGAAAAACAGAGAAAAAAGCAGACCGCTCTGATACCACTGATTCGGATTTAGACAGGAGCGCAATAAAACACAGAGATAACCATAAAGATAGATATGCAGCAGAAATAATACTTCATTTCATTAATGGAAAATACTGAAATATGCTTACAACCAGAAATGGAAATAAACCAGCTAGGGCGATGGTAGCTTATCTCTGAGAGGAGATGTGCGGCTACATGCCTCTGAACTGTTCCAAACTGTGTTACAATGAGGCTCGAAGGCCTATTTATTGTTGAGAAACAATGGAAAACCCTTCACATCCCGAAACCTAACCCCTAGAAGATGAAACGCCAAATTGTGGGCCCCGTTTGGGTAAATTGGTACATCGATTTCCCAGGGTCGTAACTTTGGCATACAATCTCCGTTTGACGCGTACGATAGCTCGTTAGAAAGATCTATCCGAGTACTACCACTTTGGGAGGCAACATCGGTCCATGGACCCATGTTGCCCCAGATTCCCAAAAAAATGTCGTTTAGGGCCTCAAAACGGCTCCGGAAGTTCAGGACCCGAAAAACTGCTAAAAATAGTAAACTGTGCTACAATTTAGGAAACTGAAAAAGCTGAAAGAGACAGTTGTGGGGGTCCAAATGGGATAGGTGGGTGGCCACCAACATCCACCTGGATCATTCCTCCCCCCTTAGGAAGCAATGGTCCCCATTGCGTTGAGTTCCTCCATCTGCTGAACTTGTCCTGCAATCTCTGATGTGTCCAGTAATGGTGCGAAGCATGGTCGACGATGGTCCATATTGAACACTTGGTGCAGGCAAAGGAATGGAGGAATGATGTGCTCCAAAGCATTGTTCCCCACAGCCTTGGTACTGTTGCAAGGACCATGTCGGAGTGGTCTGAGCTTCTGATGGGTTCTCGTAAGGCGTTCTCTCTGCAGATGAAACCAGACTTTGTTGCCCACCTGAAACTTGTGTGGTATCTCTGTGGGTGAGGAGAAGTTGTTCCTGTGTTCTGTTATGAGTGTATCCCTTTGCTGCTGCTGCTGTATGGAGGAACCCTTTGCAGGGGTCATGGATGTAGCAACGATCTTCCCCTTACTTTGGGAGTGAACCAGACAGATGAATTTCCTGGTCTGTGATATGAGCTTGCTGCCTTTCTTAGCAGTGATCAAAGATGTGGCAGTAGGTGGGGCTACCTCTGGTATCCTGTATAATGAATTACTCAAAGAAATAATGACAGCACGAGGCCTGGACTCATACACAGCATGTCGCCTCCACAAGTATGGCTTGCCTAATAATACATCACAAACATCCAGAGGTGTAACATCACACAATACCTCGTCTGTGAAGGGTTTGATGCTGTAGGGAAGGTGGCACTGCTGGCGAACTTTCAGATCTCGTCCTTCATGAAGCCACCTGATATTGTACGGCTGCGGGTGCGGTGTAGTCGGTAGGCCCAACCGCTTCACGACCTCTGCTGAAATGAGGTTCTTTTGGCTACCACTGTCGACAATGAATCGTAGCGGCGAACCCTTCACCCACATCTGTGAGTGGAAAAGACGCTCCCCCTCTTCTGGATCTGCAGGTTCATTCTTCTGGATCTTGGCAGTGGCAACAGTGGCACTGGGATCCGCATCAATGATCTGCTTCCCTTTGCCATTTCCCTTGTCGGGTTCTGGCTCAGGGTCGGAACATGCATCTGATTCAGAAGCCTTCAACTCAGCCACCAGCGACTGCTTCATCCGAAACTCACTTGTGTTATGACTGGGACTCTTGTGGAACTCACACCACTTCCTTGTCTCCTTCTTCGGCTTCGTGGTGTTGTTCTTTTCTTGCGGCTTCGACGGGTTGTATTGGGTCACCCCGCCTTGGCTTTGTCCTTTGGGCTTCGGATTTGCAGATCCAAAGTCTCGCTTCTTTTGTTTGAAGTTTTGCTCGATTTTGACAGTGTATCGGTATGCTGTGCCGAGTGAGGAGATGTTCAAGAACACCATCTCTTCTTGGATGTATTTGTGCAGGCAGCCACGGTATTTGAGTACCAGATGCAGCTCAGAATCTTTGATACCCAAATGTGTGCGAAGGGTATGAAAAATGTTTGTGAACTCCGGCACATCTTGGTCTCGTCCCTGCCGCAGTGTGGTCCATTTGATGTATTTGTCCTCATAAGTTCCGACAGGGTAGTACTGCTCCTTGATGACATCCCGGAAGTCATTCCAAGTGGGTGCGGCTGAAAATAGTGAGCCTGTACTTTCATCCTTCTGCTCGCAGTAGGTTTCCCACCAGTCCTTGACGTGGGGGGCTGCTTTGAGAAGAGCGAAAACGATCTTTTCCCAACTTGAAAATTCATGAACAGAAAAATACCCATCTAGCAGATTTAACCATTTATCTACGGCATCTGCGTCTATTTGACCCTCGAAGATGGGGATTTCAAAATTAACTTGTACCTTAAACTGTGTGGCGTTTCCAGAGTCGCTGTTGGAAGCCGATGCGTCGCCTCTGGGTAGCCGTTGAAGGATTTGCGCAAAGCTATCCATCATCGCGTTCCTTTGCCGCTCGAGCGCTTCTTCGAGCAATATTTTGATAGGATCTCCTTCTCCCTCGTCTTTCTTCTCGTCCGCCATGGGAGGCCATCGGGATTTGCGAGGCTGGTCTTGCAAAGGTTCGACCAGTTCAAGCCCTAACTCCTTATATCCCGACCTCGTTGGGGACCTCGTTGGGGACATGCAAAGAAAAACAGAGAAAAAAATAGACCGCTTTGATACCACTGATCCGGATTTAGACAGGAACGCAATAAAACACAGAGATAACCATAAAGATAGATATGCAGCGGAAATAATACTTCATTTCATTAATGGAAAATACTGAAATATGCTTACAACAAGAAATGGAAATAAACCAGCTAGGGCGATGGTAGCTTATCTCTGAGAAGAGATGTGCGGCTACATGCCTTTGAACTATTCCGAACTGTGTTACAATGAGGCTCGAAGGCCTATTTATTGTTGAGAAATAATGGAAAACCCTTCACATCCCGAAACCTAACCCCTAGAAGATGAAACGCCAAATTGTGGGCCCCTTTTGGGTAAATTGGTACATCAATTTCTCGGGGTCGTAACTTTGGCATACGATCTCCTTTGACGCGTACGATAGCTCGTTAGAAATATCTATCCAAGTACTACCACTTTGGCAGGCAACATCGGTCCATGGACCCATGTTGCCCTAGATTCCCAAAAAAACGTCGTTTAGGGCCTCAAAACGGCTCCGGAAGTTCAGGACCCGAAAAACTGCTAAAAATAGTAAACTGTGCTACAATTTAGGAAACTGAAAAAGCTGAAAGAGACAGTTGTGGGGGTCCAAATGGGATAGGTGGGTGGCCACCAACATCCACCTGGATCAAACATTTACCTGCACTATAAGCACTGCACACCAATGAGTTTGTCCCAATTTGTCCCTGAAGCAACGAACTAATTATAGCAATAACATGGGAGTATATGAGGTGGAGGGACGCTGACACCCTAACACCCGGCTTGACATCAAATTGCCGTGGTAATAGGTGGCATGGCAGAACTCTTGAATATATTATTCCAATTTGCCTAGTAGCAATAAGTGGCAAGGCAATATAAATCCATGCTGGTTTTTTTCCTCTGAAAAAAGATGGCAATGATATGCATATCTTGAAGTCTACCATTATGTTTACATAATTGTGAAACAAAGGATATATTTGGTTTAAACTTTTGAATATATAAAATAAAGGATATATGCGGTTTCAAATTTGGAATAAAAAGATAGATGGTTTTGATAACGCCTCAAACTCTTGATAAAAAAATTGATGGGTTTTTTCAAAATTTAGATAAACATTTTTTTTGATGTGCACAATTCACAGCCCGGCAATAACGAAAACTTTAAATAAAAACATTTTTTTAAAAAATAATTTTTATAAATTGTGAATAAATGAGCAAATCAACTCAATTTATATGAAATCAACACCCAAGCAAACACAATAGTACTCCGAAGGCAGAGACTAATAAGGATGTGAAATTTTTTACCTATAGCTAAGGTGAAGTCCCAAAAGATCAACGCTTAATTAAAACACTTAGTTGTTTGCATAGGTTGGATATCTTCACTTAGTTGTTTGCATAGGTTGGATATCTTTATTTGAGGATTTGAAGGCTCTTACTTTATTGTTGAGATGGCGTTTTGGTCAACATTTTATGAGATCATTCACTTGGTCATCACAAGTTAATGAATGAAGTAGCACAGCTAAGTCCGTGAGGTTGAAATGGAATTATTGGGTATATAACACGTGGTGTAAGGACAAAACCATCGAATCAGTCCACGTATGCATCCTTACCATCCTACTCGTGTCATAATCGATATTGAAAATAATTATATTTTTTATTAATCGTGATCCATTTGAATCTTTAAGCCAACCAATACATATTAAACATGGCACGCCATAAGTCTTGCTTTACTCTTTCACCCTGTGACTCGCTCCCGCTCTGTGAGACCTGTTAGACCATAGAAAAGCTTCCATTGGCTATTGCCCATAGTTTTATATTAATTCAAATTTAAGAGAGTAATTGAAAGAAAACATATAGCATGACAAAAGCATGTAATTTTTTGGCTACCGATATGACAAATACTATCTAAAAATTAATTTTTAGATAATGTGTAATTCATTTTTTTAAATATTTATATTTGTGTTAGATGTGCATATTGAAAAATCTAAAAAAGTTATATATATAGATATATATATATTTACATATATAATATTTAAAAAATATTAATAGCAAAAATTAAATTTATAATAGCAAAAAATTTATTCTAATAATAGTAATTATAATATTTATTTGTAAGGTCACAGTCAAGCCAGACATCAAATTGGTGTAGGAGACTCCCTTGTTTGTGGGACAAGAGACCCACCTCACAATAATTTAAAAATAATTTTTTAATATTTAAGAAATGTTATTTTTAATTTTTGATTGGTTGAACGAATTTTGATGGGACATGATTCTCTGGAAGGCATTTTATTTTCCGTATTTATCAGCCCTAACAAATAATTTTAAAATTGAAAAAGGTTAATTTTGTGAGTGGCTATTTCATGGGTAAGTGCTATGACACTGATGATGTCATATTCTGTGGGTGAGTGCTCTGACAGGGCATTGACACTCACATTGTTATGCTACTGCTCTACTTGATGATATCTTTTATGTTGAGACATAATTCTATGAAGGGCGTTTTATTTTCGGTATTTGTCAGCCCTAACAAATAATTTTAAAATTGAAAAGGTTAATTTTTTGAGTGGCTATTTCATGAGTGAGTGCTATGACACTAATGATGTTATACTATTGGGTGAGTGCTCTAACAAGACATTGGCACTTACACTCTATGCTACTGTTCTAACTGATGATATCCTTTACATAGAGGAAAAAGCTAAACTGACACTGTTATGCTACTGCTCTAGCTGATGATATCCTTTAAATAGAGAAGGGACCTAAACGGGAACGAATCTCTAATGTGTACAGTTCGATATACGGAAGTTCGCTTGAATTTATAGGTATGCTTGCGCACGTTTCAGTGGAAGTAGGTAAAGCTAGAGCCATCATCAAAGTCTTCGGTTTTGTCTATGCCTCTTAAAGCACTCATGTTGCCCTAGTGGACAAAGGTTACCCCCTGGGTATTGGCGTTAGAAATTTTGCATAGTTGGATATCTGAATTTGCTGGAACAAAGTTTGTGATAAATAATTTTAATAGCGAGTACAATAAGCTAATCTAGTCTTCTACAACACTATATAATTTATATGCTTATTTGGACTTCTACCTGTGTTATTATAATTTATATGCTTATTTGGGCTTCTACTCTCCCTATAGAATTACTAGATGCACACTTTAGCCTTGTGTGTCATAATTTCCAGTTCCAGTCAGTATCATGTACGTTATTTTACAGGTTATATGTAAGTGTGATTGTTCCACAAAGTTTTTCACTTTGTTAGGCACGCAAATATTTTCTTGTGCAGGAATAATAAGGTCATATAAATTTTTTATGTTTGGTTGTGGTCTCCATTCCTTAATCCTTGTGAGATTTCATATTAGTTGGATACTCTATGTATATGCTGATGGGCATCTTTATCTTAATTGCCAACTCCCTGAATATTCGGCAATCTGATGGACACTAGTTCGGTCAATTTTTTGATCGAGTCAGTGTCGAACATATTGTTGAATATTCGGGGAATCGGCAATCGAGATAAGCTCAGGGTATGTCAGATTGACCGAGCCAATATTCGAGGAAATGGCAATCGAGATAAGCTTAGGGTATGTCAGATTGACCGAGCCACTGTCTAACGATTGTCAAATATTGGGGGAATCGGCAATCGAGATTGAATATTCGGGGAATCGGCAATCGAGATAAGCTCAGGGATGTCAGATTGACCGAGCCAATATTCGGGGAAATGGCAATCAAGACAAGCTTAAGGTATGTCAGATTGACTGAGCCACTGTCGAACGATTGTCGAATATTGGGGGAATCGGCAATCGAGATAAGCTCAGGGTATGCTGACATTGGTGGAGAGTACCCCAGGGTCGAATATTGGGGGAATCGGCAATCGAGATAAACTCAGGGTACGCTGACATTGGTGGAGAGATGATCAGGGTTGAACCAGGACCCCTTTAGCGTCTCTGGAATTCGGTTTTCTTCTCGTTTTAGTCAATTCCGCAAACACAAAGTTTCGCGTATCGAGAACATAGAAATGATGAATAACTTTGTACGTTGGGGGTTGGCGTTTTAGGTTCGTGGCCATAATATATATTTATTTATTATGGCTCCTCATGTTTCCAGTTTGTATAGCTCACACTCACTCAGTTTGCTTGTTGAATCTGGGATAAAGGAAAACACTGACACCGCACCCATGCTAACACATGTAGAGCTCTATGCAACTAATGCGGACCAAACCTAGTATGCTTTGTAGGGACATCACTGTGGCTTCATAACTCCGCACTGTGAAAGCCTCCACACATATGACTCAACGCTACTCACTCCACATTATACTATTCTGCTTCTTCTAAGTGCCTCCATCTACAACGTTTCATACAACACCTGTCCGAGGCGGACTTCTTCTTTATTAGTTGAGCCCACATTGAAGCTATCTCCGACAAATGGGGCACTTGAATAGAGTGTGGCACTGTTCGAGTCAACCAAAGCGAGTGCAACCTTGAAAGGAGCTCAAACATGGATTCTAAACTAAATAGTTATGTCAACTTTTTGATATTGGAATACGAGTAAACAATTCAAAAATTATCTTCTGATTCTAAATTAGCTAGTTCTGTCAGCTTTTTTATATTTGAAAATAAACGTATTAATTGTTCACAAATTATCAACTCTTCCCCCTCAAGACTAAATAGTGCAATCAACTCCAAGATGGTGATATGTTCCTATAGTTCGAGTTTGGCCGATGCAATCAATTTATCTCCTTGAAAATCTATATGAATGCGATGAAGAAATCATCATTTTTACATAATAGAACTAATGGGAATAGAATATATCATTAATATATATTCGATTGTTTTTCCCACTACAAGAGTCGGGATGTATTACACCACGCTGATTCCATATAGTCAAATTTTCAAACGAATGTTATGCCATGCTGATTCCATCTCGTTAATTGATCAATATAGTAGTTCTAATTTAGTCGTTCCTTGGGTGTCTTCTTTAAATGTAACAAATTACCAAGTTTTTCTACAAAATAATGGACATAGCTTTTATGTTGATATCAAATAAATATTCCTAAAGTAATTTGTAGTTTTGAGGTAGTCCTTTCCATAGCCTCTTGCCTAGGCTAGTCTTTCAGAGGTTTAAATGGTTCATCCATTATTTATGGCACACCTGATGATGTTTTGTGAATTCTTTTGCTGGCAGGTAGTCCTTTTACGACATTTCTCTACTCAAGCATAGTCGAGGAATTTGCTTTACAAGCTTTGATGCAATGAGAAAGATGAAAGGGTCAAGGGTACTTGCGATATTAATTATGGTTACCTTTCATTTTAGGGTCTCCGAGGGTTCCGAATCATGTAATCACATATGCTATGTAACAATTGTGCCTTCCCTGTTTGGTTTCAGACCTAGTTTCCAAAACATGCTTAAATGATTGAGCGACGATAGTATCACAATAAACATATACAAATTGGTAATATTGTGTTAGCGGAAGGGAGTTTTGCGGTCAAGTCAATGGCCGAAATCGATTGACAAGGGTTTAATGTTTCGTTGGGGAGGTGTGGGAGTGATGAGGTGCACCTCCCTTTGCACTCTTCAATTTCAATATGCGGAGACCAAGATTAATGCCACACATAATATTTTGGTAAAGACGTGAAAAATGCCCAGTTGATTTCCCAACATGCCTGTGTTCTCTTTTGTCGAGATTTTAATTAATTTTGGCTATATGCATATTCTCAAGTAGTGTTATGCATATTCTCACACAACATTATTTAGGAATATGGAACAGTAATGGGTGCCTTTACTATTTTTTCCATTGATTAGAAGACTCCCTGAGGACAGAATGGGCCCGGATTCAAGTTAAATGACTAGAAATTGGAAGAGTGTCTCAGGACAAAAATGGGCCCCAATTTGCGTTAAATGGTTGTAAAGCACGTGAAACTACTAGAAGGCTACAACATTCGCTCGTTCTCCATCACCCACTGGAAGGGAGCACCAACTACCTGAATCTTGTATTGGCGTAAAATCATACCAGTATTCAGACACCCACTTGCAGAAGACTACAACCTTCACTCGTTCTCTAGATCCTACTCGAAGGGAGCTCCAACCCCTTGATCTAATTTACTAGTTACCACTGGAAGGAAGCTTCAACTTCCTCATTAAAGGTTTGAGTCCTCAATACTTCTGGGGACCACGTTTCATAAATTTTCATACTAGATCCACTTGCTACAAAACATCGCAATTTGTAGGCCACGTTTCATCAAATTTTCAGACTGGACCCACTACCAACATTTAAGTCCAAAAACCAATCATCAAAATGGAAACTTATCAATCAATCAATCACTGAATTAATTGAATCAACTGAAACTCATCCAATCAATCCACTTAAACAACCAGAACAATCAAATTACTGTAACCAAAATACCAATAAACATACTGCACATCACAGAAACCAGATTTTGATACTACAAACCTGATCAACCATATGTCAAAATATATACACTACTTTACAGTAGAAAACCTGCGTGTGTATGCGCTTTTCATGAAGCATACCCGTGTACAGATCTTAAACTACTTGAACTTGAAAATTGAACCACTGCCACTCTGAAATAAATACTGAATGACACATAGATCCACTGCATCATACTTGAAGAACCACATAACCTTCACTAATCTTCAATTGCAATCAACAAGTAACTCAACATTATTCAATCAATCAATCCATAATCAAAATATCATTGTTTAAGCCCATATCATCAAGAAGACTTCATTGGTAGACAATAGAAACACATCAAAACTGATTAAACTGATCAGACACCCTTTTCATCAAAACCCTACTTTCTATATGCGCTTTCCTCAAAGCATATCTACGTGTGTACGCGGCTTACCAGTGTCACACTCGAATGTGTACAAACTTTGTGGGCTATAAAACCCATGTGCAGATCTGCAATTTCAGAATCAAACCTTCGCTGCAACACAAAACTTCAAACACACCCAGATCTTAGCATACACAAAAAAATCACGCGTTAAGATGCTATCAACATAGATCAAATCAACTCATAATCAATATTGTCATCTTAGATCTATTAGATCTGATCCATCATCAAATTCTCGGGTGCATACTTAGTTTTAGATCAAGCAAAACATCGATAGCCCATTACATGCATATTTGCTTTAGATCTAACTATTCATAATATTTTCACCACTTGCACACTGTCTACCACTTTGATCTTCATCTCCTTATATAGCTTAGCCTTTATCCAATACCACAATTCAAAACCATACTCCAACTAATGGTTTTCTTAGACGGGATCAAAACATCTGTAGTTAAGCTCAATACCACATGGCAATACCATGATAAAGACCCTTGGTTTTTAGAATACCATGGTACGAAAACTGCATGTGTCTTTTCTTCTTCATACTCACATGTGTATGCGTCTTTGATTAACAGAACCCACGTATACTTCTTGAACTTTCATATTTATCATTCCTCTGCCTCTGAACTACTATGTCTTTGTTAAAACACTCTGTCACATCTATAGAGACATCCTTTTTACATATTCATCAAGTAGGTTTTCATCAAAGGACAACTCATCAAGTAGGTTGTCATGAAGGATAACTCATCAGGCAAGTTTCCAGCAAGGACAACACATAATTCATAATGCCAACAATCTCCCCCTTGGGACTTGATGACAACCACTTTGGTGTTTGGTCACCACAACCTATAGATACTTGTAAAACACATCAAGCACCAAGATTTTCAAACACCAAGCTACTCTCCAAACACCAACTACCCTCCAAACACCAAGTTACTCTCCAAACACCAACTACTCTCCAAACACCAAGTTACTCTCCCCCTTTGACATCAAGGGAAAAGGGATAACCATTGCTGAATGGAGACATCTTTCTTGAGTGCTATAGATCCAAACTACCGAGTATGAATATTGAAGGCTAATAATACTCCCCCTGATCACATGTTAAATTTTTTTATGGATGTACAAAGAAGTACATGAATCTATGACTCATATTACTTGTCCTATCACCAAGTACTCAAACTTACATCAATTACCCAATCACAATGGGTTTACATATTTGACATCATTATTACATCAACTTACCAAGTACAATGGGGTTACAAATGACATCATATGTCCAAAAGGACTTGACCATAAGAGTCCATACATGACTGAATGAGTACATCATAGGTATTTACATGACCTTTACATCAAATGATATATATGACATTTATAACCAAGACAAAGAACCTCATGATAGTCATCAACAACTATCATATATATATATGATCTGCATCATGAGCATCTGTCAGCAGCATCAAGAACAAAAACCTATATATTTCCATCATTAATTCCCAAGATAAGACAATGTAGTTTTAATATCAGCAACCTATGACGAGGTATGCAGCCACAACATCATATGTGAGGACCAAGCATATTGATCAGGAGCTCAAAATTTGCCTAAAAATCAAAGTTGTTAAAATGGTGTGGAACCTGAATGACCGCATAGATCGCGTTGTCATGAATCCGATGTAAGTCATTTCGCTTGAAACAAACACCATATTCTCCCAAAAACACGATCTATTCACTTTGTCAAACAGGTAAAAATTTTGCAGGTGGCTGATAGGGCATCTGTACCACCTAGGTGGCAAGGGGAATATTCTCAGAATATTCTGTTGAGTTGGTCAAGTCCTGTTGGTCCATGTGTTTAGGTTCGGGCCAATCAGGAGGTGACACGTGGCTAAGTCGGAGGCCGCCATGTGTCCTCCTAAAGGTGTTTTAAAATTTTATAGAGCATAGGGCAGAGATCGGGCTCAACCCTGCGACCTCCCTTAACACAGTGCATCACCTTACCACTCCGCCTACGGGTTGGTTCTTAACATATAACGGCTTTGGGTTAATGTTAAAGTGGACTAACCGCAAGGTTGGGGGGTAGGCAGACTTAACCGCCCCCCCATGTGAACACAATAAAACCAAGCCACAAAATTTATGGTAACCACCGATGGTGACCGCAACCATCATTGCCAGACCATATGTGAAAACTATGTCGTAAACTGCTAGCCTTAATAGTGATCGTCGGAGGGAGGGGGGCTAGCGTTGGGGGCTAGACCCTAGGCGCATGGCCCCATATGACCCAGTTTTTGGTTCTAAGGCTTCGACGACTAAATTAACGGTCCTACAAATGCACATGAAATCTAGGTAATTTTTTTGCTCCGTTAGCAGAAAATGGGGAGAATTTGTAGTATGATGCCAAATTTGGTGCGAATTGTAGAGCGAATAGTGGAGAAACTAGGAGAGGTCATAACTTCTCCAGTTTTCGATCAAATTGGATGCAAAAAGGGGATAGAGAGCCATTTTTGGACATTCTGGACTCATTGGAGTAGGTTTCGGGATCAAAGGAGCACTTACGGATAGGATTTTTACAAATTGAAGCCTATGGGTGCCATGGTCAACCAAAGTGTTGATTCAGTTTATGGAGGAGTTTGAAGATGGAGATGACCTTGCAGGGGTCTTCCAACCTCCATGTGCTTTCTACAATAGCAATTACATCAGTGTTGTAGCTTTTATTCCTCTTTTCTCTATATGTGTTTTGGAGAAGAGACTCGTTTATGTACTTCAAGTGGATTGTGACACTATTTATTCTTTTTGAAGTTGGAGTATGGGGTCTTGGTGTAATATGCCTATGTTTGCTGAAATTTTACATGTTGGACTATAGGTTAACATGTATGGAGTGAGAACTCTTGCAAAAGTTGTCTCTTGGAAGGAAAAACTAGTAATTCCATTTCAGCAGTTTATGTAATCTTCTTTTCTAGACATTGAGCATAATGAGAAGGGGTCATGCCATTTGAGTTGATCCAAGGAGATGTAGCCAAAGATGGGTGAAATCCTTTAACAATGGCTAGTGTATAACTAATTGATGCATGCTTCCATTCAGTTTTTTGATTTCATGTTTAAAGTTTTTCATGAAATTAACTTAAGAAAATACACATAAAAACTCATGTTTTTACTTGTTGTTTTGGAATACAAACCTCAAGAACATTTTTGTATTATGATGAGGATCTTAGCATAGAAATATAATATTCCAAATTTAGATCACATATCATAATAAAGTAAGATAGGGCAGTGTGGCATCATTCTTCAATATCATCAAAATATGCCATGTTTCCAAGTATCATCCAACAGATGTAGCAGTAGCATATCAATAATCATGTCTTAGAAACATCATTCTCTTAGCCCAAATTCTTCATCCAACACCATTTCATCAAGATTTATGCCATATATATGCAACTCAAGCATACATAATCAACTATTCACCATAGCATGATATAACAAGTTCATCATTCAAGAACTTCATCAACATAAGAAGAATCACCAACGAACCTGAACCAACTGAACCTGCGCCAACTGTTCACTATCATATCCGATCATATCATTTCATATATCGGTAAGAATCATCGAAATACCTTCATCAATCAGACATCCATCAAGGCATCAATCAACTTATAAAGGTCAAAATCACTTCTAAATAACATCAACAGACTGTAACCATCAACCATCAGAATCATGAAAGTCAAATAATAATTGAATGAATCATATCAAACCCTTCTCCTAAGTCTGTCCCACTGTTTCTTCATCAAACCAATATATACGTGATTGTTCAATTCAGAACTCGCATTACACATGACTTTTCTTTATAGGATCCACGTACAGAAAGTGAAATACTGAAATTTCACTTCTTCAGCTCCCCCTGAGTCTGTTTTGTATGTACATGTTTACTGTTACTATACCAGAGCCATTGTCAGTAGTATAAGCAGTATGAAAATAAAAAACAACCATGGGAATCACCATCAAGAAAAAACATGTATTACTCCCCCTAAGATTACACATCACTGATTCTGAGGACCTGATAATCATCTTCTGTTTTTCATGAGGTCAAGTACCTCTCACCACTTTTGCATTCACTGTTAGGAGAATTCATTTAAGAATAATGAACTATAATGGGCAACATCTTCTTTTACTTTGAGTCCGAATCTTTCTCATATCTATGAGAATTCCATTCTTCAAACAAATATAATTTGTCTCGATTTCTATATCCTTGTACCATAAAAGATATTTTTCTTTTTTAGGATGCATCTTTGATCCTTTTTTTTTTTTAAGGATGCATCTTCGATCCTTTTTTAATTGAAATGAAGGGGGGGGGGGTACCTTTTTTTCATTTTTTTTACTGAAATGCTTAGGGGTATTTTTTGAGTTTCCAAAGAAGTGAAGTGGTTCCAGTTGATATAAAAAACCTGATCACAGATGCTGTTTGTTCTATAGAAAACCCAAGCGGTTGGTGACCCGGTAGTCTCATCTGCCCAAAAGTGGTCTCTCAGGTCTGGCCTTTCCCTTCAAACTTGCGCAGCATCTGTGACTATGTCTTTTTGGGTATTGGGTTATGGATGCACTTTCAAGTTACTCATATGGCATTTATAACCTTACACTTGGTTGATGTAAACACAATTATATTTCCCTCATCTTCCATTTGACCTAGACTTAGAATATTCTGTTTTAGCCCTTGAACTAATAAAATATCAGGTGTTGTTCTAGTTTTATTAATTTTGGCTTTACCTTGTCTTGGAACTTTTGTTGAAACATTAGTTCCAAGAATAACATTACCATGTTAGTTCTTCATGAGAGATTCCATTTTATTGTTATCTCCAGTCATGTGATGAGAACATCCACTATCTATGTACCATTCATCTCATTAGAGGAATTTTGAGGTCTAAAATGGGCCTCCTAATAAAGATGTACAACCAAAATAAACTTTATAATAACCAATAGGATTCAAGATGATTATGCGAACCATGGGGGATGATTCACCATTTTCGAAGTAAAAAGGTAAAAAGATTAAAAAATAATAAAATAATTAAATTGTTTTTTCAACTTATCTCCCTAAAGTTCTACTCAAATTTCAAGCGGGAGTACTCATTAGATGCAAAATTAAATTTTTCATCCAAATAATACCCATGTTTCATACTCTCGATAGGCCTTGCTGCACGAAAAATGAGAAATACATGAAAAAGCATGATTGCAATCACGTTTTTCATGTATTTCTCATTTTTCGTGTAGCAGGGTCCATCGAAAATATGCAACACGGGTACTCTTTGGATGAGGAATTAATTTTTTCATTCAACGAGTACTCCCCTTGAAATTTGAGTAAAACATTAGGGAGATAAGTTGAAAATACAAGTTGAAAAAATAGTTTTTTCTTTTTTCCCTCTAAAATTTGATGATGTAATCTAATCTTATTTTATTATTTCCACTATTATTTTATTATTCCTTAGGAGACCCATTTTAGGCCTCAAAATTCCTCTAATATCATCTTCAAATGAGTAGAGAGCAAGACCACACCTTATCTGTTCTTCTTTTTCTTGCTTATTATGAGAAAAGTTGGTGGATCTACCTTTTTTAGGTCTTCTGACATTAATGTTCTTATCTGGTTTCTTACCATGTTGTCTACGGCGATCCATAGACTTATTCCTGCATTATTTTTCTACATGCCCAAACTTGTTACAAACATAACATATTATATGCTTCATATTCCTTCTACTGCAATCAAGGGCTTTGTGACCAAACATATTGCAAGCAAAACAATATCCCTTAAAATACCTGGAAGCTGATGATCTTTCTGTGAGATGGTTATTAGCTTGAAACATTCTACTTCTGCAATTGGTTGAAACATGTCCTTAATTATGGAATATAGAACATTCAACATTATTGATCATAGGAGAAAATCGATTAACACTTCTATAGTTAGGAGTAAATGATTTCATTTGAAGATTTTCTTTCCTTGGTTGTTGATGAGTTTGAATTCTTATCTCTTTGTTTAGATTTTCAAATTTTGCATTAGAATTCCTTGCCTTAGCTTGTGAACTAGATTCTCCTTCAACATTTTGACAAAAACCAAGACTAGATTGGATGGTAGGATACCTTCGACTACTAATAATATTATCCAAATTCTTAGTACTATTTTGAAATCGCAAATGATTATCATTTTCTTCTAATTTACCTTTTAGGATATTTACCTCAACCTCGTATTACTTTTCCTTTTCTAGACACTGATTCTTCATAATTTCTTCAACCTTTCTTCTTTCCTCCCTTTGTTGTTTTAATTTGAGAATCTCTTCTTTCAGCCCATTTTCTTGTTCTTCAAAAACTTAAAGTAGTTCTTCATTTTGCTTATCTGATTTTTGAATATTTTCTCTTAGAGAGACAATCTCAGCTTCAAGTCCTTCACAATATTTGCCTTAGAACAAAACTCGATCTTGCTTTGAAAAAGATTGTTGATCTTAAAGATAAGTTATATACCATACTGTATTCTAAATGTTTGAAGTTTAATCCTTTTTATGTTGATGTTGCCTTCATAAATTTGGATAATCTTATCCCACATTCCATTTTCTATGTTTAGCTTCATTACCTTCACAAACTTGGTCTCAGCCAAACTTCTCAAGATGTCATTTACAACTTTTGTATTGGTTTCATATTGTTTCTTTCCTATAGTATCTAAAGGAATAGAGGCTGGATATTGATATCCACTTTCAACGATTTTTCCTAACTTTCCAAAAGGAAAAATTAGTTCCATTAAATATAGGACGTTCGATAGAAAATACTCCTTCGTGACTACTCATCTTGACAGATCTCCTTCAAGCGATTAAGTTTCTTCCAAAGGACCTGCTCTAATCCTAATTGTTGGGAAAAACACTGAGAGGGGGAAGGCGGGGAGGGGGGGGGGGTGAATCAGTATTTTCAAATCATTAAACTTTTCAATTTCATATCCTGATTTATGTACACGACTTTACTAAAGGTAACCCACATGTGTACACGACTGTTATTAAGACAACTAGCGTATATCCAATAAACTTACTTTTCAGTTAATTCATCTTTTGTTTATCTTGAGCCAATGCATCAATAATTCATTAAACATTAAATAGACATTAACCATGTGTAGTAAGAACAAAATAAACCATCTCACATAAGCAACACACATGAACACCAGGATGTAAGGTGGAAAACCAATGTGGGAAAAAGCCACCTGTTGTTGTCTTTTCGTCTCTGTCTACTTTTTAATATAAAGAAAAGGTTTTTAAAATTTTGTACTGGTACAGATTCATACCAATATGCAGGAACCCACCCCTATAGAAGGCTACAACCTTCGCTCGTTCTCCAGCACCCACCAGAAGGGATCACCAACCTCCTGAATCTTGTACTGGCATAAAATCATACTAGTATGCAGGCATCCACTTGCAGAAGGCTAAAACCTTCGCTCGTTCTCCATCACCCACTAGAAGGGAGCACCAACCCCCTGAATCTTGAACTGGCATAAACTCATACCAGAACACAGGCACCCACCTATAGAAGGCTAAAACCTTCGCTCGTTCTACAGCTCCTACTAGAAGGGAGCTCCAACTCCTTGATCTGATTTACAAGTTACCACTGGAAGGAAGCTTCAACTCGCTCATTGAAGTCTCCAACCTTCAACACTTCTGGGGACCATGTTTCACAAATTTTCATACTGGATCTGCTTGCTACAAAAATCACAATTTTTAGGCCACATTTCATCAAATTTTCAGACTAGACCCACTACCAACATTTAAGCTCAAAACCAATCATCAAAACTGAAACTTATCACAGTAACTCAATCATCAATCTCTGAATCAACCAATCACTGAAATTCAATCATTGAATCAACTGAAACTCAACCAATCAATCAACTTAAACAATCGTAACAATCAAATCACTGTAACCAGAATACCAATCAACATACTGCACATCATAGAAACCAAATTATGTTACTACAAACCCTAATGAACCATATGTCAAAATATATACGCTACTTTACAGTAGCAAACCCGATGTGTACGCACTTTTCATGAAGCATACCCATGTACAGATCTTAAACTAAGGAAAACTGAATACTAAACCACTACCACTCTGAAATAAATATTGAATCACACATCATATTGAAAGAACCACAAAACCTTCATTGATCTTCAATCACAATCAGTAAGTAATATTCAACATTCTTCAATCAATCAATCAATCCATAATCAAAATATCGCTTTTTAAGACCATGTCATCAAGAAGATTTCATTAACAGACAACAGAAACACATCAAAACTGATTAAATTGATCAGACACCCTTTTCATCAAAACCCTACTTTTTGTGCATGCTTTCCTCAAAGCATATCCGCATGTGTATGCACTTTTTAGGTAACAAATCCACGTGTACGTGACTTACCAGTATCACACTCGCATGTGTATTTTCCTTGCAGGCTATAAAACCCACGTACATATCTACAATTTCATAATCAAAGCTTTGCTGCAACAAAAAACTTCAGACATACCCAAATCTCGACACACACAGTAAATCATGCGTTAAGACACTATCAACATAGACCAAATCACCTCATAATCAATATTGTCATCTCAGATCTATTGAATCTGATCCATCATCAAATTCTCAAGTGCATACTTAGTTTTAGATCAAGAAAAGCAACAATATCCCATTACATGCATATTTGCTTTAGATCTAACTATTCATAATATTTTCACCACTTGCACACCGGCTATCTTCATCTCCTTATATAGCTTGTCCCTTATCCAATACCACATGTCAAAACCATACTCCAACTAATGGTTTTCTTAGACAGGATCAAAACATCCGTAGCAAAGCACAATACCACAGGGAAATACCATGGTAAGAACCCTTGGTATTTAGAATACCATGGTGCAAAAGTATACGCACCTTTACTTCTTCATACTCGTGTCTTTGATTAACAATACTCACATATACTCCTTGAACTTTCATCTATATCATTCCTCTGCCTCTGAATTGCTACGCCTTTATCAAACACTCTATCACATATGTAGACACATCATGTTTACATCTTCATCAAGTAGGTTTTCATCAAAGGACAAGTCATCAAGTAGGTTGTCATAAAGGACAACTCATCAGGTAAGTTTCCATCAAGGACAACACATAATTCATAATGCCAACATCAGCACCCAACGATGGCCATCTCCAAAATGTAATTCAAATTTTCCTTGACCAATCCACATATGATTCCTATAACATTTCTTCAAATATTGGAATATTAGGCAGAGGAGACTTCCTCAAGACTACAATTGCGGAGATTAGATCACACAGTTGAATTTCATAACAAAACAAAGTGAAAAACTGAGAAATGTTACGCACAATAGAACAAAGTAAAAAAAAATAGTGGTTGCGCAGTAAAAAAAAAGGTGAAATTTCCATAAATATATTCCAACAAATATACTTTAGATTATATTTTTCGAATACATTGAAAACATTCATATGCGAGTTGCGACTCCTCCACCAAGTAAAACAAGAGTTCTTACTAAGATTTACACTTCACCAGGAGTTGCAGAGTAACTCATTATAAAACCTGTAACAAATTGTTTTTATGCGCCCACTAGAAATTGCTCCATGTTTTTCTCTCTAAAAATTCTCAGACTTATCTCTACTACTATACAAAAGACTTCTACACATGTATATTGAAACAAACAAAATTTTAACACATTAATTCATGACAAAGTCAAAAATTAGGACAAAGGATGGGCAATTTTACAGAAATGATTTCTTTTTATGTTGTAAAGTACATATATCAGTTGCAAGTAAAAGAATGGAAATTATGTTTTACCAACCTTGCATTAAATTCCCATTTGTTATTAATTACTTGATATGTTGCGGAATGGGAAGTTTGTACTCCTGCTCAGAATTTCATTTAATTCATGTCCTTCAGCTTACAAACAAAATCCGAAACCTACAGTAAAACTCCACTTGCTTGATTTACTTGTGTACCACAAGTATGGTTGTTGTCAATTTATTTAAAGTGGTGGTTGAGATTAATTTTCCAACACTCCCCTTAATCACAACTTCCGCCATTGACAATTCCCAAACAATCTCTTAGATAGACAAAATTTTCACTTGCCAATGGATTTGTGAAAATGTTTGCAAATTGTTCCTGCAACTCGCAATGTTGCAACACAATTTCACCATTGTTAATCAATTCTATAATAAAATGATATTTAGTGTCAATGTGCTTGCTCCTCTTGTGAAAAACAAAATTCTTTGATAGTGCAATTGCAGAATTATTGTCGTAGAAAATAGTTGTTGTTCCCTCTTGTTCATGGCATAAATCCCTCAACATTCTTCTCATCCAAACTGCTTGACATATTTATGCTATTGCGGCGACATATTCAACTTTTTTTGTTGACAATGACACTATCGACTGCTTCTTGGAGGCCCATGAAATGGCTCCCGAACCTAAATGAAAAACATATCCTAACGTGCTCTTTCTATCATCAACACTTCCTTCCCAGTCACTGTTAGTGTAACCAACCAACCTAGAATCATTTTTTGCTGTGTACAAAATTCCATACTCCTTTGTCCCATTAACATACCTTAAAATACTTTTGGATTCTTTCCAATGTGTCTCCTTGGGTGTCTCCATGAACCTTGACACCAAACTCATTACATACATTATATCAGGCCTAGTTGTTGTCAAATACATCAAGCTTCCCACCATACTTTTGTATAATGTCAGATTGACATTGTTGATGAAATATTCTTTGCTCAACTTCAAATCCATGGCAGTTGGAGTTGGCACAAGCTTGATTTTTTGCATATTAAACATCTCCAAAATGTCTGCTACATACATTGTTTGATATATAAAAATACCATTTTCTGTTTGCTTCACTTTCTATGCCCAAAAAATACCTTAATAACCCAAAGTGTGTCATTTCAAACTCACTTTTCATGACTTCTTTGAAATCAAAAATAAATAAATCATCACTCCTTGTAAAAATCAAATCATCTACGTATAGAACAACAATAAGAAGCTTATCATCACTCTCTTTGATGTAGAGAGTAGGCTCACCATCACATTTATCAAAGTTATTTTCAATCAAGTAAGCATCTATTCTGCTATACCATGCACACAGTGCTTGCTTCAACCCATAAAGAGATTTCCTCAACCTATACACCTTGTCTTCTTGGCCTTTTACCTCATAACCAGGTGGTTGTGCAACATATACTTTCTCTTTCAACACCTCATTCAAGAACGTTGATTTTACATCCATTTGATAAACTTTCCATTTATGTTGCGTGGCAATCGACAACACTATATGCATTGTCTCCATCCTTGCAACTGGCACAAATATCTCTACATAATCTCTTCCATGTTGTTGCTTGTATCCTTTGACAACTAGCCTTGCTTTATGCCTTTCAATCTTTCCTTCAATGTTTCTCTTGGTCTTATAGACCCACTTCACTCCAATGACTTATTTTCCTTGCAAAAGGTCCACTAACTCCCATGTGTCATTATTTTCTATTTCTTTTATTTCTTCATCCATTGCCGCAACCCATTTTTCTTCTTTGACTGCATCCTCAAAATGGATTGGGTCATCTACATGACAAAACAATGCAAATAAGGAATTCAGACCTGTGCTACTGTCAACTTCATTTTGCTCATAAATTTCACTTAAATTTCTAATTTTTTGTCTTCTTATGCTTACAGAAGATGGGCTTGACATGTCACTTGATGTTGTGCTTGAGGTAGATGACATTGTGGGTATTTGTAGTGTGCTTGGAGTAGTAATTACTTAACAACGTGACGTTGTCCTATTATTTATTGATGGTGTCACTTGTTGACTGCTTTGTTGAGCTTGAATAGGAGTAGGAGGAGTCATCATTGAGGAATTACTTATTTCGGTCAATTCATCTTTGTCTTCCTATGGTATACATGCTTTCACATTGATTGTCTTCTCTAAACTTCCATCCCATGCTTCCTCCTCTATGAACTGCACATCTCTATTGATTACGACCTTCTTGGTTAATGGATTTTAGATCTTGTATGCCTTGGACTCATCATTATATCCAAAAAATATGCATTTCTTCCCCTTGTTGTCTAACTTTTTCCTTAACTCTTCCAGGACATGTGCATACGCCACACATCCAAAGACTCGCATGTGAGTGACACTATGTTTTCTTCCACTCCATGCCTCTTCAGGAACCATATTATTGACACTTTTGGTAGTTAACGATATATGTTTCACAAGTGATAGCTTCAACCCAATAGTCATTTGGAAAATGGTTTGCCTTCAACATACTCCTTTCCATTTCCATAATTATCCTATTTTTCCTTTCCTCGACACCATTTTGTTGGGGTGTATACTTTTTTGTAAATTGCTTTTGAATTCCACGCTCCCTACAAAAATTAAGAAGTCATTTGAGATATATTCACCACCTCTGTTAATCCTCAAAACTTTGATGTAGTTTCCACTTTGCTTCTCAACAAGAGATTTGTATTGGCGAAAATGCTCAAACACTTCACTTTTCTATTTTAGGAAGTAGACCCATGTCTTCCTTGTATAATCATCTATGAAAGTCAAAAAATAATAGCTTCCAAAAATTAATGGTGTTCACATTGGTCCACATAAGTATGAATGGACAATCTCCAAAGGTACCTTTGCCCCTATTGACTTTTTTGCTAGAAATGTCTCTTTATGTTGTTTGCCAAAGATTCATCCTTCACGTGTTGTCTAATTTTTCTATGAGTGACAATCCCTTCACCATACCTTTCCTATGCAACAAATTCAAACCTCCAAAATTGAGATGACCAAATCTCAAATTCCATAACAAATTTTCATCTTTGACCTCTAATTGAAAGTTTACTTGTGTGATAGCTACTACAGTCCTTTCATCCTCTTGTGAATTCATTAACAATTGTGCTTGTGCACCTTCTTCCTTCAAATATGGTGTTATCTTTAGGGGAAACATTCTATTGTTTATCATTTGAAATTTTGCAATAAGTTGTTTTCTTGGAGACTTATCCAAAATTGTGCACTCACCATTCTTGAAAAAACCATTGTAGCCCTTTTGCATGAGCTTTCCAATGCTTATGAGGTTATGCTTCAAACCAAGGAAAAAATAGACATCTTAAATGTACTTCTTCTCCCCCTTCTTTGTTACAATGTTGATTCTTACTTTTCCCATGACAGAGACTTTATTATCAGTCCTTAATGTCACTTTAGATTTCACACTTTTATCTAGATTGGAAAACATTTCTATGTTCCCCGTCATGTGGTTATTGCACCCTGAATGTAGAAACTGTACATCCCTTTGTTTTTCTTGTGATACATTACAAGATAAAAACATGCTATCTTGGTTCTTTTCCTTTGTCAAATTTGCACTTGGTTTGTTACTTATGTCATGTCACTTCTTTCTACATCCATTTGCATAATAACCATACTTCTTACAATAATGACATTGAACTTGAGATTTATCATACCTCTAACCCTGTGCTTGATTTTGGCTTGGGCCTTGACTTGGATTTTCACTGCTTCCCCTTCCACTTGAGCTTGAAGGGCTGCTTCTTCCACCTCTATGTGGGCTTTTTCCTCTTCCTCTAACATTTGATCTTCCTCTGCCTCTACCATGACCAAATGAAACTTGTGTCTTGAAGGCATGCTCTAATGAGAATTTTGTTGCTCTATTCAATCTATGTTCATGAGAAATCAGTGATGCATGAAGCTCATCCACCAAAAATTTTGAGTTATCCTTTGTCTCTTATATGACCACAACAATGGCATCAAATCTTGTTAGAAGACTTCTCAAAATTTTCTCAACTATTCTCCTTTCCTCAAGTGTCTCACCATGAGACCTAATTTGAGTAACTAGACCAATTAATTGTGTAAAAAATGAGTCTACATTCTCATACTCTTTCATACAAATTGTCTCAAAATCTCTCCTTAGCATTTGTAGTTTTGTTGTCTTCACTTTTGTCATGCCTTGGTAGGCTGTCTAGAGGATATCCCATGCTTGCTTGGACTTTGTTGCTGTTGCAATCCTTGGGAAAATACTTTCATGAAATGTTTGAAAAATGTAGAAGAGGGATTTTGAATCTTGCTTTCTGTTGTCCCTCAATAAATCCTTTTCTACTTGTGTCAATGCATTGTATGTTGCTACATCTCTTGGTTCTTGAAAACATGGGGCTTCACTCAATGAACCTTCGACATAGCACGTGCGTTCGTGGCATACTAAAAAATACCCTTAATTTGACTACATATTGGAAGATACCTTTAAAAATCACATTATTTAACCCCCTACCAATACAAACCCAATACACCTTCCCGATCTAAAAAACCCCTACTTTCACTAAATATTGTAGGTATCCATTTTTTCATTAACATTTTTTATTCCCCTTTATATTTTTCATTAACTTTCAACTCCATTTTTTATACCTACCAATATAAAAACCCTTTACCCCCTATTATATGCTCAATATATTATGTCATTTTTTACTCAATATATATCCCCCAATATGAATGCACGTGGTATGGTATTTCTACCCTAGTGAAGCCCCTATGCTTGAAAATCATTCTCCACCAAATCCCAAATATCATGAGAAGAAAATAGAGCCTTCATTGTTATAGCCCAATAGTCATAATTTTTCCCATTAAATTCAGGTATATGAGTATTAGTCAAGCTTGTTTTTGATGTTGCCATTTCCTACTGTTAAAAGAAATCCTTTCTCCCTGCTGGTAAATATGCTTTAAAAAATGCCTTCAGAACAACTTTTAACTCCTAGTAAAAACACTTGCACGTACACTAATAAAATTTTACACCTGTTATGATACCACATGAAAGATAAATCCTTTCTCCCTGCTAATAAAAATGCTTCAGAAAAAACTTCTTTAGAACAAATTTTAACTGCTAGTAAAAACACTTTCACTTACACTAATAAAATTTTACACCTGCTCTGATACCACATGAAAGATTAGGTAGAGGAGTTAGAACAACGTTTAATTCCTAGTAAAAAAACTTCCACTTACACCTGTTCTCATACCACATGAAAGATTAGGCAGAGGAGTCTTCCTTAAGAATACATTTGCGGAGATTAAATCACATAGTTGACATTGGCAACAAAAAATATTGAAAAATTCAAATGTTACACATAACAGAACAAAGTAAAAAAACAAATTTGCTGTGTAGTAAAAACCATAAGTGAAATTTCCAGAAAGATATTCCAACAAATATACTTTAGATTATATTTTTATAATATATTGAAAAACATTCATATGCGAGCTTCCAACAAATATGCTTTAGATTATATTTTCGAATACATTGAAAAACATTCTTTTGGGAGCTTTGAATCCTTCACCAAGTAACAAGAGTTCTTACTAAGATTTACACTTCACTAGGAGTTGCAGAGTAACTCACTGTAAAACCTGTAACAAATTGTTTTTAGGCACCCACCACAAATTTCTCCACGTTTTTCTCTCTAAAAAATTCTCAAACTTACCTCCGCTACTATACAAAAGACTTCTACACATGTATATTCAAACATACAAGTTTTTAACACATTAATTCATGACAAAGTAAAAATTAGACTTCTACACATGTATATTCAAATATACAAGTTTTTAACACATTAATTCATGACAAAATCACAAATTAAGACAAAATCACAAATTAAAACACAGGATAGACGATTGTACAAAAACGATTTTTTTATTATGTTGCGGAGTACCTAGAACAAGGGCTTACCAACCCTGCATTAAATGCCCATTTGTTCTTAATTACTTGATATGTTGAGTAACAGGACTTCTACACATGTATATTTAAACATACAAGTTTTTAACACATTAATTCATGACAAAGTAAAAAATTAGACTTCTACACATGTATATTCAAATATACAAGTTTTTAACACATTAATTCATGACAAAGTAAAAAATTAAAACACAAGATGGGTGATTGTACAAAAACGATTTTATTTATTTATTTATTTATTATTATTATTGTTATTTTTATTTATTTATTTATTTTTATGTTGCAGACTACTTATATCACTTGTGGAGTAAAAGACTAGAACTTACATTTTACCAAACCTGCATTAAATACCCCTTTGTTCTTAATTACTTGATATGTTGAGTAACGGAAAGTTTGTACTCCCGCTTAAAATTTCATTTAATTCATGTCCTTGAGCCTGCAAACAAAATCCGCAACCTGCAGTAAATCTCCACTTGCTTGATTTACTTGTGTACCACATGTATGATTGTTGTCCGTTTATTTAAAGAAGTGATTGATATTAATTTTCCAACAAATATCTTGCTCATCTCCATGATATTTTTATTTTGGGATCACAGAAGCACATCATAACCTCATATGTTGTATTATGTTAAACCTTATCTCAAAAAAAATATTAAATCTATATTATGTTGACATATATTAGCATAAGATGCTCTCATTGGGCAATATGAAATCCATATGTAATGGCGATTCACTCTACAGTCTGGAAATACATATTATCATAAGATGCTCTGAAGCTACAAAATGTAATTGATTTGCCATGGCTCAATAATAACCATTTTTTCTTTGAAATTGTTATTTACCACATAAAAATTTTTCTTTCTACTCTCAACATGAGAAGTTGATATCATTTTAAAACAAAATGTATTAGAATATGTTTGAAATGATATCATATTTATAAATTTAAGTCTTAATTGTCTCAGTTGTGACTCTTACTACATAAAGGAGTTTTTTCATATTCTGTAGGAGTTATTTAGATCTAGACGTTTCCTAGATTGGTGTGTGGTTGAGATATTCTTTCAACCAAGTGATTGTGAGTCCAAGTTAGTTTACCTATCTTGAGACAGCACTAGACTTATTTATATGTCAATTATTTGATATGAATATAGAATTTAATGTGCATTATTCAATTTTATCTTGGTATCGCAGCCCGTGAGGGCCTGTGCCTTGGCCCCTCTTGGGTCGAGGGAAATAGGGAGTATATAAATTTGTTTTGAGAGAGTATAATGTGTTAATTTTTTTTTTGTCCATTTAAGTAAAAGCCAAACGAGCGTGGTGTAGACGAGGCCTGGTGCTGGACAAGGCCAAGAGAAACCCTGGACTTTTGGTCTTAGACGATACCAAGAGTGAGTCTGGTGCAGTGGGTGCATCCTGCAAGTGCTTATGACTATGGAGTCATTTTCTAGGGTATTTGATAATGAGCACTGAGCTGTTCACTGGTGTGTGGAACGACGGTGAAGATATTGTGAAAGAACAAGTTGTAAGGAAGCCAGTTTCCCATTGAAGCTGTGGTCGAAGTCGACGAGTTCTGCATGAAAAAGAGAGCGAGCAATGTTGCCTCATCAATGATGGACCGAGTCAACTAGTTATGAAGATGTTTTCAATGAAATGTTGTTTTTTTTCCCAACGCGTTTGTTTGGATCTGCGTTGGAGATCTATTTGGTGTAATTATGGTGGTAAGAGGAGAAGTGGAGTGGAGTTGTAATCTGTTGAATTAAGAGTTGTAAGAGCTTTCTACGAGGCGAGAATTTGTGTGATGGGAAGCCAATTGTTGGGGCTATGTGAAGACCGTAAAGTGTGGAAGAGTGCATAGCCAACATTCTATGGAGACATGTTGATTATTAGAGTCAATCTAGTGCTCAGGTGGGCCAAATCAGATGTTGTTTCTTAGAGCAACGACAACCCTCTGCCTCTACCCCTGCCCCACAAGAGGGTCAGGGAAAATGAATAATTTAGTGATGTGATGGAGAGCGTTATGGATTTGGCATGATATTTATCCCAAAAGCCAAGAAACCCAATGCGAGGTCACGCCCACCCCTACTGGTGCTTCTGGACATAATCGATAAGATGGAAGATCTACACTGAATTTAGTGTGGGAAAAGAATCCAATGTGGAAAACTTGCATCAGTTGTTGTGTGGGTCATTGTTGCTGTGTAGATCTGTGTATGGGTTTTGCTTCATATGCAGGGTGAGTCCTTATTAGTGAGCATTCAAGATGAGAAATCTATTGGCAGATTCCGTGGGAGCTTCCAAAGTTTCATTAAATCTTGAGGTAGGGACTTTGGTCAATGCAAATACATTATTATGGGCGGCGGGTGATGATTCTTGGAGCCGATGTGGTGTTCACTGCAGGATAAGTTTTCATGGGGACATGTTCCAGGGTACCCATGATGAGCTCGACTTTGAATTCTTAGGCAATATTCGAGGCCAAGAATGGAGAATCTAGACCAATGTTTATGGCAACGGGAGCACGACCTATAGATGCGAGGAACGATACATGATCTATTTTGATCCACTAAAGAGTGAGTGTGGGGAGTGTCTCTATGTGAGCGTTGCCTCACTATTTCCACTTCCACTATGTCACAAATTAGTACATGCTTGGTGAAATGAATTGTTTTCTTGAATTATTTTTTGGGTTTTGTAACTGAAACATGTTGAGCCTGATCAACTTAACATGAAAATGCTATTTGTTAGAACTGATCACTCTAACAACTTTGAACTGAAGCTGGAAAGATTGAAGATGAAGACACCAAGCTTGGATATGTTTTTAGAAGAAGTTGATTGAAGCAGTGGATATTAATTGGTTGAAGTAGTAATAGATGGACAAACAAGATAAAACATTGTGTGTTGAAATAAAGTAGACTCGTGGTATATTATGTGTCACATACATTTATTAGTAAGAAATTCTAGGATGGTTTGTAGTGGTCTTTGTAATGTATGTACCTGGTAACTCCAAGAGTTGGAGCATGTAATGTAAGCTTGATGAGCCATGTGTACCCCCATGAAGTTCGTGGTAATATTAAAACCAATTTGAGATTGTAGGTTTGTGGTCAACCAAAAACCACTTTCGAAATGTAGGTTTGTGGTAAGCCAAAAACCACATGTGAGAGTGAAGTGGACAGGATTCCTATAGGCATGGTTTAGGGTCAGCTGACAAAACCATGGGCAAGGTTTAGGGTGAGTCGAGAAAACCATGGGCATGGTTGAGGGTAAGCCAATAAAGCCCAGAGCATGGTTATGGGTAATTCGAGAAAACCCGTGATGATTATGGAGGGGGATTTGTAGGTACATGTACAAATGTGTAGTTATAATGGTTGATAGAACCATGTATATGAAGGTCATCCTAGTAGACTAGCAGTTAGGCATGCATGCATCCCGGTAGATAGTTGTTCCTTTATATGGACGTTGACATATTCTTTTGTCATGATTGACCACAACTAGACTTTGCATATTAAGATTGAGACAAGTAGTCATTAAGGGGGTGACTTGGAAATTTAATTCCTACTTGTCTCAGTTGTGATTCTTAATATGTAAAGGAGTCTATTCCTATTCCTTAGGAGTTTTTTAGATCTAGATATTTCCTAGATTGGTGTGTGGTTGAAATACTCTCTCAACCAAGTGATTGTGTGTCCAAATTAGTTTACCTATCTTGAGACAACACTAAATGTATTTATATGTAACATTATTTGATATGAATATAGAATTTAGTGTGAATTATTCAATTTTATCTATCATAACCTTTAGTTACAATCAAATAACTATGATGTGGAATGCCCCATTTCATAATTAATAAGCAGTCAAGAGCCTACGACAGAGTGTATTCATGAATATTTGGAGATTTCGTATGGTAAATTTTCGTTGATAGCCACCGGAGTTTATAAGAATGGCATCATCAATGGTCTTTGATTATAGAAAGCTCCACATTCTGGTGGTTTCCTATCCAACACATGGTTTAGAGATCCAATATAATAGTTTTCCGACCTACTTGCCCCAAAAAATTCATAAACTTATATTAACAATTTAAAAAAATAATAAAAAAAACATTCATATAAATTCATTGATAATATAATCATAAATGTTCATAAAAAGATACATTTTTAAAATACAACAAATGTGGAATGTCAATTTACTCATTGAAAATTAAAATCTCAGACATGTAGGCTTATATTTATATTATGTTCATAACTCGTACAATACAACACCAACATAAAAGGACATGAAAAATTAGCTAATTCAATCAAACTTTACTTCCACTGTAACTAGCATATAGTACGTATAATTTTCGAATGAATATAGCATATTTTAAATTTTATTAAATTTATATGTATATTATAAACCACTTCTTTACGATATAAATCTTATCTTTTTGCCATTCCCACATACAAAATTTGGAGTTTTTGTAGCAGAGGATGCGTATAGTATCATAGAACGCAAATAGCACAAAAAAAATAGAATTTACATTGCTAGAGAATGATTTTATACATCGTGATGAAGATTCTCGATTTTGGATTGTCAGTGACAATGGCTTCTTTGGGAATTTATCTCTCTCTAGAAGGCATAAGACTTCCTCCTAAACTCTCGAGAAGTCTTCCTACCTAACATAGTTAACATAGACGAAAGTTGGAATTAATGTTTTCCAACACTCCTCAATTCTAACCATAAGATAAAGACACAAAATACACTATATCACAATACATAAGACACAAATATATTCTTAATTGACATGCCTGCTGGTCTAAGTCTTAGCTAGGCTTATAACATAATCTGGATTTTTTACAACACATGACTTGATAACACATGTTTCATTTTTTCCTTCTTGCTAAAGGGTCCATGCTTGTTCATTTGTTGATGCAGTTTCATCTTCACCTTTCTTTCTTTCCTTATGAGCTCCTTCAACTGCTCTTTTCTTACGTACTTAACAACCTCTTCTGGATTGGGATGCAAGGCAACATCCCGAACAATGAAAACAAGGTAATCCAATTCATGCTCTCCCCACATTCCATGAGAAGGAGCCTTGTAAAGTATGTGACCAAGTGGCACAAACTGATCGATTGGAACATCTTCTACAACAATGTTGACATGATCCTCTTCATCCACCAAAATTCACTCATCTTCGAACATGAGCGGCCTCTGAACAACATCCATGGTTGTATCCTCCACTATCGTAGCCATCTTAAAAGTAGATCCAATCAAATTTATAACAATTGGGTTCCAGGAGAAGCAATTTTTGTTGTTAATGATTGCATGAACATGTGGAATAGACTCCAACTCTTGATATTCGTGAACATGTGTAATAGACTCCAACTCTTGATATTCATGGTCATCAATAAAATCATTCTATTTATTGAATAATTCTTGTGACTCAAAAATACTATTTGAATAAAAAATATTATTTGGCCCAAAAATACTTCCAAATGGACTCTCTAAAAAAGCATCATAAAAAAGATCACTATCAAACATTATTCCACTCATTTCTAAGCTTCCTAATACACGTCCACGTGCTACAATATTCCTTAGCCAATACACAAACTAGGCTCTTCACACACATATCGACAACATCTCTCTTGCAATAACACCTTGTCAGGCTCAACTCCACCATTGTCACAACAATAGACCATTCACCACAAAAACATCTATGGGCAGCAAACAACTTTAGGCTCTCAAAGTTGATAAGAGAAACACTGCTCAAATGGCATCCACAACTCTCAGGCCCTCCTCATCTCTCTTTCTTAGTGCTCTTCGACCCTCCACACGCCACTTAAACCATCAACAACTCCTCAAAAATATCCATAGTTAGACTTCCATAGGACAACAGAGTCAGGATCCACGACTTTACACAGTCTAGGTCACGGCTCACAGCAAACAGACTCCTGAAAATAACTCTCTCTCGTCACCATAGGCTCACAACTCTAGCTGGATAACTCCAACAACTGAACATACTCACACTCAAGATTGGTAGCTTCTTTACGCAACTCCTTTGCACTAGAATGAAGATCCGTCTAGACACCAATTTGACCCCTCTGATTTGCAGCTTAATAAACAAACACTTATCAGAGAATAACACTCAAACAGGGTTAAGTTCACCACCCCCAAATATAGTTAGTCTCCTCCAAGCTTCTCTTCTTCACACAAGGCGACTCCTTAGCAGGCAGTACACCACTGCGACATTCAACATGAGACTCCTTTCAAATTTTACATTCAACACATGCTTGTAACACAATTTCCACACAACTCTCGACAACGATGTAGCGACAATGCAACAGATCTCCCTCAATGCACCATATCTCCTCCTTTGTTTTATTTTTTTACTAATATTTTCACCACTTTAAAAAATATATATTTAAAAACCTTATCTCCTTTCTTGCATTCACACTTTTGTTCATTCAATTCAAGTATTTTAATATGACTTTGTCTTTCAACAAAGAAGTTTTTCACCAATATTTTTACCAAACTCCAAATAATGGCCCAAACCTTTACAAAATCATAAATAATGTCCCAATACCTTACTCCAAATAATTTGTGGATGGAAGCTTGGCTACAGGCTCCTTCATCGCAGAAATATTTCCTTCATTGATTTTGAAAAGATTCAAGACATCGTGCTTCTAAATATCCTTCAACGAATCCTCCAACGACTAGGTTGCAGGCACTTCAACTCAGTGGCAGCGATTACAATGACCCAACAAACACTCACAATAACACGCAGCGTCCCGAGTGTTCATGATTGAATAAACAACCAACCAAGACTGTCGATCCAGAGGCATCATCAGTCCTTCTCCAGAGCACATAGCTCTTCTCTAGGTGCGTAGGCACCATCACACGTCTATCTGGTTAACGCATGACCGTCACCGTGCCATAGATTTCCCAGTAGCAACATGGTTTCCAACAAAGTCTGCACGATCACAATGCTCTCTTCAAACTTTCCTTAGAGCTCCTCACAGATTGAACAACAAAATATCAATTGGCCAGTCACTGACCACACCCGTTTCTAATCTGTGGGATTCACATACACCCCACGCACTTCATGTCGGGTTCACCACTAAACACAACACTGGGTCCATGACAGGCTTTGCTCCTCTCACCATCGAGAAACCCTCCCTAGACTTTTTTCCACAACGAACTAACCCCTTTTCATGCCTCTTTCAATGACGTTCGATCACAACATCTCAACAACAAATGAACCCTTAACCACGCACAGATACACTTATCTCACACAATAGAGCAACAACACTCTTCAACAAACACTCTGACTGTAGACACTCCTCCCATCTGCAAACATTCCTCCCAGTTTGATCTCTACCGGGCTTTGATACCATATCAGAGAACGTAGATAGCACAACAAAACTTAGAATTTACATTGCTAGAGAATGATTTTATACATTGTGATGAAGGCTCTCGATTTTGGATTGTTGGTGACAGTGGCTTCTTTGGGAAGCTATATGAACTCTCTAGAAGGCACGAGACTTCCTCCTGAACTCTCATGAAGACTTCCTACCTAACATAGTTAATGCAGACGGCGGGTGGAATTAATTTTTTCCAACATATAGGGTTATGATCAGTTTTAGTTTCGAAGTTTCTCAAGTGGAGACAAAATTTATGATATCATCCTTTGTTTGAATGAGCACCCTTCAGTTCATGGATGAAAAATGTGTTATTATTGAAGAATGAGTTCAATAATCATAATAATGGAAATCTACTCTTTCATTTCTATGATTGTAATGCAAACGAATTGATCTATATTTAATATCAAGAAAGTTTCCTTCATACAACAAATGCAAATGTTGTGGCGATTTTTGGGTTCATCGTTGCATAGGTCACCACTGTCGTGTTGAATGGCAGTGTAAAAGGAGTTTACCAACAGTTGATGTCATTAATGATAAATACACTCTCAATTCACAAAATATTGTGCTGGTCAAAAACTATAGCAAGGCATATTCTAGTTGTGCCATGGTCCTAATAGTTATTGTATTAGATTCAATCACTGATTTGGAACTAAAGTTAGATTTGGGAAATTTTAAACTTGGATGGTGGATTGAGTAGCAAGGCAGATTTCAGTTGTTCCATGGTCCTAACAATTCTCCTAGCATATTCGATCATTGATTTGGAACCAAAGTTAGATTTGGGAAAGTTTGAGCTTGGATGGTGGATTGAAGGTAAGTGTTCAAACAAGTGCTCAAGAAACGTGAATTGCATGCAGTTAATCTCTCTAAACACAGGTATTCCAATGCATAAATGCTCCTGTAATGATGGCTCTAATACCATGACAGAAATATGAAACTCACTACATGAGTTTGTTTATTTCATTCATCATAAGAAAATTTATACAAAACCCAGCCGAAGAATCTACATGGATTCCACCGATTTCCATTTACTTGCTACCTAAACTTGTTGACCATCGCTGACTATTAACTCCTAACTTGTACTACACTGACTATGGAATAGTAATGGATGGTGTCGTGATTAATACTCTAACACCTCCCGTTCATTACGGGAATTTTGAGGTCTAAAATGGGCCTCCTAAGAAAAATGCAGAACCAAAATAAAATTTATAAGAACCAATAAGATTGAAGATGATGATGTCAACCATGGGGGATGATTCACCATTTTTGGAGTAAAAAAGTAAAAATAATAAAAAATAATAAAATAATAAACTACTTTTTCAACTCGTATTTTCAATTTATCTCCCTAAGGTTTTACTCAAATTTTGAGCGGGAGTATTCATTGGATGCAAAATTTGATTCCTCATCCATGTAGTACCCATGGTGCATACTTTCAATGGACCGTGCTATACAAAAAATGAGAAATACATGAAAAAAGGTTATTGCAATCATGTTTCTCATGTATTTCTCATTTTTCATGTACTAGGGTCCATCAAAAGTATGCAACACGGGTACTCCTTGTATGAGGAATCAAATTTTTCATCCAATGAGTGTTTTCAATCGAAATTTGAGTAAACACATAGGGAGATAAGTTGAAAATAGGAGTTGAAAAAATAACTTTTTCTTTTTTCCCTCTAAAATTTGATGATGTAATATAATATTATTTTATTATTCCCACTATTATTTTATAATTTCCTTAGGAGACCCATTTTAGGCCTCAAAAATCCCCTAATGAATCATGACCTAAACATTAATGTGCATGTACATGTACAGGTATATGAATCATGACCTAAGTCATTTTGCTAAAGGGACCATGCTTGTTCATTTGCTGGTGTAGTTTCATCTTCACCTTTCTTTCCATAAGATAGTGATGGAGCTTCTCCTTTCTTGATTGTGGATTAACATTCTTTGTATTCAACATTGCTGCAGGTTCTTGGGACTTATACTTGTCCTTAATGCTTGCAATTTCTTCAAGTTCTATTGCTTCTTCCTCACTGTCAATATATGCACACTTAAAAACAATGTTAGATTTATATAAAAGATCATAAAAAAAACCATATTGATTCTTGTCATCCTGCTCTTTTAAGAGAGCTTTCCTTCCTTCATATTTCTCTGTTGTCATAGTTGGTTGTTTCATGTCTTCAACCTCTTTAATCAACTCTGTTGTTGCAAACATGTTGTCCTGCATTTGATTTGTGTATGGAGGTATGTGTCTCTTCTCACCAAACAACAACTCATCAATAAGATGATTTTCTTGCATCAGATTGAACCACTCTCCATGAGATACATAATTCTCATCAAATTTGACTTCATATATCTCTGCGTCATAGGGAGCTTCTTCACTATCACATGCTACTCTATTGCCAACTATAGACATACTCTCAGTCTTGATCCTAGTTATGATGCTTTTAACAAAATCACCATTTTTAACAACACCTTCATCAAATTGAGCTTTCTCACTCCACTTCATGTTGTATTTCATTTCAAGAATATCCCAAAACATTTTTGCATCACATATTTCACCATATTCATACAAAATACTAGACAAAATGTTTTCATCTAGAGCTGATATGATGAGAAGCAATGCTACTGCACCTCTACTCTTATCATGGGGATTTATGGAAGTTTCTTCAACAAATTTCCATAAATCTACTAAACCAAGCAGTCCCTCCATTTTAATTGCCCAAAGTTTAAAATTTTTACCTGAGAAAATTGGCAAAACATGCATTAATCGCTTCAATATTGCATCGGTGTCTTCAAATTATTCAGGCTCACTCAGATCTATATTTGGCTAAAACATTTCATACTCTTTTGCAGCAATTTCCCTTTCATTCTTTCTCCTCAACTTTTTCAATTCTCTTCAAGACTTTTTATGACCCATCACTCTGTCACAAAACCAAATCTGTAGCAAACAATGAACTTTGACTACTACAATGCACAACACCTTGCCCTCACAGTTCCTCCTCCACTGTGATAAACAACACAAAATGTTTCTCACTGCACCATGCTTCCGCTGAGGTTGTGAGATCGACCCTCTCTCATGCTCACCCCACATTTTGTCCTCCTATGAAAGAATAAAACTCAAAATGACTGTGCCAATCTCATCGTCCACCATGTTCCAACACTAATGCGCCGAGCTCGCAGATTACTTGCCACACCACGGTCCCCATCAGTGTTCAAATTTGAACACATCACAACCCTTCTGAAGCCTTCTACCACGTCAGAGAGGTGCTCAATGAAATTTCCCAGTCAAAAGAAATTTAAATTTTGATTTTTACAAGTTTAAAAAAAAATAAAAATATTATTATAAAATGTCATATGAAGGGTTCCTTGTCCGTGGGACATTTCAAAAAATTCTAGTTCTCTCACTGATGTAACACTCTAAAGTCTGCAAGAGGTTCTGCCAACACTCCAAAAAGTTCAATGGGACGTAATGGAGGTTGTTCATCCATTCCCAGGTCATTAGTCATAGTGGCAGCACTAATAGAGTTAGGCACTAATAGAGTTAGCAGTCACGATATGAGGTTTATGTTCGCATTCATTGATAACAGAGGTTTCTTTTCGCATTCATTGATAGTAGAGGAGAAGTAGCTATGTATTGGTATCCATGAATAGGGCATATTTTGAAGGTATCAGAGATTTAGAAGAAACAAATGACAAAATATAGAATTAACGATGACTAAGGTAGATTATTCTGAACCTGTGAATCTTGCCTGCATTGATTTTTCCAATCCCAACCTTACAGCTAGTGCAGCACAAGTTCGCAAAGTATTTTTAACTCTCAGTTTTAATTCTCAACTTTCATTTCCTTGTCCTTCCATTCAGTTCATTGATTTAGGTGGAACCGATTAAAATTATTATATATGGAATGGTTGATTGATCTTTATATAGTCATGTGTAGACTCTAGATTTTTTTATATCATCTATCATGTCATCCATGAAGATTTTTTGGACTAAGTCTTTGAACAAAGTCAAAGGATTTTTTCCCTTTCTGAGAAGGAAACGATGAAATTGGTGAGGAATGAGAACCATCAAGGTTACACTCTGTATCAAGTAGAATCTTTTAATCTTTCCATTCAACCCGAAGGTTTGATGTGGATTTGTGTCTCCTTATATTTACTTATGCTTGTAATTACATCTTTCTCTGCTCAACTCTGAAAAATCAATCCATTGAAGTATTTCACTTCATATTTTTTCATATATTCGTTTTTCCAGGGGATTGGAAGGGGAGTTATGAAGCTTCTGAAGCGTCGATAAAGGCAAGCGATTTCACGGTCCCAATAAATGGCCTTCAACATGTATGCAGTTCAACATTCGAAACGATATTTTTCATATTTGTCTAGTGCTTAAAAATAGATTAAGTGACAATATTGAAATTTTTATATCATAACTACACACTACATTTTCTGTGGTATCTCCATTTTCCTTAATTTGTAAAATTTTATTCTTTCTTGTCAACCCACTATTAACACAAGATTGTTCAATTATGAGATTACCCCATTAGATCGTGATAACTACGCTTACTTATTCACAAACCTTTTTTTTATCTTGTAAATAACTACTACCATCTACTACATCTTCGAGGATGTAAAATATATTTGAGTACTAATGATGCCGAATATATTCGAGTATTGATCATCCTACCGCTATGAAAACATCTTCCATCCTACCTTTATGAGGACATATTCATGACATTACTTTGATGTTCCACATAGATATCTTGACATAGTATAATAAGGTCAATAGGGTTCCTTACATTTTCCATGAAGACATCATTACTTTGAAACTCTCATATTCGACATAGAAATCTTGAGATAACATAATAAGACCGATAGGGTCCTTTATTTAGGGTTTCGTTTTAGAAAACATTGGTATATAGACAGAGTAATCTCTTTATTAATTTGAATTCTTATTTTATAGTAATAAATTAATGCATTCTCATTTTATAGTAATAAATGAATAATTTTTTATTTTATAGTAATAAATGAAATAAATTAGTTAAAGATGTAATTTTATTGTGTTTAAAAATAGATTAAAGTGATAATATTGATGGTTTTACATCATAACCACATTTTCTATTGTATCTTCATTTTCTTTCCTAATTTGCAAATTTTTCTTTCTTTCTTGTCAACCAACCATTTAGACAAGATTGTTCCATTTTGACAACCATTCAAACAAGATTGTTCAATTATGAAATAACCCATTAGATGGTGGCAACTATGCTTAGTGATTCTAACATTTTTTATATTCTTGTAAATAACTACTACCATCTCTTTTCTATTTTTATATTATTCCGTGACTGATAACCATAATGCTTACAAAATCCTAGCATTGTTGCCATTTGAACTTACTGTAATCAAGCTTAATATTAAGCCTAGCATTTGTAAAATCAAACTTTATTTAAAACCCTGTATTTCTTCTCTTATCTTAAAAAGCCTTTTTTTAATGCTATAAAAAAAAAATAAAAATTGAGAAATAATAAGTGTGCTTCCCATAAAATTATGTAGAGTTTTGAAGCAGGGAGAGGTGTTAAAATGAAAATCCAAGGCTCTATTAATGACCACACAACTGAAGATTGGTTTGCCTACAGGGCTACAGCTTAATTTTTTATTTTTATTTATTTATTTATTTTTATTTTTTATTTTTTATTTATTTTTTTCCTGGTTGGTCTTCCCAAAAGATACAGAATGAGAATAGCTATCCATACAACTGCTATTGTGTCTCTTGCTTCATTCTCTCCATTCTGCATCTAGGAAATAAGTTGTGTGTGTGGGTGTCCTTGTAGCTACTGCTATGAATGGTTTTTAAGGAGATTTCGAAATCATAAAAAAAATTAAATGACATTGTTATTGAAAAGAAACCATATTATTAGAAAAAGACATCAACAAAAGAAACCGCATTATTAGAAAAAGTTATCAACCAAACTTGAATTCATTGTAAGGACCAAATTTGAAAACCATTCTTAAAACAAAAAAAACAACCAACCAAGCCATACAACAACAACATTGCAGACGTGTATTACATAATACAATATTTCCCTATTAAATATGGAAATTTTTCCTTTTAATAACATAAATTTTTGAATCTATAAAGCTTGAAGTTTTTAATGGAGATGAAAGTCTATTGATAGTGTTCTTTGATTGAGCAATGTTAAGAGAAAAGTTCAATTCCCTTGGTTGTTGAAGGTATATATTTATTTTTTTGGTTTGCTTTAAATTGTTTCAAGCTGAACAAAACATATAGTATAAATTAGAAACAAATCAAAACTAAAGAAACTTTTTCCATTGTGCAAATAGATTTATATTTTCAATGAAAAAAATTCAAATACTTTTGAAGATTATCTAATGAATAGAGGAAACATATGTTTACCTTTTTTTAATAGAATTTGAGAAAAATGTTTGCCTATTTACTAAATTCTATTGAGATTTTATAGTGTTTTAATGTAGCCACTTTTTAAATTTTAAAGATTTAGAAGGACACCATTTCATTTTGACATTTTTTTTATAAGAAATTTATTTAATATACACTTGTTAATAGAAGTACATTATTTTTATAACTTTTCATTTTTGAAGGGTTAGATATATATATGCCATTCCAAATAAAATTAAGACCAACCCTTCAAATTTGATCACTGGTCCCCATGCCAGCATTCTCGACATCAGGGTATCTTTGAAATTCAACCATGGTGGGATCCACACGGATAGGCACATACACTATGTCGTGCCCATGGGCGTTGGTCTAAGAAATATTCAAATTTGTAGATTCAAACACTCTGCAATTTTTTTTTAAAATAATTTTTCCAGATTTGACAACGTTTTTCTCCTATATCACCATCGCCTCTGCATTTTAATGGCATCTTGCATGTCCTAAAACATTCATCTTTTCCTTGCAACAACTCTCCTCGTACAATGAAACACAAATGACATCAAATTTTTACTTAATCGGAAGAATAAATTTGAAATTTGCCCTTGCTTCTCAACACGCAACAGACTCTCTCAACAAATCTCAACACACACAACTGAGCCTTCACCACACTTTGATTTGCAGTGGCTCGATCAACTACTAGCGAAAACAGTTTCTACACAAGCTTCACCACACTTTCGATGCAGCTTTCACAATAACAACCTCACTACTGCAACCCTCAGGTCTCACTCAGGCTTCGCACAACCTCACTTTCCAACACAACCGCACACCAAGGTCAATCTTACACTTTCCAAGACAGTCACGCACCACAGTTTTACAGTTAATGCGTCTCCAAAATTTAATAACGAAGCAACAACTCTTCCACACACAACATTGTAAACCAAAAAAGGACTCGACGCAAAATCCACACTTTTGCAACTCTTTTTGGCAGTCATGACTGTGTCCCCATGTCTCACAACACAATCCTCCTCACGTCAACAGGCACAAAAATAGCTCATAGCTTGACTTCATACTATACTTCTTTCCCACATTAACAAGAGCTCACGCTCTCAATGGTCTCTCAACTTCACACTGTGTATAGTTAACAACAGGAAATCAGAACCTCCAGTCACATGTTTGATCCATGCATCCATTGCACTGCTCTCACGTGGCTCACAACAACGCAGCAATGCAAGGCTTAACGCCTCCTCAGGCCAATGCTCCTCACACAGCAGCAACCTTCACACAACAACACTACACACTCAACTTCTTTCACGTCCTCTAGGCTTACACATAACTTCAGACTCATCGCCTCCTTCACACGGCTCAACACCACCGAGCCCACAGCTCTGGCTCTGAGCTCACAACAACTCACAACTCACTTGAGCTCCGATACCACATCAAAAGGCTCTGATACCATATCAGAAATATGAAACTCACTACATGAGCTTGTTTATTTCATTCATCATAAGACAATTTATACAAAACCTAGCCATAGAATCTATAGGGATTCCACCCACTGTCATTTACTTGCTACCTAAACTTGTTGACCATCGTCGACAATTATCTCCTAACTTGTACTACACTGACTATGGAATAGTAATGGACAACGTCGTGATTAATACTCTAACAGGATTTAAGGTGAATGTTCAAACAAGTGCTCAAGAAATGTGAATTGCATGTAGTTCATCTCTCTAAACACAGGTATTCCAGTGCGTAAATGCTCCTATAATGATGACTTCATTGGAGATGGATACTCATAGGGAAATGCAGTTTTTACGTCATGGAAGAATTTTGTATATGTATAAATTTTGGTAAAAAGGTCTTGATACTTCACTATAAAATTGGATTTAATCCTTCAATCAATTATTTGGTTAGATTTGTACAGAATTTTCATTGTCCAAATTTAATTAGATTTATGTGAAGCTTTCACTGTGTAGAAAACTACTTATTCTTAAAAATAAAAATAAAAAATCTGCACATTGATTGTTTACACAAACAAAGCTCCGCATGTGATGCGAGAGCCATACTCATAGCTAATCCTTATGGGATGTTGTGCACAGCTATGGCTATAGTGCATATTAGTATGGGACTTGGCACTCCTTTGGAACAACAAAAATGTCTCATTTTACCTTCTGAAATATCAAACGTGTGTGGAGCTTTCACGGTTACCTTTACTGTTATATCTTATAATTAAAACAAAAACACCTACCTTACCTTAATTTATATGCTATGATCAACAAACATTTTCTGAATAAGGATATGAAATTTTTTTACTTATGGGTAATGTGAAGTCCAAAAAATTTAACGGTTAATCAAAGCACTTAGTTGTTTGACAAAAGTTGGCTATCTCTATTCGAGGCTTTGAAGGCTTGGTGTTTTGGTCAACATCTTATGAGATAACCCATTTGGTCATCACAAGTTAATAAATGAGGTAGCATAGCTAAGTCCGTGAGGTTGAAATGGAATTATTGAGTATATGACACGTGGTCTAAGGACAAAACGATCGAATCAGTCCACGTATGCATTCTTATCACCCTACTCATATCATAATCGATATTGAAAATAATTATGTTCTATTAATCGTGATCCATTTGAATCCTTAAGCCAAAGAGCAAAGGAAATATTCAAGCTGACATGCCATTAGTCTTGCTTTCAGGTGATACTCTTTGACCCTGTGACTCTCTCCCGCTCTGTAAGACCCCTTGGACCATAGAAAAGATTCAATAGTAATTGCCCATAGTTTTAATTGTCGTTTCAAATAATACATTTCTGTACTAGATTCTACAACCATTTGTGCGGATCAGATCTACGAGCCCCCATACCGATCAGACCACCGCCATGCGACTACCGCCACATCGAACTTTCTTTCACGTGGATCCCTCCCTTCTTCGCCACTCTTCTTGTTTTATTGTGATACCAAATATATTTTGCAATCTATTCCCGAATCCCAATTCCCCATCTATCTATATAAACCCCTATTTCTATAATCGAATCTGCAACTTGTTGAGCAGTACCAGGAATTGAGTTGTGGTAGCAAAGGTTTTTTTTTTCATAAGCCGTGAGATTCGAACAGGCGCCTTCAACCAGGCAAATGTCTAGTGTTGTTAGGAAGCCAAGAGAAATGGCTGCAAGCCAAAGTCGTGGTGGTGCTGCTGTTGAATTTGTGCAGGAAAGTTCGTTTGAATTGATGGAGAAACATGACGACGAAGCGGCCGAGGTTCGATCCTTGGTCTCTCAGCCCGAGCGGCGGCCTCTCAGCCGATTGCAGAAGCGGGCGTCGGCTAAAATGCAGTTAAAAAGGTTGTCCCCGGATTTGATGGGATTCTCTTGCAGGAGCCCAATTCCTTTGTTATCTCCAATCCTGCAGTCGCCACTGGGAATGGAAGATCTTGAGAGGTTGGTGCTTACCGAAGAACCTGGAAAACAAAACCCAGAAGCAGAAGAAAGGTTAGTCATTGCTGCTGTGATTCCAACGAATGGATGGCAACACCCCGCAGCGCCATTTTTTGGCCAGAGGGTTTGCTCCTTTTCCTATTGTTTTGTATAATCTGTGTATTCCACACCGTCGTATATTCACTTCTGTATGGTGGCGTTTATTCAGCCTGAGGGATTATATTAATTTGCTACCAGTTGTATTTAGTGTGACTTTTTTGAAAATTGTAAGTTGTTTTTAGTGAGATTTTTTTGGACTTTTTGATACTGGAATCGATTGAAAAATTTAAGGTGAAATTTTGATTTCTGTTATTTAAATTAGTTTTTTGACTTTATATAGATTCAGCACATTAAAAAACCCTTAAAACACTTTGATTGCACAAGATTACTTGTCAATTTCAATAAATTCCTGCAAAATTTTAAAAAAATTTAACTGAAAAACAAACCATAAAAACTTTAAAAAAATCACAATAAATACAACTCCCTAAAACTCCCTACAATAAAGGCCAGACATGTCTCCGAAATGGGGACCATTAATTCTGGAATGTATTGAGTGGCAGTAAGCTCACGGTTCCCACGTTGATGTTTCAAAGTTCAGAAATAACGGCAATGAGCATGTTGTTTTATGATTCAGAGTTCATTCGTTTTAACGGTGGAAAATCGTCTTGTTTTTCACTTTAATTTGTTTTCACTAATAAAATATTTATTTTAAAAATCATTCAAATTCAATAAATATATGTATCAACTATAGATGCACGATGAAGACTTTGCAAAAAAAAAAAAGGTTTAATCGAGAATTGATTCCACGCATATCGGATAATTCGGGCAAGTTTCTAGACAAGAACTAATGAACCTGTCCAGATTCAATATTTGGAACTCTGTGGAACTCATAGAATTCTTTCGCAACAGTTGCAATTGGATCTACAGATTCTGGATACTTCTGTTCCAATTTCCAGAATAATAAAAGCAATTGAAATGGTCGGTTGCCCTTATTAGGGTTAAATGCACTTACACATCAAAACCCTAACTAGGCCCTGAGTCTTACAACGCGCTTAAATATTAAGAGGCGGCTAACACACCCACCGTCACTTAATATTTGGAATAATAAAATTCAAATTCTTACCTATGGCTTTATGTTAATGAATTACACGCACATTTAGAATGCAATTTATCAATTATATTTTTCATTTGAAAGAAAAGATAATCCCAACTGACTGTCATTTTGAAAGTACTAATATCTTCTTATAATCATGGTTTTTTATTATTTTTAAATAACTTAAACAAAGTGGAATATGGGTCACTCATATAAACAGTTTGAACATATTTTAAATTTTGGAATTTGGAACTTCACTTTTTTATTATAATTACAATAATTTTCTATTTTATTTCAATAATATAGAGAAGATTATATATATATATATATATATATATATATGTGGGGTTAAATTATATAATTTTTATAAAAATATATATTTTAGTTGATAATATAATTAAATTTATTTTATTTTAATTTATGGTAAATTATTTATTTTTGGAAATAATCTGTCATTGTTATTATTTTTTGGGGTTTGACATGTTTGCACGATAAGAGATTTGATCTTAATAAATTCTTAAAATCCTTGTATTGGATCTAGGAGAAAGAGCAGGAGACACAAAGATGGAGGGGGAGAGAGGGGGTTAGAGAGGAGGAGAGAGGGGGTTAGAGAGAAGGAGAGAGGACTTGAGAGAAAGAAGAAGAGATGGAGGGAGAGAGGAATGGAAGAAGAAAGACACAAAGAGAGAAAGGTGGAGAGAGAGGGGGGAGTGACAAGGGTCAAATGGAGAGAGTGTGTATGATTTGGGGGTGAGATAGAGATACAATAAGAAGAGATAAAGAGAGGGCGGAGAGATGGGGAGAAAGAGAAAGAAAGAGGGAGAGAGATAGTGACAGAGTTAGAGAGAGAGAGAGAGAGAGAGAGAGAGAGAGAGAGAGAGTGACGGAGGGAGAGACAAAGGGAGGTGCGAGAGAAAGGGGGAGAGAAGAGAGAAGGGGGAGAGAGAGGGGCAAGAAGAAATGTGGAGAGAGAGAGAAAGATTGACAAGGGAGAGATGAAGAGAAAGTGTGTATGTTGGGAGTAGGTGAGATAAAGAGACAAAGAGATGGGGGAGAGAGGGGAATAGAGAGAAGGAGAGAGGGGAAGAGAGAGAAGGAGAGAGGGAGGAATATAGTGATAGAGTTGGAGGGTAGGGAGAGAGAGAGAGATGTTGAATGGTGATGTCATTGATGTCAACATTATCCAACACTCTTATATTTGTCTAAATTACATCAAGTTGGAAGCTCCACTGTTGGATGGTTGAAAACCCTAGTTCTACAATTTTGGCTCCCTGGTCTAAGGGCATACCCCACACTTTTTGGGGGTTTTTGAAGAAGCAGATCACTGATTTTTCCTACAAGATCCTCATCATTGGATTCTCATCGTCAAACTGTTTCTGGTGGTATGTGGTACCCCACATGGTTCCTCTTGTTTTGAGAGATATTCACATTTGAAGTTTAAGACCCTAGTCAATGGGTCAAAACCCCAAGGGATGATGACATGACACCTCATCATTGGCCAATTTATCAAATTAAGGGCTTTTCATCTAGGTTTAAGGATCAAACATTGTATAAAGGGCTTCAAAATGTGTCTGCATATACAAGCAATGTAGTTCATAAAAACTAAATGTTAAACTCCAACTCCATAAGGGTAGTTTATATCGAAGGTATCTTGTACTTCAAACAAGAATTAAAAAGTTATAATTCCCAAGGAAGCTGACCTCCCACAAAAGGGGTCTATCTCCAAGTCAAACTTAATGGTTGAATTCAAACTTTAAATCCTCCTCTAAAATAGGACTTCGAATACCTTTAAGAGCCTCTCTGAATGGGCATCTTAATTCTTGACCTAAGGTATGTGAAGGTTTTTGTTTTAAAAACAAAACAAATTAAATTAAAATTTAAAAATCATTCAAAGCAATTGTCTCCTCCAAAATAGGCATTCATTGGCATCTTTGAAGCCTCTCCCAAAACTATAAAAGGAGTTATAATCCTCCTTCCAAAGATATATACAAAAAATGTGAAATATCTTGTGACCTAGTTCTGAAATGACCTCGACCCCTGTAGTGAATTGCAAATCAGAAGAAATGGTTTTCATTGGGAATTTTTAGTTGTTTTCTTTTTGCACTTGCGATACATTCGACTCATTATATTTCATGTATAAACTCAAGACGTGTGATCAACATACCTAGACTAAAGTATGAATCTGTGGTAATAAAAATATGTTGCCTCTGACCCTTCTAGGGCATCATTCCTGTACCCTCGGTCCTATGAAAGAGTAGCACTAGCCGCAGTTAGGAAAAGAGTTCAGACTTTTTTTTGTTTGAGTTTGGGACTTGCATTTGAATTGTTTTGAAGACCTCTTCCTTGCAGGCTTGTATCAAAAAAGTAACATATGAAACAAGAACTATACCGAGTTCTCACTTTTTATAGATTGTAAAAAATCATCCGATTTTGAAAAGTGTTGATTCATAATACACTTTTTTTAAGCATACTTTTGACACTTTATATTTCTTATGTATTAAGTATGCACATTTTTTTTAAATGTTAGTGATTTTTATGCCAATTTTGAAAAGTGTTGATGCAACATCAACCACTTTTTTTGGGGCTTATTTTTTACACTTTAAATTTTGTTGTTATTAAGTATGAATAATTTTTTTGAAATGTTGTTGATTTTCATGCAGATTTTGAAAAGCGTTGATGCATCTTTTTTTTAGGGGCATATTTTTGACACTTTAAATTTTCTTATGTCCTAAGTATGCACCATTTTTCAAAAATGTTGGCTATTTAGCCATTTTTAAGTTGTTTTATTCCTCTTCTTTTTTTTCATCTAGAGATGTTTGCTTTTTTTCAGGGATTTTCAGGCTTTCGTTTTTTTTCTTTGCGGTGGTTTTTTAATGAAATTTTCACTTTTTTTGCAAATTTAAAAAAATAATAATAAAATTAGTATTTTAAAGTTAGAGTTTTTTTGTATATTTATATATTGTTAATTAATACTTCAATACACATAAAATAATTGTCATTAAAAAATAATTTTAAACATTTGACAAAATTGCACATTTTTTATACATGTAAAATTAAAAAGGAATGTATTTTGGGATATTTTCATGAAAAATAACATGTTAAAGAAAGGATTTTTATGAAAAAATGTATAAAAAGAGTTGAAAAAATAACAATTTTTATGAATTTTATACACATAGATAATAATATTTGAAGTTTTTCTCCAAAAATAATAATTCACATAAGATTTTAAGTAAAAAAAATATCAGAAAAAATAAAAATTAATTAAAAATAAATAAAAATAAAAAACATTTAAAACAAAATTTGGAAATTTTTTTTTTAGGAAAAATAAAATAAAAATTAAAAAAATAAATAAAAATATTATAACCATGTTAAAATAAAATTTTATTTAAAAATTAAATTAAATTAAAATTAAAATACCACTAAAAATTTAAAAATAAATATATAAAACTATAATTTAAAAATTAAATAAAAATTAAAAAAATTACAATTTACAAAAGAGAAAAAAAAACAAAGATTATATATATATAAACAAAATTAATAGATTGAATTTTTTCCTCATGTCAATTTATTATTTATTTTTAGTTTGAATGTTTTTTTTCAATCTATTTTTCTTTTAAATTTATTATTATTATTATTATTATTATTATTATTATTTAAGTTTTTAAATTTATTATTATTATTATTATTATTATTATTATTATTATTTAAGTTTTGTTTTTTTTATTTGTTATTTATATATCTATATATATAGTATTATTATTTTTCTATGTGTGTTTTTTTTGTTTTTCTTTATTATATTTTATATTATTTATTTATTTTTGGTTTTATTTTTTAGTTATTTATCTATTTTTTGAAATTAAAAAAAAAATCAAAAAATTGTTGCATCTTGTTATTCATTTTTTGTTATTTATCTTTTTTTTTTTTTATCCTTTTTTTGTTGCACTATCAAACTGATTCCACTATATATTATTTTTTTAGTTGATTTTTGAGTTTTCGTTACAATTGATCAAGTTCATCTCCATTGTGTGGCAATTCATGGTTGATTTTTAAATTTTTCTTGCAATGCTCATGTTGTCTTAGGTTAAGATTTTTAAAGAGCTTTAATTTTACCGTTTAAAAAAAATACTCTTTGTATAATGACTCTTTGGTAAAATGTCATAATTTTAAGATTTTTCAGAGTCGTGATATTTGTTTTCAACACAATGTTTGAAAATCGTTAGAAATTTAAGGCTTTTAAGAGACATGATGTTTTATCTTTAACATCATGTGTGCAAATTGTTGAAATTTTAGGGTTTTTTCAGAGTCATGATATTTTATCTTCAGTTCCATTACTAAAAAATGTTGAAAATTTACCCAAAAAAAAAAGTGTTGTTCCAGTATCAACACTTTTTGTTTTTAGGGTATTTTTTCATGTTATTTGTGCAAAAAAATGGTTTTTAATGTGATTTTTAAAAGTTGTTGAAAATTCACCAGGAGAAAAAAAATTGTTATTCCAGTGTACACACTTTTTCATTTTCGAACTATTTTTTCATGTTTTTTAGGGCTTTTTATATTCAAATATATCACTGTCATGTCTTAAGTTATCCACTATTATGTTTAATAGTCAAATATCAGATCTTTCACATTGTCAAATACATTCATTGTTATATAACTTGTCACTGTCGTACCATTGTTTCACCCATGTAGATTACTCTTATAACATTATTGACATCCTATTGCAAAGCAATGACCATGCAATATTATACAATGAATCTCTATATACAATCAAGTCAATGTCGACAAGGGGACTTTCAAAGTCAACATCAATTTATTTGTCTAAAGAGGTTGTCAACTAAATTTAATTAACAAACCAGTCACATGAATTCACTGGTATAATTGTATGGACATTAGTTACATATCATTTTAAACTAATGTTGTCACCATTGTTGGCTGACTTTATACCTTGACAAAAGTTCCTTGGATAAGTATAGTGCTTGAACCTTAGACTTGTATCAATGACACTTGACTTCTTGCATTATGCTGAAGGGGAGACCGAATTCTAATAGCCTTCACAGAATGTTGATTCCAGTTTGCAAGGATAGCTATAGCGATGTCATAGGTTAGTCGAGAATCCTTTGAACAATATGCAGAGGTCAATTGAGAAATCTTGCTTACAGTAATAGATATATTCTTAAGGTGTTGATACCCTAGAGGACCGAGGTTATGTTTTTCAATGCTCCAAAGAATAGGGCCACTTGTACAAACTTTGATGATGCCCTTGATTAGCTGATAAACAAATTTATCTATCAAATGAGAATTGTAACCTGAAAATAAGAACTCTAGCATTTATACATTTTTTTTCTATGCTTCTCTAAACTTGTTTGAGGTTTGTGATAGTATTTGGGTTTTGAGAAACTGTGTGTCATGGTAAAGAGAAATTGAAAGACTATTTTTTCTTCCTTTGCAAATGCATAAATCAAAGGTCATTTTTTTCCAAATCTGTGGAGGACCGACTAAGGATTGCATCCCAGAAGGCGATGAAAAACTGAGACCTGTGTGCACGCTTTGCGGCAATGTTTTCTATGAGAACCCTAAAATGGTTAGACTTTTATATTTTATTTTATAATCCAAAAGAATTTTTTGTTTGTGGGAATCTATCTGATATTTCCAAAAATATTATATAAAAAAACAAATTGCTTGTTAAATCAGCATGGAGAGTAACTATATTTGTATCTAAATGATTACAAATAATAATAATAATGTAGCAATATAGATTTTGTATAAAGTGAGTTTAATAACTAGCCTTAGTTTTAATATTATATGAATAGAAACTTTGTAATTGCTCATGTAAAATGTAGTACAAAATTTTACTCATATGTTTAAAAATGTCAAGAATAACTATTTTTTTATTGATGGGTTAATCATTGCCTCTTCCACGTTCTTATTGATGGTTTGGGATCTAGGTTTGGTGCTTTCATAAAAACAACTACAAATAATACCTCAGCATTAGTTTCTGAAGCATTTCACTTAATCTCAGACTGACTATTGGTAGAAAAATAACAGAAAGAGAATTGTTAAAGAGAAATTGAAATATGTCTATGAGCAATGGATTTAGCCATGATTGGCCATTGTTCAGTAAAGGATTGGCAATTCGGCGAAGTAATTATCTAACTCACACCATTTATGATAATAACATTGAATTCAGTACAATGGAAATTATTTTATTTCTAATGAACATATGTGCAGATGAACATACCTAGTCCGGATGAGGAGGCTGACAAAATTTCTACAATGACGATGAGGTTCAACCAACCCTGGCGCTAACCAACCAACCTCATGCAAAAATCTTGAAAGAACTCCTTTGGCGCCAACCAACCCTGCAAAAAATCCAACAAAAAATTAACAAATCTAGAAAAAACAAAAAAAAATCCTCAAAAAAGAATAATTCATGCACATACGTGTACGCGACCGCGATCATTTCACCCAGCACACTTACAAGCCAGTCGGACTAACAACGTAATAACAATATTGTTTGACTATAACAATAACAATAATAAACTAGCAACACAGAAAATTCTGCAATGGCATCAGGGCCCTCATATATATAAATGTTTTTTTAGCCGAAAAGCTAGTTTGGCAAAATTATTTTTTCGGTCGAAATGGATAGTTCAACCAAATTATTTTTTCAGTCGAAATAGATAGTTCGGTTGAACTAGTTTATTGCGGATTTTTTCACCTCTGGTAAAAAATCGTTTAATGGTCGACGTTAATCTAAACGACCAATTGTTCTGCCAAACTTTAGTATAATATTTCAGCCGAATAAATGTCCAAAATTCGACCGAAGAAAAATTTGTTTCGACAAAAAAATTGAGATTGTGAATTTTTCGGGGGAATTTCTCACAAAAGTGTAACCCAACTTCATAATTTCACCCAGTGATAGTGTTATATGAGATTATGGTAGTCATTGTGTTATGAACTGATGTGTGTGAGATGATGATAGAAATGTTTGACATTTTAGTAGTAAGAGTGTGGCACTATTGTGCAACGGTCAGTTGATGTTGATAGCTAGGGCCTGTCGTAAAATTTGAGTAGGTGTAGGATTGTGTTTTGTGAAGTGGCCAAATTGAGCAGAGTTTAGCAGTGAGGCTACCAGTACTTGACAATGATATACATACCGAGCAAAGCAACAGAGCTTTCAAAACAAATTCTTTATATTAATTTTGAGCACAAGGGGATCCAGTTTGAAAATTGTGAAATGTGGTATTCCAATTGATTAGGGTGGTAGGGTGGTGCAAGGTAGGAGAGTGGAGTCTCCTTTAGGTTGGAGCTTGAGAACACTTCAGGGTAGTAGGGTGGTGCTATGGCAGGCTGGAGTCTACACATGGCATTGTGACGTTTGTCCAGTTGTAGTTGGTGCACAGGGTGTTGGAGCACCTTCAAGTTGAAGCTTGTAAACCAAGGCATTGGAGTGTCCTCCTAGTTGTAGTTGGCAAAAAGGGTGGTTGAGCATCCTATAGATTGGAGCCTATAAATTAGGGGGTCAAAGTCTCCTTTAGTTGGAGCTGAAAAACTTGATGTAATTTTTTTAAGACAAATACTAAGAAGCATTCATTGGTTTTTGTCTCAGGGGTTTCCACCTAAATATATTTATGAACACTGTCTTAATGGTTTTTCATTGTTGAATGGTATTAATTACTATTTATATGCTAGAAAATGATAAGTATAATTAATTCTTTTTGAATTTAAAAATACTAATTGATAAGAAATACTGATTCACCCCCCTCTCAGTATTTCCAACAATTGATATCAGAGCAAGTTCCTTCAGTAGAAGTTCAACAACTTGAAGGAGATCATGGAGTGGAATAAGTCAAGTATTCATGTACTTAATGGAAACAACTATGCCTTTTGGACTGGAAAGATGAATACATATCTTTAAGCATAAGGGTTTAATGTTTGGAATGTTGTATTGATTGAATACAATCAACTTGAAACTTACCCTTCTAATGATGACAAACAAAGGATTTATGAAGGAAATGTGAAAGCAATGATATGCCTTATGTCTGGTGTGATAGATTTCATATATGTAAAAATAATGCACTACAAATCAGTGAAAGTAATTTGGGAAAAGCTTCAAAATATTTATGAAGGTAAAAGGTAAAGGAGGCCAAGCTCCCAACCCACCAAGGACAATTTGAGTAGTTGAGAATGAATGAAGAGGAGAAAATTTTATCCTTCTTCCTCTGTGTTGATGAGATAGTGAATTATATAAAAGCATTGGGAGAACCAATGGTGAACAAGGTAGTTGTCTAAAAGATTCTAAATCTCTTCCAGATTGATTCAATGCTAAAGTCTCTTTGTTAGAAGAAATAAATGATTTGGAAAAATATCACCATGGACTAGGTACATGGAATACTTACAACATATGAAATGAGGAAAGAACAAGATGGTTCATCTAACCAAGAAGTTGTTGAGAAGTGCAGCAAGAAAGTCTCAATTTGAATTTGCCTTAGTCAAATTGAGAAAATTTGAATTTCCACATCAGTAGACAACTTGGAGGAATTTAACTTATGTGACATGGATCTTGTCACTCAGTTAGTTAAAGGGCTTGGATTTCAGTTAAGCATGTGTGATTGCTAAATTTTAGTAATCCAGTTTTGTTATTTCCAATTGTGCAGTTAAACTAGTTCTAACCGTTAATGGAACTGGTGGAAGGTCAATTGTGTAGTGGGACGGTAGTATAACTCAGAGTTCATCCAGTTAACTGATCAATCAATTCAAAATAGCTAGTGCATGCAAGGAATTTGAGTTCCTCGTCTATGGTGGAGATTCAAAGGAAGTGTAACAAGTAGTTGTAAACTAGTTTGAGTGTTTAGGTGTTGCATGCGGGCAGATGATCAATCCTTGGGAATTGTGAAATCAATTGGAGGAAAATTCATAAAATATAGGGTTTAATTACTTAGGATTTGCGCAAGGAAATAGGGACCCAAGCATAAGAAAAAATTGACTTAGTATCGGTCATAACTTCTCATTGAGCAAAGAGATAGGTTATTCACTTGCAGGTTGAGCTCAAAGTGAGAAAGAAATTGTAATACATCACTTATTCATCTGATTAATGCGAAGAGGCTTGAGGGGTCTTTTCCAAGTTGGGTTCCCCTAGAAAAAATGTTGTGCATGTTTGGTTTTTCTTATTGCATGTTTATGAATGTTTTTCTAAATTGTGAATTAATTTTTGCAGAGAAGTAGAGTAGAATTGTGTCTCTTGATTTAGATTAAATTTCTTGAGTAGTTACAATTCTATCACCAAATTTCTACACATTATTAGAGCAAGATTCACATTAGAACATGGATTTCAAATTTGTTCCTCAAGAGGTTCGAATTTGTAGCTTCAATGTAGCGGGATCTCTTCAAAGTTGGGAAGATGAGCTTCAATGCACTGAGATTAGAGTATGCCTTGGAAGGAAACTTGAATTTCATTGCATGGAAGGATTGCATGGAGGCAATGCTTGATGACAACAGATTTTTGGAATACGTCAAGACAAACATTCCAAAACCAGGATTAGTTGATTCCCATAACCTAGCCCAATGGAAGAAAGATGTAGCCAACGCGAGGAGAATAATCTTGGAGGGAGTGCGAGACCACATTGTCTCAAATATCCATGGGAAAGAAACTCCTTTCACAATGTGGAAGGAACTGATGAAGCTATTCAAGAATAACAATGATCATATAAAGCTGGCCTCAAAGAAAATATTTGAAACATCAAGATGTAGAAGAATGACACTATTGTACAGTATCTCACGATATTTACATGAGTTCCATATGAGCTTGGATGGGTTAGTGTGAATTTTGCAGAAGATGAATTGTTGAACCTAGATCTTCTACACCTTCCCAAAAGCTGGAATAGCTACTAGGACTTAGTGAATAGGAGGGATAAATTATCAAATTGGGAATGCTTGTGGTTTGATTTGGTACAAGAAGATATGAGGTGGAATACGAGAGATGGAACTTCGTCCAAGGGGGAGGATGAAAAAAAAAATTCATTGGTTGGAAAGGGAAAAAAGGGCAAATGGAAGAAATATCAAACCAAACCAGAATCCAGCCAAGTGGGAAAGAAGAAATACTTGTCCAAAATAAAATTCTTCAACTGCCATTTATTCGGGAACTATGCTACAAAGTGTGCACACAAAAATTATGGCAAGAATAAATTGGGAGGAGTAGCAGGTGAAGCATTGGCTTGATAGGTTAAGAAATAATTCACCCTTATCACATGCATGGCCAACACTGTGATGGGGAGTGTGTGGTACTTGGACTCAGGTGCCTCATTTCACATGACAAGGTGTAGAGAGTTTTTCATTGACCTGGAGGAGAAATATCTCCATATGCATATTGAGCTTGGGGATGATAGAAGGTACAATGCTACCGAGATTGGTAAAATAAACTTTAAGAGGGAGTGAGGATCCCATATTCACCTCAAATAATTCATGTTTGTGCCAGGACTGAAGAAGAATCTCATATTTGTAGAAGTTTTGGAATACCGTGGCTATGATGTCATCTTCAGTAAATGGAAATCCTTTCTAAGGCTCATAGCTACTAGACAGATGAAGAAAATCAAGGTTCATGTGAAGAACCTACATAAACTTGATGTGGAAGATTATGATGAATTAAGCAGTAAGGAAAAGAAATTCTAGAGTCATAATGTTGGTGAACTTTGGCATAGGATATTGGGCCATTTGCATCATGTCGCCTTGAAGATTATGCAACAAATAACCATTGGCCTCCCTAAAGGAGAACTTGAGTAGCAGGATGTCTGCAAGGGTTGTACCTTAGAGAAGTATGTAAAATCCACATTCCATGATCGAGACAACAAACCACATGAATTCTTGGAAACAATCCACCTTGATGTTTGTAGAACTTTCTCAACAGCCTTCATTGCTATATATAAATACTTGGTTATTTTTATTGATGATTTCTCAAGGAAGTGTTGGATCTTCTTCATGCAGAAGAAGGATGAGACATTCTCAAAGTTTGTAGAATTCAATGCGCTAGTTGAGAAAGAGACCGGAAAGAAGGTGAAATATCTTAGGAAAGACAACAGAGGTGAGTATGTTTTGAATGACTTCAATGATTTCTATGCAAAAGAAGGCATTTGAAAAGAGATAACAACACCCTAAAACCCATAGCATAATGGAGTAGCTGATATGAGGAAGAACTAGAGCATTGTGGGAGTTGCAAGAGCTATGCTACATGACCAAGACCTACCACTACATTTGTGGACAAAGGAATGTAACATAGTAGTCTACTTGCAGAACCAGAGTCCTCATTAGATTGTTGGTATGATTACACCAGAGGAGGATTTCTCGGGGAGAAATCCAGATGTGTCTCACTTTAGGATTTTTCGAGCCTCTATTTACTGCCATGTCTCCAAAGACTCGAGGAAGAAACCTGAGCTGATAGGAGAGTTGGGACTTTTTTTGGGTTACATCGAAACTCCACAAAATTGCCGTGTGTACTTACCTTCCCTCAGAATGACAGTTGTGCGAAGGGATGTAAAGTTTGATGAGGAGAAAGTGATGCAGTGTTCTCTTGAGAGGGAGCTTCAGATCCCACTAGAAGAGGATCTTTTAGCTCCAAAGGAGGAGCCTCACGAAGTTGTAGAGTAGCCACAAATGGAGGATTAGAGAGGAGGTAGAGTGGAGACATCAACTCAAGTAGAACCATCTAGAGAAGGGAGAAAAGGAACCAGGGAAGATGATAGAATAGTGAAAGATGTGAGGGAGAATGTGGGAGCTCCTTCAAATTGGCATAGGAGAAGGAGGTCACCTAAGAGGTACACTAGCTACATGGCTCTAATGACTAAGCTTGTAGACAATGAGCCATCCTCTTTTGAGGAAGTAGTTGAGCAACCAGTTTGGGTTGATGCAATGATGGAAGAATATGAATCCATCATGAAGAAAAATGTCTGGGAAGTGGTCCCAAGATAGGCAGATAAATCAGTTGTGGGTTTAAGATGGATCTTCAAGGTTAATCATGTAGATAATGGAAGCATAGAGAATTATAAGGCCAAATTTGTGGCCAAAGGATTCTCTCAAGTTGAGGGTATTGACTATCAGGAAATATTTTCTTTCATAGCAAGGTATTCATCCATTAGATCAATTCATTCATTGATTGCGCAGATGGGTTGGAAGATCCACGAGATGGAAGTAAAAACAACATTTCTTAATGGTGTTATTGAGGATGAAGTGTACTTCAAGAAACCATACGGTTTTGATAGAATTTATCGGGAGTCTCGTGTGTAGACTCAGGTGAGCATTGCATGGTGTCAAACAGGAACCTTGGGCTTGGTACACCAGGATCGAAAGTTATCTCACTGGATTGGGCTTCACCAAAAGTGAAGAAGATGTAAACCTATATCACATTTTGGTAGAAGGTAAATTGATTATCATTTTTTTAATGTTTATGACTTAATATTAATAGGTGTTAAGTAGTTGATCAGCTCTTGCAAGGGAATTTGAAATGAAGGACATGGCTCTCATGCACTACTTCTTTGGGCTGGAAATATGGAAAAGTGATTGGGAATTGTTTGTGTCTCAAGTAAATTATGCCACTGAGATACTACAGAGATTCTTCATGGAGATTTTTAAACCCATGGAGACACCTCTAACGAACAATTGGAGGAAGGAGAATTCCACTATAGGTGAAGAGGTGGATATTACCATTTTCCGGCAGTTGGTGGTTTCATTGATATATCTTGTGAACACACAACCAAATATGTTCTATGCAGTCAATCAACTAAGTCAAGCTATGGTTAAGCCAACCAAAGTGTATTAAATGGCAACAGGGCATGTTTTATGGTACCTTAGAGGCACTACCCATCATGGATTATGGTATGGACAGACAGACTCAAGTGAAGTTGTGTAGCATCACAGATGAAAATTGGGAAGGGATTCCATCTGACCGAAAGAGTACATCAAGTGGAATTTTAAGTGTTAGGTGTGCGACAATTTCTTGGTATGATGGGAAGAAGAGGTCTGTGGCACTCATCTTGGTAGAAGTTGAATACATGGTTACAAGTCAAGCAACATGTGAGGCAATCTAGATGAGAAAGATACTTGTGGGGCTATTTGGTCATGAGATGGATCCAATTATGATCTATAGTGATAACTAGAGTTACATTAAGCTCTCTGAGAATCTAGTATTTCATGATTGATCCAAGAATATAGATATCTAGTATCATCATTTACATGACGGTGTGTAGAGAAAGATAATGTTTCTAAAATACATTCCGACAGAGGAATAAGATGATGACATTTTCACAAAGGCTTTGTCAAAGGGAAGTTCTAATTCCACAGGTGCAAGAATGGGGTGGTTGATAATCCCTTTCTTACTAAGAGGGAGCATTGAGAAGTGTATCAAGAAAGTATCATTTTAACTTTGCCTTGGTGAAATTGAGAAAATTAGAATTTCCACATCAGCAGACAACTTGGAGGAGGTTAACTTGTGTGACATGGCTCTTGTCATTCAGCTAGCTCAGTAAATTCAAGTTAGAGGGCTTGGAGTTCAGTTAAGCATGTGTGATTGCTAAATTTTAGTAATTCAATTTGTTATTTCCAATTGTGTTCAGTTAACTAGTTCTAACATTTAATGGAACTAGTGTAAGGTCATATGTGTTGTTGGACAACAGTCTAACATAGAGATCATGTAGTTAGCTGATCAATCAACTCAAAATAGCTAGTGCATTCAAGGAATTTGAGTTCCACAGCCGTGGTCGAGATTCCAAGGTAGTGTAATAAGCAATTGTAAACTAGTTTGACTATACATGTGTTGCATGTAGGAAGATGATACATCCACGGGAATTGCGCAATCAAATGGAGGAGAGTTCCTAAACAATAGGGGCTAATTCCTCATGATTTTCACATGGAAATAGGGGCTCAAGTAGAGTGTTATAGATCCAAATATCACCCCTGGTATTTGTGATGCTTAGTTTGTGGCCTAGGGTAACCCCTCCTTCCAGACTTGGTCAAAATATTTTAAAAACAATGTTTTGTTCCCTGTACGCTACTTTTCCCTGAGATAAAAGCGTGTACACGTGGGTTAGTCAATGCCCAACTCGCGTATATGTGTTAAAACACTTAAAAAAATTAATTTTCCTTAACTATGGGCAGAGTTCATGGGTTTTACCTGTTGATTACCTCCTAGTGCCCGTGGCCCAACTTTTTCCCAACTAAAAAAACTAATTGGGAGAAGTATAAATAGACTTCTATCGGAAGGCCTTAAGGAGGGGAAGAGATAGAATTACTATACTGAGATTATACCTGACTGAGTCTGAAGTATCCCTGTGCTTCAAGCACTTCCCCAAGTTTTAGGAAAACCTTGTTTTCTTGAGTGTTGATATTCTCCCACTTGCTTGAGATATCATGGCATTGGTTATGGAAGGAGGCTGTTGAAGACGGGGACTGGACGGATCTGGAGGACGGTTCCACTTGGAGCTGGAAGAAGAAGACTCAGGTGAATTCTCTCCGTGTTAGTTATTTCTTTCTACAATAAAAAGAAACATTGTCTTGTTCCTGAGATTAACTTTGTTTATGCATCAGATATTTTTGTAATTCATGTATGAATGTTATTTTTACATATAACTAATCATCTTGCTTATATGATATAAAGTTGATTTCAATAAGATGCTTTATCTATGCTGCTATGTATGTTCGGATTGGTTGATTTGTAGATTCGAAGATCATCAAGAGTTGCAGAGGGTTTGGACCCTGCTGGAACTACCCAAACGAAGGACATCTGGGTATGGTCGCTATCGCATAGTTTGTTTATATAAACATGTTGCCTAAGTTGTATGAGTGTTTCTTACTGTAGTTTTCTCTTGTTCTATTGGGGTTTCAACCTAAAGCCCTAGGGTACTTATTCCCATAACATAGGTAGAAATTGACTAAGTATGTGTCAGAGCTTCTCATTGAGAAGAGAGATAGTTTATTAACTTGTAGCTTGAGCTTAGAGCAAGAAAGCAATTTTCATACATTCTCTATTCATATGATTAATGCAAATAGGCTTGAGGGGTTTTTCCCAGTTGGGTTCCCCTAGAAAAAATACTATGCATGTGTGGTTTTTCTTATTGCTTATTTATGAATGTTGTTTTAAATTGTGAATCAATTTCCATAGAGCAGTAGAATAGAATTGTTTCTCTTGATTTAGATTAAATTTCTTGAGCGGTTGCAATTATATCACAAAATTTCTATAGAAGTGGCATTTACAACATCCAAAAATACCGAGAAAAGTAAACAAGAATCGAGACCAAGATCCAGTTCCTACGAAGAAGATGAATTCTCAGATGAAGAAAGTGCAAACTTCGTGAGAAATATGAAAAGAGGGACATGTAAGTTCAAAGGTAAACTTCCATTAACATGTTTCAATTGTGATGAGATTAGTCACTTTTCAGCTAAATATCCTCATAAGGACTCAACTAAAAAATATGAAGCACTCTAGCAAGGAAAGAAGGGTAAAAAAATATTCAATACGAAAGGTAAAAGGAAAGGCTTTAAGAATAGATTTTTTTGTAGAAATTCCCACTGTAGATCACCTGATAATGCAATATACTAAAGCAAAATACAAGATATACTTCTACAACAAACTTTGCAGAATCTTAATCGAATATGAGCAAGATCAAATAGAATACATATAGCTGAGAATGAGAAATCAATCACACATGAACACAGAAGAATAACCAAGGGAAAGCCTTAGCCTAAAATGCCAATCTCTGTATTATCATACAAGTGGAAATATGTTCAGATTACAACAAGAATCAGCTCACAAGCTATCCTGCTCTCTCTGCAATCAAACAATACTGCTCATAGACAGTCAAAGGCTTCTCCAAACCTTCTCCTCCGCCCTCCAATCCTCCTATTTCCTTGTGCAGTTTTCCTTGGGGTCCAGTGCTGCCACCTGTGTGAATTGGCCTCTTCACACACTCACTAACCTCTGATCTAATTGTGCAATCCTGAAGGAGATAATTCCTTCTGCATGGATGAGTTTCCTATATAGGAAAAATCCTCCAACTGATAGTACAATTTCCCTTCCTCTTATCTCAATTGGGTCTCTGACTTAACTGACACGCGTGAGTTATTTATGAGAGAATATTCAGTTATTTGAAGTCTAGCAGTTACATGCATGCAAGCATTAACTAACTGAACTCACAATTAATTCTACAAACTGTTAGAACTAATCTAACTGGACTTAACTCAGTTAACTGAGCTAACTAATTACAACTCAATATTACAACTCATCCTTATCTCTTTAACTAAGGGATAAATTCCTCAATCAAAGGGATAACTGTTGCATGTCCTCACATAGACTTCATGTTTGATTTTCTCCAACTAATTAACTCAAGATGAATTAATTAATTATTAATCAAACAACTGCTAAGAACAAATTCGAATTTTACTTCTCTATTTTAGTTCAGGGACTAACTATAATTGGAATCTATCCCAAAATACTATTTATAGCAATGCTATTTTTAGCATTTCCATTTTTCATTCCTTGTTGCTATATTCAACACTGGTACCTGAGATGCTATTTATGGCAATGCTATTTATAGCATTTCTTGTTTCCATTTTTAACACTCCCTCTCAACAAGAAAAGCATTCAACTCGGACCTGATCCTGAACCTTTGGAATGTTCTGGATGCAACACTTCTCCCAAGTGTTGTTGCTCCAACAACTCTAGAAACAAAAAATCTCCCAACTAACCTCCCTGTTGGGCTAGAAACATCCTCTGATGTTGAAGCTTCCTTTGCCACTGATAAGTGCTCTCTCTCTGACCCCTGAGCTACTGCAACACTCCATGCATCTTGCACCGTTGCACACCTCTTTGTGCCATCTTGCACTGGTGGAACACTCTTGTGCCTCTCGCATTGTTGTAGCCTACTAGCTCTGCACTGGTGCAACACTCCTGTGCCTCTCGCATTGTTGCAGCCTACTAGCTTTGCACTGTCTTGGGATTCCTACACTGTACCCATCTCTGCCGCTCCATCCGCATCTGCCTCTACCCACTCAGTCAGTCCTGCTACTCCTCGTTGGGGCTCCCGTAGAAAGGTCTAATCAAAGAGGTTAGGTACCTCAATGATCCTACCCCTATTCTAGCCTTCTTTGGACTGTCACTCCATATCGCCCCACCTCCTACCTAGAGGTATGGATGCATGTGATCCCTTTGCCCACTTGGCTCAAAATTTCCCCCTACTGGAGGTCTCTGCATGAGTAGATGTCTCTACTTGATCTCCTCTCAACTTCTTTAGTTGTGGTTGCTCCACAACCTCCTGAAGTTGGTTCACCAATTGTGGCTCCTCCACAATTATCTTAGACTTCTTTTGGTGCTACATGTTGAGAGGTAATGTACTCTCCCTCTCAACCACCAAGTCTCCATTAGTTGCCTTGCTCCTCAAGGCTTTGCATGCATCTTGAACCTCAAGAGCATACAGGTTCTTGACTCATGAACTAATCTGCTCCACTTGTCTCGTGGTGACGTGTCTAAGGAAAACCTTTCCCTTACTGAAGACTACATCATAGCCTTTGTCTTCCAGCATTGCATTGACACCAAATTTTTCCTCAGTCCTGGTACATACTTGACATTAGTCAAGGTAATGCGAGCTCCATGTTCCCTCTAAAAAATAACCATGCCTACATCTGAGACACTATACTTTTCATCATTACCCATCACTATGAGTATCTGGAGATCTTTCTCATTCAAGGTACTGAACAAGCTCTTGTCGCTGGTCATGTGGACAATTTGTAGCAAAATGGCCCACCTCATGACAATGAAAGCATCACACTTTCGATTTGTCAAACTTCTTCCCACCATAGGAAGAAATCGATTTGGGATGAGAATCCTTCTCCTTCCCTTTCTTCGCCTTACTAGCTAAGGCACTATTTTCTTCATCCTCCTTGGATGAAGAACCATCTCTGGTGCTTCTTCTTATCTCCTCCTGCATCAGAGCCAACCAAAGTCGTTCCCAATCTCGCAGTTTTTCTCCTCCATTAACCGAGTCTTGGTAGCTATGCCAACTCTTAGGAAGACCGAGGAGTGCAAGACTCACCATGTCATCATCGGCTGTAGTGATCCCTACACTTCCAAGCTCATCCCTGCAGTTGGTGAGCTTGTTCAGATATGTAGCGATTGTGTCGCCTTTTTCACACTTGATTTTCCGAAGCTTGTCTTTTAGGGCCAGCGTCCTCTTATCGTTGCTGTTCTGATATATATCTTTCAATGTTTTCCACATTGAAAACGATGTCTCCTTCCCATGGAGGCTCGAGACAATGTGGTCTCAAACTCCCTCCAGGAGGATTCTCCTTGCTCTAGCCACACATTTCTTCCATTCTGCCAATTCTGTAGCATCAGATGTTGTCGGCATAGGGACTTCTTGATCAATGAAGTCCTTTAGATCGTTATCCTCTAATACTTCTTCCATGTGATCCTTCTAGGCTATATAATTTGAGCTGCCATCAAGGGCATACTCGAGTCTTAAACCGTTGAACGCCATTGGTGAAATTGAGATGTGATAAGAACTCGATTTCTACATTCAGGAACCTCAAACTTCGAACTTCCCCCTTCGTGTATACTTTTCTTCGCTTAGATCACCTTTGCTCTGATACCATGTAGAAATTCCCACTATAGATCACCTGATAATGCAATATACTAAAGCAAAATACAAGATCTACTTCTAAAACAAACTTTGCATAAGCTTAATCGAATATGAGTAAGATCAAATAGAACACATATAACTAAGAATGAGAAATCAATCGCACATGAACACAGAAGAATAACCTGGGGAAAGCCTCAGCCTAAAACCCTAATCTATGTATTATCATACAAGTGGAAATATGTTCAAATTAGAAAAAGAATTAGCTCACAAGCTATCCTGCTCTCTCTGCAATCAAACAATATTGCTCATAGACAGTTAAAGGCTTCTCCAAACCTTCTCCTCTATCCTCCAAGCCTCCTATTTCCTTGCACAATTTTCCTTGGAGTCTAGTGCTGCCACCTGTGTGAATTGGCCTCTTCACAAACTTACTAACCTCTGATCTAACTGCGCAATCCTGAAGGAGATAATTCCTTCTACATGGATGAGATTCCTATATAGGAAAAATCCTCCAACTGATAGTACACTATCCCTTCCTCTGATCTCAACTGGGTCTATGACTGAACTTACATGCATCAGTTATTTATGAGAGAATATTCAGTTATCTGAAGTGCAAAAATTACATGCATGCAAGCATTAACTAATTGAACTCACAATTAATTCTACAAACTGTTAGCATTAATCTAACTGGAGTTAACTCAGTTAACTGATACAACTCATCCTTATCTCTTTAACTAAGGGATAAATTCCTCAATCAATGGGATAACTGTTGCATGTCCTCACATAGACTTCATGTTTGATTTTATCCAACTAATTAACTCAAGATGAATTAATTAATTATTAATCCAATAGCTGCTAAGAACAAATTTGAATTTTACTTCTCTATTTTAGTTCTGGGACTAACTAAAATTGGAATCTATCCCGAAATACTATTTATAGCAATGCTATTTTTAGTATTTCCATTTTTCATTCCTTGTTGCTATATTCAACACTAGTACCTGAGATGCTACTTATAGCATTTCTTGTTGCCATTTTAAACATTTTCTCTAAACAGGGCAACTTTTCATCTGAAGAAGAAAGTGATAATGACAAAGAAAATTACATAGGAAGAGTGTTATTCAAATTTGATTGCAAAGTTTTTATAAGTGGCCTTATTCTCTATGACATTGAAAAAAATAAACTTGGTCCTCTAGAGTATCAACATCTGAAGAATGTATTTATTACTGCAAGAAATATTTATGAATTAACTTCTACGAATTGTTTGAGGGATTCTCGACTGACCTATGACATCATTGTAGTTATCCTTATAAAATTGAATCAACATTCTATCAAGGCTACTAGAATGCGGTCTCTCCTTTAGCTTCATGAAGGCTGTAAAGTATCATTGATACAGGTCTAAGGTTTGGGGATTATACTTCTTGATCTGAAAATCACCCTATGAGTGACCTTAGTTGAAGATTTATTAAACAAAAAGTATTATAGACCCATGTGCTGGTGTGTGTGTTCTGTGTTATTGAAACAACAGATCGATCAGATTGCCAATACACAAACAATAAATGGAAAGACAACAGAGAAATATAGTAAGCAACACAAAGACACAAGCAATTTTTAATAAGGAGTTCACCCTATTCTCCAGGGCTACGTCTCCAGTCCAGCTTCAATGGTGGCCTTGTTTTATTGTGTCTTTCAGCAGAGAAGTTACAATGCAGGGACTCAATATGAGTTCTCCTGAAGCAGATTTTGCTTGGCAGGGTGGTTCTTGGATTCCCCAAGCCACTCGGAGTACATAGACTCTTGTTCTTCCTACCAGCTCTGTGACCCTCGGTCTATAGTGGAAAGAGCCAACTGTGATGCTCAATCCAGATAGATTCCTCTATGGGAAGGCTTGATTCTTCAAGCTCTCTGGTGCTCAATGCTACCTGTGGTCATCTCGGCCCTCTGTCTCCTCTGCTTGGCTTTACTGCTCTCTGTGCTCAGTCCTCCTCTCAGGGTTTACTGTTCACTGTCTCTCTTGGTCGCTTGGACTCTTCTCTTTCTCTGAATCCCCGTTCAACTGTCTCTATTCATGGCTTTAGCCATTCGATCTCCATGCCTGTTTGGTTCCTCTCCTGCCTGCGTTGATTCGCCTATCGCCTGCGTGCTTGGAGTTCCCTGTTCGGCGTCAGCATGAATGCTTGGGAAGTAGCCACGTGTCTCCATTGGAACAGTGCCATCCTGTTCATCGATTCGTTTCTTCGGTTATGTCACGGATACATTCTTCCTCCATCATGGTAGTCAACGGATTCCAAATCCCCTTAAATTGTGGCTTAATTCCTTGTCAATTCTGCTCTGTCTATCGGACGCAATCTTAGCCGTCCAATCTAGGCTCCTCCAGATCCAACGTCATACGCACGTCGAGCGCGGTTAACCTGCTCGACCGATAACACGCGATCACGGCGGTTTTTCTCTCACCTCCGCTACCACTCGTCGATCGCTGAGTGGGATCATTCTGCTCTCCTCCAAAACCTCTTACCATTCAAGGGTGCCTCGATCAAACCACCGGTTTCCAGGTTGTGGGTCCCACCATCGTACGTTGGCACCTTTCATTTCTCTGCCCACGGTCCTCTGGCTCCCAACATGACCGAGTGCTTAAGGCTCTACCGTTTCAGCCCTGTTCTCCCAGCGAATCGTGCATCGAAAATCAGCTCCTTTTCCCATTCCGGGGCTCCCAGGGGCTACATCGACCTCCTATGTAGTCTCCATGGGCCTCGTTCAGCGCACTTTGACCGAGGTCCTCGTCATTCCACGCTGGCTGCCATGGCCACTGGTTCAGGGTATTTTCGATTGCTATTTTAGATTCTTCAAGGATTTGTTTTGTCCCGATATAGTCATGGTTCTATGACAGTCGTTTATGGATCTGATTCAGATCACGACCTCGCTATTGAAAAGCTTTTGGACCACCAAAAGTTGGTTTTTTTTTGTTTTTTCTTCACGCATCAACTAAGTGAGGGAACTGCTGTCTCACTTGTCCAATCTCAATCCACTTCGCACTGCTCGGCTTCGAACCTTTAAGCCCAATTCTGAGGTATTCCACCTGTCCACTGCATGTCGTCCTTACCTTCCTGTCCAACATTGTATCTTCCTGCAACTCATTAAGATATTCAGGTAGCAGGTCATCAACAGCAGGCAATTGACTCTGCTCTTCAGGGTCCTCAATCATTGAAGGTTCAAACAACCTCATGCAATCTACGTTCATGACTAAGTAGATGTGCATGTAAGCTAGCAGATCAAGGCGAAAAACATTTTCACCAATCTTCTCAAGTATCCTGAAGGGTCCATACCTGATAGGTTTTATCTTCTTGCCTTCACCTTGCATCCTATCCTTGCTGATATACAACCAGACTTGGTCTCCAACTTGAAAACTATGCTCCATCTGATGCTTATCATGCCTAGCCTTGTACTTGGCCTGGCTCTTTTCCAGTTGTTCCTGTACTGCCTGGTGGATCTCCTGGATCTGTTCAATGAACCTAGTTGCCCTGTCCACATCACTGTGTCCATCAACCATGGTATCTTTACCAAAGACAAAATCCAAGGGAGACCTTGGTATGAAACCAAAGCAGGTCTCAAAAGGAGATCTCTAGGTAGAAGAGTGTTTGGCTCTATTGTAAGCATGCTGCACATAACACAAGTGTTCATCCCAAAGCTTAGGGTGTTTGCTGCAATATCCTCTCAGTAACTGGATCACTGTCCTGTTAACTACTTTTGTCTGGCCATCAGTCTGTGGATGAAAATCCGTGCTTTTCTTTAATTTTGTGTCCATTTGTTCCCACAGACAAGACCAAAACTTTCCCACAAATCAGGTGTCTCGATCAGATATAATAGAAGTGGGTAATCCAAAATGAACCCATACATGTTCAAAGAATAATTTTGCAGTTTGTTCAGCTATAATCTGTTTACTACAGGGTATCAAAATACACATTTTGTTGAACCTATCCACAACAACATATAGATAATCATGACCTTTCCTAGATTTAGGCAGTCCTCCAACAAAATCCATGGAAATTCTCTCCCAAGGGTGAGAAGGGACTGGCAATGGAGTGTATAAGCCTAGTTTTCTGTTGTTGGGCTTACTTTTAGCACACATAGCACACCCCTTTACATATCTAGAAACTGTCTCACTCATTCTTAGCCAATAACAGAACCTTTGTAGCTGTGCAACTATTTTACTTACCCCAAAGTGACCTGATATCAGAGAAGTGTATGCTTCCCTAATTATCTTTGCTCTCTCAGTTTGGGGAATGCAGAGTTTCCCACAATGATATAAGAGTCGGTCCTTCACATGATAGTCCAATTCTTCTACTCTTTTGCCTTGACTCAAAGTTGCATATACATCTTTAAAGTCCATGTCCTGAACATACTGTTCTATGTAGCTTTCATGTAGCACATAATTATGCTTAAGTATGGTAGATGCATTTATAATGGGTCTAGATAACATGTCTGCAACCTTGTTATGTATGCCCTTTTTATATATGACGACTAAATGAAAATGTTGTAGAAAACCCATCCATCTATAATGTCTTGATTGTTGCAACTTAGTTTGGGAGTGTAGATATTGAAGTGGCCGATGATCAATATGTATTATTATTTCTTTGTCCATTAAGTAATGTTTCCACTTTTCACACTTTGAACTAATGCATACAATTCCTTATCATATGTAGGATAGTTGACTACTGCATGATTAAAAGTCTCAAAATGATAACATATGGGTTTACTGTGCCGTGTCAACACTGCTCCCATGGCATAGTCACTGGCATCAGTTTGGATCTCAAATGGTCTTTGTAGATCTGGCAGTGCTAGTACAGGTGCTGTACTAATTTTTTCTTTCAAGGTGTCGAAGGCTTTCTGCTGTTTGCCTCCCCACTAAAACACCTTGTTCAATCCTGTCAAAGCATGTAAGGGAGCTGCAATTGAGGAAAATTTTGAAATGAACTTCCTCCAATATTGTGCTGCTCCTAAGAAGCTTCTCACTTCTGTAGCAGACTTGGGTTTAGGCCAGTTTACAATGACTGCCACTTTAGAGGGATCTATTTTCAATTCACCTCCCCCTACTATATGACCCAAGTAATTTAGAGAGGTTTTTCCAAATTCACATTTGGAGAGTTTAACATAAAGTTTTTCTCTTTTCAAAACATCTAATGTCTGCTTAACATGCTTTAAATGTTCTTCCCACGTTTTACTAAAAATCAGAATGTCATCTAGATACACAATAAAAAAATCATCAAGAAAAGGTCTGAGTACATCATTCATTAATCTCATGAAAGTTGCAGGGGCATTGGTCAAGCCAAAAGGCATAGCCAGCCATTCATACAATCCTTGCTTTGTTTTGAAAGCAGTCTTCCATGCATCTTGCTCTGCAACTCTGACCTGATGGTATCCACTGTGCAAATCCAACTTGGTGAAGTAAACAACTTCCTTCAATTGATCTAAAAGATCATCTATGCGAGGAAGGGGATAATGATTTTTAATTGTTATCTTATTCAGTGCTCGATAATCAATGCACATTCTCCACGAGCCATCTTTCTTTCTCACCAAAACGATTGGTGACCCACATGGTGATGTGCTAGGCCTGATGAACCCTTTCTCGAGCAACTCCTGCACCTACTTCTTGATTTTGGCATTCTCTAAGGCAGATAACTTGTACATCCCAATGTTAGGCAAAGAAACATCTTGTTGAAAAATAATATCATGTACTATTCCCTTTTTGGGTGGCAGACTTTGAGGTTCTTGAAACAAGACATCATACTCTGAAACAATATTTTCTATATCAACTTGCTGATCAGAATTACAGCCCTCAAACACATTGGTTGTTTAAGTTTTCTTTTCCTTTACAACCATTAGTAAGAACTGTTTGCAAGAATTTATCATTCTTTTCATCTGTCCTGAGTTTATGAGAATATAATTATTCTTGAGCTTATGAGCTCTTACAAAGTATTCAATTCCATATTTAACAAGTAGATACTTGTTCTCGGCTCTATAGAAAATATCCTTTCTATCATACAAGTAAGGACTTCCTAAAACGATTCCACATATATCTAAAGGAATTACATATAACTCAACCTCATCTACAAATGCTGACCCAAAAGAAAATTTGAGTTTGCATTGTCTAGTCACTTGTAGTTGTGCTTTATCATTCAACCATCCTAATGGTTATGGCTTCTTATGAGGTGTAGTTGCTAATCCCAATTTCTTTACAATTGCTTCAGAAATCAGATTTACTTGTGAACCGCTATCAAACAAAGTATCAATATTTTGATTTTTGGAAACAACTCGAATATGGAAAAGATCATGCCTTTTTATCTCATGTTCTTCATCAATAACAGATTGAGCAGAATTACTAGTAGATGCTTCAGAATTCATACCTTTTATACATGTGGCTGCAATGATTGTTTCATCTCCTGAGTCTGACCCCAAATCCTTCTGAATAGCTACAACAATCTTCTTCTTCTTGCCCTCAGACTTCTTAGGTCTCAGCTCTGGATGGAGAATCCAGCAGTGCTCATCATCATGCCCCTCCTTTTTACAGTGAGTGCATGAGGCTTTTCCTTTCTGTGCAGTGTTAGCCTTCCTTGCTTTCCACTTCTACTTTCGTTTCTCCTTGCTCTTGCTTACAGTGGGTTGGGATGGTCCCCCAACTTCTAGATTTCCATTCTTTCCTCTAGCTTCTAGATGAGTAGCTTGTACAGATACCTCATCTATACTAGTGGGATTAAACATGAGGATGGTATGCCTCACGTAGTTGTGTAGACCACCAATGTACTTCACAAGAGTTTCTGGTGAGTCTAATGAAATACCCAACATCAATGCTCTCTTTCTAAACCCTTGAGTATACCCTTCTACACTTTGTCCTTTCAACTGTCGAAGAGTTTGCCAAGTCATCATGGCTTGTTGCATGTAGGCCAATGGATAGAACTGTTTTTTGATTGCAATAACAAATTCACTCCAGAAAGAGATGGTCTTACCATGCTTCCTCATATCATCTTGGGTTTTGCCTTCCCGCCAAACCAAGGTAGTGCCCTGTAGGCGAAGGCTTGCCAGCTAAATCTTGCTCTTGTCTGAGTCTATATTTTGTACTCTGCAATACACATCAATTTGTCTAATCCAATTGTCCAACTTTTCAGCATTTAGCTCTCCATCATATATAGGCAAATCAAATTTAACATCTAACTTAATCAAAGATGCTTTCTTATTATGCACAGGGCTACTAGGAGGTGTAGGGAAGCTTTCTTCTTTCCCCTTTCCTTTGGAGTGGTCATGGGAATGAGATTCATCTTCTTCTTTATCTTGCTTAGAGCCTGATGAATCTTCACCCTTATGCTTTCTAAATTCCCTATACATTTCTTCTACCATGGACTTTATAGCTAGGAAACTTTCTATGAATTGAGGGTCTGGCCCTATAGAACCTTCTTCTGACATTGTCTTTCAAGAATAGACTCTCCCAATTTCAGGATTAGTTTCCACCAATTCTCCTTCTCCTAATTTGAGCTTTGATCTAGTGAGCATTCACAGTTAAACCAACACAAGCTTGTCTAACCTTACAGCCTAGAGCTCTGATACCACTTGATCTGAAAATCACCCTATGAGTGACCTCAGTTGAAGATTTATTAAACAAAAGGTATTACAGACCCATGTGCTGGTGTGTGTGTTCTATGTTATTGAAACAATAGATTGATCAGATTGCCAATACAAAAACAATAAATGGAAAGACAACAGAGAAATACAGTAAGCAACACAAAGACACAAGCAATTTTTAATAAGGAGTTCACCCTATTCTCTAGGGCTACGTCTCCAGTCTAGCTTCAGTGGTGGCCTTGTTTTATTGTGTCTTTCAGCAGAGAAGTTACAATGCAGGGTCTCAATATGAGTTCTCTTGAAGCAGATTTTGCTTGGCAGGGCGGTTCTTGGATTCCCCAAGCCACTTGGAGTACATAGACTCTTGTTCTTCCTACCAGCTCTGTGACCCTCAGTCTACAGTGGAAAGAGCCAACTGTGATGCTCAATCGAGACATATTCCTCTATGGGAAGGCTTGATTCTTTAAGCTCTCTAGTGCTCGATGCTGCCTGTGGTCAGCTCGGCCCTCTGTCTCCTCTGCTTGGCTTGACTGCTCTTTGTGCTCAGTCCTCCTCTCAGGGTTCACAATTCACTATCTCTCTTGGTCGCTTGGACTCTTCTCTTTCTCTGAATCCCCATTCAATTGTCTCTGTTCATGGCTTTAGCCATTCGATCTCCATTCCTATTCGGTTCCTCTCCTGCCTGCGTCGATTCGCCTATCGCCTGTGTGCTTGGAGTTCCCTGTTCAGCATCAGCATGAACGCTTGGGAAGAAGCCACATGTCTCCATCAGAACAACACCAGCCTGTTCGTCGATTCGTTTCTTTAGTTATGTCATGGATACGTTCTTCCTCCATCGTGGCAGTCAACAGATTCCAAATCCCCTTAAATCGCGGGTTAATTCCCTGTCAATTCCGCTCTGTCTATTGGACGCAATCTTAGCCGTTTGATCTGGGATCCTCCAGATTCAACGTCATACGCACGTCGAGCGTAGTTGACCTGATTGACCGATAATGCGCGATCACTGCAGTTTTTCTCTCACCTTCGCTGCCACTCGTCAATCGCTGAGTGGGATCACTCTGCTCTCCTCCAAAACCTCTTACCGTTCAAGGGTGCCTCGATCAAACCATCGGTTTCTAGGTCATGGGTCCCACCATCGTATGTTGGCACTTTTCGTTTCTCCGCCCATGGTCCTCTGGCTCCCAACGTGACTGAGTGCTTAAGGGTCTACCATTTCAGCCTTGTTCGCCCAACGATGTGCAATTAGCGCTAGGTGCTAATCGCGCATCGAAAAACAGCTCCTTTTCCATTCTGGGGCTCCCAAGGGCTGCATCGACCTCCTGCGCAGTCTCCATGGGCCTCGATCAATGCGCTTTGACTGAGGTCCTTGTCATTCCACGCCGGCTGCCATGGCCACTGGTTCAGGGTATTTTCGATTGCTGTTTTGGATTCTTCAAGGATTTGTTTCGTCCCAATATAGTCATGGTTCTATGACAATCGTTTATGGATCCGATTCGGATCACTTCTCCAAGGACCTTTTGTCAAGGTATAAATTCAATCAATGTTTATCAACTTCCACAATTGTTTGAGCACACATTCAACCCCTAACTAGGGCAACAGTGAAGTTATGGAATTATCAAAGGTTTATGAACAATATCATTATGGGAAACCCTTGAGACATTGTTTGAAGCCAACAATGGTGACAACATTAGTTTAAATTGATATGTGATTGAGATCCATACAATTATACTAGTGAATTCATGTGAATAGTTTGTTAATTAACTTTAGTTGACAACCTCCTTGGAAAAATGAATTGATGTTGACTTTGAAAGTCCCCTTGTCAACATTGACTTAATTATATACAAAGATTCAATGTATAATCTTGCATAGTAATTGCAATGAGATATTAAGTTAGTAACATTATAACAATGATCTACATGGATGAAACAATGGTATGACAATGACAAGTGATATAACAATGAATGTATTTTACAGTGTGAAAGCCTGATTGACTGTCAAACATAATAATGGATAACTTAAGATGTGACAATGATATATTTGGATGTAAAAGTGACATTGTTCTATGGGATAATGGTGATTGTGTTATGAATTGATGAGTGTGACTTGATGATAGAAATGTTTGACATTTGAGTAGTAAAAGTGTGGTTGTATTGTGCAATACTTGGTTGATGTTGATAGCCAGGGATTGTGGTATATTTTGAGTAGGACCCCTATTGTGTTTTTTGAAGTGGTTAGATTGAGTAGAGTTGATAAGTGAGGCTGTTAGAACTTGATAGTGATATACATAGCGTGCAGAGCAGTATAGTTTTCATAACAATTTATTTATATTGATTTTGAGCGTAAAGGAGATCTAGTCTAAAAATTGTGAAACATGGTTTGTCGGTTGATCAGGGTGGCAAGGTAGTGCAAGGTAGGAGAGTGGAGTCTCCTTTAGGTTGGGCCCTAAGAACACTTAATGGCAGCAATTTGGTGCTAGGGTAGGTTGGAACCTGCACAGGGCTTTGGAGCATCCATTCAGTTGCAGCTGGTGCACAGGGTGTTGGAGCACCTTCAGATTGGAGCATGTAAACCACGACATTGGAGCGGCCTCCTAGTTGTAGTTGGTAAATAGGGTATTGGAGCATCCTATAGGTTGGAGCCTCGTTCATTTGGAGCTGAAAAATTGATGAAAATATTTTAAAACAAATATTAAGAAGTGTTCAATGGTTTTTGTCCCAAAGGGGTTTCCACCTAAAAATCTTTGCGTCCATTGTCTTGATGGTTGTGCATTGTTGAATGTTGCTGATTATTGTTTATATGCTAGAAAATTACGAGGATAATAAATTCTCTATGAATTTAAAAATAATAATTGATAAGAAATACTAATTCACCTCCCTCTCAGTATTTCCAACTAGAGAGAGAGAGAGAGTGAGTGATCGGGGCAGATACCGAGGGAGGTGGGAGAGAGAGGAATGAATATAGAGAGGAATTGAGATAGAGAAGGAGATTGATCCATAGTCCATCGTATTTTGAGATTTATTGCATATAAGACTATTTTTAATTGACTTCATTCTTATTATTCATGTTTTCTATCATTCAACATTGTTACATTGTCACTTTCCATTCAAAAATTTTACTTCATCATTTTTCGTCATTCAAGTTATTAACAATCTCTATCATCTCAGCAAACTGAGGTAACTAAGTATATTTAAAATTAAAATTACCATATTAATATTATACATATTTAGAATATTTAAAATGATCAGAATAATTAGATGTCCAACAAATTTTCCTTGGCTGCACACAACTGAAACTAGTCTGTTGAAAATAGCAACAAGAAATGATAAAAATAGAATCCAGAAATTTCAATTTTAATTTGTCCTTGAATTAAAATTGAATTTAGTCTCACCAGCTACTTGGAAATAATTAATTAATTCATTATGGATTAATTAGTTGGAGAAATTCAAGTTAGAAGTCTTTTTGAATTCATGCAAGAGTTATCCCTTAAATTAAGGAGATAAGCCTTAAATTAAGGAGATAAGATTGAGTTATATTTGACTTGTAATTAGTTAACTTAGTTTACTGAATTATGTGCAGTTAAATTAGTTCCAAACTGTTTGAGGAACTAATGGTGAGTTAACAGTCCGTTGATGCATGCATGCACTCAATTAGTGTACTCCAGTTAACTAAAGATTCCCTCATCAGAGACTCATGCATGTCTATTCTGAGAAAGACCCAGTTGAGATTAAAGACAAGGACAATGTAGTATCAATTGTATGTGTTTTCTTATAAAGAAAAATCATGCATGTAGAAGGAACCATTCCTTGAGTATTGCGCAGTTCTGACAGTGTGTGAGATTAGGTGATCATCCACTGGGTAGAAGACGTTTTCCACTTGGTTGAAGGAGAATCATCCCAGAGGAACAATGCAAGGAAATAGGAGCTTGGAGGGAAGAGAGGAAGGCTTGAGAGAAGCTAGGATTGCCTGTCAGCATCTGTGAGGATTGTACTGAGAGCTGGTTAGCTGTGAGAGCTAAGGCTTTGTATGATTCCTATGTATTTCCACCTTGTATGATAATACAGATAGTGGGGTTTTTAGATGAGGCTTTCCCCAAAGTATTTTCATGTGTATTGTTTATTTATTCTTCTTCTTCTGGTTATATTGTTCAGCTCGATCTTTAAGCTTCGAAAAATTGATATTAGAAGTAGGTTATAGTATTTTTATTTGATTTATATTGCATTATTGGGTTAACCTACATCCAAATTTTCTACATGGTATCAGAGCTAGCTGATTTGTAGAAATTTTCTACATGGTATTGGAGCCAAGTTTATCAGAGCTGTGAACAGTATATGGAGAAGAGAATTCGAAGTTGTAAGTTCGGGGTTGCAGGTGCTATTCACATTCTTATCATACTTCAAGGTTGGCCAATGGCGTTCTATGGCTTGAGACTCGAGTATGCCTTGGAAGGTAGCTCGAATTACATAGCATGGAAAGATAGAATGGAGGTTGTATTAGAAGACAATGGCTTAAAGGATTTCATTGATCAAGAAATCCAAAGCCAGCTTCAACTAATGCACAAGAGTTGGCTGAGTGGAAGAAGTGTGTGGCGAAGGCAAGACGGATCATCCTTGAGGGAGTTCGAGACCATATTGTCTCGAGTCTCCATGGGAAGGATACTCCATTTTCAATGTGGAAGACATTAAAGGGCCTATACCAAAACAGTAGCGACCAGAGGAAATTGGTGCTCAAGGATAAGCTTCGAAGAATCAAGATGGAGAAGGGTGATACTATTTCCACATATCTGAACAAGCTCACCACCTACAGAGATGAGCTTAGCAGTGTGGGAATAACTATTGTAGATGATGATATGGTGAGGTTCACTCTCCTTTTCCTTCCAAGACTCTGTGAATGGAAGGGAGAAACTGTCGGATTGGGAACCACTGTGGTTGGATCTTATGCAGGAGGAGATCAGGAGGAGAAAATGAGAAGGTTCTTCATCAAAGAATGATAATGAAGAAAATCTGGCCTTAGCAAGTAAGGCAAGGAAAGGGAAGGGGAAGGCTTCTCATTCCAAATCGAATTCTTCTCATGGAGGGAAGAAGGGTGAAAGTCTAAAGTAAGATGTTTTAATTGTCACGAGATGGAACATTATGCGACTAGTTGCCCATCGAGGAAGTTTAAGAAGGGGTCCTCAGAAGGATTGGAAGGTGAGCCATTAGCCTCTCAGTTCGAAATGGAATTTACCCTCGTCGTATGCATGGTGTCATCAATGATGGGTTATGGTTGGTATCTTGATAGTGGAGCCTCATTCCAAAAGACCAGTGATAAAAGTTTATTCAGTGCCTTGGAGGAGAAAGACCTAAAGATGCGCATAGAGATGGGTGACGATGAAAGGTATAGTGTTTCTGGAGTGGGCACAATTTCTTTTCAGAGGGAGCATGGAGTTCCTATCACCTTGATAGATGTGAAGTATGTGCCTATACTGAAGAAGAACTTGGTATCGGTTGCGATGTTGGAGGATAATGGTTACGATGTTTTCTTTAGTAAGGGAAAGGTTTTCCTTAGACACATCACCATGAGACAGGTGAAACAGATCGGTTCATGAGTTAAGAACCTGTATGCTCTTGAGGTTCAAGATGCATGCAAATCCTTGAGGAGCAAGGCAAATGTTAGAGACTTGGCAATTGAGAGGGAGAGTAAATTACCTCTCAACATGCAGTCCCAAAAGAAGTCTCAGACAATTGTGGAGGAGCCACAATTGGAGAAGCAGAGATGAGACCAAGTGAAGAGATCCACTCATGCAGATACCTCCATTAGGGGGAATTTCGATCCAAGTGGGAAGAGGGATCACATGCAGCCATACCTTCAGGTGTGAGGTGGGGCGATGTGAAGTGATAGTCCTAAGAAGGCTGAAATTGGGCAGGGTCCATTGATAAGTTTTATCTCATGGATTGTACCTTGCTACAGGAGCCCAAAGTACATAGTAGCACGAGGAATCAGTGGGATTGATGCAGTCAGAGATCAAAGTGACAGAGGCTAGAGCAATCAGATACTGAAGAGCATAGAGAAGGATTGACAATAGTGTAGAAAGGTAGAGTCAGCAGAAGCGCAAAGTTTTCAGTTGATAAAGGCAATAACAGTCAGAGACTTTGATGACAGATGCATCATACTGATTCAGGTTGGATGTTTTTTTTGTTTCTGGAGTTGCTAGAGCAACAACACTAGAGAGAAGTGTTGCATGCATAACATTCCAAAGGTTCACGATCGGGATCGAGTTGAATTCCTTTCTTGTTGAGAGGGAGTGTTGAAAATAGCGACAAGAAATGATAAAAGTAGAATCCATAAATTCCAATTTTAATTTGTCCTTGAATTAAAATTGTGAATTAAAATCGAATTTAGTCTTTTCAGCTACTTGGAAATAATTAATTAATTCATTATGGATTAGTTAGTTGGAGAAATTCAAGTTAGAAGTCTTTCTGAAGTCATGCAAGAGTTATCCCTTAAATTAAGGAGATAAGATTGAGTTATATTTGACTTGTAATTAGTTAACTTAGTTTACTGATTTAAGTCCAAAAAAATAGTTCCAAACTGTTTGAGGAAATAATGGTGAGTTAACAGTCCATTGACGCATGCATGCACTCAACTAGTGTACTCTAGTTAACTGAAGATTCCCCCATCAGAAACTCATGCATGTCTATTCTAAGAAAGACCCAGTTGAGATTAAAGACAAGGATAGTGTACTATCAGTTGTATGTGTTTTCTTATAAAGAAAACTCATGCATGCAGAAGGAATCATTCCTTGAGGATTGCGCAGTTGTGATAGTGTGTGAGATCAAGTGATCATCCACTGGGTAGAAGAGGTTTTCCACTTTGTTGAAGGAGAATCATCCTAAAGGAACAACGCAAGGAAATAGAAGCTTGGAGGGCAGAGAGGAAGGCTTGGGAGAAGCCAGGATTTCCTGTGAGCATTTGTGAGGATTGTACTGAGAGCTAGCTAGCTGTGAGAGCTAAGGCTTTGTATGATTCATATGTATTTCCACCTTGTATGATAATACAGATAGTGGGGTTTTTAGCTGAGGCTTTACCCAAAGTATTTTCATGTGTATTTTGCATTGATTCTTCTTCTTCTTCTAGTTATATTGTTCAACTCGATCTTTAAGCTTCCGCAAATTGATAGTAGAAGTAGGTTATAGTATTCTGCTTTGATTTATATTGCATTATCAGGTTAACCTACATCCAGATTTTCTACATGGTATCAGAGTTAGTTGATTTGTAGAAATTTTCTACATAGTCTAGATCCATATTAACCTTGGATCTATCAAGCACTGAGAGGGATCAAATAGAATCTTGAGTTGCACACATTTCCTCAATTTTGCACTCAGAAAATAGGTTTTCACCTCGAAATAGTTGATCCCTCTCAGTGCTTGATAGATCAGAGGTTAAAAGAGAGAAAGAGAGAGATAAATATGTAACATTTAAAAAAATATTAATAACAAAATTAATTCAACATTTGCGTTGTGTGGAGAGGGGGAGGGGGGGGAGAGAGGGAGAGAGAAAGAGAGAGTCAATCCTATGAATATAAGTTTTGTATTTCCCAATATGAAGGAACATGTATTAACAATTTTATGTGGAAAATGTGAATCATAAATAAAATATTTAAATTTCAATTAAGTATATATTATTTAAAACAAGTGAAAATAAAAGAAATTGTGTGTTACTCAAAAGCAACATAGATCCAACTTAACTTTAGATCTATCAAGCTTTGAGATAAACCAAATCTCTAGAGGTGAAAATATTTTCTCAAGTTTTTCACTCAAAAAGAGGTTTGAGAGATTGGATTTGTCCTGACAGTTTGTAGCTCGGAGTTAAAATGGATCTATGCTAGTCTATAAAATATTGTGTATATTATTTATTTGGTCAAGGGTTTGTTTATTTTACATAAGGGAATAGGTTAATAGTTTAAACTTGGTGGATTACAAACCATCAATGTGTTATTATAGAGGTTGTGGTTTCCTCTAAATCATGGTCGCCATCCCATTTTGATTTGAAAACTAAATTTTTATACATTTTCCCAATACTTAAAAATATAAAATATGATTATACAGAGAGGTGCATTTTATAGCCTCGTATGAGGGAGATGTAAAATTCCTTCTATGCTCAGCCTCTAATTGACATGTGTCCCTTCTAAAATAAAAATAAAATATTGTCTAAATAAAAAACTATGGACTATTATAGAAAACAAAAATAATATGAGGGGAAAAAAGAAAAGGAAATACACCATTTAATATCTTCCTCTCCACAACTTTATGAGAACATAAAGGAGGAATGGGAATAGAGAGGAAATGTGTAAGGATGGAGCTAGTTCAGGATGCTAAAGTTTTTAGTGCAGATGATGACTATGGTTTTTGGTCTGGCGTGGATGAAAACCACGTGGCCAAACGAAGAGTGTAGAATAAGGTGGTTAATTAATTTTAGAGTGATCCTAGCCCTCACACCATCTTGGGAAACCCTAGTGTGGGAGTTTTTGATTGGAACTATTATCACGTGAGAATTGATAAAAAAAAAATTAATGGTTTTTCTGTAGAAGGATACCATTATTACCCACCACAATGTAACTTTTCTAGTTTTTCCTGGATCAGATCTCTAGAGTTTTGGTGGCATTGCAATGGTGATCCAAGGGGGATTCCATGATATTGTCGAGTTTCATTTTGAACTACAAGTAGTATCGTATGTTATAAAATTAGCACTTAATGTCAAGTTTGATTTCAATGGGTTAGCTCCCATGTGGTGGATGAAAGAGACTTTGAACACGATCCATCGATGGAATCCCACAGAGATCTAGCTGGTATTTGTATTATTCATTAATATTCATGGCAACTAAGGCCATATATAGGGTTATTCAATGCATATCTATAGGAAAGAATCATTTTTATTGTAACAACCCCCGTAAAAATCCATGTAATAAAGTTAATAAAGGCATAAAAAATAATCAAGGTCATGGGACACTTATTCCAAGATGAATGTTGGGCAAAACATCCCAGCGGGTGTTCATTTGGATTATTATGGTTAAGGAAATCGATAAAGGCAATGACAAAGGCTTTGGAAAGTCAAAATGGAATTATTGGCATTTTATTTACGAAAATAATGGAAATTAGGAGAAAAGGAAGGTGAAAGGTTAGAGATTTCATGTGAGGAGGGAAATGAAGGAAAATAATGGAAAATTGAAGAAATTAGAGGCCTCACTAATAAAACGGCTTCTAAGGATCAGTTGGTACCTTTTGTCAGTTCAGTTTTGGGGCTCTCTCTCTATTCTCTCTCTCTCTCTCACTCTTGGACACTTAGAGTTTTATTGGACCACTCTAGCATTGGATCAAGGAAGCAAAGGGAGGAAAAGGAAGTCAAAGGGAAGAAAAGATAAAGCAAGGAAGAGCATAATCAAGCAGCGCAACAAGATTAATTTAAGGTATCGATTTGCATGTGTGATTTCCTTGCTATATTTGGCATGTAGGGTACATGCATGTGTGTATTTTGGTTCTCTTACTTTCATTGGCATGGGATTTGTCAGGTGTGACAATGTTCTTCAATGTTGCCTTTCCATTTCTGAATAGCCATGGTGTGGTGGGTTACCTTGTATTTGATTGATCTAGATTACCGGATGGTTTCCAAATTGAGTGAGGTGGTCTCTGAAAGAAAGAACACATGACCTAAGAATCCTTGGGTTGGAGAAGGTGGGATTGCGGTAAAGCCATATTTTGTGTGCCTTGGCAAGCCTAGGAATCCTCGACCGATGTATGGAGGGATATATGGTAAATCCTAGAGGTGTGTCCCCTCGATTAGGCCTAAAAATCCTACACTGGTGAATGGCAAGATATAGGGTAATGTATGGAGGGTGGAGCCTCGATTAGGCCTAGAAATATGTGATTAGTGAATGAAGGGATATACAATAAAGCCTAGAGACTAGGAGGCAGGAAAATTCCTCACAGTGTAGGTGGAGAAATCCGATGGCATCCATGCTTATTTATGACTTAGTGATCCAGCGGGGATTGCAGTAAAGCCTGAGGAAACCTAGATTGTTTTGGTTTTGAGTCCCATATTCATGCTTGGAATATGGCATAGACGATATTGGCTGAAAGAAATATTTGGTTCAACCAATTTATGGTCGGGTGGTTTGTGGAAGTCCCATACCTGGTTGGATTTTGCATTATTTAATAAGATATTCTTATCCTTGGTATTTCATGTGTAAATGTATTGGCTTATATGTGGATTTTATGGTTTTTATATCCTTGTTATTTCTATTAGTTATATGCTAGTTATGAGCATGTTTTATGAAAGACCTCATGTATGGATTTCATAATGTTTTGATTAGAAAATGAATCTACAATGAATGTATGTCCTAATAGATGATAATGCAACTATTGTGATATGGAAACAATTCTTCTTTACAAATATTAGATAAGTATGAGACCCCTATGCTCAAATATGTTGTTATGACCTGTAGATTACATATTTGTGACATGGTTGACGAAATGCCTATCATGTCTAGTAGGTTTCATATCAAGTACTTATATCAGTGATTTCATTAGTATCTCTTTTCCCTTGTTGTCATTCATTTATGAAGGTTTCATGGAGTTTTGAGCAGTGGCCTGAGACCTATCCCTTAAAAAGTGGCTCAAAATCTGGGGTTGTTGGCACAAAACTTCTTGAAAAAGTCCACAGTCGTTGGCATGCCTTGTTGTGGGAGTGATTGGAAGGTCCCAGTCGCATGCATGGCTTGTCATGGGAGCGGTTGAGGGTCTAGATCAGTAAAATGTCAAGTTACCTTAGGGGTTGGTCACTTGGAAGGATTGGTTGGATCCTAAAGGTTCTGTAGAATGTGTGGAAGGTCATTTTAGTTTCATTATGTCAATTCCACTTCCTTAATTGTACATTGGGATTTGAATCACATCATAGTAGCCTCTCATCACATGGTTACCCCAGTGGACTGGTTAGCTTGGGAAAATGTGGGAGGAGAGTGTTACATTTCCTAATTGATTTGGGCTTGGAGAAGGCATGAATAATTAAAAAAATGGGGAGGAATTTTAACTTTCCATTGAAACCCTTAATCGGAAATGATTCCTTTTTTGTGTTTAAGGTCTAGATCATGTGACACATCTTAAGCACTACATAGAGCATCGACTAGGATATCTTGAAAATACACAATGTCTCCTTCATGAAGGGAAGCAACATTAGGAAATTTCTCAGCTACAAAATTACAAAACCTCAAGAAAATATATCATTGTTCCAAATCTAAGGCTGTGAGGGGGTGCTCTAGGAGCCAGAAATTAAGGAATTCCTACAAGGATGCGGTTTGAGGAAAAGGCTCTAATCTAATTGATATGCCACAAAAAAACACTTGACCTTACATTGTTGAACAAAAACAACAACAACAACAACCCCTTCCATGGAGGTAAACCTAACAAAGGTAAATCAACTTTTTTCGTTCTTCAATTGAGGGGTGTTATCTGTATAATCAATGTTTTTTACCCAATATAATGTTTTGCATCAGTGGGATGTCACAACATGGACCAAAAATTGTGACATATACCATTGCTCAAAAGTATTCTTCATTGTCTTGTTCTATACCCAAGAAGATGTGGTGAGAGTTTTGAAAGAAGGGCCCTAGTTTTGGGGAAATGCAAGGCTCTTCATTACCTCCTGGTTTCTAGATTTTGATGCCACAAAAATGATGGTCACAATAATGTTAGCATGGGTGAGGCTACCAAATCTACTACTTCCCTTCTAGCATCACAAATTTCTTTAGGAATTGGGAACACTCTAGGGTCATACAAAAGAATGGATCGTAACAAAACAAAGAAAGGGATATTCACATTTGCAAGAATATTTGTAGAAATTGACCTAAGTAAATTTCCACCTGATTGAATTTAGCTTAAACATGAAAAATTTCATTGGAGACAACTTTCATATTATGAAAATATGACGTTTGGATGATCTTGTTACCAAAAAGGACACTTGTAGAATACATGCCATTAGACAAAAAAGAACCCAAAAGATAAAAGGGTAAGGCCCACAAAAAAAAAGGATGCCATACTTCTAATCCTTATCTCACGGAAGGAATACAAAAGAAATCAAAGAGAACCCTCCAAAACAATAAGAAGGGAATGCTTAGGTCTAGCATGACAATGCAGCCCACCAACATAATGGTATAGAATTAGAAGTAATTAAACTAGAATAATAGAAAAAAGTGGCACATAAAGAGGATGGGATGGTGATCACAAAGAGAGTTCAAGTTTCTGAAAGTTTAGATTCAGAAAATAACTCTCACCGAAGATAACTAGAAGTGAATTGGAAATGGCTCCAATCAATGCCACCTTAGGGGGATAATAGAAGGTCCAGAAAAAGAAAGGAAAAAGATAGAAGTTAAGTGATTGTGAAAAGGGTGCTCTACATATAACACCCTCCTCTCACATTTACCCAAGTTAACTAGTCTGCTAGGTAAACATGTGACAAGATACTACTATGATGTGATTCAACTCCCCATTTATAGTTAAGGAAGTGGAATCAACACAACCAAACCAAACTGAACTTCTACACATGCTACAAAACATTTAGGGTCCAACCATCCCTTGAGGTCACTTGAAATTTTACTGATCTAGACCCTCATTTTCTCCCATGACAAGTCATGCATGCGACTGAGGCCTTCCAGTCACTCCCACTGCAAGGCATGACATTGACTATGGACTTTTTCAAGCAATTCTATGCCAACGACCCTAGATTCTGAGCCACTTTTTCAAGGATAGGTCTTAGTCCACTACCCAAAACTCCAATAAACCTTTATAAATGAATGATAACAAGGGAATAAATATACTAATGCAATCACTGATATAATTACTTGATCTGACCCTTGCTATCCATGACAAGCATTTCGTCAAACATGTCACAAATATGTAATCTATAGGTCATAACAATATATCTGAGCATATGGGTCTCATACTTATCTGAGATTAGTAAAGACATAGTGTTTCCATAAAAAAATAGTTGCATCATCATAATATTAGGACATATATTCATTGTACATTCATTTGCTAGTCAAAACATGATGAAAGCCATAGATGAAGTCTATCATAAAATACAATCATAACCAACATATAACTAACATAAATAATAAGGATATAACAACCATAAAAATCACATATGAATCAGTACATTTACACATGAAATATCTAGGAGAAGAAGATCTTATTAATGAATGCATAAGCCAACTAGCTATGGGACTTCAACGAACCAGCCAACAATAGATTGGCTAAACCAAATCTTTCTTTCAGTCAATCACCCTTGTGCCATATTCCAAGCATGAATGTGGGACTCAGAATCAAACCAGTCCAGGTTTCCTCAGGCTTTACTACAATCCCCACCATATTACTAGGCCCTAAACAAGCATGGTTTCCATTGTATTTCTCCTCCCAGACCATGAGAGTTTTCTTGCCTCCTTGTCTCTAGGATTTACTGTATATCCCACCATTCACCACCACAAATTTCTAGGCCTAATAGATACTCCACCCTCTGGGATTTACTGCATATCCTACCATTCACTGGTCGAGGATTCCTAGGCCTGATTGGGGGAACACACCCTAGTATTTACTGTATATCCCGACATACACCAGTCGAGGATTCCTATGCCTATCGAGGCACATAAAATTCATCTTTACGCAATCCCACCTTCTCCAGTCTAGGGATTCCTAGGCCACGTGTTCTTTCTTTCAAAGCACCTCACTCAATTTCAAAACCATTCAGAAATCTAGCTCAACCAAGTAAAAGAGGGACCATCACACCATAGTTATCCAGAAATGACAAGGCAAGGCTGAAGAACACTATCACACCTAGAAAAACCCATGCTGATGACAACAAGAAAACCAAATACATAGATGCATGTAACATGCATGCCAAATCTAGAAAGGAATTCACATATGCAAATCGATATTTGCAAGTAATCCCATTTTAGTTTATTAATCCTGCTCTTCCTTGCTTGATCCTTTCTTCCCTCTACCTTCTTTGTTCTTATTTTGCTTTCCTATATCCAATGCTAAAGTGCTCCAAGAAAAATATAAGTGTCCAAGAGTGTGTGAGAGAGAGAGAATAGAGAGAGAGCTCCAAAATTGAACTGACAAAAGGTACTAACTGATCCTCTGAAGCCTTTTCATTAATGAGGCCTCTTTTTTCTTCAATTTTCCATTATTTTCCTTTATTTTCCTCCTCACATGCAGCCTGTGACCTTCCACCTTCCTTTTATCCAAATTTCCATTATTTTCATAAATAAATTTCCAATTAATGCCTCATGCCTTTCCAAAGCCTTTATCAGTTTCCTTTAGCCATAATAAACCAAATGAACACCCACACTAGGATGCTTTGCCCAAATTTTAGATTGGAATATGTTTCCCATGACCATGGTTATTATTTTTCTTTATTAACTTTTATTACATGGAATTTTGACCAGGGTTGTTACGGAACCCTCCCCCTTGGGGGAACACCGTCCTCGGTGTTCAACGACATCTAAAACTAAAAAGACTATTGAAAAAAAAACATATTTCCCATGGAGCTTTATAACTTAGCTCATTGCAATATTTACAATAATCAACCTGTTGAGAATAAACCAACATGACAACCTAATAGCACAACAACCATAACGACATGACACCCATACTACTTAATGGAGCTTTATAACACAGCTCATGGCAGTACTTACATCCATTTACATATATACATAAATCATAAAATCAAACCAAAAAATATACTTAAAACATTCGCTCAACCAGCGAAGAGAGAAGGATACAAAGCCCGCATCTGACCCTCCATCTCCCATGTAGCTTCATCAGGCCCAAAGTGCTTCCCCTGCACTTTGACCTGCTTGATTTCTCGATTCCGGAGCATGAGCATCTTTCTCTACAAAATACACTTTGGTTCTCACTGTAATTCTCCTTCTGGTTCCACCTGCAATACAAACCATTCGATCACCTGATCAACACCCTTAACATACTTCTTAAGTAATTAAACATGGAAAACATCATGGAATTTCACTATCGGAGGCAGTGAAATTTGATAGGATACTAGTCCAATCCTTTAAGAATCTTGAAAGGTCCACAAAATCGAGGTGCCAACTTGGCACATGATCCTATTCTCAAGGATCTTTTCTTGGGCTTGATACTCAAGTACACCTATTCCCCAACCTAAAACTCCTTAAACATCTTGTTATGATATGCATAAATTTTCTACCTGTCCAGTGTTGTCTTTAGATTCTTCTTTATTACCTCTATTTTCTGTTCCATCTCTCCCAGCATGTCAAGTCCTATCAACACCTTGTTCGCTGCATCACTCCAACTAAAGTGAGTATTACAACTCTACCCATACATTGTCTCGAATGAACTCATCCTTAGTGACTCTTGATAACCATTATTATAAGAAAAATCAACCAACGGAAGGTAATCCTCTCATCTCCTTTGTTGATGCATTACATACATTCTCAACATGTCCTCCAATATCCTATTGACGCTCTCTGTCAATCCATATGTCTCTGGATGATAAGTTGTATTGAAGGCCAACTTTTTCCATAAATTTGTAAACAACTCCTTTCAAAACTTTTAAGTGAACTGAACATCCTTGTTTGATACAATATTCCATGGAACACCATGTAGCCTCACTACATCAATGATGACTACTTGTGTTACATCATTAGTTGAATAAGTAGACTTAACTAGAATGAAGTGTGCTACCTTCGCCAACCTGTCTACAATAACCATGATGGAATCATGTTGTCTAGATTTCCTCGGAAAACCTGTGATGAAATCCATGGAATGACCTCCCACTTCCACTCTGGAATGAGAATCGGTTGTACTAGTCCACATGGATGCTTACATTTTTCCTTCACCTGCTGACAGTCCAAGCATCTAGGCACAAACTCTACCATTTCCTTCTTCAAATTCATCCAAAAGTAGAACTTCTTCACTACTGTCAATGTTTTCTAATATCTTGGGTGACTTGAATACGGATTAGCATTAAATTCCCTCAAGATAAGACTCTTGAGCTCATTGGCACATATATCCTATCCCTAAATCTGATCAAACCATCTGTTGTGAGATGATAGTCCATTTCTTGATCATTTGTACCCTGTTGTAACATGTGCCTAAGCTCCATGTACCTACCATCCTTTTGTCCTACTTGTAATATATGATCCTGTAAGTCTATCCCATAAGAACCCATAACTTTGTATCCTATTGCTAAGAGAATCTGCAACCTTGTTCTCTTTACCCTTGATGTACCTGATCTCAAAGTCAAACTCACTAATCATGGCTAACCACCTAGCTTACCTGACATTTAGATTTGTCTATTCAAATAGATACCTATATCCACTATGATCACTCATTAATACAAACCTCATGCCAAGAATATAGTGCCTCCACATCTTTAATGCATGGATGATCACTGCCAACTCAATATCATGTGTTGAAAAATTCTGCTCATGCTCATTTAGTTTTCGTGACTCATAGCATACTACTTGTCGTTTTTGCATAAGGACTCCACCAAGTCCTCCCTTGCAAGCACTTGTACACACCACAAACTCTTTGTCCATATATGAAATCTTTAACACTAGAGCATTTGTCAACAACTACTTTGATTGATCAAAACTTGTTACACATTCCTCTGTGCACTCAACTTTCTTACCTTTCCTCTATAACGATGTGATAGGATATGAAATCTAAGAAGTTCTTGATGAGCCTCCTATAGTAACCTTCTATTTCCATGAATGATCTTATCTCATCCACATTTCTAGGAGCTTCCGACTCCATGCTAACCCTTTTCATAATCCAGATCCATTGATATGCCTTCCTTGGAGACAACATGTCCCAAGTAATGTACCTTTGTCTGAAAGAAACTACATTTACTGAGCTTAGCATACAACTGATGCTCTCTTAGTGATCTCAATATTGTTGCTAAGTGTTCGACATTCTCTTCCTCATTCTTAGAATATATCAAGATGTCATCCATGAATACAATAACAAACTTGTCCAGATAAGGACGCAACACATTATTCATCAAGCACATAAAAATAGCTGGAGCATTAGTTAAACAAAATGGAACTGCAAAAAACTCATAATGCCCATACGCAGTCTGAAAAGATGTCTTGTAAATTCCCTCTTCTTTGATGCATACCTGATGGTATCCTGATATCAAATCAATATTTGAAAACACTATTTCTCCCTTCAACTAATTAAACAAGTCATCAATCCTTGACAACGGATATCTGTTCTTAATTTTTACCTTGTTCAACTGCCTGTAATTAATGCATAACCTGAGATTACCATCCTTCTTCTTTACAAGAAACACTGGTGCACCCCATGATGATACACTTGGCCTAATGTATCCCTTGGCAAGAATTTATTTCAACTGCAACTTTAACTCTACTAACTCTAGAGTGCTCATCTTGTATGGTGCCTTTGATGTTGGTGCTACCCATGGTACCAACTCAATGGAAAATTCCACTTCTTTGCGAGGCGGAAACTCTGAAATATTTTCTAGAAACACATCCTGAAACTACTGCAAGATTGGGCACCTAGTTAATATCTCCACATCCTCATCCTCCTTACCTTTATCACTAAAAATGTGCACTACAAATAACACACACACTTTTCTGCGACTGCTCTTTGCCTGCACAACTATAACCATTCTAACGGATGTTTCTTTCTTCTTACTCTACAATATCCTTTGTTCTCCATTATCATCCAAGCACTCAATCTCCTTATCATAACAATCCACCTTAGTCCTGTGAAGATACAACCTATCCATACCCAAAAGCACACTATATGATCCCAATGGAAATACATTCAAATGTGTTGATGTAGGCATACCATTCAACTCGAATGCACAAGCTCTTACCAAATGATGAACTCTCTTCTTTGTACCTATAGAAAACTATACTAACCAAGATTTTGCATGCACTTATTTATTCAAACCACACTTATTTACCAAGTCAAGGTTTACATAACTATAATTAGATCTAAGATATATCAAAATAGAAACAACTTTATTACAAAGCTTACCTTCCATCTCAATCATAGATGCCTAGTGATCTTCCTTCCTATTATCCAATGTTGCATAGATTTGTGGAATGCTCTGCCCAACATCCCCAACTGTCCGCACCTTCTGTGCATTGCAAATATGAGGCCTACCACCCTGATTTGACGGACAATCTCTCTTAAGATGCTCTTTATCACATGTAAAACATTGCAATCATCCTGTACTGTCACCTCTATTCTGCTACCATTGAGCCTATGACCCATGTCCATGTATAACTACAATGAACTTCTCACAAGGTGCAACATTTTCTTTCTCACCTAAATCATGAGGACTTGTTCTTTTTTGCTGACATTTAACTTTAGCTTTGTCTTTCCATTTCCAACCTTGTTGCGATTATGTCTTATGCTTTGAATGCTCGTAATAGTTCTTCAATTTCCCAATAACTTCCTCAAACGACTGAGGCTGATCACACTCAATCCGATATCTAACGGCTAACAACAATCCAATGACGAATCTCTAAACTTTGGTTTTTCATGCTTGAGATATGACACATAACTCAATAACTCCAGGAATTTGGTTGTATACTCCTCATCTGTCATCGATCCCTCTTAAGGTCATAGAACTCCCTGGCCTTATTGTCGTAGTACCTCTTCGACAAGTACTTTTTCCTAAAAAGTCCCTTGAATTCATGCCAACTCAAGTCTTCTATCCTAATGTCTCTGACACGTTTCATGTCTTCCCACCAAATGTATGCTTTCCATTTGAGGTTGAAGATAGCTATTTTGGCCTTCATGTTCTCTATGTACTCATGCAACTCAAATAATTTCTTCATCCCAAGTAACCATGCTTATGCATCTTCCGGCTTCTTCAAATGGCCATCAAAGGTAGGTGGCTTAGTTTTCTTGAATTCTTCCATAAAATATCCCTTGTCACTCCTCCTGTAAGGATGATAACGTTGATGATCATTGATCCGAATTGGATCCATGAAGATTATCAAAGTGCCATGATTGTATCAAAATAGGACAGACTTCAAAATTTATGCAAAGAGTGATTAGGAAGACCTCTGGACAGTGGCAGTTTTTAGCCAGCAAGGAACGACGAGGACCTCAGTCAAAGTGCGCTGACCGAGGCCCAAGGAGGTCGTGCAGGAGGCAAAACTGGCAGTTGGGAAGCCCAGATTAGGAAATGGAGGCCATTTCTGATGCGCGATTAGCGCTTATCACGCATCGTTGGGCAAACCCTCAAGAAGGAAAGGACCCGAGCGCTCAGTTGCATGGAAGCCAGGGAAACCATGGAGAAGGCGCTAAGGTGAAAGGCGAGACCCGTGCTCCAAAACCGGCAATATATCGGGGGCATCGTTGGGCGGTAAGCGGATTTGGTTGAAAGCGAGCGATTCCATTCAATGCATGACTCGTGTCCAGTGGATGAGAGAGAAAACTGCCTCTCATCGCACGGTAACAGTCGAGCAAGTCAACCGCGTGAAATGAGCGAATGTCGTAGGATCTGGGGGCTCCAAATCTAATGGCGGAGATTGGGCCCAATGGAGGAACCGGATTTGACAGGGGATTAAGTCGCGACATAGAGAAATTTGACATTCGATTTGACCACTGAGTTGGTGGATGAGTCATTCCACATTGGAACCAAGAAAACCGAACCATTGAGGAAGAGCTGGCACAGTTCGTGAGAGAACACGTGGCCACTTCCTTGTGAGCCGATGGAGATGACACAGAGGTAGGGAGCTCCAAATGAACAGCAGAAGGCGATCCGAAGGGGCGGAAGAGGAAGCAAACAGTCAAATACAGATTGGATTTAAGCCATGAATAGACAGAGAACAAGAAAGAGAGGAGAAGAGGACGAAGGCAGAAAAAAGAAAGAGAAAAGAAAAGGTAGCAAAGCAAGAAGCAGAAACAGAGAGCCGAGCTGACCTAAGGCAGCATCGAGTAGACAAAAAGCTTGAGAGGTTCAAGCAATCCCTGAGAGGATCTGTCGGGAATTGACAACCACATTGGGCTCCTCCCATTAAAGACCAGAGAGGTTAATACTTGGAAAAGGGAAAGAGTCTGTGCACTCTAGTGGCTTGGGGAATCCAAGAATCACCCTGCCAAGCATTATCTATTTCAGGAGAATCAAATCGAGCTCCTCATTGTAAATCTCTGCTTTAAAGACACAATAAAAGAAGGCTACCATTGAAAGCTGGACCAAAGATGTAGCCCTGGAGGATAGGGTGAACTCCTTATTAATTGTTGTGTTCTTGTCTTTGCTTACTGTGTTTCTCTTACTATTTTCCATTTTCCAGTGTCTGTGTATTTTGCAATATGATTGATCTGTTGCCTAAAATAACATAGACACACACCACCACATGAGTCTGTAATACCTTCATTTAATAATTATTTAATTGAGGTCCCTCACAAGTGATTTTCAGATCAAGTGGTATTAGAGCTTTAGGTTGTTAAGGTTAGACGAGCTTGTGTTGGTTTAACTGTTGAATGCTAACTAGATCAAAGCTCAAATTAGGAGAAGGAGAGTTGTTCGAAACTAATCCTGAGATTGGGAGAGTCTAACACTCGGAAGATAGTGTCAGAGGAAGGTTCTATGGGGCCAGAACTTCAATTCATAGATAGTTTCCTAGCCATAAAATCCATGGTAGAAGAAATGTATAAGTATTTTAGAAAACATAAGGATGAGGATTCATCAGGCTCTAAACAAGACAAAGGAGAAGATGAGTCTCACTTCCATGACCACTCAAAAGGAAAAGGGAAAGAGGAAAGCTTTCTCATACCTCCTAATAGCCCTGAACATAAAAAGAAAGCATCTTTGATCAAAATAGATGTTAAATTTGATCTACCTATATATGATGGAGAGTTAAATGCAGAAAAGTTGGACAATTGGATTAGACAAATTGATTTTTATTGTAGAGTGCAGAGTATCGATTCAGACAATAGCAAGATTCAGCTCGCAAGCCTACGCCTTGGAGGCACTACCTTGGTTTGGTGGGAAGGCAGAACCCAAGATGACATGAAAAGACATGGTAAAACTATCTCTGTCTGGAGTGAATTTGTTTCTGCAATCAAAAAGCTGTTCTATCCATTGGCCTACATGCAAAAAGCCATGATGAGTTGGAAAACTCTTCGTCAGTTGAAAGGGAAAAGTGTGCAAGGGTACACTCAAGAATTTAGAAAGAGAGCATTGATTCTACGAATCTCATTAGACTCACCTGAGACTCTGTTGAAGTACATTGGTGGTCTACACAGCTATATGAGGCATACTGTCCTCATGGTTAATCCCACTAGTATAGATGAGGTATCTGTATAAACTACTCATCTAGAAGCTAGAGGAAAGAATGGAAGTCCAGAAGTTGGGGGATCATCCCAACCCACAACAAGCAAGAATAAGGAGAAAAGAAAGCAGAAATGGAAAGCAAGGAAGGCTAAGACTGCACAGAAGAGCAAGTCTTCATGCACTCACTGTAAAAATGATGGGCATGATGATGAGCATTGTTGGATTCTGCATCCAGAGCTGAGACCTAAGAAGTTCGAGGGAAAGAAGAAGAAGACTACTGCAGCTATTCAGAAAGATTTGGGATTAGACTCAGGAGATGAAACAGCCATTGCAGCCACAGGTATAAGAGGTAAGAATTTTGAAGCATCCATTACTAATTTTGCACAATCTACTATTGATGAAGAAAATGAGAGAAAAAGGCATGAGCTTTTCCATATTTGAGTTATTTCCAAACATCAAAATATTGATACTTTGTTTGATAGTGGTTCACAAGTAAATTTAATTTCTGAAGCAATTGCAAAGAAGTTGGGATTAGTAACTACACATCACAAGAAACCATACCCATTAGGATGGTTGAATGACAAAGCACAACTACAAGTGACTGGACAATGCAAACTCAAGTTTTCTTTTGGGTCAGCATTTGTAGATGAGGTTGAGTTAGACATAATTCCTTTGGATATATGTGGAATTGTTTTAGGAAGTCCTTACTTGTATGACAGAAAAGCTATTTTCTATAGAGTTGAGAACAAGTATCTACTTGTTAAAGATGGAATCGAATGCTTTGTAAGAGCTCATAAGCTTAAGAATAATTATACTCTCATAAACTCACGGCAAATGAAACGAATGATAAATTCATGCAAACAATTCTTACTGATGGTTGTAAAGGAAAAGAAACCTGATAAAACCAATGTATTTGAGGGCTATAATGCTAAACAACAAGCTGATTTAGAAAAGGTTGTTTCAGAGTATGATATCTTGTTTCAAGAACCTAAAGGTCTGCCACCCAAAAAGGAAATAGTGCATGATATTATTTTGTAGCAAGATGCTCCATTGGTTAACATTGGAATGTACAGGTTGTCTGCTTTAGAGGATCCTAAAATCAAGAAGCATGTACATGAGTTACTCGAGAAAGGGTTCATCATACCTAGCACATCAGCATGTGGGTCACCAATCGTTTTGGTGAGGAAGAAAGATGGCTCGTGGAGAATGTGCATTGATTAATGAGCACTGAATAAGATAACAATAAAAAATCGTTATCCCCTTCCTCTCATAGATGATCGGTTGGATCAATTGAAAGAAGCTGTTTATTTTTCCAAGTTAGACTTGCACAGTGGATACCATCAGGTCAGAGTTGCAGAACAAGATGCATGGAAGACTGCTTTCAAAACAAAGCAAGGATTGTATGAGTGGTTAGTTATGCCTTTTGGCTTGACTAATGCTCCTGCTACTTTCATGAGATTAATGAATGATGTACCTAGACCTTTTCTTGATGATTTTGTTATTGTATATCTGGATGATATTCTGATATTTAGCAAAACATGGGAAGAACAATTAAAGCATGTTAAGCAGACATTAAATGTTTTGAAAAGAGAAAAACTTCATGTTAAACTCTCAAAATGTGAATTTGGCAAAACATCTCTGAATTATTTGGGTCATATAGTAGGGGGTGGTGAATTGAAGATAGATCCCTCTAAAATGGTAGTCATTGTAAATTGGCCTAAACCCAAATCTGCTACAGAAGTTAGAAGCTTCTTAGGAGCAACACAATATTGGAGGAAGTTCATTTCTAACTTTTCCTCAATTGCAGCTCGCTTTAACAGGATTGAACAAGGTGTTTCAGTGGGGAGGCAAACAGCAGAAAGCCTTCGACACCTTGAAAGAAAAGATTAGTACAACACCTGTACTAGCACTTCCTGATATTCAAATACCATTTGAGATCCAAACAGATGCCAGTGACTATGTCGTGGGAGCAGCATTGACACAACACGATAAACCCATATGTTATCATTCTGAGACCTTTAATTCTATAGTAGTTAACTATCCTATATATGATAAAGAATTGTATGCATTAGTACAGAGTGTGAAAAGGTGGAAACATTGCTTAATGGGCAAAGAGACAGTAATACATACTGATCATCAACCACTTCAATATCTACACTCCCAAACTAAGTTGCAGCAATCAAGACACTATAGATGGATGGGTTTTCTACAACAGTTTCATTTAGTCATCAGATATAAAAAGGGCATACATAATAAAGTTGTAGATATGTTATCTAGACCTATTATAAATGCATCTACTATACTTAAGCATAATTCTGTGTTACATGAGGGCTACAATGAACAATATGCTCAAGATATAGACTTTAAAGATGTATATGCAACTTTAAGTCAAGGCAAATGAGTAGAAGAATTGGATTATCATGTAAAGGATCGACTCTTATATCATTGTGGGAAGCTATGCATTCCACAAACTGAAAGAGTAAAGATAATTCGAGAAGCACACACCTCTCTAATATCAGATCACTTTGGGGTAAGTAAAACAATTGCACATGTGCAAAGATTTTGTTATTGGCCAAAAATGAATGAGGCAGTTTCTAGATATGTAAGAGGGTGTACTATGTGTGCTAAAAGCAAGCCTAGCAACAGAAAACGAGGCTTGTACACTCCATTACCAGTTTCTTCTCACCCTTGGGGAAGTGTTTCCATGGATTTTGTTGGAGGACTGCCTAAATCTAGGAAAGGACATGATTATCTGTATGTTGTTGTGGATAGGTTCAACAAAATGTGTATTTTGATACCTTGTAATAAACTGATTACAGCTGAACAAACTACAAAACTATTTTTTGAACATGTATGGGTTCATTTTGGATTACCCACTTCCATTGTATTTGATCGAGACACCTGATTTGTGGGGAAGTTTTGGTCAAGTCTATGGGAACTGATGGACACAAAACTGAAGAAAAGCACAACTTTTCATCCACAAACTAATGGCCAGACAGAAGTAGTTAATAGGACAATGATCCAGCTACTCAGAGGATATTGCAGCAAACATCCTAAACTTTGGGATGAAAACTTATGTTATGTGTAGCATGCTTACAACAGAGCCAAACATTCTTCTACACAGAGATCTCCTTTTGAGACCTGTTTTGGTTTCACACCAAGGTCTCCTTTGGATTTTGTCTTTGGTAAAGATACCACAGTTTAGGGACACAGTGATGTGGACAGGGCAACTAGGTTCATTGAACAAATCCAAGAGGTCCACTAGGCAATACATGAATAGCTGGAAAGGAGCCAAGCCAAATACAAGGCAAGGCATGACAAGCATCGGATGGAGCATAGTTTCCAAGTTGGTGACCAAATCTAGCTATATATCAGCAAGGACAGGATGCAAGGTGAAGGTAAAAAGCTAAAGCCTATTAGGTATGGACCTTTCAGGATACTTGAGAAGATTGGTGAGAATGCTTGTCGCCTTGATCTGCCAGCTTACATGCACATCTACTCAGTCATAAATGCAGATTTCTTGAGATTGTTTGAACCCTCACTGATTGAGGATCCCGAAGAGCAGAGTAAATTGCCTTCTATTGATGACCTGCTACCTAAATATCTTAATGAATTGCAGGAAGACATAGTTTTGGACAAGAAGGTGAGGACGACGTGCAGGGGAGATATTGAGTACCTCAAAGTTGGGCTCAAGGGTTCAAAGCTGAGTAGTGCAAAGTGGATAGAGATTGGACAAGTGAGACAATTGTACCCTCACTTAGTCGATGCTTGAAAACCAACTTTTGGTGGTCCAAAAGCTTTTTCAGTGGGAAGGCCGTGATCTGAATTGGATCCATGAAGATTATCAAAGTGCCATGACTGTATCAAAATAGGAAAGACTTCAAAATTTATGCAAAGAGCGATCAGGAAGACCTCTGGACAGTGGTAGTTTGCAGTCAACAAGGAATGACGAGGACCTCGGTGAAAGCATGCTGAACGAGGCCCATGGAGACCGCGCAGGAGGAAAAACTGGTAGTTGGGAAGCCTGGATCGAGAAACGGAGGCCATTTCTATTGTGTGATTAGGCAAAACCCCTCGAGAAGGAAAGGCCTTGAGCGCTTGGTCGCATGGAAGCTGGGAAAACCGTGGGGAAGGTGCTAAGGCGAAAGGCGGGACCCACGCTCCAAAACCGACGGTATATCAGGGGCATCCTTGGGCGGTAAGTAGATTTGGCTGAAAGCAAGCGATTCCATTTAGTGCACGACGCGTGTCCAGCAGATGAGAGAGAAAGCTACCTCTCATCGTGCGCTAACTATCGAGAAAGTCAATCGCGCGAAATGAGCGAATGTCGTAGGATCTGGGGGCTCCAGATCTGACGACGAAGATTGCGCCAGATGGAGGAACCAGATTTGATAGGGGATTAAGCCGCGTCATAGAGAAGTTTGACGTCTGATTTGACCGCTGAGTTGGTGGATGAGTCATTCCACATTGTAATAAAAAAAAATGAACCGTTGAGGAAGAGCTGGCGCAGTTTGTGAGAGAACATGTGGCCACTTCCCTGTGAGCCGATGGAGATGACGCAGAGGCAGGGAACTCCAAACAAACAGCAGCAGGCAATCTGAAGGGGTGGAAGAGGAAGCAAACATTCAAAGACAGATTGGCTTTAAGCCATGAATAGACAAAGAAAAAGAAAGAGAGGAGAAGAGGATGAAGATAGAAAAAAGCGAGAGAAAAGAAAAGACAGTAAAGCAAGAAGCAGAAATAGAGAGCCAATCTGACCTAACGCAGCATCGAGTAGATACAAAGCTTGAGAGGTTCAAGCAATCCTTGAGAGGATTTGTCGAGAATTGAGCACCACATTGGGCTCTTCCCATTAAAGATCAGAGAGGTCAAGACTTGGAAAAGGGAAAGAGTTTGTGCACTATAATGGCTTGGGGAATCCAAGAACCACCCTGCCAAGCATTATCTGTTTCAGGAGACTCAAATCGAGCTCCTCATTGTAAATCTCTACTTTAAAGACACAATAAAAGAAGGCCGCAACTGAAAGCTAGACCGGAGACGTAACCTTGGAGGATAGGGTGAACTCCTTATTAATTGTTGTGTTCTTGTCTTTGCTAACTGTGTTTCTCTTACTGTTTTCCATTTCCCAGTGTCTGTGTATTTTCCAATCTGATCGATCCGTTTCCTAAAATAACATAGAAACACACCATCACATGAGTTTGTAATACCTTCATTCAATAATTATTTAACTGAGGTCACTCACAAGTGATTTTCAAATCAATCATAGTGCCTATTAGAACCATAACTAGAGTAGAACATGTTTCCATCACCTCTCCTATCTAGAGTATCCAAGAGCCTGCCATCTCTGATCATGTCATCCCTATATGACCTGTACCCACCATGAGATCTACTTCCATATGCCCCATTAGTCCTATCTTTTTTCCCATGGCTGATCCAAAGTGGTTCTTGTCTTTGTAATTCTAAAAAAATATGGAGTATTATTGCATTGACTTCTTCTTATTTCTCATATGCTTGAATGATCTTGTTATTATCTTCCTTGCAACTTCTTATTTCTGTCTTCAAGCTTCTCAAAGTGTCCGCTAAGTCAGAAGAATGCCCATAACCATGTTGCTCATCTGATCCATAGGGAGAGTCTCGTGAATTGTTGTCTACCATCTGCTGGTCATCTTTGATATTCTTCCTGCAAGTATACCATGTCAGCTAAAACCAAAACATAACATAATCAACATACCTCGGTATAGTTTAGGGAAGGATTTCTCATCTGCAAGATCAACCAGATTAGCACAATACATGTATAAACATTATCATGTCAGCATATAATCATAATCATAACAGTATCTAAACATCATTTCTACCACTATCTAGTTATCAATGCATGACCATACCGAACACATACCATGACCTCATGCACAATAACTATCACCATGTCAATGTATGCATAACAACATACAATTACTAACATGCATAACTGACATTTACTCATGACAAAAACATCAACAACCACACCATCAAATTTCACATGGTGACACAACTACTACCATGACCACTACCATGCATACACAACAAGCACATAAGCCACAAGCATAAATAATACATATGAAACCAACATGTATGCATGACCAACACACTTCCCATCTAGTCAAAGGGGTGAACCATGCTTTGATACCACTCTATAACACCCTCCTCCCAAATTTACCCAAGTTAACCAGTCCGCTGGGGCAAACATTTGATGAGAGGCTACTATGATGTAATTCAACTCCACATTTATAGTTAAGGAACTGGAACTGACACAATGAAACCAAACTAGCCTTCCACACATGCTACATAACCTTCACGATCCAACCAACACTTCCAAGTTACCAACCCCTGAGGTCACTTGAAATTTTATTGATCTAGACCCTCAGCATCTCCCATGATAATCCATGCATGTGACTAAGACCTTCTAGTCACTCCCACAGCAAGGCATGTCATTGACTATGGAATTTTTTAGGCAATTTTGTGCCAATGATCTTGAATTCTAAGCCACTTTTTTAGGTATAGGTGTTAGGCCACTGCCTAGAACGCCATGAAACCTTCATAAATGAATGATAACAAGGGAAAAAAACTACTAATACAATCACTCATACAAGTAATTAAGATGACTCCTACTGATCCAGGTGGATATTGTTGGCCCCCCGCCAATTCCACTTGGACCCCCACCATTGTTTCTTTTAGTTTTTTTCAGTTTCCTTAATTGTAGCATAGTTTACTATTTTTAGCAGTTTTTCGGGTCCTCAACTTCTAGAGCTATCTTGATGCCCTAAACGATTTTTTTTTGGGAAAAATGGGAGCAACATCGGTCCATGGACCGATGTTACTCAACCCAAAGTTGTAGTCCTCGGATAGATTTTTCTAACTAGGTATTGTGTGCATCAAACGGAGATCATATGCCAAAGTTACGATCCTAGGAAATTGATGTACCAATGTACCCAAAACAGGGCCCATAGTTTGGCGCTTCATCTCCTAGGGTTAGGTTTTTGGATGTTTAGGGTTTTCCATTGTTTCTCAACAATAAATAGGCCTTCGAGCCTCATTATAAGACAGTTTAGAGGCATGTAGCCACCACATCTCTCCTCAGAGATAAGATACCATCACCCAAGCTAGTTTATTTCCATTTCTGTTTGTAAGCATATTTTAGTATTTACATTAATGAAATGAAGTATTATTTTCATTGCATATCTATATTTATGGTTATCTCTGTAATTTGTTGCATTCTTGTTTAAATCTGGATCAGTGGTATTAGAGGGGTCTGCTCTTTCTCTGTTTTTCTTTGCATGTCACCAACGAGGTTAGGATATAAGGAGTTAGGGCTTGAACTGGTCAAACCTTTGCAAGACTAGCCTTGTAAATCTCAACGGCCTCCCATGGCAGATGGAAAGAAAGACAAGGGGGCTGGAGATCCTATCAAAATCTTTCTCAAAGAGGCCCTCGAGCGAAAAAAGAACACGATGATGGACAACTTTGCCCAAATCCTTCAGCGGCTGCCCAGGGGCGACACAACTACTTCCAGCAACTACTCTGGAAGCACCACACCCTTTAAGGTACAAGTTAACTTTGACATTCCCATATTTGAGGGTTAGATAGATGCAGATGTTGTAGATAAATGGTTAAATTTTCTAGAAGGGTATTTTTCTGTTCATGATTTTTTCGGCCGGGAAAAGATTACTTTCGCTCTTCTCAAAGTCGCCCCACATGTCAAGGACTGGTGGGAAACCTACTGCGAGCAGAAGGATGAAAGTATGACCTCACTGTTTTCAGCTGCACTCACTTGGAATTCATTCCGGAATGCCATTAAGGAGCAATACTACCCTGTCAGAAGTTGTGAGGATAAATACATAAAGTGGACCACGTTGCGGTAGGGAAGTGACCAAGACGTGCTAGAGTTTACCAACATTTTTCATACCCTTCGCATAAAGTTGGGTATCAAGGATTTTGAGCTGCATTTGGTACTCAAATACTACAGTTGCCTACATAGGTACATTCAGGACAATATGGAGTTCCTGGACATCTCCTCGCTTGGCATGACATACCAATACGCTGTCAAGATTGAGCAAAAGTTTAAACAGAAGAAGCGAGACTTTGGATTTGAAAATCTAAAGCAAGGGAAAGGCACGCCCAAACCATTGAACAAAGGACAAAGCCAAGGCGGGGTGGCCCAGGAAAACTCGCAGAAGCCGCAAGCAAAGAACTATACCATGAAGGTGAAGAAGAACATGGGAAAGTGGTGTGAGTTCCATACGAGCTCCACTCACAACACAAGTGAGTGTCGGGCCATGTAGTCACTAATGGCCGAGCTAAAGTCTTTGGAATCAGATGCATGTTCCGACTTTAATTCAGAACTTGGCAAGGGGAATGACAAAGGGAAGCAGATTATCGATGTGGAGCCCAACACCACTGTTGTCACCACGAAGATCTAGAAGGAGGAACTCGAAGATCCAGAGGAGGAGAAGCGTCTCTTCCACTCCCATATGTGGGTAAAGGGCTCCCTGCTACAGTTCATTGTCGATAGTGGGAGCCAAAAGAACCTCATTTTGGAAGAGGTCATGAAGCGGTTGGGCTTACCAACCACATCACATCCACAAGCATACACCATCGGGTGGCTTCCCCAAGGACAAGATCTTTGCGTGAGCCAACAGTGTCACGTTCCATACAACATCAAGCTCTTCATGGATGAGGTATTGTGTGATGTTTCTCCCCTTGATTTTTGTGATGTATTGTTAGGCCAACCATACTTGTGGAAGCGACATTCTGTGTATGATTCAAGGCCTTGTGTTGTTATTGTTACTTTGGGAAATAAGTTGTACAAGACACTGTTGGTAGCACCACCTACCGCCATCTCTTTGGTTACTGCAAAAACAATGTAATAAGCTCATTTCCAAAACTGGGAAATTTTCTTTCCTGATGATATTCCCTCAAGGAAAGAAGAAGATGGTGGCCACGACCTCCAAACAGGACCCCTCCGCAGGACATATTCACCTCCCCTGTAGGGGTTTCTTTCCACTGTCAGGTCAAGCACTCCATCAATCTAACCCCAGGTGCGTCGCTGCCCAATGGACGAATCTATCGGTGCTCCATTCTAGAGAACGATGAAATAAAGAGGCAGATTCAAGAGCTGTTGTAGAAAGGTCACATCCAACCAAGTTCATCGCCCTGTGGGAGCATGATCGTGTTGGTATCGGATGCTTGAACATGTATAAATATGTATTGTAACATTGAAAGGAATATAATGAAAAATCAAATTGGTAGTCCTAGTTTTGGGATCCAGGGGAAAATCTCTGTGTATATGTGTTTTATGTGTTATGCTCTCACATTGTTTATTTTTTGTGTTTTGGAATTCGTATGCAGGTAATTTTTGTATGAGGTTAAAACCTACATTTGGTATCAGAGTTGTTTTGGCTTCAAGGGGATGCCTTTGTTGCTGAGGGGTTTCGTTCAGGCCTATGGTAGACCCTATTCAATGGGATATCTGTGAGATCGATTCTGGTGGTGAAAGAAGATGGTGAGCAGTGGAAAGATAGAGATCGAGAAATTTAATGGTCAGAGTTTTGAGTTGTGGAAACTCAAGATGGAGGATTTGTTGGTGGATAAAGAAGTTGGATCGGAAGTCAAAGAGTACAATACAATTGTGTGTGTCATATTTAGTATTGTTGAATGTATCAAGGGATGCTACGACGAAGGCTTTGTGGGACAAGTTAGAGACTTTGTACCAATATAAGTCTCTGGTGAATAAACTGTTCTTGTGGAAAAATCTGTATAACCTAAGGATGTAATATGGAGACTCGATGACAGAGCATTTGAATGCATTTAATACTATGGTAAGTCAGTTATTATTTGTTGATATTAAAATCTCATATGAAGATAAGTGCATCAGTTTTTTGTGTTCTTTACCAGATTCGTGGGATAGTCTGGTTATTGCAATAGGTAGCAATACAACTGCCTGGTAGTTTGATGAAATAGTCTCATCCTTGCTGACGAAGGAGATGAGACGGAAAAATGTGGAGAGCCATAATGGTGATGCCTTGTCTATATGAGGAAGGTCCCAGAACAGAAACAAAAATAAGTCATCGAGTGGGAGATCTAAATCTAGAGGGAGATCTAAATCTCCAGGAAAACATATAAAGGTGGTGTGATGGAAATATGGAAAGGAAGGGCACTACAAAAGGGACTGTAAATCGAAAGCTCTAGATAAAGAAAAGGGATCTGATGATACTTCTTCTGCAGAGGAAAAAACCACCTCAAATGAAGGTGGGGATGTGTACTTGACTTCTTCAAGTACACATGTAGATCATGAGGCATGGTTGATTGACTCAAGTGTATCCTTTCACTTCACTCCCCATAGAGAGTGGTTCTGTGAGTATGAGAAATACGATGGTAGTGATGTCTTCTTAGGGGATGATAGGAAGGCTGGAATCTTTGGTCACAGAAAAGTAAAGTTGAAGTTGCAAGGTGGAAGGGTTAGAACACTTTCGGGTGTTCTGCATATTCCTGCATCGGCCATAAATCTAATTTCTGTAAGCAAGCTGGATGATACAAGTGTAAAAACAGTGTTCAAGAAGGATACTTGCAAGATGGTTCGGGGAGCACTGGTATTGATGCAGGGAGTTTGGTTGGAACTCTGTACAAGTTGCAAGGTAGCACTGTTGTTGATGGGTGCAACAATTTTGTTGTTCCTAAAAGTGGAGCAGAAAATCTAGTGGTCTCTAGAGAGAAGACCATGCTGTGGCATCAAAGGCTTGGATATATTGGAGAGAAGGGCCTTCGAATACTTCATGGTAAAGGTATGGTAGAAGGTATCAGTAATAGTTATCTGGATTTTTATTTCTGTGAAAATTGTGTTTATGGGAAGAAGAATCGGGTGAGTTTCCCCTCTGGTGGTAAGAGCGTGAAACAGATATTAGAGCTTGTGAACAGTGATGTGTTTGGACCTGTGAAGGTTCCATCACTAGGTAAGTCTATGTACTATGTATCATTTATAGATGACTTCTCAGGGAATACATGGATATGTTTCCTTAAGAAGAAATCTGAAGTATTTGACAGGTTTAAAGAATTTAAGGCTCTGGTGGAAAACCAAATAGAGAAGAAGATAAAGGTGTTGATGATAGATAATGGTGGAGAGTTTTGCAGCAAGGAATTTGAAGAATTCTGTAAGAAGTGTGGTATAGCACGGCAGAAGACTACTCCATAGACACTTGAGCAAAATGGAGCTGTAGAAAGAATGAACAGGATGTTGATGGAAAGGGTAAGAAGCATGCTCAGTGGTGCCGAGTTAGGACAGGAATTTTGGGCAAAGGTAGTGGAGACAGGATGTTACCTAGTCAACAGATCACCTTCATCAGCATTGGAGGATAAGACTCCACAAGAGGTATGGATTGGTAAGAAACCCTCTCTTTCACATCTAAGGGTATTTGGATGTGATGCATATGTACATGTTCCAAAGGAGAAACTAACCAAGTTGGATAGTAAATCTGAAAAGTGATTCTTTATTGGGTATAAGGATGGTTTAAAGTGTTATAAGCTTTGGAACCCAATAACAAGGAAGGTTGTGTACAGCCGAGATGTGGTGTTCAGAGAGGTAAAAGATGTTATTAAACATGAAGTCCAACCAAAGGAATCTAAGAAGATAGAGTTTGAGCTTAAGGAGGAAGAATCAGACTCTACAACAGAGGAGGAATCAGAGGATGAAGAGCCACAAACTGTGGGTGTGAGAAGATCAGTTCGAGAAAGAAGGCAACCAGAAAGGTATATTTCATTTGCTTTCTGTTCAAATTTTTCTTTATCTATTATTGACGATGATCCTAGAACTGTGAAGGAAGTAGTAGATTCAAAGGATGGAAAACTCTAGAAAGAGGCCATGGTTGATGAAATGGCATCTTTTCACAAAAATGAGGCTTGGGATCTGGTGGAGTTGTTGGCTGGAAGGAAACCCATTGGCAACAATTGGGTGTTCAAGAAGAAGACAAATGCCGAAGGAAAGGTGGAGAAATACAAAGCTCGGTTGGTAGCAAAATGTTATTCCCAGGTGTTGGGAATTGATTTTGGTGATATTTTTTCTCCTATTGCCAAGGTAACTTCTATTAGATTACTTTTATCTGTTGTTGCTCCTTTTGATTTTGAGGTAGAACAGATGGATGTGAAGACAACATTTCTTCACGTGGATCTGGAAGAGGAGATCTACATGAAGCAACCTGAAAGTTTGTGGCGAAGGGTAAGAAAGAACTAGTATGCAAATTAAAGAAGTCTCTGTATGGGTTAAAACAATCACCAAGGATGTGGTATCAGAAATTTGATACATTTATATGGGGACTTGGCTTCACTAGAAGCAAAGCAGATCACTGTGTATATTTTAAATTAATTGGTGACCGTGTTATTTATCTGGTCTTGTATGTGGATGATATGTCACTGGTTGGAAATGACAAAGAAATTATCCATGATTTGAAGACCCATTTGTCCTCCAAATTCGACATGAAAGATCTTGGTGCTGCAAACTATATTTTGGGAATGGAAATTAAAAGAGATCGGATAAAGAGGAATCTTTGGTTAAACTAGAGGAAGTATGTCGAGAGAATATTGCAAAGGTTTAATATGCAGGATAGTAATCCGGTGAAGGTTCCTATTCCTGTAGGTGTAAAATTATCTGTTGAACAGTGTCCCAAGGCACAAGAAGAGGAGGAGGACATTTTCCGTGTTCCATATGCAAATGCAATCAGTAGACTGATGTACACGATGGTTTGTACTAGACCAGACATTGCACATGCAGTGGGAGTATTGAGCAGGTTTATGTCAAAAACAGGAAAGGAGCATTGGACAGCAGTGAAGCGAGTTTTCAGGTATTTGCGTGTCACTACTGATTATGGTTTGTGCTACCAACGAAGACCAGGATTGGACAGAATGTTGGATATTTGTGGCTTTTTTGATGCAGAATGGGCTGAAGATCTAGATTAGAGAATATCTACAAGTGGGTATGTGTTTAACGTATTTGGAGGTGTAGTCAGTTGGATGAGTAAGAAACAATCTGTAGTGGCACTATCAACTATAGAGGCAAAATACATGGCAACCACACATGCAAGCAAGGAAGAAATTTGGTTGCAGAGATTGTGTTCAAGTATGGGGTTAGTACAGGGAGCTATAAGGATAGACTGTGACAGACAAAGTGCAATTTTCTTGGCAAAGAACCCTGCATATCATTCAAAGAGAAAGCACATTGATGTTCAGTATCACTTTGTGAGGGATATGATAGAAGACAAAAAGGTGTTGCTGGTAAAGGTGGACACTTTGAAGAATATTGTAGATGCATTGACAAAATCTGTGAGCTCTGAGAAGCTCTCTTGGTGTACAGAAACAATGGGTGTTGCATGGTTGGATAAATGACTAATCTCTCTTGTGGCCCCCTATGGAAAAAAAACAAGAAGTGGGAGAATGTTGGGTTGTGTTATATTCTTTCCACGACTAGCCCACGTAGTTAACTGTGTAGGTTTTAACCCTGTACAGAAATTACCTGAATACGAATTCTAAAACACAGAAAATAAGCAATGCGAGAGCATAACACATAAAACACATATACACAAAGATTTTCCTTTGGATCCCAAAACCAGGACTACCAGCTTGATTTTTTATTATATTCCTTTCAATGTTACAATACATATTTATACATACCGAAGCATCCAATAACATGGAACAAAAACCATCGTGTTGAAAACCACAGACCGAAAACCATCGCATCCAAAACCATGTGCAAAAATCATGCACAAAACCATCGGTGGGTTCGCCCAACCTAACATAGGGTCCAAAACCAAAATTTTCTTCAGTGCTGCCTCAGACCCCATAGAGTGGGGTTACCTGCACCCCTCAAACTACCTGTGACCCCCCCACTATGCAATCAGCACAACAAAGGGGGGTCTCCATACCCCCCTCTAACCCCCCAGTTAACTACGTGGGCTAGTCATGGAAAGAACATAATACAACCCAACATTCTCCCACTTGTTGTTTTCTTTCCATAGGAGGCCACAAGAGAGCTTAGTCACTTATCCAACCCTGCAATGCCCATTGTTTCTCTACACCAATAGAACTTCTCAAAGTTCACAGATTTTGTCAATGCATCTGCAGTATTCTTCAAAGTGTCCACCTTTACCAACAACGCCTTTTTGTCTTCTATCATATCCCTCACTATGTGATATTGAACATCAATGTGCTTTGTCTTTTAATGATATGCAGGGTTCTTTGCCAAGAAAATTGCACTTTGTCTGTCACAATCTATCCTTATAGCTCCCTGTACTAACCCCATACTTGAACACAATCTTTGCCACCAAATTGCTTCCTTTCTTGTGTGAGTGGTTGCCATGTATTCTACCTCTGTAGTTGATAGTGCCACTACAGATTGTTTCTTACTCATCCAACTCACTGCACCTCCAAATAGGTTAAACTCATATCCACTTGTAGATCTTCTCTGATCCAGATTTCCAGCCCAGTTTGCATCAACAAAGCTACGAATATCCAACACTCTGTCCAATCCTGGTCTTCCTTGGTAGCACAAACCATAATCACTAGTGCCATGCAAATACCTGAAAACCCGTTTCATTGTTGTCCAATGCTCCTTTCTTGGTTTTGACATAAACCTGCTCTCAATACTCCCACTGCATGTGCAATGTCTAGTCTAGTACAGACCATTGCATACATCAGGCTACCGACTTCACTTGCATATGGAACACAGGACATGTCCTCTTCCTCTTCTTGTGACTTCGGACACTGTTCAACAGATAACTTTACACCTACAGGAATAGGAACCTTCACCAATTTACTATCCTGCATACTAAACCTCTACAGTATTGTCTCGATATACTTCCTCTGGTTTAACCAGAGCTTCCTCTTTTGTTGGTCTCTTTTAATTTCCATGTCCAAAATATAGTTTGCAGCACCAAGATATTTCATGTCAAATTAGGAGGACAATTGGGTCTTCAAATCCTAGATAATTTCTTTGTCATTTCCAACCAGCAACATATCATCCACATACAAGAACAGATAAATAACATGCTCACCAATTAATTTAAAATACACACAGTGATCTTCTTTGCTTCTGGTGAAGCGAAGTCCCCATATAAATGTATCAAATTTTTGATACCACATCCATGGTGACTGTTTTAACCCATACAGAGACTTCTTTAACTTGCATACCATTTCTTTCTTACCCTTCACCACAAAACCTTCAGGTTGCTTTATGTAGATCTCCTCTTCCAGATCCCCGTGAAGAAATGTTGTCTTCACATCCATCTGTTCTACCTCAAAATCAAAAACATCAGCAACAGATAACAGTAATCTAATAGAAGTTACCTTGGCAATAGGAGAAAAAATATCACCAAAATCAATTCTCGGCACCTAGGAATAACCTTTTGCTACCAATCGAGCTTGTATTTCTCCACCTTTCCTTCTATATTTGTCTTCTTCTTGAACACCCATTTATTGCCAATGGTTTCCTTCTAGCCGGCAACTCCACCAAATCCCGAGCCTCATTTTTGTGCAAAGATGCCATTTCATCAACCATGGCCTCTTTCGAGAGTTTTCCATCCTCTCAATCTACTACTTCCTTCACAGTTCTGGGATCATCATCAGTAATAGATAAAGCAAAATTTGAATAGAAAGCAGATGGACTATACCTTTCTGGTTGCCTTCTTTCTTGAACTGATCTTCTCACACCTAGAGTTTGTGGCTCTTCATCTTCTGATTCCTCCTCTACTGTAGAGTCTGATTCTTCCTCCTTTAGCTCAAACTCTATCTTCTCAGGTTCCTTTGGTTGCACTTCATGTTTAATAACATATTTCACCTCTCTGAACACCACATCTCAGTTGTACACAACCTTCCTTGTTACTGGGTTCCAAAGCTTATAACCCTTTAAACCATCCTTATACCCAATAAAGATGCACTTTTCAGATTTACTATCCAACCTTGTTCTTGTCTCCTTTGGAACATGTACATATGCATCACATCCAAATACCCTCAGATGTGAAAGAGAGGGTTTCTTACCAGTCCATACCTCTTGTGGAGTCTTATCCTCCAACGCTGATGAAGGTGATCTGTTGACAAGGTAACATGCTGTCTCCACTGCCTCTGCCCATAATTCCTGTCCTAACCCATCACCATTGAGCATGCTTCTTTCCCTTTCCATCATGTCTTGTTCATTCGTTTTGCAACTCCATTTTTCTCAGATGTGTACAGAGTAGTCTTCTGCCGTGCTATACCACACTTCTTACACAATTCTTCAAATTCCTTGCTGCAAAACTCTCCACTGTTATCTATCCTCAACACCTTTATCTTCTTCTCTATCTGGTTTTCCACCAGAGCCTTAAATTCTTTAAACCTGTCAAAGACTTCAGATTTCTTCTTAAGGAAACATATCCATGTATTCCTTGAGAAGTCATCCATAAATGATACATAGTACATAGACTTACCTAGTGATGGAACCTTCACAGGTCCAAACACATCACTATGCACAAGCTCTAATATCTATTTCGCGCTCTTACCACCAGAGGGAAAACTCACCCGATTCTGCTTCCCATAAACACAATTTTCACATAAATCAAAATCCAGATAGCTATTACTCATACCTTCTACCATACCTTTACCATGAAGTATTCGAAGGCCCTTCTCTCCAATATGTCCAAGCCTTTGATGCCACAACATGGTCTTCTCTCGAGAGACACTAGATTTTCTGCTCCACTTTCAGGAACCACAAAACTGTTGCACCCATCAACAATAGTGCTACCTTGCAGCTTGTATAGAGTTCCAATACGAACTCCCTGCATCAATACCAGTGCTCCTTGAACCATCTTGCAGGTATCCTTCTCAAACACTTTTTTTACACTTGCATCATCCAGCTTGCTTACAGAAATCAGATTTATGGCAAATGTAGGAATATGCAGAACACCCGGAAGTGTTCTGACCATTCCACCTTGCAACTTCAACTTTACTTTTCTGTGACCAACAATTCTAGCCTTCCTATCATCCCCTAAGAAGACATCACCACCATTGTATTTCTCATACTCGCAGAACCACTCTCTATGGGGAGTGAAGTGAAAGGATGCACCTGAGTCAATCAACCATGCCTCATGATTTACATGTGTACTTGAAGAAGCCAAGTACACATCTCCACCTTCATCTAAGGTGGTTTTTGCATCTATAGAAGGAGAATCATCAGATCCCTTTCCTTTATTAGGAGCTTTAGATTTACAGTCCCTTTTGTAGTGCCCTTCCTTTCCGCATTTCCAGCACACCACCTTTACAGGTTTTCCTGGAGATTTAGATCTCCCTCTAGATTTAGATCTCCCACTCGATGACTTATTTTTGTTTCTGTTCTGGAACCGTCCCCGTACAGACAAGGCATCACCATTTTGGGTTTTCATATTTTTTCGTCTCATCTCCTCCGTCAGCAAGGATGAGACTATTTCATCAAACCGCAAGGCAGTTACATTGCTACCTATTGCAATAACCAGAATATCCCACAAATCTGGTAGAGAACACAACAAATTGATGCACTTATCTTCATCTGAAATTTTGATATCAACATATGCTAACGGACTTACCACAGTATTAAATGCGTTGAGATGCTCTGTCACCGAGTCTCCAACTTTCATCCTCAGGTTATACAACTTTTTCCACAGGAACAGTTTATTCACCAGAGACTTAGATTGGTACAAAGTCCCTAACTTGTCCCACAAAACCTTTGTCGTAGCTTCCCCTGATACATTCAACAATATTGAATCTGAGACACACAATCGTATTGTGCTCTTTGCCTTCTGATCCAACTTCTTCCATTCTTCATTAGACACTCCCGTTGGTTTAGTACCCGGATCTACCGCGATCCACTAATCTTTATCCACCAATAGATCCTCCATCTTGAGTTTCCACAACTCAAAACTATGACCATTAAATTTCTCGATCTCTATCTTTCCACTGCTCGCCATTTTATTTCACCACCAGAATCGATCTCGCAGATCTCCCATTGAACAAGGTCTACCACAAGCCCGAGCGAAACCCCTCAGCAACAAAGGCGTCCCCTTGAAGCCAAAACAACTCTGATACCAAATGTATGTTTTAACCCTATATAGAAATTACCTGCATACGAATTCTAAAACACAGAAAATAAACATTGTGAGAGCATAACACAAAAAACACATATGCACAGAGATTCTCCCCTGGATCCCAAAACCAGGACTACTAGCTTGATTTTTTATTATATTCCTTTCAATGTTACAATACATATTTATACATGCCAAAGCATCCAATACCATGGACCGAAAATCATCGCATCCAAAACCATGGACCGAAAACCATCGCATCGAAAACCATGGACTGAAAACCATCGTGTCCAAAAACATGTGCGAAAATCATGCACAAAACCATAGGTGAGTCCCCCCAACCTAACATAGGGTCGAAAACCAAAATTTCCGGGATGCTGCCCTGGACCCCATAGGCTTACCTACACCCCTCAAACCCCCTGTGACCCCCCCGCTATGCAATCAGCACAACGATATAACCCCCTAGTTAACTACGTGGGCTAGTCATGGAAAGAATATAACATAACCCAACAAACTGGGGGGTTAAAAGGGGGGCAGAGCGCCCCCTTCGTTGCGCCGATTGCACAGTGGGGGGAGTCATAGGGGGTTTGAGGGGTGCAGGTAACCCCATTCTATGGGGTCTGGGGCAGCGCCCTGGAAAATTTTGGTTTTGGCCCCTATATTAAGTTGGGAAGACCTACCTATGGTTTTATGCATGATTTTTCGCACATGGTTTTGGACGCGATGGTTTTCGATCCATGGTATTTGATGCTTAGGCATGTATAAATATGTATTGTAACATTGAAAGGAACATAATGAAAAATCAAGCTAGTAGTCTCGATTTTGGGATCTAAGGGAAAATCTCTGTGTATATGTGTTTTATGTGTTATGCTCTAGCATTGTTTATTTTCTGTGTTTTAGAATTTGTATGTAGGTGATTTTTGTATGGGGTTAAAACCTACAGTTGGTATAGAAGAAGGACGAGACTTAGAGACTCTGTATTGACTATCGGGTGCTGGAAAAGATCACTGTCCAGAATAGGTACTTGATCCCATAAATTGATGACCTTTTGGACCAAATGAAGGGGGAAAAATACTTTAGCAAGATCAATTTGAAGTCAGGATATCACTAGGTACCAATCGAACCCTCTAACGTGTGGAAGACTGCCTTCAAAGCCAAGGAGGGCCTTTTCGAATGGTTGGTTATGATTTTCAGGTTGACGAATGCTCCTGCAACCTCCATGAGGCTAATGGATGACATCTTGCGGCCATTAACCAACTCATTTGTAGTGGTATACTTGGATGATGTCCTGATCTTCAGCTAGAGTTGGGAAGAGCACCTCCACTACATTCGACGGGTTCTCCAAACACTGCAGCAACACAAGTTATGTGCCAATTTGGAGAAAAGCACTTTTGGCATGACCCAAGTTCAGTATATGGGATACATTAGTGATGAACGAGGGGTGCATGTGGATCCAGCCAAGATCCAAGTCATTCAGGATTGGCCATCTCCAACCACTCTGACAGAGCTCCGTAGCTTTCTGGGTCTTTCCAACCTCTACCGTGGGTTCATGTTGGGATTTTCTCATATCACTTGGCCCTTGATTTAAGTCACCAAGGGAGGAGTGAAAGCAAAATTCTTTTGGTTTGTATCTCAACGGAATGCATTCACAAAGTTGAAACATCGCCTCTACTTGGCACCAGTGATTGCATTACCAGACTTACAACAACCATTTGAGATCGAGACAGGTGCCTCTGACTATGCTATTCGGGCAGTCCTTACTCAACACAGGCATCCAATGGCATATCACAGTGAGACACTTTCAGAAACAGTTAGGAAGTATACCACTTATGACAAAGAGATGTATTCCATTGTGCAGGCCTGCCGAAAATGGAAGCATTACATTTTGGGGAAGGAAACGGTCATCCACATAGACTACTATCCCCTATAGTTCATACAAACCCAAGGGAAGTTGCAGAATGATCACCATCAGAAGTGGTCCACATACCTGCAACAATTCCATTTGAATATCAAGTATAATAAGGGCAACACCAATAATGTTGCAGATTGCCTCAGTCGACCACCAATCATGGTGTTAACCACCGTGCTCAACTCTTGTGGGCATGAGACTTCTGATTGGCCACTTCTCTACAAAAGCGACTCAGAATTCAGCCACACATACCAGAAACTCTTGGAGGGTCAACATGTTCGATATTTTCACCTCCAGGATGCCCTGTTATGCCACCTGGGTCACCTTTGTGTTCCTTCAAGCGAGCATGCCAAGATGATTTGGGAAGCACATTACAGTCGGGCTATTGGGAATTTCGGGGTTGAGAAAATGGTGGCAGTGCTACAAAAGTATTTTTATTGGCTGAATCTTCCATAGGATGTCGGGAAGTACATTAGATCCTACACTCCGTGCGCCATTGCCAAACCGACAATCAAGAAGCAAGGCCTCTATACTCCGTTGTCTACCTCTAGTCGACCTTGGGAATCCATCTCCATGGATTACATGTCAAGCCTTCCTTCTACTATGCTTGGAAACAACATTTTTTGTGTGGTTGTCAACGGGTTCTCGAAGATGGCCATTATGGCAACTTGCAAGAAGAATATCACAATAGACGCCACTGTTAAAATCTTCTTTGAACGAGTGTGGGTACACTTTGGGATCCCACAATCTATCATCTTAGATCGGGATAGCAAGTTCTGCAATACATTTTGGTCCAATATCTGGTCGATACTGGACACCTAACTCACTAAGTCCATAGCCTTCCATCCCCAAACTAGTGGCTAGACAAAGGTTGTCAACAAGATGATTGTACACATTCTGCACATGTACAAGTCAAAGCATCCACGCACATGGGATGAGAGCCTCCCCTATGTTCAGAACAGCTATAATCGGGCTCTCCACAACTCGACTGGCCTCAACCCTTTTCGAGTGGGCCTGGGATTCTAGCCACTATGTCCCATAGATGTGGCCATGCCATTTGCAGCTACTCAGGCAGATTCGGCTCATGTCCAGTCTGAAACAGATAAGGAAAACAACTTCATTGAGAACATCCAACATATCCACCAGTAGGTCCACAACATTCTGGAGAAATCAAATGCCAAGTACAAGTAGCGACATGATCAACATCGGGTGCCACACAAGTTTCAGGTGGGTGACAAAATCTGGTTGCATTTGCAAAATGAACACCTTACTGGAGCCTATTGGAAACTCATACCACTCTGATATGGTCCTTACACCATTACCAAGGCTATGGGGGATAATGCATTTGATCTCAACATTCCCCCATTCCTTGGCCTGCACCTAGTATTCAATGTGGACTGCCTTTGACCATACTTTGCACCATTACTAGACACATTTGACATTGCAGAACATCTCACGCCAACAGAGTTAAATCCAGATTGCATGGAACAAGCTCCAATTGATCGAATCATGGACATGTAGATCAAGCACACTCGCTAACAGAAGATCCAACTGTATCGAGTTGTCAAAGCAGGCCAACTCCTTCACTGGGGCAAGTGGCTCACCAGGGACCAATTTCAGCAGAAGTTTCCTCATCTCATGGAGGAACTTAATGCAATGAGGAAGTTTCCATTGATTCCTAAGGGGGCAGGAATGATCCAGGTGGATATTGGTAGCCACTTGCCAATTCCACTTGGACCCCCACCATTGTTTCTTTCAGTTTTTTTAGTTTCCTTAATTATAGCACAATTTACTATTTTTAGCAGTTTTTCGGGTCCTAAACTTTCGGAGCCGTTTTAAGGCCCTAAACGACGTTTTTTTTGGGAAAATTGGGAGCAACATGAAAGCATGGATCGATGTTTCTCATCCCAAAGTTGTATTCCTCGAATAGATATTTCTAACAACACATTTTTCGTGTCAAACAGAGATCGTATTCCAAAGTTACAACCCCGGGAAGTTGATGTACCAATGTACCCAAAATGGGGCCCATAGTTTGGCGCTTCATCTCCTAGGGTTAGTTTTTTGGATGTTTAGAGTTTTCCATTGTTTCTCAACAATAAATAGGCCTTCGAGCCTCATTGTAAGACAATTCAGAGGCATGTAGCCACCACATCTCTCCTTAGAGATAAGCTACCATCGCCCGAGCTAGTTTATTTCCATTTCTATTTGTAAGCATATTTCAGTATTTTAAATTAATGAAATGAAGTATTATTTTTGTTGCATCTTTGTATTTATGGTTATCTCTGTAATTTGTTGCATTCCTGTTTAAATCCGGATCACCTACCAACCATGACAGGCATTTCGTCAAACATGCTACTAATATGTAATCCACAGGTCATCACAACAGATCTAAGCATAGGGGTCTCATACTTATATGATATTCTTAAAGAAGCATTGTTTCCATATCACAATAGTTGCATTATCATATATTAGGACATATATTCATTGTACATTCATTTTCTAATCAAAACATGATGAAAGTTATACATGAATTCTGTCATAAAACATACTCATAACCAACATATAACTAACAAAAATAATAAGGATATAACAACCATAAAAACCACATGTGAACTAGTACATTAACACATGAAATATTCAGGAGAAGAAACTCTTATTAATGAATGCATAAGCCAACCAGTTATGAGACTTCAACGAACCAGCCAACCATAGATTGGTTGAACCAAATATTTCTTTCAATCAATCACCCTCGTTCCATATTCCATGCATGAATGTGGGACTCAAAACCAAAGCAATCCAATTTTCCTCGGGTTTTATCTCAATCTCCACCGGATCACTAGGCATGTATTCTACTAGATTTCTCTACCTACATCATGAGGAATTTCCCTGCCTCCTAGTCTCTAGGATTTACCATATATCCCACCATTCACCGATTGAGGATTTCTAGGCCTAATCAAGACTCCACCCTCTAGGATTTACTGTATATCCTGCCATTCACCGGGTGAGGATTCCTAGGCCTAGTCGATGGCACACACCTCTATGCTTTACCATATATCCCACCATACATTGGTCGAGGATTCCTAGGCCAGCTGAGTAACATAAAATCTGGCTTTATCGCAATGCCTCCTTCTCTAGTCCAGGGATGCCTAGGTCATGGATTCTTTCTTTCAAAGACCGCGTCACTCAGTTTCAAAACCATCCAGTAATCTAGCTCAACCAAGTAAAAGAGAACCCATCACAGCATGGCTATCCAAAAATGGTAAGGCAGGGTTGAAGAACACTATCACATCTGGAAAAACCTATGTCGATTACAATAAGAGAACCAAATACATACATGCATGTCAAATCTAGTAAGAAAATCACACATGCAAATCGATACCAGCAAGTAATCTCGTTATAGTTACTTGATCCCGCTCTTCCTTACTTGATCTTTGCTTCCCTTGATCTAATATTAAAGTGCTCCAAGAAAACTCTAAGTGTCCAAGGGTGCGAGAATAGAGAATAAAGAGAGAGCTCCAAAACTGAACTAGCAAAAGGTACCAACTGATCCTCAAAAGCCTTTTTATTAATAAGACCTTTATTTTCTTCAATTTTCCATTATTTTCCTTCATTTTCCACCTTACATGCGACTTGTAACCTTTCACCTTATTTTTCTCCTAATTTTCATTATTTTCATAAATAAAATAAAAATTAATACCTTGTCTTTCCAAAGCCTTTGCCACTTTCCTTTAACCATAATAAACCAAATGAACACCCACACTAGTATGTTTTGCCCAACATTCATCTTGGAATATGTGTCTCATGACTATGGTTATTATTTTTACTTTTTAACTTTTATTACATGGAGTTTTGACCAGGGTTGTTACACTACAACCTAGTATAGGGAAGATGTGTTGGCATGCTCTCTCCAACACAATATGGAAGAGATGTTGTAAGATTATGTTATGTAAACATTTTGACTTGGTGAGATTAAATAATAATAAAATTAAAATATATATATATATATATATATATATATATATATATAATTAAAATATTAATTAAAACATTTTGACTAAGCTGAATTACATAAAAATAAAATAAAATAAAATAATAATTATAAATCTCAATGATTAATAATTAAACTAACCTGGATCCATCTTAATTTTGTATCTACCAAGTGATGAGAGGGATCAAATATCTCAAGTTGCAAACCTCTTTTAAAGTGAAAAAATATTTGATCCTTCTAGAATTTGGTAGATCCAGAGTTAAGATGGATCTAGGTTGTTATTAATAAAATTACAAGCAATTTTTAAATAAAATAAAATCATAATATACATATCACATTGAAATATAAAATAAATAAATAATAGTTATAAATTAAGATATGTTTTACCATATAAATAAAAATAATGTTTCAGTAACCATATTTAAATTTAATTAATAAGCACATAAAAATTTAATACTTACAATAAACTTATAATATAGCAAGATTCTTAGTCATGAATATTCACCCCCACTTTACCATGGATATTATTAACTTGTAAATAAGCTTTGTTATAATACCATGGGTCAATACCATGGAATATCAATACCACATGCTGAAAAACTATAATTCATTTCAAAATCAAAATATTTTATAAATATTTTAATTAACCATGAATTTTTACCCTCGTTTTACCATGGATACTATTAACTTGTAAATAGGTTTTGTTACAATACTATGGGCCAATATCATGGCTTATCAATATCGCATGCCCAAAAACCATAACTCATTTCAAAATAAAAATATTTAATTTTATTTTTATTTGATATCATTTTGTAAATTAAATATAAAAGCAAAAAGGTATGGGATAGACATATGTTAGTGTTTGTAAGCATTTATTGTGCCAACGCTCTTTCCAGCCTAGTGTGTTAGAGATGTTGTAATTACAATAACATGGCTTATCATGACCAAAAACCATAACTCATTTCAAAATGAAAATATTTTTTGTATTCAATTTTTTGTGATCCATAATGAATTATGCAAAGTCTTTCAGTAGAAATCACATAAGAGAATTTTTTGGCCGATGCATTTCGAACGAACAAGTGTGGTTCATCATCAGGAGGACCAGATGAAGAGGCAAACCATGGCAAAGGCTTAAATAGAGAGAGACATAATTTCAAGTAAGGGCTATATTTGAACAATAATATTTAAATTATAATATTAATATATTAATATATTAAAAACAAATATTAACAAGTAACGACTATATTAAATGGCTAGTTTTTTGAAAAAAATATTTAAATAATGATATTATTTCATTAATTTATTAAAAAATTAATAGGTAATGAATATATTAAACGAATAGTCCCGGATCCGGGTGGCATTACTGTTTCCATAGTTCTCCATGCACGAAGTTAATGCTAGTACTGCCAGCTGCAGAGCAGCGTGGCTTCCCGGGACGTAACCTAATGAGAGCAGAGAATGAGTATTAATGAGAGATCGGGTGGCGGATTTGCATTTAAGTTCTGCATTGATCGACGCAATATGCCTCCTGTTATAATCATGCCGATCCATGGTTCACTCACCAAGCTTTGTGCTCTGTCGCGCGGTAATAGAACCTGGTTTGCGGGAGCTGTGGGTGATGGCTTAAATTTGGTGCATTGCCGCGGGCTCAAAGCCATCTCTCTCAAGGGTAATTTCTCCCCTGTTCCGGATTCTTGCTCTCTGTTATTGTCTGCAATTTTTGTGGCTGTCTATAAGCTCTGTCATACTGTGGTGTCGGTCGCAAGCTCTGTTGGGCATCCCTCTTGCCTCACCCGACTCCGTCCTGTTGGTCATCCCGTCCATAACCCTTTTGAGTCCTACCTTCTTTCTGTCATCATGGTTCGTTCGGGCAAGCGACATCATTCTGGGGGGCGTCGTGACACCCATCTGCATCCTCCAGTCGGTCATGCCATGGAAACGGTGCCGGAACCGTTCAATCCCTCCCCCGTCCATGAAGCTGGGCCTTCTGTTGGCTCTGGTCGGAAACCTATTCCGAATAGTGCTTTTCAAACAACGCACTTCAAATTTCAAAGTAATCTGCACAGGCCCCTGGTCACTGCCCACATTACCCTTATACTCTCGGAAGAGGAAAACCTTGTCTCCCCCTTGGCCTGCATCGCCCCTGATCCCTCTCCAGGCAGTGAGAACTCCTCGGGCAAAGACAGCATGGAAAATTGGGAAAAAGAGAAAGATGAACAGGAGGCTTTTCTTAAAAATCTTCCTCCACTTGAAGACACAGGACCTGCAGCTGAGGACAGAACTCATGGCGAGGCGGAACATGCCATAGCTATCCCTGACAGCGATTTAAGCGGTAATGAAGGTTTGAAGACTGGCGATACTGCTCGGGATGAGAAGAAGGACAATGACCCAGCAAAGGAGAAGTAGCGCCACTTGGGACTGTCTCTTTTTGTTTCGGCTTCGGTTTCAGGCTTGTGGTCAGGTTTCTATGCAATTGTCCTATTGTTTTTTGGCTCCCAGATGGGAATTTGATGACTCTTTATATGCTGGGTTGCAATGTCTTTTGTGTCTCTGTGCTGGCTCAGTTCTCCTTCTCGGCAACGCATGTCTCTCTCTATGTCTGATTTCTGGTCTCTTGCACTTTGTAACTGGTTTCCCCAGCTTATGTCTGTAATGGGGCAGTTCTGTTCTGTCGAGTGCTGTTACGCCTCGATCATATGTAAAAATATTTTGCCTTTCAGTTAATAGAAGTTAGTATTTGCAGAGAAATATATATATATATATATATATATATATATATATATATATATATATCTATATATATCTATATATATCTATATATATATATATATATATATATATAGATATATATATATATATATATATATAGATATATATATATATATATATATATATATATATATATATATATATATCTATATATATATATATATATATATATATATATAAAACGAATAGTTTTTGAAAAATAATATTCAAATTCATTTATTAAAATCAAATATTACTATTTTTTGGAAAATAATATTATTAAAAATATTAACATTTAATGACTATATTAAACGGCTAGTTTTTAAAAAATAATATTTAAATTGTGATATTAGTTTATTAATTTATTAAAAACAAATATTAATAAGTAACCACTATATTAACATCTAGTTTATAATATATATATATATATATATATATATATATATATATATATATATATAAGTCAAATTTTAAAGGAGGGTAGTAAAAAATTATAAAAACGAGTGAAGGCTCTAATCGAGACAAGATCATTTGATAGATAAAATAATTAATGAAACTAAAATAAAATAAAAATAATTAATTGAAAAATAAAACAAATATAAAGTCAAAAGAAATATAATTTTTAAAATTAAATCTAATATTTGTAAACATGTATTATGCCAATACATATGAAGCCCAGGTAGAAATGTTGTAATGCCATATAAAAGTTTGACTTGGGTAAAAATTAAAAATAAAATAAAATGATTAATAATACTAATTATCGACAAAACATTTTGACTTGGTCAAATTATATATATATATATATATATATATATATAACCGATCTAGATCCATTTTAATTGCATATCTACTAGGTGTGAAGAGGGATCAAATCTCTTGAGATACAAACCTCTTTTAAAGTGAAAAAGAGATTTAATCCCTCTTAGTGCTTGGTAGATCCAAAATTAAGATAGATCTAGTTACTATCACACTTAACTTCAAAGGTTTATGTGAATTTATTTTATTTATTTATTTATGTTTTAGTTTTCTTGTTATGTTCATAGAGTCGAGAGATTGCTTTTTTTTAATGCTATTAGCATCTACAAAATGTAATTTTGTTCATTTTTGAAAGTTTGGATAATATTATGGGTTTTTTACCTTTGGGGAAAAAAAAACAAATATAATATACATATTTCTTTAGTTTTAATTGAAAACATTATACTACAAAATGTGTAAAAATATTTCACTCTTACTCCCAGCTATATATATATATATATATATGTTTCTTTAATTTTAATTAAAAACATTATACTACAAAATGTGTAAAAAGATTTCACTCTTACTCCCAGCTATATATATATATATATATATATTTTCCAACTTTGTCCTAGATGCGACAAATGACCCTTAAACACTAATAGACATCAAAACATTTACTTAATCATACATGTGATATTGCCAAAATTTTAAAAATCGTAAAAATTAACTAAATTATAATGTCGTTGTTTTAGTTATTATTATTGCTATTATATGATTAAAGCATATATACATTTAAAGAAGCATGTGACAAAAAAATGTAACAAAATTTGTAATTGGCCCATCTGGTGTAGAATAGATGGTGATGGTGTGTATTGTTAAGGCACTCCATGATGTCACCAATTAGTAACTCAACGGGAAAAAAAACCAGCCATGTTAAGGGTTTGTGTGGCCCAGATGTGTTGTAATCCCTAAGTGATTTTGATGGCTTAGGCACCCCTAGGTCATGTTTTATCAAACCAAAGGCTAAGCGTGCAATCATCTTAAGGCTCACACAACTTAGCAAAAAAAAAAAAAAATCTTAACCATGGAGATTTGTCCTCATTTATCATGGAGATTCTTAACTTATAAATATGCTTTGTTACAATACTATGCTTATTAATACCATGTGGAATGGGCTTCGTACATAGAATATTAACTGTGATTTTGATGGCTTAAGCACCGCTAGGTCATCCTTTCTCAAACCAAAGGCTAAGCGTGCATTCATCTTAGGACTCACACATCTTAGCAAACAAAAAAACAAAATTCTTAACCATGGAGATTCGTCCTCATTTATCATGGAGATTCTTAACTTATAAATAGGCTTTGTTACAATACTATGTTTATTAATACCATGTGGAATGGGCTTCGTACATAAAATATTAACTGAACTGTGGGGGCTTGATGGGAGACGAGTGTTATGTACCATGAGGTTTGAGGTTCAAATCCCTGCAATAACCCATGTCTCTATAAGAGGATATAATTCTAAGCCAACTTAACTATTTAAACATGAAGTTTCTCTATTGCAAAATATGGCGTACTACCCCCCTCTGGTTTTGAACCCATGACCTCTTAGGAGGAAACACATGCTCTTAACCATTAGACTCACTCAAGTTGTATGAAAAAGGAACACTTCTTAATAGGTATAAGGTTGTGACATAAATAACTTAAGATATATTTAGCTCATTATCTCTTCTTATCAAACAAATTACAAATTTACTTTATCATAAATAATTCACCTTACTTTTAAATCCTATATCAAAAGAACCTTTCGCAAGTTTATTTTTGTTATAAGTCACTTAGGTGAAGTCCCAAAAACTCAACCCTTAATTTGAGCACTTAGTTGTTTGACAAAGGTTGGATCTCTTTATTGGAGGCTCTTACTTTATGGTTTAGATAGGGTTTTGAAAGGTCAACCTTTTGTGATATCACTGAATTGGTCATCACTGTTGAGATATAGGTGTTGTCATTGATGGCCATAAGGATTGAATACAACATATGGATTGAATATATATATACAGACATAATAGAAGCAATGGACCCAAGGAGGAAATCCATCAAAAGTTATCGGAATCCATCAATGAAGCCATCAAAAGCCATCAGAAAGCTATCGAAAGCCATCAAGAATCAAAGAGTAGCCATTGGAAATCACAAGAGCAAGAAGCCACAAGAAAGCCAAACCAAGAATCAGATACGCGAGAAGACCGCATGTGCCCAAAAGAAAGAGACAAAGAAAATAAGAATGATAATGGAGGAAATTTAGGAAAATCATATTGGTGCTTTATTATGTGTTACCTCTCAAAAACTTTGATCTTTGATCTCTGATTTTAATGGGACCCCCCGATATCCGAACTTCTGATATGTGGACCCGATCAGTTTATTGTATCAACTTCAATGTAATATCACATCTTCCATATCGCAAGTTTTCATAGCCTTGTCCCATTGAAACCTCTGATTTTGATTTGAGTTTTGGACCCGATCACTCCATTATAACATGAATTAATATAATGTGATATCTTCCATATCACAAGTTTCAAAGGGATGACATATTAAAATCTCTGATTGCGATAGAGTTGTGCACCCTATTGATTTATGAAAAATAGTTTAATATAATATCACATCCATCAATGGTCAGAGCATTATGCATATTTGATTGGGAGTATCAAAACGAGTTTATTGAATATCACCTCTGCTACATCGGAAACATGGGCGATATGTGAATATCAACGGTGTTTATATCGATAGATAGAGTATGTTCACAACTTGAAAACCTCTGATATTCATGAGGTTTCAGTTACATGATTAATGCAATGACATGGCATGTGGGACTTCCTGACATCCATTGTAATATGGGTATAGCTTCTCCTATGTTACTATGTGGTTTCCGTAAATAACAAGTCTATGTTATATTTGGTTGAATATTAACAAAATGCCTCTCCGATATATTTTTAATGTGCCATCTCATGCACAAGTCGGTCTCTCCTCCAAATGAACGTGTCTTTTCTTTTATTGGTGAAATTCATATAACTACAAGTCAAAAACTTCACTTCAAGTATCGAGCTCGATCATCCATCATAGAGAGGAAGAGATAGTTCACAATTCATGAACTTGAAAAAGTAAATGATAAGAGATGTAAAGGCCAAGAAGGATCACTAGATATTTGAAACAGATAAAACCATAAGAGCTCAAACCTGTGAGACATTTTCAATTTGGGTTAACTCCTATTTTGTGGAAAATCACATTCGAATGGGTCAAACCAAGTGAAGCAGGCATCTATCAGTAGATCGAAGTTACAATGAATTTGTGAAGGAACAGATCTTTTGTAGCTCAATAGAAGTGCATACCTTGATATGAAGAACAATCTTGTGGAGGAGATCGATGGAAGAACTAGTGCATGAAGGTGTGAAGGAAGCCTTAGATCATCAGTGTAAGGGAAAGTCCTGCAGCACCAGGAGACAGATCTGGATGTACTCCGTTGAAGAAAATATACATGTGAAGAGCAGAACAAGATTTGTGACTAATCTATATTTATTAAGAAAACTGAGGGGTTGGTGCCCTAGGGGTTGGAGCCTCTAAATAAAAAAGGGATAGGGTTGGAGCCCTAGAGTCAAAGCCCCAAAAAATTCCAAGTTGGTGCTTGGAAATAGGTTGGAGCCTGGAAGATTAAAGGGTTGGTGTCTACAAATATAATTGTACTCAAAATTTGTAAAAGAGTATTGGCGTCTACAATTATTTATAATAAAATCCTTATTATTTATTTCTTTGTTTGTAATTGTGAAGAATCTGAACTGGTAAATTTCAAAATTGATTCACCCCCCTCTCGGTATTTCCAATAATTGGAATCAGAGCCATCTTCTTCATAATAAGCCTAACAACTGGGAGAAGGATTCTTGAGTCATAATGAAGAATCAAGATGCAGAAAAAATACCTCAATTTGATGGAACAAACTTTGGTTTTTGGAAGCATAGGATGACAATCTATTTAATGTCTCTTAGACCTAAAGTATGGAAATCAGTTACTGATGGGTATAAAGCTCCATCTATTCTACTGATAAACCAGGACAGATGAAAAGCCTATATTGCAAATGCTAAAGCACTAAATTCCATAACAAGTGGAATTACTAATTCAAAATTTACAAAAGTTATGTACTGTGATTGTGCGAAGGAAATATGGGACAAACTTATTGGTATCTATGATGGAGACTCCAAGGTCAAAAAGGCAAAACTCCAAACACTTAGAAGGCAATTTGAGAGCCTTAATATGGATGACGAAGAATATATTGCAGCCTATTTCCTCCGAGTAACTGAAGTTGTCAACTCACTTAAAGGCCTAGGTGAAACTGTTGAAGAACAGTTGTCCAAAAGGTTTTGAGATCACTTCCAAAACGTTTTGATTCCAAAGTCAGTGCCATGGAAGAATTGAAGGAGTCGGATGATCTAAAAATGGATGAAATCCATGGGATTCTCACTGCATATGAAATGAGAAAATGAATCCCTAGCTCTAACGAGGCTGCATTCAAAGCTTCAAGGTTATCAAATAAAGGAAGAAAATACAATAATAGTAGTGATGATTCCGACACTAAATCTAAACTAGCCCAATTCATAAAAAATATAAGGAAAGGGTCCAAGTTCAAAGGTAAATATCCTCTCATTTGTTTTAAATGTGGAAGAATAGGGCATTATGTTGCAATATGTCCTCATAAGCATGATAGTTATGATGAAGACGAATATAAAAAGAATATATTCAATAAGAAAGGGCTTAACAATAACAACTTCTTCTCCAAACATATGACTCTGATGAAGAAGAATTTGTGATTACCAAGAAGAAATCAACTAAAGATATCTCTCTACTCAAAAGAGATAATGATGAGTCTGATAAGGAATATAACTATGACAATGAAGTATTATTTATGGCATTCAAAAATAAAGATGATTCCGAACGAGAAGAAGAAGGAGATATAGATGATATACTAATAAGTTTCGTTGAAGAAAATGAGAAATTTCAAAAGAAGGTAATTTCTTTCAAAGTTGAAAAAGAGGAAGCAAAAAGGAAGGAAGAATTCTTGAGTAATAAACTAAAAGAAAGAGAAGGAATTTGTGGAAAACGTGAAGCTGAAGTTGTTTCCCTAAGAAAAGAATTAGATCGAGTTAAAAAGAGTTGGAAAATCTCTAAATTTCTTGATGACATTCTTAATACACAAAGACCTCAACATGAAAAATCTGGAATTGGTTTCAAAGGAGAATCATCCAATACAAAGGAGAATGTAAAAACTCAAAAAAGTTACGATGATATCTTGTACAGTCATCCAAAAAAAGAGAAGTAATCCCACCACCTTTAAAAGCCCAAGAAATGAAGGAAGGCTACCTCCAAAGAAGAATACAACATAAATTCAAGGCTATCTTAATAGGTATCAATCAATCTTTCTTGGTCATTTCTTTCATTGTAAAAACTTTTGTCATCAAGTTAAGCATTGCAAAGCTAATAAGGATAATGGTTCAAGATATAATATCAATCATCAAAGCAAGTCACTTAGCCAAAAAACACAGGGACAAATCAAGATTTTCAATTCATTTGATCCTTTGGCTAAGTATGATCCTATTTTCTCAAAATGCAATGACTATGGCCATGATACACAAAATTGTCTATTCAAAAGTGAAGAACCTACTACTGATAAATTTGGTCTAGCTTTATGTGCACATAGTGATGAAAATAAATGGTTTTTGGATAGTCGGTGCTCAAGACAAATGACATGTGACCAAAAGAAGTTTATCAAATTAAATAAAAACGATGGAAATGTATCTTTTAGAAGTGGATATGATAAAATTGTGGGAAAAGGGACTGTTGCTCTTGTTAATGGAAAAGGAAAAACTCAAAATGCATTAATCGTGGAAGGAATCGAACACAATCTTTTAAGTGTCAACCAGATTTGTGACCAAGGACCTAATGTTGTCTTCAGTTCTAAAAATTGTGAGATAATGAATTCCTCCTTAGGAAAACTTGTGGAAAAAGGAGTTAGAACACCAGATAATGTATATATCCTGAGTAAAATTCAAGATAGATGCTATATAAGTCGAGTAGATGAAAACTGGTTGTGGCACAAATTATTGGGGCATCTAAGCTTTGATAACCTAGTCAATATCAACCAAACAAATGCAATAAGAGACATTCCAAAAATTTTCAAGCCAGATCAAGTCGTGTGTGGTCCATGCCAACATGGAAAGCAAACTAGAACCTGCTTCAAGACTAAGGAGATCTCAACATGAAAAGCTTTGGAGATCATACATGTTGATTTATGTGGACCAACTAGAACTCTAGCTCTACAAGGCAAAATGTACTTTTCTCTATTTGTTGATGAATATGCTAGAATGATGTGGGTATATTGTATAAATTTTAAATCTGAAGAATTTGGGTGTTTTAATAATTTCAAATCCCTTGTGGAACATGAAAGAGAATAAAAAATCAAGTGTCTTAGAACAGATAGAGGAGGAGAATTTATTTCCATGGAATTCAATGATTTATGTAATCTACATGGAATCAAAAGAGAACTTTCCGTAACTAGAACTCCTTAAGAAAATGGAGTAGTGGAAAGAAGAAACAGAACTATGAAAGAAATGGCAAGAACACTGTTAATAACCGCTGATTTACAAGCTAACTTTTGGAGAGAAGTAGTTTGTGGAGTAGTGTATACTTTGAATAGAGTCAAATTAAGACCAAATAATGAAAAAACGCCATATGAATTATGGAAAGGAAGACATGCTTCGGTAAAATACTTCAGAATTTTTGGAAGTAAATTATTTATGAAGATCAACGATGACTTACCAGGCAAGTTTGATTCTTGGGTTGATGAAGGAATTTTTCTTGGATATTCTACAAGAAGCAAGGCATATAAATGCCACAATAATCGGCTACGAAATATAGTAGAAAGAATTTATGTGAAGATTGATGAGGGACACCCATAAAAATAAATTGAAATATGTGGAGAAGATTTTCCCTAAATATTTTGAAGAAGATACAACAAAAGAAGAAAAAGATCAAGAAAATCAAAAGGAACCATCTTAGACTCCAACAAAATTAAAGTTTGTTCAAAAGCACCATCCAGAAGAATAGATTATTGGGAATATAGATGATGGAGTACAAACTCGAAGAAGGATGACTAATACACCAAGGAAATATGGCATTGCCTGACTATCTATGATAGAACCATAAAACTTTCCTCAAGCGAGTAAGGATCCTCATTGGGTAAAAGCAATGGAAGAAGAAATGTATCAAATTGAAAAGAATGAAACATGGGAACTTGTACCTCATCCAAAAGGTAAAAATATAATTGGAACCAAGTGGGTGTTCAAAAACAAAATGAATGAAGATGGACAAATCATCAGAAATAAGGCGAGGTTTGTTTGTAAAGGTTATTCACAAATAGAAGGAATCAACTTTGAAGAAACCTTTGCTCCTGTAGCTCATATGGAAGCTATAAGAATGTTTTTGGAATTTTATTGTTCATAAGTATTCAAAGTTTATCAAATGGATGTGAAATTTGCATTTCTAAATGGTGATCTAAAAGAAGAAGCTTACATGGAGCAACCGGAAGGGTTCGATGTGGCAAAAGGAAAAGACTTTGTATGCAAGTTAAAAAAGTAACTATATGGATTAAAACAAGCTCCTCGGGCTTGGTACGCAAGGCTGGATCATTATCTACAACAACAAGGCTTAAAAAAGGGAGTGGCAAGAAGTAATCTCTACATGAAGATGGACGAAGACAAACTGCTAATCACTCTTGTATATGTTGATGATCTGATTGTTGCCAGAAATGACGATGAGATGAGCCATGAATTTGCTAAAAATATGTTGAAAGAGTTTGAAATGTCAATGAATGGTGAGTTGTCTTACTTCATTGGACTACAAGTAACTCAAACTACAACATGTATGTTCATATCTCAAGCAAAATACCTTAAAGACCTGCTTAAAAGGTATGGGATGGAAGAATGTGCACCTATGAGCACACTGATGACCACATATTGCAAATTGAGCAAAGATGATGAATCCCCCTTGGTAGATGCAACTCTTTACAAGTCCATAATCGAAACTCTTCTATACTTAAATACTACAAGACCCGACATTATGAAAGCAATAGGAATGATGGGAAGATTTCAATCAACTCCTAAGCAATCTCATTTGTTGGTTGTAAAGAGAATCCTTAGATACTTGAAAGGTACTTCTAATTTTGGGCTACGGTATCCCAAAATCATTACTCTTACTGTGATAACTTACACGGATGTTGATTGGGCTGGAAGCATAGATAATCGAAAAAGTACCAACGGAAATGCATTCTTCATCGAATATTGTCTAATATCTTGGCTCAACAAAAAAAAAATCCTTTATATCTCTCTCCACAGCTGAAGCCAAATATATAGCTACTACAAACTATTGTACACAAATATTGTGGGTAAAGGAAGCATTAAAAGATGTCAACATAGAGACTAATAAACCAATCACCATCTACTATGACAATACCAACTCCATCAGTCTTTCAAAGAATTTGGTAATGCACTCAAAGACCAAACATATTCCAATCAAATACCACTTCCTTCGTGAACAAGTTTTTGAATAGAATATCAAGTTGGACTATGTAAATACAAAGGAGCATATTGTAGATATGTTCACAAAACCCCTACCACGAGAAGCATTTAAACATCTTCACCAAAAGATGGGGGTCATTGCTCTTGCATCACATTAATAAAACACATTGACTAGAGTAAAAGCACCTTGATAGGGGGAGTACTTCGGCACCCCATTTTCCATTAATGCTAAAGGGGTAGTACTTCGGCACCCCATTTTCCATTGATGCCAAAGGGGGTGAGATTACAGCAAGGAGAGGATCCAGGAAAAGGAGTATATTTCCATCAATGACAAATTGGGAGATTGTTGAGATATCAGTGTTGTCACTAATGGCCATAAGGATTGAATACAACATCTGGATTGAATATCTATATCTATATATATATATATATATATATATATATATATATATATACACACACACAGACTGTTAGAAAATTATATATTACAGAGCGAAATAACACATAAAATATATTGCAAAAATACAGACACAGAAAACACATAAAACAAGAGAGACACAGATATACGTGGTCTACCCAATTTGGGCTACGTCCACGGAGAAACAACCAGTCCTTCCTTTTATATTATCTAACAAACTGAAGAGATACAACCTACAACAAATCCGATGTAATTCCCTCTTCACTCTCGCACAATCTCCTCTCTCTTTCTCACTCAGAATATAGATCTACATAGACACAATACACTTCCCTCATATATAGCGAGGGGTTGCCTTCTAGGGCAAAAAAACATAAATTAAACATAACTTCTACCGTCAAATCTTCGCCTAATGAACGGCTCAGATTGACAAAGAAATTACAACATTTTACAAGGCAATTTTACATCTATTTTTAGCTTCGGGGGCGCTACCCCCGATCCCCCGTCGAGGGGGAGGGGGGCTCTTAAAGGTCGCAGCTACTCCCACTGGACCCCCCCTACATCATAAATATTACGGGCGGTGTTGCTACCACATTATGAACTTAGGTCGAATGCGGTGATACCTCTGAATAAAGAAGATAATTAGGCTCCACACCCAACACAAACATAATAGAAGAAGTGGAACCAATGAGGAAATCCATTAGAAGCTATCAGAAGCCATAAGGGAAGCCATCGAAAGCCATCGAAAAAAATCAGAAAGCTATCAGAAGCCATCGGGAATCAAAGAGTATCCATTAGAAATCACAAGAGTGAGAAGCCACAGGAAAGCCAAGCCAAGAAATAGATACGTGAGAAGACCGTATATGCCCAAGAGAAAGAGACAAAGAAAATAACAACAATAATGGAGGAACTTCGGGAAAATCATATCAATGCTTTATTATGTGTTACCTCTCAAAAACCCAGATCTCCGATTTGAATGGGACCTCTTATATCTAAACTGTTGATATGTGGTTTATTGTCTCAGCCTCAATGTAATATCGCATCCACCATATCGCAAGTTTTCAAAGCCTTGTCTCATTGAAACCTTCAATTGTGATTTGAGTTGCGGACCCAATCGTTACATTATAACATGACTTAATATAATGTCGCATCCGCCGTATCACAAGTTTAAAAGGGATGACACATTAAAATCTCTGATTGCGATAGAGTTGTGGACCTGATTGATTTATCAAAAACAGTTTAATATAATATTGCATCCATCAATGATCAGAGCATGATGCAGACCCGATTGGGACTATCAAATCGATTTTATTGAATATTGTATCTACTACGTCGGAAGTAGGGATGATATGTGAATATCGGCGATGTTGATATTGGAAGACAAAGTATGTGCACAAATTGACAACCTTCGATATTCATGAGATTGCGATTACGAGATTAATGCAATGACGTGGCATGTGGGACCTCCTAAAATCCATTGTAATATGGGTATAGCCTCTCCTATGTTACTATGTGGTTTCCCTAAATAACAAGTCTATGTTATAGTTGGTCAAATATTAACAAAAGGCCTCTCCGATATATTTTTAATGTGCCACCTCATGCACAGGTCAACCTCTCCTCCAAATTAACGTGTCTTTTTGTTTATTGGTGAAAGTTGTATAAATACAAGTCAAAAACTCCACTTCAAGTATCGATCTCGATCATCGATCATAGAGAGGAAGAGATAGTTCACATCTTGTGAACTTGAAAAAGTAAAGGATAGGAGACGTAAATGCCGAGAAGGATCACTAGATATCTGAAACAGATAAAGCCATAAGATCTCGGACCTGTGAGACATTTTTAGTGTCGGTAAACTCTTGTTCTGTGGACAATCACATTCGGATGGGTTGGACCAAGTGAAGCAGACATCTATGAGTATCTCGGAGTTACAACGAATTTGTGAAGGAACAAATCTTTTGTAGCTTGGCAGAAGTGCAGACCTTGACCTAAAGAAGAGTGTTGTGGAGGAGCTTGGCGGAAGTTGTTGGCAGTATGATACAGGTGTTGTCCTTGATGGCAACTCACTCAGATGACAGTTCACAGTGTAGCAAGTCAACAACAAAGGATTACAGATCGGACTCCAAAGATGAAGAAAGAGAGGCATACGCTAGTTCACTTTGTCCAAAAAGCGTATACACGCAGGTTTGGTTTTTTTCAAGTAGCGTATACAAAAGAAAAGCTTATTTTTTAGATCTGACTAAACTATCTAATCAAATTCTATTATTTTACTGATGTCTATCAATGAAGTCTTCTTAGATCTGAATGGAAAAACTGAATACATAAGGAGGATGGCATTTGATTGATTGATTGTATAAGTGAGAAGAAGTGATCTCTGTCCCTGCCTGTGTAAAGCTCTGATAGTTGACAATAGATATTCAATATCTTGAGAGTTGGTACAGACTTGATTCAAAAGTTTATGTTTGCAGTAGTTTTGAAGGTATACGCAGTTTCAATTAATGGAGGTAGCGTATACACACAGTTTAGGTGCAGCCAAGTAGCGTACATTCCACATGATTTTTGAGGTTACAGTTGAATGATGATGCACGGTTCTGGATTCAATATAGTATTCTGGTGTCAATGATCTGATTGTTCAGATTAATTGAATATTGGTTGATGCAGTTCAAGTTTAAAAGCTTTGATGGGTCTAGTGTGAAAATTTGATGAAACATGGCCTTCAGATTGTGGTGTTGTGATCCAGGAGTATCCAGTTTGAAAATTCATGAAACGTGGTCCTTGGAGGAAGAGTGGAGTTTTCTGTAGGCTGACACCTATGTACTAGTAAACATATTGGCTAGTACAAGAGCTAGGGGGTTGTAGCTCTCTTCCAATAGAATCTGGAGAATGAGAGAAGGTTGTAAACTTCTGCAGGTAGAAGCATGCGTACTAGCATGAGTCTGCACAAGTACAAAATTGTAAACAAAATTTCTTATTATTAAAAGAAGACAATGACGACAGCAGCAGGTGGTTTTTACCCACATTGGGTTTCCACCTTAAATCTTGGTGTTCATGTGTGTTACTTATGTGTGATGCTTTATTCAGCTTTTACTGCACTGTCTAATAAATCTCTGATATATTGGTTTAAGCTCAACACATGATAAATAGTCTAAATCACAAGTTCTCTGCATATACACTGGTTTCTTTAAGTATAGTCGCATGTACACACTAGTTCACTTCACTGAAGTAGCGTATATAAATCTGTTTGGTAAATAAAATTATTAATCTGATAACACTGATTCACCCCCCCTCTCAGTATTATTTCCAACAATTGGTATCAGAGCGAGTCCTTTAGAAGAAGCTTGATCGCTTGAAGGGAGATCCATCAACATGAATAATCAAGAAAGAGTGGGATCCATCAGACCGCCAATCTTCGATAGGAGAAACTTTGTTTATTGGAAAATAAGAATCACAACCTATCTACAATATCTTGGAATAGATGTCTGGGAAATTGTGGAAGGAGGATATACATTTCCAACAACAATTCCTGCAGATGCGGCAGGTAAAAAACAATATGAAACCAATGCCAAAGTTGTCAATACTTTATTGGGAAGTCCATCACAATCAAATTTTTTCAAAGTCATGTTGCTCAAATCAGCCAAAGAAATATGAAACCAAATCGTTCTGAGGTACGAAGGAGACTCTCATGTAAAACATGCTAAGCTTCAAACTCTCAGAATTCAGTATGAAACTCCTAAGATGCATAGTGATGAAAGTATAGCTAGTTTCTTCTTACGTATAGATGAGGTTGTTAATTGTATGAAGAATCTGGATGAAGAAATAAAGGAAGTTACCTTAGTTGAGAAAGTTTTGAAATCCTTGTCTGCTAAATTTGAATCAAAAGTGTCTTCCATAGAAAAAATATAGGATATGCAGAATATCACTATGACACAGATTCATGGAATCTTAACTGCCTTTGAGATGAGAAAAGGAGGACCATCAAATATGAGAGAAGCCGCATTTAAAGCTTCAGCAAAAGGAAAGGAAGAACACAATGAATCAGGACATATTTCAGAAGAAGAAGATGAGGTAAACTTTGTCAAGAAGCTTCAACGGGGTTCCAGAAGGTTTAGAGGTAAGCTACTCTTCAAATGCTTTGCTTGTGGCAGAGTTGGTCATTATGCTGCTAGATGTCCTCATAAATATAAATATGAAAAAGGAAAGGAATATGCAAAATGGAATAGAAAACAAGTTGTGAATAAAAGGAGTTACTATACTCATAAAGATAGAAATGATTTATCTAATAGTGATGAAGATGAAACTAGACAAGATTACAAATTTCTCATGGCTTATGATAGCAATGATTTTTGGGATAGTTTAGAAGAGGATAGTGACGGTTTATCTAATAGTGATGATTATATACTTCTCATGGCTTATGACGATGATAATTTTTTATGCTTTAGAAGAGGAAGACCTCCATCAAGAAATCTCTAAACTCAAAATTTGTTTAGAAGAAAAGAATATGATTATAGATACCTTGACATACCAACTTGTTGAAAGGGGAAAACACAATGAAAAACTAGAATGTGAAATTGTGGGTCAAAGAAAGGATCTTGAAAAAACGAAATCTCTCAATCTCAGATTTGCTAAAGGATCAGAAACTTTAAATGAAATTATCAAATTTCAGCGTTCTCCTCTGATAAAGACAGGTCTTGGATATACTGAAGAAGCATCACAATCATAGAAGTTGTCAACCTCCACCAAAAGCTATCTTGATGCAGCAAAGACCAGTGAACAATATGACAATCGTCAAAAAAGGCATAGAGTTGATCACCAGGTAAATCATACTCATTTTACTCCAAGGATGAATAGAAGCCACAACCAACCTCAGGAAAATCATACTCAATTTGCCCCAAAGATGAATATCAATAGAAACTACAATCATCAGGTTAATAGATTCGATAGTCGCAAGAACTTCTTTAATAGGCAATGTTTTTCATGCCATAATTTTGGGCACAAAGCTGCTCAATGTGTTGCTTACAAAACCATCATGATTAGAGAAGCACGAAATCGAAGGAATGTAACAGGGATCAAGAGAAGTTCCTATAATAACTTTTCTCCTCTTGAAAATGTAATAGAATGCTCAATCTGTAACAACTTTGGTCATGAAGAATTTGAATGCAGGAGAAAATTTCGGCAAACATCTCAAAAGGAGCAAACACCATTAAATCCCAAGATATAGAGAAGGAAAGAATCTCAAACAGAAAGATGTGGTATAGCCTTGTATGCAGAAGGACAAGAAAAGTAGTGGTACATCGACAGTGGATGCTCCAAACACATGACAAGTGACAAAGAAAAACTTCACTCATATAATGCCTCAGAAAAGGAAAATAATGTCTCATTTGGAAATGACACTCTTGCTGTCATAAAAGGTAAAGGCTCTATTTTCTTGAAAGAAAAGGTTAAAGCTAGAAATGTTATGTATGTAGACAGTTTAAGCCATAACCTGTTGAGTGTCAGTCAAATGTGTGATCAAGGAAATGAAGTGGTGTTTCGATCAAACGGATGTGTTGTTCGTGAGATTGATACAGGAGAGACCATGATCAAAGGTACAAGAACTCCAAACAACTTATACATACTCAAGGGAGGACAAGAATTGTGCTATTTAAGAAAAAATGATGAAAACTGGCTGTGGCATAGAAGATCAGGACATCTAAGCTTTTCTCAAATAAGAAAAGCATGTAGATTCAAGGTTGTTCGTAATCTTTCAGATATCAGCATCCCTAAAAATACAATATGCAAACCATGTCAATTTAGTAAGCAAACCAGAGTTCACTTCATGGAAAAAGAAGGGTTAGTTAGTAAGCCTCTTGAACTTGTCCATACTGATTTATGTGGACCATCAAGGAAAAAGTCACCTCGTGGAGAAGAATACTTTATTTTGTTCATTGATGATTTTTCCAAAATGTGTTGGATAGGTCTTTTAAAGCATAAAGATGAAGCATTTGAAAAGTTCCAAGCCTTCGAAGCTTTTGTTGAAAATGAATCAGATCGAAAAATCAAATGCCTCAGATCTAATCGAGGAGGGGAATTTACCTCAGATGAATTCTTTGACTTTTATGAACAACATGGAATAAAAATGCAATTCTCCACCATAAGGACTCCTCAGCAAAATGGTGTGGTAGAAAGAATGAACATAATTGTTCAAAAAATGGCTCGAGCTATGCTAGATGAATATGGAACTCCTGCAACCTTCTGGGGTGAAGTTGCATTCGCTTCCGTAACTATTTTCAACCAAGCAAATATTCGGGTAAATAGCACTCAAACTCCACATGAACTTTGGTATGGCAAGACTCCTACTGTAAAATACTTCAAAGTTTTTGGAAGAAAATGTTTTATCAAAAGGACTGATAAAAAACTTGGTAAGTTTTAACTCAAAGCAGATGAAGGTATTCTTCTTGGTTATTCCTCCAGAAGTAAAGAATATAAATGTTATAATAAAAGACTTGGGAAAATTGTTGAAGCATTGATGTTGTAGTTGATGAAGCATGCAAAAATCCAAAACAGATAAAATCAAGAGAAGATTATGAAAATGAAGAAGATGGGGATTATTTTCTCACATCAAATCAAAATGATATTGAAGAAGAAACCAATGAAGCACCAGAAGAAGAGATAATGGTAGAAGAAAAGACTTTGTCTAGGTATGTTCAGAAAAATCATCCAGAAACTCAAATTTTAGGGGAAAAAGAGGCAGGTGTATAGACAAGAAGAACTATTATAGGGACCTCAAGCTATCTAGCATTACTATCTTCCATCGAACCTCAAAATGTAAATGAAGCATGCAAAAATGAATGTTGGGTAAAGACCATGGATGAATAACTTGAGCAAATTGAAAAGAATGATACTTGGGAATTAGTTCCTAGACCTCATGATAAAAATGTTATAAGAATTAAATGGATATTCAAAAACAAGCTGAATGAAAATGGAGAAGTCATTAAAAACAAGGCCAGACTTGTTTGTAAAGGATATGCTCAATAAGAAGGTATAGATTTTGAAGAAACCTTTGCACCTGTTGCCAGACTTGAAGCCATAAGGATGTTTCTTTCTCTTTCTAGCTTTCAGAAATTCAAAGTATACCAAATGGATGTAAAATCAGCCTTCCTTAATGGAGATTTAAAGAAAAAAGTTTATATTGAACAACCAGAATGAATCATTCTTGGAAATGATGCAAAACTTGTATGCAGACTCAAAAAGGCTCTCTATGGTCTGAAACAGACTCCAAGGACCTGGTATTATCGCCTTGACAAATATCTACACCAACAAGGTTTTACAAAAGGTTCAACAGATAGCAATCTATATACAAAGATTGAAACTGATAAATTGTTAATTATTATTATTTATGTTGATGATATCATTTTTGGTAGCAATGAATAATCCATGAGTCAGAATTTTGCTTCAGTAATGCAGCAAGAATTTGAAATGTCATTGCTTGGTGAACTTACCTATTTTCTTGGTCTACAAGTTCAACAAAATAAAGATGGTATTTTTCTGTCACAAACCAAATATCTCAAACAGATCTTGAAAAGGTACGGAATAGAAGATTCTAAATCTGTATGTACCCCAATGGTAATAGGATGTAGTCTCAGCTCAAATGATGAATCAACAGTAGTACATCAACCAACTTACAGATCCATGATTGGCAGTCTGCTTTATCTAATAGATACCTGACCTGACATCATGCATGTAGTAGAAATAGTTGGACGATTCCAAGCAAATCCAAAGGAATCACACCTTCAGGTAGTCAAAATAATTTTCAAATATTTTCAAGGAACTCAGGACACTGGTTTATGGTAGCCTAGAGATGCAGATCTTACTCTTCATGCATATATAGATGCAGATTGGGTAGGAAGTGTTGATGATAAAAAAAGCACTAGTGGTGGTGCATTCTATATGGGTTCCAAGTTAGTGTCTTGGTTCAGCAAGAAACAAAGTTCAATTGCTTTATCTACCGCTGAAGAAGAATATGTGACTGCTGCATTTGCTGCACACAACTACTGTGGATGATGCAAACTTTGCAAGACATTCAGATCACATGTACTCCACCCATCTCCATTATATCTGATAATACAAGTGCCATCAGTATTTCAAAGAATCCAGTCATGCATTCCAAGACCAAGCACATACCCATCAAGTACCATTTTCTACGTGAACAAGTGCTTGAACAAAAGGTCAATTTGGAGTATGTTCCCTCTAAAGAACAGGTTGCTGATATATTTACTAAACCTCTGCCAAGAGAGACATTTGAATATCTCAGACAAAAGTTAGGAGTAGTTTCTGCATCATCTTAATATTAAATCCAAATTTTTCAGAGAAAGGTTATTATACGCGTGTTTCATGAAGTATAGTTGCGTACACACGTGGGTTTCTGTGGGTCAAGGAGCGTATATGTTTGTCAGACAGGAAAAACAGTGGTGTAGGCTCTGATATGGGTGCTCTGTCTAATATTGATGATTATTGTCTATCGATATGCTTTGTTCATTAATTTTTATCTGACTGACAAAGATGCCTTGATCATTGACTTGTTAACAATGCATAAGTAGCACAAGTTTAGGGGGAGCATTAGCCTTCACATACATTCAGCATTGTTGGCATTATGGTTGTTGAGTCCAGCTATGGCTTCAGATATTTATACCATTTTTTGCTTAAGTCATGTAAAAAGTATAAGGTGTGATATGTCTTCTCATACATTTGAATGAGTCCTCTTGGACAAATGATGTAATTTGTATCCCCACTTTGCATTGGATGGATGATGTAATATTTATTATTTCTGTCATGTATAAACAATTGGTATATCTCCACTTAGTTGGGTGGATGAATCAAATTTGGTATATCCCCACTTGGTTGGGAGATGGATGTATATATAAGTCATTGGTGATAGGAAGGTCATACTTACATAGTTGAGTTATAGAGTCATGTTATTATTTTGGAGAATAATTTTGCAGACTCTACATGTGCTCAGGGGGAGCATGGACAGTTTCAGTGCATCTCAACATGAACAAAGGGTAGCTCAATCAGTGAATTCAGCATGTACTCAGGGGGAGCATGGACAGTGTAATGTATGTCAAAGAGAGAGAATATCTTGGTCTGCCCTTTGCCCTTGATGTCAAAGGGGGAGAGTGTCTTGGTGTTGTTGTTGCCATCAAGTCCAAAGGGGGAGATTGTTAGCATTATGATACAGGTGTTGTCCTTGATGGAAACTCACTCAGATGATAGTTTACAGTGCGGCAGGTCAACAACAAAGGATTACAGATCAGACTTCAAAGAATGAAGAAAAAGAGGTATACGCTGGTTCACTTTGTCCAAAAAGCGTATACATGCAGGTTCGATTTTTTTCAATTAGCGTTTACAAAAGAAAAGCTTCTTTTTCAGATTTGACTGAACTATCTGATCAAATTTTGTTATTTTATTGTTGTCTGTCAATGAAGTCTTCTTAGATCTAAATGGAAAAACTGAATACATAAGGAGGATGGCATTTGATTGATTGATTATATAAGTGAGAAGAAGTGATCTCTGTCCCTACCTGTGTAAAGCTCTGATAGTTGACAGTAGATATTCATTGTATTGATAGTTGGTATAGACTTGATTCAAAAGTTTATGTTTTCAGTAATTTTGAAGGTATACGTAGATTCAATTAACGAAAGTAGCGTATACACGTAGTTTAGGTGCAACCAAGTAGTGTATACATTATAATGCATGATTTTTGAGGTTACAGTTGAATGATGATGCACAGTTCTGGGTTCAGTACAGCGTTCTGGTGTCAGTGATCTGATTGTTCAGATTAACTGAATATTGGTTGATGCAGTTCAAGTTTAAAAGCTTTGATGGGTCCAATATGAAAATTCGATGAAACGTGGCCTTCAGATTGTGGTGTTGTGATCTAGGAGTATCCAGTTTGAAAATTCATGAAACGTGGTCCCTGGTGGAAGAGTGGAGTTTTCTGTAGGGTGGCACCTACGTACTAGTAAACATATTGGCTAGTACAAAAACTAGGGGGTTGTAGCTCCCTTCCAGTAAAAGCTGGAGAACGAGAGAAGGTTGTAACCTTCTATAGGTAGAAGTTTGCGTACTGGTATCAGTCTGCACGAGTACAATATTGTAAATGGATTTTCTTATTATTAAAAGAAGACAGAGATGACAACAACAAGTGGTTTTTACCCACATTGGTTTCCACCTTAAATCTTGGTGTTCATGTGTGTTTCTTATGTGTGATGCTTTATTCAGCTTTTACTGCATTGTCTAATAAATCTCTGATATACTTGTTTAAGCTCAACACATGAAAAATTGTCTAAATCACAAGTTCTCTGCATATACATTGGTTTCTTTAAGTACAGTCGCGTGTACACGCTAGTTCACTTCACTGAAATATCGTATATAAATCTGTTTGGGAAATAAAATTAATGATCTAATAATAATGATTCACCCCCCTCTCATTATTATTTCCAACAGAATTACTAGCGCATAGAGGTGTGAAGGAAACGTCAGATCATGAGTGTAAGAGAAAGTCCTATAGCACTAGGAGGCAGATCTGGTTGTACTCCGTTGAAGCAAACAGAGATGTGAAGAGAAGAACAAGATTTGTAACTAATCTATCTTTATTAAGAAAAGTGAGGGGTTGGGGCCCTCGGGGTTGAAGCCTCAAAATAAAAAAGGGATAGGGTTGGAGCCCTAGAGGTCGGATCTTCACAAAAGTCCAAATTGGTGCTTGGAAACAGGTTGGAGCCTGCAAGATTAGAGAATTAGTGCCCGCAAATATCAGCAAGATTAGAGAATTAGTGCCCGCAAATATCAGTGTACTCAAATTTAGTAAAAAAAGATTGGTGTTTTCAATTATTTATAACAAAATCCTTATTATTTATTTCTCTATTTGTAATTGTGAAAACTCTTTACTCATAAATTTAACAATTGGAAAAAATTAGTGATTCAACCCTGTCACTATTTCCAACCATCACAAATTAATAAATAAAGTAGAATAACTATGTACATGAGGTTGAGATGAAATTATTGAATATATAACACATGGTTATAAGGACAAAACAATCCAATCATTCCACATATCCATTCTTATCACCCCACCCCTATCATAATCAATATTCAAAATAATTATTTCAATATTTATGTTTTACACAATTTAATCGTGGCCCATTTGGATCTTTAACCCAAAGAGTAAAGGTGATATCCAACATGGCACGCCAAGTCTTGCTTTCCGGCGATACTCTTTGACCCTGCGATTCACTCCGAGGGTATGAGACCTCTTAGACCATAGAAATGCTTCCATTGGCAATTACCCATAGTTTTAATTGTCGTTTCCAATAATACATTTCTGTAATAAATTCCACAACAATTGCGGATCAGATCTACGAACCCCGGCCGAGACCGCCGTCACATGACCAGCGCCACATCGAACTTTCTTTGACGTGGATCCCTCCCTTCTTCGCCACTCTTCTAGACTTCTTGTGTTATTGTAATACCAAATATACTTTGCAATCTGTTCCCGAATCCCAATTCCCCATCTCTCTATATAAACCCCTATTTCTATAATCGAATCTGCAACTTGTTGAGCTGTTCCAGGCAATTAGTTGTGGTAACAAAGGGTCGATATTTTTCTCATAAGCAAGGGGATTCGAATAGGGGCCTTCCGCCAAGCAAAATGTCTGGTGGTGTTGTGAAAAGGTCAGGAGAAATGGCTGCCAGCCAAAGTGGCGGTGCTGCTGTTGAATTTGTGCAGGAAAAGTCGTTTGAATCGACCAAGAGACCTGATGAAGATGCGGCCGAGGTTCGATCCTTGGTCTCTCAATCCCAGCGGCGGTCTCTTAGCCGATTGCAGAAGCGGGCGCCGGCTAAAATGCAGTTGAAAAGGTTGTCCCCGGATTTGATGGGATTCTCTTGCAGGAGCCCAATTCCTTTGTTATCTCCAATCCTAGTGTCGCCACTGGGAATAGGAGATCTTGAGAGGTTCCTGCTTACTGAGGAAGCTGGAAAACAAAACCCAGAAGCAGAAGAAAGGGCAGTAACTGTGATTCCAACGAATGGATGGCAGCACCCCGCGGCGCCATTTTTTGGCGAGAGGATTTGCTCCTTCTCCAATTGTTTTGTATAATTTGTATATTCCAGACCGCTGTATATTCACTTCCGTATGCGGAGGCTTATTCGGAGCCATATTAATCCGCTGCTACAATAGGGTTAGGCATGTCTCCGAATGGAGACCATTAATTCTGGACTCTGTTGAGTGACAGTAGGCCCACGGGTAAATCATGTTGGTGTATTATTCGTGTGTTCAAAAACATGTTCCGTTATCCAGAGGGAAAATCACGATGCTTTTAGCTTTAGGTTCAAGGTCTAAAACAAATGAATCTAACGAAAAATTGTATTTATTTTTAAAAAGAGTAATTTAATGATTTTAGAGAAATTGGGTTACAGCGGTAAAGCTTCAAGCTTCAGTATTTGGGGGTGTTAAAGGGATTTTGGTGATAGCTTAGTCTATTTCAACCATAAAAAAAAAACAATTTAAACATTTTTAAACACACTTTTATCGTTAGATTTTTGAGGAAAAAAATGATCAATTTAAGGCTCTATAAACCACACTTTTTTAAAATATAGAAATTTAGTAAAATCATTATAAAATATAAGTTTAATATATTAATAATAATGTTGCATAAATAAGATATATACTATTTATTTGATTAAGTGTTTTTTTCAACATAAGAAAATAGGTTAATGATTTAAACTTGTTTTGGCAAACTATCAATGGGTTACTGGAGGTGTCTTGGTTTTCCTTAAATAATGGTTCTACATCCCATTATTAATTTAAAAAATAAATTTTGTTTGTGAGAGATTTTTCGGCGAAAATCACATGAAATACCATTTGTCGATGCGTTTCGAACCAACCAGTGTGGTTCATCGTCAGGACAAGTTGAAGAAACAGATCCAACTTAGTATATTAAATAGTGTGAGCAGAGCCTCCAACGGCTAACTTGACCAACGGACTGAGTCAAAATTATTTTAATAATTTTAATTAATTATATTTAGGACCAATCCCCTAAAAATATATATATTTAAAAATATATGTAGAAATATATAAAATAATTTTAATGGGTGTTTGTTTAAAAAGTATTATTAAAAATTATAAGTTAATTAGTATTTAAATGGAAAATTAGTTACATAAAGGACCTTATAATATATGAATAAATTATATGCATAAATATAAATATATAAACTAATACTAATAGGCTGTTACGTTAATTAGAATTAATAAATATAATGAAATGAGAAAACTAACTCAATAATAATAATAATAATAATAATAATAATAATAAATAAAAATGAGAAAAACAATATTGAGTTAAAATAATAATAATAATAATAATAATAATAACTAGAAAAATAATATTGAGTTAGGATAATAATAATAATAATAATAATAAATAAATAAATAAATAAATAAATAAAAATAAAAATAAAAATAAATAAATAAACCAATAATAATAATAATAATAAAACCCAAGAGGAGGGCGGAAAAACGACTAGGAAGGGAGTGCTGGGACCCAACACCTATTGATTGTCCAGCCATCCTCTCTATTGAGATTGCTTTGCCTCTTTTCAATCTCAAGCGGTTCCCTAAATTTTCGATGATGGAAGTGCGAAACCTTAGCAATAACACTAGCCTTCTCAATACAAACATGATGATTGGTTTTCTCAGCATGTTCAGCTAGAGCGGAAGACTTAGCTCTCCTATGCTTAAGGTCTGCTGCATGCTCACTAATCCTTTGATTAATGGAGCGACCAGTCTCCCCAATATAGGGGGTCCCACAGGAACAGGGGATAATATAAACACTTTTCATATCCTTAGGGTCGATAGGATCCTTCACTGGTCTGAAGGACATATGAATGGTGTTCATGGGTCTAAAGGTCATAGGGACACTATGCTTCCTGAGAATCCTTCCAATTTTATCAGTGGTTCCCTGAACATACGGAAGATGGACACCTAAAATTCGTTCCTTCGGTTCCCTTTTAGTCAAAGAATTCTTGGTAGCTTTAAGGAAAGCCTTCTGACCCATGTATCCACTATAACCATTCTCAACAAAGACATTAAGCAGATGAGATTTTTCTTTCTCAAAATTCCCATCTGCTTAATGTCTTTGTTGAGAATGGTTATAGTAGATACATGGGTCAGAAGGCTTTCCTTAAAGCTACCAAGAATTCTCTAACTAAAAGAGAACCGAAAGAACGAATTCCAGGTGTCCATCTTCCGTATGTTCAGGGAACCACTGATAAGATTGGAAGGATTCTCAGGAAGCATAGTGTCCCTGTGACCTTTAGGCCCCTGAACACTATTCATATATCCCTTAGATCAGTGAAGGATCCTATCGACCCTAAGGACATGAAAGGTGTTTATATTATCCCCTGTTCCTGTGGGACCCCCTATATTGGGGAGACTGGTCGCTCCATTAATCAAAGGATTAGTGAGCATGCAGCGGACCTTAAGCATAGGAGAGCTAAGTCTTCCGCTCTAGTTGAACATGCTGAGAAAATCAATCATTATGTTTGTATTGAGGAGGCTAGTGTTATTGCTAAGGTTTCGCACTTCCATCATCGAAAATTTACGGAAGCGCTTGAGATTGAAAAGAGGCCAAACAATCTCAATAGAGAGGATGGCTGGAAAATCAGTAGGTGTTGGGTCTCAGCACTCTCTTCCTAGTCGTTTTTCTGCCCTCCTCTTGGTTTATTTATTTTATTATTATTATTATTATTGCTTTATTTATTTATTTTTATTTTTATTTATTTATTATTATTTCATTTTATTTTTATTTTTTAACTCAATATTATTTTTCTTGTTTTTATTTATTATTATTATTACTATTATTATTTTTTACTTTTATTTATTTATTTATTTTTATTTTTTTTAACTCAATATTATTTTTCTCGTTTTTATTTATTATTATTATTATTATTAATTTTTTTTGAGTTCATTTCATTATATTTATTAATTCTAACAAACATAACAACCTATTAATATTACTTTATATATTTATATTTATGCATATAATTTATTCATATATTATAAGGTCCTTTATGTAACTAATTTTCCATTTAAATACTAATTAACTTATAATTTTTAATAATACTTTTTAAACAAACACCCATTAAAATTATTTTATATATTTCTATATATATTTTTAAGGGATTGGTCCTGAATATAACTAATTAAAATTATTAAAATAATTTTGACCCCAGTCCTAAAGTCAAACTAGTCATTGGTCAAGTTAGCCGTTGGAGGCTCTGCTCAGACTATTTAACATGCTAAGCTGGATCTGTTTCTTCAACTTGTCCTGACGATGAACCACACTGGTTGGTTCGAAACGCGTCGACAAATGGTATTTCATGTGATTTTCACCGAAAAATCTCTCACAAACTTGATATGGATCACAGAAGCCTCAACTCTTTAACTAAATTTTGATAATGTTTCTAAATACCTCAAGTATTGAATATAATTGTCAAAGAAGAGCATTGTACACATATTCAAATTCCTTTTAAAATAACAATAATGCAATTAAAAAAAATGTTGCCTATAATAAAAACAAAAAATGAATACACATATTTTTTTTAATTTTAATTGAAAGCAAATATTGATTATAATAAAAAACAAAAAAGAATATACATATTTGTTAATTTTAATTGAAAGCATTTGTTGACAAATATTACAAATTGTGGTTAAAAAAATTTCTCTCACTCATAAAATATATATATAGTTTTTGGTAAAGGAGATTTTTAAGGCGTTAAATCTATTTATGCATCAAAAACTGAAATTTAGGTATTGAATCTATTTATATATTCAAAAATACATACATACATACATACATACATACATACATACATACATATATATATATATGTATATATAGTTTTTGGTAAAGGAGATTTTTAAGGCGTTAAATCTATTTATGCATCAAAAACTGAAATTTAGGTATTGAATCTATTTATATATTCAAAAATACAATTTAGATAATGGAAAATTACAAATGCTCTTTCTCTATCTCTCTTTGGAAATGTAAATATTTTTTCTTTTTGTAGTTTAAAAGAGGTTTACACCTCAAGAAATTTGATCTCTCTCTAACCTTAGTAGATCTGTGATTAAGATGTATATATAAATTAAATGGTCTAGAAATATCTATGGATATTAAAATACCTATATCATGATACATCTCACATTGTCAAGATTAAAAAAATCATAAAAATTAATTAAATTATAACTTTTTTTTAACTTATTATTAATTATAAACAGATCTAATATATGACTCAAACATATATACATTTAAAAGAACATGTAACAAAACTCTTAATCATGTAGATTCACTCTTATTCTACCATGGAGATTCTTAACTTAAAAATAAGCTTTGTTACAACATCATGACTTATTAATACCACATGCCAAAAAAAAAAACCATAACTCATGTTCACATGACATTTTTTTTAAATTAAGAGGGCATACTAAGGACATAATTACTTTTGAGATAAATCTAGATTTTTTATTTGTGACTACTACTGAGAATAATTTAGAAAATTTTGAGATTAAATATTTTCCATGTATGTCTATTTAGGAATAGGTCTTGGATAATTTTAATATAATATTATAGAATAGTCTTTAAAAATAGCAGGGGCAATTCCATTGGAGATGGTCATGATATGAAGTATTATGTACTATGAAACTTGAGGTTAAAAATCTCTCCATTAGCCCAGGTCTATAGAAGAGGTTATATGTTAAACTAACATCCAACTCAATTGGAGATGGCCATGATAATGAAGTATTATGTACCATTAGGTTTGAGGTTCAAATCCCTCCACTAACCCAAGTCTATAGAATGGTTATAGTTCTTATGTTCACACATGGCATTTGTATGGATCTGTGGTCCTTTGTCTTTTTGTATGTTTTGTTTCTATCATTGAATGGCTAACCCAAGTCTATAGAATGGTTATAGTTCTTATGTTCACACATGGCATTTGTATGGATATGTGGTCCTTTGTCTTTTTGTATGTTTTGTTTTTATCATTGAATGGATGAATACATAATTGTGTCAGAGACGGTCTCTCAAGCACAATATGGAAGAGATGTTGTAAGGTTATGTTATGTAAACATTTTGATTCCGTCAAATTAGATAACAATAACAATAAAAATTAAATACAATTAAAAAAAATGTTGTAATGTTTGTCATGTCATGTTAAACATTATTACACACTCAAATTAAGTAATAATAACAATTATTATTATTTTGACAATCCATTGTTTTTCTCACACTATTCTTAACCCATGGTTTTTCCCATAGTATTATTCTCTAATGTAGCCTATTTTTTTTTTTTTTTTTTTCTAAAGCTTGGCAAGACCTTTTGTTTTCTATTTATAAAAGACAAGTTTACACCACATAGATGAGATAGGTGGCCTCAACTTGCCCAGTGGGAAACCAAGTTTGTTGGCCACCTATCCTCGTTATATGCCATCCAAAAATAATATAGTTTCAGGCAATCAACCCAAGCTATATATACATCTATATCATGATAAGAGCCTAAGTTTTTGTCTATCATAAGCATACATCAGTAAAAAGTAAATGTTATCTGCAAAAAACCAAAAAGCATTCTGGAACCTGACTATTCCTTCTGATCTTTTGAGATTGAGTCCACCGGAGCTGGGTCCTCGACTGAGTCTCCTAGTACATTTGCCAACTCGATAATACAAGGGATATGCCTTTGAATACGATCTAGGCGGATGTCCTTCTTGCACAGCTGGAACTGAATGGCTTGTAGGTCTTTCTTGTAGTTTGGCATGTCCTGGAGGGTCATTTTCATCCCCATTGAAAGTTTCTCCATGGCCTTCCCTAGAAGGCTCTTCATGAGCCAATACAAGTATAGAGTCTGCTTAAACTGCGTGAGTCTGCCCCTAGTATTCACTGGGTTCGGGATTACCTCTCACTAGGTCTCCATTTCCTCTTCGGAGTTTGCCTCATCCTTTATCTGTTCCTCTCAATCTTCTAAAATCTTGTGGATGCCTGCATCCGTCCCTACCCTATACGTTGTTGTCGCTTCACTGATGAGCCTTTCTACCGGCTTCCTCCCATGCCTAGGTTCCGAGGTGCCCTGGTCCGCTGCTCGAGGCAACTCCTTCCCCCTTCTGCCCCGTCCTCTTCCACGGGCTGGTCTAGCCATCTCTTCTGCTATGCGAGCCTATTCACACACGATTCACATTAGTTCATGGAGTGTATGTCCCAGTCATTCCAGGTTGTTGTTGCTTCCCCTCCCCTCACATTTCCAGCCACACTTTCCTCTGCCCCGGTGCCCCTCTGCCCAAGGATGCATCACCTCTCCTCTGCCTGAATTATCAGCGCAACTCACTTGCCAAGCATTAGCCTCTCCACCTTTTTTGTGTTTGCATATCTCTCCTCTACTCCTTGGGGTGATGCCTTGGTGCTCAGCTTGAATTATGGTTACGACACTCACCGCCCACCCATCGAGCTAGATAACCAATGCTCCCATTCTCATCACCTTCCCTCACCCCTATGTCTTATGTGTCTTCCACTCCTCTCTGCCACTCCCAATTGCCCTCCCTCGCACTTTCTTATCTACATTCTGCCTTCCCTCTCTAGTAATCTGGCTAGCCCACTTAATTGCAGGTGGTTTCCCAAGGTCCCATCCCCGATGATCTCTCTCGATGCTAGTTTCTAACTCGGACCCAATTCCCTTCCCTCCTAGCATGCAGAGGTCTCCCCCACCTATTCCCTAATTCCCCTCCTAGGTTTGTTCTCTCATTCCCCTGCCATGGAAACACACAGAAAGAATTACATTATACGAGTAAAGCCGGATAATATACCTAGTGCCAATGCACATATGTCTTTTCTAGTCTCTTCCTTGGTATGTCGCGTCATTTCTCTGTCTCCTCGTAACAACTATGCTCTTCCCACCACCATGTCTGCCTCCATAATCCGCTTTCTCTATTCTCTATCCCATCGCCCCTCCTGTCATGTCCTTCCCACCTTCGTCACTACCCTCGCACTGACTGCCACTTCTCCATTGCCCTCTGTCCATTGTCATGCGGGAGGCCACCGCACCCACCGCCATGAGCGTGTGGGATGTGGTGGATAGTACCCGTCCCTTAGTTGGCCTAGCAACCATCTTTGACATACGTCCTCAAGCACTCACCCTGATCGGGGGATAATGTAGCCTATTTAAATGGGTGCATAGTGTTTTTTAAAAATCACAATTAAATAACAATAACAATAAAAATAAAATATAATTAAAGAAATAAATAAAATGTTGTAATGTTTTGTCGTGTCATGTTAAACATTATTACACACTCAAATTAAGTAATAATAACAATTATTATTATTTTGACAATCCATTGTTTTTCGCACACTATTCTTAACCCATGGTTTTTCCCATAGTATTATTTTCTAATGTAGCCTATTTAAATGGGTGCATAGTGTTTTTTAAAAATCACAATTAGATAACAATAACAATAAAAATAAAATATAATTAAAGAAATAAACAAAATGTTGTAATGTTTTGTCCTGTATGTTAAACATTTTTCCACGCTCAAATTAAGTAATTATTATTATTATTATTATTTTGACAATCCATGGTTTTTCCCACTGTATTCTTAACCCATGGTTTTTCCCATAGTATTATTCTCTAATGTAGCCTATTTAAATGGGTGTATAGTGTTTTTAAAAAATAACAATTCTCCAATTTTACTCATCTGTGATTAATATTAGTTTATTCATTTTTACTGTGTCTATTTGCCCAATTAGTTTACTGTATTCTTAACCCATGGTTTTTCCCATAGTATTATTCTCTAATGTAGCCTATTTAAATGGGTGCATAGTGTTTTAAAAAAATAACAATTCTCCAATTTTACTCATTTGTGATTAATATTAGTTTCTTCATTTTTACTATGTCTATTTGCCCAACTAGTTTTTGTTGGTTGCAGAGCAGAAGAGAGATGGCTAACAAGTGATTTTGGATTCCTACGAAGGTAACCACTGAAGTGGAAGAGTTTCTTTGTTGTCTTGCTTTAACCATTTTTCAATTTATAAGTTGTTGTAGGAAATTGCAAGGGTTTTAACTATTGCAATACATAACAAGGTATTTCAGCTAAATATGGGTTGTTTTTAATTTCTTTCGCAGTTATTGCTTACTGACATCTGCAACACATTTAAAAGGAGGGTTAATGAATCAAACTAGTAGGTTGTCCCTTTCCTCACAAAATAATATGATTGATTTCACATAAAATTTGAATTTATTTATCAAATAAGTGTTAATTAAATTTTGTATTTGAAAATAACATAAAGAAATCAATAGACTAAATAGTAAGCAAACCTCATTATTAAGTAGAATATTTAAAAATTAACAAAGAAGAAATCCCAACTAACAAAATAGACTTCATTTATCAAGTAAATAAAATATTTTTAATTGCTAAAATTACATTTAAAAATAATAATAATTATAGTTAATAATTAAACCAGCTTAGATCCATCTTAACTCCAGATCTACCAAGCGCGAGAGGGATCAAATCTCTTTTTACTCTAAAAAGTTTTTCTCCTCAAGAGATTTGATCCCTTTGGGCACTTGGTAGATACAGAGTTAAGATGGATCTAAGTTGGTTAAAACATATAAATATGTAATTCCTTCACTATTTGATATGGAGCTTACTACATGTGTAATTTATTCCATTTTTAATATGGAGTTGATATATAACATTTAAAAAATATCAATATTTTTTTTAATTTAGTTATAAATCAAATATTTCAATATATGTGTGTTGAGAAATGGCAACAAAAAATTAAGATGGATCTAAGTTGGTTAAAACATATAAATATGTAATTCCTTCACTATTTGATATGGAGCTTACTACATGTGTAATTTATTCCATTTTTAATATGGAGTTGATATATAACATTTAAAAAATATCAATATTTTTTTAATTTAGTTATAAATCAAATATTTCAATATATGTGTGTTGAGAAATGGCAACAAAAAATTCCAGTTCAATTTGTCATTGAATTAAACTCAGAATTAAAATAAAATTCTATTCTCATAGCAACTTGTAAAAAGTTAGTTAACTTTAATTAACTTAATTATCTTAGGAATTTCACATTGGAAGTCTTTCTGTAGTTATGTATATGTTCTGCCAAAGCTTTAGGGTTCATGTATGAGTTTAAAATGACTTGGAAATTAGATCACTACTGGGTTAGTTAAATTACTTCTAAATTGTTTGTGGAACTAATAGAGAGTTAATAGTGAGTTGGTGCACTAGTGCATCCACAAGTGTCACTCTAGTTAACTGAAAAGTCCCTCATCAGAAACTCATGCATGTCGATTCTAAGAAAGATCCAGTTCAGACTAGAGTGCAGGGACAATGTACTATCAATTGTATTATTTATTGGAGTGTAAATATCATGCATGCATCCGAGATTTATCCTATGTTTGGATTGTGTAGTTTTGCAAGCATGAATTCTCTTTAAATGTGAGCTATTCATCCTAGGAATCATGCAAGAGATTAGGGGCTTGGAGAGATATTGAATAGGTTAAGGATTTGGCTAAGAGCTAGCTTGTGAGTTGAGAGAGTTGAGCATACTTGTGCGGAATTGTTCTAGTGAGAACAAGCTTTGTATCTACACTCATACTTCTGATATATGCAATACAAATAGCAGGGTTTTGAGTAGTGGATTTCCCCAAATACATCTTGTGTGATGTGCCATTGATTTATCTTCTTCTTGTTCTTATTGTTTTCCTCGATCTATTGGCTTATGCTAGTTGAAAGTAGAAGTAGATTCTTGTCTTGTGCTTTAGTAGATTGCATGAGCTTGTGAATCTACAGGATTTTCTACATGGTATCAGAGTTGAACTCAATATGCTAGAGGATATTTCAAAGTTTTTAGTTTTGGGTTACATGTGAAATTCGAATTCGCAATACATACTTCAGATGACGTTCTATGGTTTGTGGCTCTAGTATGCTTTGGAAGGTATCTCGAATTATATAGCCTGGAGGGAAAAAATGGAGGTTGCGATAGAGGATAATGGCTTGAAGGAATTCATTGATCAAGACATTCCTAAGCCAATAGCATCAGATGCACAGGATCTGGCCGAATGGAAACATTATGTGGCAAAGGTGAGGCGGATAATCCTTGAGGGAGTTCGAGACCACATTGTCTCGAATCTCCATGGCAAGGAAACTCTGTATGCTATGTGGAAAACGTTGACATACTTGTATCATGACAACAGTGACCAAAGGAAACTGGCACTAAAGGATAGACTTCGAAAAATCAAAATGGAGAAAGGCAAGACGATTTCAAAATACTTGACCCAGTTCACTCAATGTCGTGATGAACTTGGAAGTGTTGGAATCACGGTTGTTGAGGATGATATGGTGAGTCTTGCTCTTCTAGGACTCCCAAAGAGTTGGCATAGGTATCAAGGCTCTGTCAAAGGTTTGGAGAAGCTCCCAAATTGGGAACGAATATGGTCAGATTTGATGCAGGAGGAGATCAGGAGGAACACCAGGGATGGATCTTCATCAAAAATTGATGATGAAGAGAACTGTTCCTTAGCGATTAAGGCGAATAAGAAGAAAGGGAAATATTCCCATTCCAAATCGGATTCTTATCATGGAGGTAAGAAGAAATACATGACAAAATTTAAGTGCTTTCATTATCATGACCTAGGTCATTTTTCTACAAATTGTCCACTCAAGAAATCTAAGAAGAAGTCCTCAGGAGGAGTGGTAGGTGAGGCTTTGGCCTCTCAATTCAAATTGGAATTTTTCCTCATTGCATGCATGGTGTCATCAATGATGGCAAGTGTATGGTACTTAGAAAGTGGAGCCTTCATTCCACATGACTGGCGACAAAGCATTATTCAGTGACTTGGAGGAGAAAGATCTCCACATGCATATCAAGATGGGTGACAACGGGAAGTGTAGTGTTACTGGATTGGACACGATTACTTTTCAGAGGGACCATGGGGCTCCGCTCACCTTGAAGAATGTTATGTATGTGCTTGGGCTGAAGAAGGAATTGGTATTTGTTGCCATGCTTGAGGATAGAGGCTATGATGTGATCTTCTCGAAAGGAAAGGCATTCCTTTGACACATAGACATGGGTCAAGTAAAGAATAAAGGGATTCAAGTGAATAATATATATAAGATGGAGGTAGAGGAGTGTGTTGCTTTGAGCACTAAAGTAGAAATGGTGCAGAGTTGAGACATTGACGAGTTGTCGCATAGGTGACTAGGCCACTTGCATCATGGGGCTTTGAAGATATTTCCACAAATCACTATTAGTCTTCCCAAAGGTACACTTGAGCAAGTTGATACATGCAAGGGGTGTACTTTGGGAAAATACACCAAGTCTTCCATTCACGATAGAGATAGCCAAGCAGATGCTATTCTAGAGCGAGTCCATTCAAGTGTGTGTGGACCATTCTCAACAACATCCACAACCAAACATGGGTATTATGTTATATTTGTTGATGACTTTTCTTGAAAATGTTGGATATTTTTCATGCAGAAAAAGGATCAAACTTTCACAAAGTTTTGTGAGTTTAAAGAATTGGTGGAGAAAGAGTCAGGAAATAAGGTTAAATCTATATGGAGTGATAACAGTGGTGAGTATGTCTCAAACGAGTTTAAGAACTTCTGTGCAATGGAAGGGATTAAACGGGAGTTGATGGCACCCCATAACCCTCAACAGAATGGGGTGGCCGAGAGGAAGAATAGAAGCATAGTAGGGGTAGCAAGGACGATGTTGCATGATCAGGGCCTACCACTACACTTGTGGGATGAGGCATGCAACACAATAGTTTATGTTTAGAACTATAGCCCACATCGGATACTTGAGATGAAGACACTAGAGGAGGCTTATTCTGGTAAGAGGCCAGATGTTGGTCGCTTTAGGATTTTTGGGTCATCGATATATTTCCATGTGACCAAAAATGCACGGAAGAAGCATGAGCTGACAACAAATTTGGGGATATTTGTGGGGTACACTGATACACCTCATAACTATCAAGTGCACTTATCGACTAGTAGGATGACAGTTGTTTGCGGGGATGTCATATTTGATGAGGAGAAGGCCATACAAGTTTCCCTTGAGAGGGAGCTTGAGATACATGCAGATGAGGATATTTTAGCTCCTAAGGTTGAGGAGCCTTAGATTGATGTGGAGCAACCACATGCAGAGGATCCGGGAGTGGAGACATCCACTCAGGCAGAGTCTTCCAGAGAGGGAAGAAATCGCACCAGAGAAGCTAAAAAATTGTTGGATGATGCATGGGAGAATGTGGGAGCACCCACTTCTCAGCGCAGGCAGAGGAGGTCACCTAAGAGGTACACTAGATACATGGCTCTTATGGGCGAATGTGTTGTGACAGAGCCATCTTCCTTTAAGGAAGCAGTGCAACAACCAGTTTGGGTTGATGCCATGGTGGAGGAGTATGACTCCATAGTTCATAACAGTGTTTTGGATGTGGTCCTGAGATCGGAGGACAAGTCAATGGTGAAATCTCATTGGCTTTACAAGGTAAAGAAAGTTGTAGATGGTAGTGTGGAGAAGCATAAGGCTAGATTTGTGGCCCATGGATTTTCATAGGTAGAGGGGATTGACTATGATGAGACCTTTTCTCTTGTTGCAAGGTACTCATCGATCATATATATATTGGCACTATCATCACAGATGGGTTGGAAGATACATCAGATGGATGTAAATACAACCTTCCTTAATGGCATGATTGAGGAAGAGGTGTGCATAGATAAACTTGAAGGTTTTGAGACATTTGACCATGAGTCGCATGTGTGATGGCTCAAGAGAGTGTTACATGGGCTGAAGCAAGCACTTCGTTCTTGGTACACCAGGATAGAAAACTACTTCAGCGGGTTGGGCTTCATGAAGAGTGAAGCGTATGCAAACCTGTACCACATAGTGGTGGAAGGTAAACTGTTGATCATTGTACTTTATGTTGATGATCTCATACTAACAAGTGATGATCAACTGATCAAATATTGCAAGGAGGACCTTGCAAGAGAGTTTGGGATGAAGGACATGGGGTTTATGCATTACTTTCTTGGCATGGAGGTATGACAGGGAGATGGGGAGTTGTTTATTTCTCAGGGAAAGTATGCCAACATGATACTTAGAAGATTCCGCATGGAGAGCTGTAAACCCATGGAGATTCCTCTAGCAGGTAACTAGAGGAAGGAGGATGCTACTTCAGGGGAAGTAGTGGAAGCTATTGTTTATAGGAAGCTTGCAGGTTTACTCATGTACTTGGTTAATACATGATCGAATATGTGCTATGCATTTAACCAGATTAGTCAAGCGATGGTTAGGCCTACCAAGTTGTATTGGAAGGTGGAAAAGCATGTTTTGAGATACCTCAGGGGCACTTCGTAGTATGGATTATGGTACAGATGGGCAAATTGAGTGAAGCTTCAAGGCTTCACCGATGCAAATTAGGCAGGGATTCCATCCGATAGGAAGAGCACATCAGGAGGGATCTTCAATATTGGGTCAACGACAATTTCTTGGTACAACAAGAAAGAAATATTGCTTGCACTCAGTTCGGTAGAGGCAAAGTACATGGTTGAAATTTAGGTAGCATGTGAGGCCATCTGAATGAGGAAGATCCTGGTTGGTTTGTTTGGTCAGTAGATGGAGCCAATTATGATTTACTGTGATAATCAGAGTTGTATCAAACTCTATGAAAATCTGGTTTTTCATGATCGATCCAAGAATATTGATATCTGATATCATCATCTTAGAGATTTTGTATTGAGGTAGAGTATGTTGTTAGAGTACAATCCCATGGAGGAGCAAGATGCTGACATTTTGACAAAGGAATTGTCAATATGTAAATTCGAGTTTCACAAAGACAAGATCGGGGTAGATGATAATCCCTTTCTTGTTAAGAGGGAGTGTTGAGAAATGGAAACAATAAATTCTAGTTTAATTTGTCCTTGAATTAAACTAAGAATTAAAATCGAAATCTATTCTCATAGCAACTTGTGAATAGTTAATTAAGTTTAATTAAGTTAATTAGCTTAGGAATTTCGAGTTGGAAGTCTTTTTTTAGTCATGTATATGTTCTCCCTAAGTTTTAGGGGTCTAGAGTTTAAATTGAGTTGGAAATTAGATCACTCAATTTACTGAGTTATGTTTAGTTAAATTACTTCAAAACTGTTTGTGAAACTAATAGAGAGTTAACAATCACTGGGTGCGCTAGTGCATCTACAAGTGACACTCTAGTTAACTAAAGATTCCCTCATCAGAAACTCATTCATGTTGATTCTAAGAAAGATCCAGTTCAGACTAGAGTGTAGGGACAATGTATTATCAGTTGTATTATTTACTGGAGTGTAAATATCATGCATGCATCAGAGATTGATCCTATGTTTGGATTACACAATTTTTGAAGCATGAATTCCATTTAAATATGGGTTATTCATCCTAGGAATTACACAGGAGATTAGAGACTTGGAGAGCTACTGAATAGGCTAAGGATTTTTCCAAGAACTAGCTTGTGAGTTGAGAGAGTTGAGCATACTTGTGCGGAATTGTTCTAGTGAGAACATTCTTTGTATCTTCACTCATATTTCTAATATCTGAAACACAGATAGCATGGTTTTAAGCAGTGGCTTTCCCCAGATAAATCTTGTGTTATGTGCCATTGATTTATCTTCTTCTTGTTTTTATTGTTTTCATCGATCTATTGGATTTCGTTGGTTGAAAGTAGAAGAATATTCTTCTCCTGTGCTTTAGTACATTGCATGAGCTTGTGAATCTATAGGATTTTCTACAATGTGTGTATGTGTGTAACTAGCATAGATCAATCTTAACTTTGGATCTGCCAAGCATTGAGAGGGATCAAATTTCTCATGACGCAAACCTATTTTTGAAATTAACAAAAGTAGTCAGTCAAAGAATCAACTAATGTGAGACAATTAATTGAGTGATTGACTAGCAAAGTAGTCGATTAAGAAGTTGATGGGTTAATTAAGTGATCAACTAGTGGATAGTTGGGTGGATGGTCGACTAATGGAACCAACAACTTAATGGTTAAAATATTGTTCAAAAATTGGCATCATTAGGATGATAGGTGGCATCAAGTGTATTGGCATTGATGTCAATTGGGCTAGCATTGATTCCAATTGGGTCAGGATGGAAGATGCACAATGTGTTTGGAATTGATGTGGTGTGTTTTTTGTTCAGTTAGAGTTAGAGCCTTGGATAAAACCAAGGAGGAGTTATAGCTTTGAAGGAATTTTTTCCTCAAAAAGTTATTTGAGATTCTCCTGGAAATGGCTTAATTGGTTGGTGCTCAAAGATATCTTTCCAATAGTATGTGGAAATTTTTAAGTGACCCCTTGAATCATAAGTTATCACCATTCAAAATTTGCAGGCCAAAAGGGTCAAAGCTTCAAGACAAAATTGGTGATAATCATAATTATAGCCAGAATTGGTGCTTTTCCATAGATGGTGGAGGTCAATGTGTAAATGCTAGGGAAGCCTCGTAACATTTTTAGAATCCATGATGGTGCAAATGGGCACCAATCTAAAGCTTAGGAGAGATAATGTGCAAGTCCACAAGGGGCACATCACCCCAATTGATTGATCCCGACGGTATTCAAAGGAGGCACAAATTTTGTTGCCAAGGTTAATAGGCGATGGGAGGAGGTAGTATATAATGACAACATGGATCAATTAAAGCTTAGGAAGGTTGTCGCATGGTCTCACCTAGGAGACATAACCCTAATGAATAAATCCAAATATTTCTAATGGAGCACAAGTTTTTATTTCTGGACACAGGTCTAATGGGATGATGTGGCACACAAATGAAAACATGGACCAATGATTGGTGGGCACATGGAACATTCACATTGGTAGAAAGAGATGAACTGACACACTGGTGGCAACCACAATGGTATGATGATGTCAGTATTTAAAATTCTCAGGACATGTGGCACCCTAGGATAATGACACATGACATGCAGATTTAGCATTTTTGAGTGGTCAAGTGGACTGAAGATAGGTGAAACATGGCACCACTTGGAGCTTGAAACGTGGCAGTTGTGTAGGTGGAAGACACATCACCTCGACAATTTTCCCATTGACATAGGCAAGCAGTGGGACACGGTATCATGTATAGTCAGCCTGACGATTTTCCATTAGCATAGGAAAGTAGTGGATCGCTGTGGACATACTTGTAACCCCAATAGAATTTTGGTTGGCTTGTTACTACAGTCACTAGAACCACTGGGATATGTAACCATGGTAATTCTATCCCGAGAATTTTCAGATGTGTACCATAAGAAATATTTGAGGAGACAGAGTCTGTCAAGGTCGGAAATTTCATGGAACATAACATTCCTATCAATTGAAGAAAGACATTGATGTTAGAAAATTATATATTACAGAGCAATGGAACACATAAAATATTGCAGGAATATAAGCACAAAAAATGCACAAAACAAGAGAGACACAAATATACGTGGTTCACCCAGTTTGGGCTACGTCCACCCCGAATAGCCAGTCCTTCCTTTTTATTATCCAGCAAAATGAAGAGACACAACCTACAGCAAATCCGCTGTAATATCCTCTGTTTTCTCTCACAGTCTCACCTCTCTGTTTCTCGCACACAGAATACACATCTATCTCACAGCCTCAAATACAATGCCCTCATATAAAGAGAGGGGTTGCCTTCTAGGGCAAAAAACCCTAAACTAAACATAAGTTCTACCGTCAGATCATTCGCCTAATGAACGGCCCAGATTGACTAGAAATTACTATACTTTTACAAGGCAATTTTACAGATGTTTTTAGCTTCGGGGGCGCTGCCCCCGAAACCCCCCGCCAGGGGGGGGGGCTCCCAAAAGTCGCTGCCCCCCCCCCCCCCCCTGGACCCCCCACGGCAGCGATTATTTTACTGGCGGCGTTGCCGCCCCATTTTGAACTGGGTTCCAATATGCCGGTACTATAGAAGATAATCAGGCTCCACACCCAACAATCTCCCACTTGGAGACTGATTGTAGCAACTCCACCACTGCTCCATTTGCTGGACAATGACTCCTCTTTGGACCTGGTTGTTTCTCATCTTCATCGTCATCCTTGAAGACCAACTGAAACTGAGCATATTCTCAGTTTCTCCCTGGTTACAACTTTTGTGAGCATATCTGCAGGGTTTTGGCTAGTGTGTATCTTTTCCAGCTTCAACTCTCCATCTTCCAACACTGATCGTATGAAATGGTAGTTGAGCTGTATGTGTTTTGTCCCAGAATGAAATGCTGAGTTCTTTGCAAGATGAATGGCACTTTGACTATCACTGTATAATGTGCCCATATCATGCTCCTTACCCAATTCACCCATAAACCTTTGTAACCAAATCATTTCTTTACTAGCCTCTGTAGCAGCAACATACTCTGCTTATGTTGTTGAGAGTGCAACAACACTTTGGATTTTTGAAACCCAACTGACAGCTGTTCCTCTGACAGTAAATACATATCCTGTAGTGCTCCTCCTATTATCTCTGTCACCTGCCATATCTGCATCAACATATCCTTGTAGGGATATGTTTGAACCACCAAAGCATAATGCCTGATTTGTGGTACCTCTCAAATATCTGAGAATCCATTTCACTGCCATCCAATGTTCCTTTCCTGGATTGTTCATGTCCTTGCTTACAACTCCCACTGCATGTGCAATATCAGGCCTTGTGCAGACCATTGCATACATTAAACTTCCAACTGTTGATGCATATGGAACTTTAGACATATAATCCATGTCTTCTTGGGTCTTTGGGCACATTTCTTTGCTAAGTTTGAAATGGCTAGCAAAAGGTGTACTAACTGGTTTTGCATTTTGCATGTTAAATCTTTTCAACACCTTTTGTATGTACTCATTCTGAGACAATGTTAATTTTCTATTTTTCCTGTCTCTAGTTATTCTCATACCAAGGATTTGTTTTGCAACACCCAAATCCTTCATTGCAAATGAATTTTCCAATTTTCTTTTGAGCACATTTATTTCCTGCATGTTAGATCCTGCAACAAGCATGTCATCTACATACAATAACAATATAATATAGCTGCCATCATTTTGCTTTTTCAGATAAACACAATGATTAGAGTGACATCTAGTATAACCTTGTTCAGACATAAACTTGTCAAATTTTAGATACCACTGCCTTGGAGCCTGTTTTAAACCATACAAGCTCTTCTTCAACCTGCACACAAGTTTCTCCTTCCCTTTCACCTCATATGCTTGTGGCTGCTGCATATATATCTCTTCCTCCAAATCCCCGTGGAGAAAGGCTGTCTTTACATCTAACTGCTCAAGATGCAAATCTTCAGCTGCTACAAGACTTAAAATAGTTCTGATTGAAGTCATTTTAACAACAGGAGAAAATATTTCATCAAAATCAATACCTTTCTTCTGTGCAAACCCCTTCACCACAAGTCTAGCTTTGTACCTTTGCTTTCCTCCATCTTCTTCCTTCATCCTGTAAACCCATTTATTCTTCAATGTAGTTTTTCCTGCAGGCAACCTGACTAAATCCCAAGTCTGGTTATGCATTAAGGAGTCCATCTCTTCTTCCATGGCTACCTCCCACTTCTTCTTGCTTTCAACCTGCATTGCTTCTTCATAACATTCAGGTTCACCGGAATCAGTCAACAATAAATAATATAATGAAGGAGAGTATCGTTCAGGAGGTCTACTTGTCCTGATAGATCTTCTAACACCACTTTCAGGTGTTTGGGGTGCCTGTTGTTGTTGTGATGGTTGCTGTTGTTGTGGTTGTTGATTATTATTATTTTCAGGCACCTTTACTTTTTCAGTAATTTCATCAAGAACTGCGTATTCCTTGTTTCTTTTCCTGCAACTGATTCTTATACAAGACCTTTTCATTGAATATTACATCTCTGCTCCTAATGATTTTGTGATTTTCATAATCATATAAGCGATAACCAAAATCATTAACACCATATCCAATAAAGGTACATTTCTTTGACTTTGCCTCAAGCTTTGTTCTATTTTCTTTATCAATATGGACAAAGGCCTCACAACCAAAAGGTTTTAAAATAGAGTAGTTTACCTTTTTCCCTGTCCATGCTTCCTCTGGAACACCACCATCCAAGGAACTTGAAGGTCCTCTGTTTATTAAATAAACAGCAGTATCTACAGCATCTGCCCAAAACTGTAAAGGCAATCCTGCATGCAATCTCATGCACCTTGCACGCTCCATGATTGTTTTGTTCATCCTTTCTGACACACCATTTTCTTGTGGTGTTCTTGGAACTGTCTTCTCTCTGCGAATTCCATGCTTTGAACAGTACCTATCAAACTCTTTCCTGCAATATTCACCTCCATTGTCTGATCTAAGACACTTCAATTTCTTTCCTGTCTCAATCTCAACCAAAGCTTTCCATTTCTTGAAAGTATCAAATACGTCATATTTATTCTTAATACAATAAATCCAAGTTTTTCTAGTTGCATCATCAATAAAAGTAACATAATAACGAGAGCCACCAAGAGATGATACCTGAGCAGGTCCCCATACATCTGTATGCACAAGCTCTAATTTTTCATTCTTCTTTTCTTTCCCAACTCTGAGAAATCTGACTCTCTTCTGTTTTCCATAAATGCAATTCTCACAGAAGTCCAAATCAACATTCTTCAAACCTGGCAACAAATTCCTTGAGTGAAGAATCTTCATCCCTTTTTCACTCATGTGTCCGAGCCTATGATGCCATAATGCTGCATCTACTCCTCTGGAAGTTAAAGCATTAACAGAGTTAGAAATACCATTGCATAAATACAATGTACCAACCTTTTCACCTTTTGCTATTACCAGGGCTCGTTTAGTGACCTCCCAAGCTTTATTTGTGAAAGTTGTCACACAACCTTCACTGCCTAACTGCCCTGTTGAAATCAGATTTTTCTTTAGATCTGGAACATGCCTTACCTCCTTTAGTAGCCATTGGTTTCCATTCTGCTGTTTTACAAGAACCTTACCCATTCCAACGATTTTACAGGGTTTATCATCACCCAGACGAACTTGTCCAAAATCTCCTTGAACATAGTCATGAAAGCATTTCTTATCAGGTGTGGCATGGAATGAAGCCCCTGAATCTACCACCCAGGAATCAGTAATATTTTCAAAAGAAAGAATCAAAGCATCTTGTAACACCTCACCTGTCACATTTGCTTCATGATTGTTTTCTTGCTGTGCATCTCCTTCTTTTCCCTTCCGAAATCTACAATCTTTCTTTAGGTGTCCTTTCTTTCCACATTTCCAGCACACTATCCCCGATCTGGACTTGGATCTGCCTTTCCTTGATTTACTGCGATATCCTGAGCTCTTTCCTCTTTCCATTTTTCTTCCTCTAGACTCTACACTCAAAGCATTTCTCGATGTCTCACCGGAGCTTTTCCGTCGCATTTCCTCGCTAAGGATAGCACCGACAACATCATCAAACTTTAAAGTACTAGATCCAGAAACAGAGTTACTGATGGCCATTACCAAACCATTCCAGCTTTCTGGTAACGAGCACAAGAATAACAAAGCTCTAATTTCATCATCAAAGTTTACCCCTACAGAACTTAACTGACTTGTAACTGTATTAAAATCATTTAAATGGTCTGCAACAGATCCACCTTCCGACATCTTCATATTAAATAACCGTTTCATAAGAAATACCTTGTTCGAGGCCGAGGGTTTTTCATATAGTTTCGACAACGCCTCCATCAAACCTGCTGTCGTGGTTTCCTTCGAAATGTTGAAAGCGACTGACGCAGCAAGGCACAGCCGTATTGTTCCGAGTGCCTTTCTATCGAGAAGGTTCCATTCTTCGTCTTTCATACCCGTCGGCATCTTTGTTTTTCCGCCCAATGGTAGGTATAGATCTTTCTGATACAGATAATCTTCCATCTGCATCTTCCACAGCGAGAAGTTTTGGCCGTTAAATTTCTCGACCCTAAACTTACCATCTTCCGCCATTTCTCCCACTCGAACCAGGAACCCTTCTTTCCTGCGAGTTTATCAGCCAAATAGACCTTCGGCTCTGATACCAGTTGTTAGAAAATTATATATTACGGAGCAATGGAACACATAAAATATTGCAGGAATATAAGCACAGAAAATGCACAAAACAAGAGAGACACAGATATACGTGGTTCACCTAGTTTGGGCTACGTCCACCCCGAACAGCCAGTCCTTCCTTTTTATTATCCAGCAAAATGAAGAGACACAACCTATAGCAAATCCGCTGTAATATCCTCTGTTTTCTCTCACAGTCTCACCTCTCTGTTTCTCACACACAGAATACACATCTATCTCACAGCCTCAAATACAATGCCCTCATATAAAGAGAGGGGTTGCCTTCTAGGGCAAAAAACCCTAAACTAAACATAAGTTCTACCGTCAGATCATCCGACTAATGAACGGCCCAGATTGACTAGAAATTACTATACTTTTACAAGGCAATTTTACAGCTGTTTTTAGCTTCGGGGGCGCTGCCCCGAAACCCCCCGCCAGGGGGGGGGCTCCCAAAAGTTGCTGCCCCCCCCCCCCTGGACCCCCCACAGCAGCGATTATTTTACGGGCGGCGTTGCCGCCCCATTTTGAACTGGGTTCCAATATGCCGGTACTATAGAAGATAATCAGGCTCCACACCCAACAATTGAGGTATCGATTTTGTGTGTGTTTTTGTGTGTTAAGTGACCAAGGGCCCACCCCAATCTATAACCGTGATTATAAAAGTTGCAAGAGCTTAATTTTGAGTTTGGGTCGTTAGGCCTTATGGTTTTCGCTAAGTCTTCAGGCTTTAAGCAAAGCACTATGAGGGCATGTGTAAAGGTATGAACAGGTCGACAACCAATTCAACATTGTGAGTTATATTTATCAATTTTGCTAAATAAGAGAAGTCCACTATGGGCATAACTATGATAATTAAAGAGGGTATGAACGCGCTGGCACCTGATTTAGCAAAATGCACTATATTTTGTAGTTATGCCATATATGGAGGTTCGCTAGAGTTGGGGAACTTTGTTAAATCTTGTTGCTAGAGTCAATGGTGATTACCAAGAACACTGAATCGAGGGGTGAGGACCACGATGCTTAGTGAATTAATGGAGAAATGTCTGCGATAATGAAAGTCATCTATGATCACATAGTTAGTACAATAGATTAAATATAAGTAAGGGGAGCCATATTGATTAAACAACTTGAATTTAATGGTGGTATTCGTTGAGGGTGTAGGTTGGACTGAGATTTAATTCTTAACATGGAGATAACTCTAAAGACCATTCTCTAATTAATGAAGTTGCAATGACTCAGAAACATGATGTAGAAATAGAATGGGGAGCCACATTATAGTACAATCGGGCAGAGTGATGCACAAAAGTTCTAGCATCGACCCCAGTGTATCAGAAGAACAAATCATAGGTTTGTTGAGTGTAATGTGGGAATGCAACTATATTTTTAAGAGTTAAGTGGAGAGATTTGTGTGTGTAAGTGTGTTTCTGAAAAAGGTCAAGAGTTGTGGGTTATGCAAACTAGATGAAGAAGCCCAAGAGATGATGTATGTTGTTGTAGAGTGAGAAACATGAGCAGAAGACTAAATGTTGCGTGGGTTGAGTAAAGTGAATGATGTTAAGGAGCACAAAGAGATGAAATTAGGCTGAGTGTGGGTTGTAGCCTACAAAACAGGGAGTTGGTGCTTCCATCTTATTGGAAATTTGAAGAGAGCTTGGGGGTTGGTGCTTGCAACAAAACCTTAAAGCTGCAAGTTGGTGCTTGCAACAAATCCAAGAAGTCAGTGCTTTAGTTGGTGCTTATAATAAGTTGATTCTACAAAATAAGGGAGTTGTTGCTTATTTAGAGAATTTTTGAGGTAAAAAATGGGCCTCAAAATAAAATATACAACAAAAACCAACTTTATAAGAACCAATAGGATTCAATATATGATGATGTCAACCATGGGGGATGATTCACCATTTTTGGAGTAAAAAGGTAAAAATATATAATAATAAAAAAAACTACATTTTCAACTTATGTCCCTTCGATTTTACTCAAATTTTGAGTGGTAGCACTCATTAGACACAGAATTTAATTTTGCTTCCAAGGAATGCCCATGTTCCATACTTTCGATGGACCCTACTACACGAAAAATTTGAAACACATGAAAAAATGTGATTGCAATCACATTTTTCCATGTATTTCACATTTTTCGTGTAGTAGGGTCCATTGAAAGTATGCAACATGGGTACTCCTTGGATGTAAAATTAAATTCCGCATCCAACGAGTGCTCCAACTCAAAATTTGAGTAAAATCATAAATAGATAAGTTGAAAATACGAGTTGTAAAAATATTTTTTTTTGTTTTTTCCCTCCAAAACTTGATGAGGTAATCTAATATTATTTTATTATTTCCACTATTCTTTTATAATATTCCTTAGGACACCCATTTTAGACCTCAAAATTTCTCTAACGTGCTAGTGGGTGCTAGCAAATAATCTAAGGGAGTTGGTGCTTCCTATGAGTGTGTCTTCACAAAGAAATGATGGAAATAATGTAGGAACCCATATTTTATATCATAATAACCAAATATTGGTGGTTTTTCCTTTTTGGATTTCCACATTAAATCTTTGTTTTATTTTTTGTGTGATACACATGGTGTGTATGTGTATTCATGTGCTGATTTATATTGTTTCTACATGATATGATGATGATGACTCACATGAATGATTCACAACCTAAAAGAGAAAATATAAATTGGCATTAAAAGTAAAATTAGCTTTAATAATTATTCACTTCCCCTCTTAATATTAACAGTGTTTCCAAAAAATATTTGGTTGGATGATCAAGTCAACTCGTGTAGTTGGCTAGCTAACAAGAATTTGGTTCACTAGAACAATCAACTAACTAACAAAATAATTTTGATTTCACAAAAATGGTTGAAATTGTCAACATTGGTTTGTGGACCGAATCTAAGCCCACATTTCAAGGAACTGATTTATATTTGGACATTATAAATGAAGGACCATATGGGTTGAATAAGTGTATTGCATAAATGAATGACACGATCATTATGTAAAGCATGCATTATGATGCTCTGGTGATAATACATTGTGCTTAAGTGTTGTAACAATGTCTTTAGACATGACCCATTATCTTAAAGCATAATTACTCTTATATTTCTTTCTTTACATTATGTTTTAAGCTCTCTATTCTCAAGTTCTCGTAATTTCCAACATACATTCCCCTCCCCGATATATTTTGGAAAATATTCAATGCACATCACCATTATATACAATAATTTTTACATCAAAATCTCAAAACAATTGTGGATATTCCTTCTGCACACATCCTCCAGCTCCCACATTGCTTCCTCAAGGTTGACAGAGCCTATTAGACCTTTACTTACCCTATGGATCTATTCCTAAGCATTATGACTTTCATATACAATATACACATTGGTATACCTATAAGTATTCTTATGGTTCCAACATATAGATACACAATATTCTCATGCTTATAGGGGCATTACATTCCTTTCACCCTTAAAATAACACCATCCTCAATGTTCCTGTTTCTAAGTACTCAATTCATTCCCTCATGATTTAGTTTTTCCTATAATAGCCACTAACAATATAGGGTTGTTGTAGCAATTTTGATGCAATAATTATATTACCATAGGAGTTCTCAACTACTCAATGTAAAAATGCATTTAAAAGTAAGTATGCAATATTATTTTAGGCCCCACCCGGGGGGTAGCTTAATTAGTCACGGATATATTATGAAGTATTATGTAAATTATGTGATCAGTGGTTGAAATCCCCTCATTTTTCCTATGAGAAATGTGGTGTGACATGTGCGGTTTCACCTAGGGATTATAGTGGTAGAGGCCATAATCAACCCCATGTCATGCAAATACAAGCCCAACCCAGTTTTCAATTCCTTTAGTCACAAAAAATAGTGTGCAATATTATTTCAATACTTGTATGGCTATTTCTCTACTTCAAAACATTTCCATGGTAAGTGTTTATCTCATTGTCCTTTTTGACATGCCCTTCATTATTCTAGCCATCATGCCTATAACATCCTCAGGTTAAAAACTTCATGTAATAAATTTAATAAAGGAAAATTAAGCCCATGGTCATCGGACACATATTCCAAGCTAAATGTTGGGCAAAACATCCTAGTGTGGGTGTTCATTTGGTTTATTATGACTAAGTAAATTGGCAAAGGAAATGAAAAAGGAATTTGAAAAGGCAATAGACATTATTTGGAATTTTATTTATGAAAATAATGGAAATTAGGAGAAAAGGAAGGTGAAAGGTTACAGGTTGCATGTGAGGAGGAAAATGAAGGAAAATAATGGAAAATTGAAGAAATTAGAGTCCTCATTGATAAAAAGGCTTCTCAGGATCAACACACAACTTTCTTCAGTTCAGTTTTGAGCTCTCTCACTATTCTCTCTACTCTCTCATACTCTTGCACACTTAGAGTATTCTTTGAGCACTCTAGCATTGGTCCAAGGAAAGCAAAGGAAGGACAAATAACGAAAAAGGAAGCAAAGATCAAGAAAGGAATAGTAGGATCAAGGGGCTATAGTGGGATTACTTGCTGGTATCAAGTTGCACGTGTGATTTCCTTGATAGTCTTAGCATGCATGCTACATGCATGTGTGTATTTGGTTCTCTTATTTTCATTAGCATGGATTTTGTCAGGTGTGACAGTGGATTTCAAACTTGGGCTTCCATTTCCAAATTTCCATGGTGTGATGGGGTTCTCTCTCACTTAGTTGAGTTGGATTGCTGGATGGTTTCAAAACTGAGTGGGGTGATCTCAACAGAAGAAAAAAACTCAAGGCCTAGGAATCCTTGGACCATTGAAGGTGGGAATTCGGTAAAGCTAGATTTTGTGTACCTCGATGGGCCTAGGAATAATTAACAAGTGAATGGTTGGATATATGGTAAATCCTAGAGGTGTATGCCATCGATTATGCTATGGAATCCTTGACTGATGAATGGAGGGATATGCAGTAAAGCCTAGAGGATGTAGTCTTGTTGGGCTTAGGAATCCTCGACGGGTGAATGACCGGATATACAAGAAAGCCTAGTTATTGGAGATGGACAAATTCCTCATGGTTTAGGTGGAGAGATCCAGAGGAATCCATGCTTGTATAGGCCGAGTGATCCCTGGATGGTGGAATTGTGGTAAATACTGGTAGTGTATGTTCCTGGTAGGAATCCCTTGGTGGGATTGCAGTAAAGCCTAAGGAAGCCTTCATTGGTTTTGTTGTGAGTCCCAAATTTTTATTTGGAATATGGCATGAGGGTGATTGGCTGAAAGAAATATCTGGTTCATGCCAATCTATGGTTGGGTGGTACGTGGAAGTCCCTGACCTAGTTACATTTTGCATATGTTAATAAGAGCTCTTTTCCTCTTGTGTATTATGTGTAAATGTGTTTTCTATTATGTGATCTTAATGGTTGTTTTATCATTTCTATTTGTTGGCTATATATTGGTTATAAGCATGGTTTCATGATAGATCTTAGGCATGGATCTCATCATGTTTTGATTAGTAAATGAATGAATAATGAATGTATGAACTAATATATGGAAATGCAACTATTATGAGAGGACACAAATCCTTCTTGGCGATTCTTAAATAAGTATGAAGTCCCTATGCTCATATGTGTTTATATACTTGTATATTACATGTTCATGATGTGTTTGACGGAATGTTTTTCATGGCTGGTCCTTGTCAGGTCAGTTCCTTGTTCAAGTTTTTCATTAGAGTCCTTTTCATCATGTTATTTATCATTTCTGGAAGTTTGATGAAGTTCTGGGTAGTGGCTTGAGTCTCAGCCCTGAAAAAGTAGCTTGGAATCTAGGGTCATTGGAACAGAACTACCTGAAACATGATGTAGTTGCTTGGATGTCTTTTTCTGCATGCAACTGGAGGGTTTCAGTTGCATGGAGGGCTTATCATCAGTGTGATAGGGCTCTAGATGGGTCAAACAACAAGTTGTCTCAGGGGGTGAGCACTTGGAAGGGTTGGTTGGCTCCTGAAGGTCCTGTAGCATCTAAGGAATGCTAGATTGGTGTTGTCTCATCGGTTCCACTTCCTTAATAGTACTTGGGAATTTGAATCGTTTCATAGTAACTCTTCATCACATGTTTACTTCAGTGGATGGGTTAGTTTGGGAAAATGTGGGATGAGAATGTTACAGAGTGGTATCAGAGCATGGTTCACCCCTTGGACTAGATGGGTGCAATACGATTTTCATGCACACATTCTTGTTGTACATGTTCTTGTTATGTATACATGGTGATGTTCATCATTGAAATTGTGTTGTCCTGTAGAGGTTGATGATGTTTTTTTCAAGATGTGTTCGTTATGAATACATGTTGGTTGAATATGCATTTGTTGTGCATGAATGTTGTCTATATGGATGTAGGTTTTAACTCCGTACAAAAATCACCTACATATGAATTCTAAAACACATAAAATAAACAATGCGAGAGCATAACACATAAAACACATATACACAGAGACTTTCCCTTGGATCCCAAAATCGGGACTACCAGCTTGATTTTTCCTTATATTCCTTTCAATATTACAATACATATTTATACATGTCGAAGCATCCAATACCATGGACTGAAAAACCATCGCGTCAAAAACCATGGACCGAAAACTATCGCGTCCAAAACCATGTGTGAAAATCATGCAAAAAACCATAGGTGGGTCTGCCCAACCTATCATAGGGTCCAAAACCAAAATTTTCCGGGGCGTGCCATAGAGTGGGGTTACAGGTACCCCTCAAACCCCCTATGACCTCACCCCCCCCCCCCGCCGCTATGCAATCGATGCAACGAAGGGGGGGCTCCACCCCTCCTCTAACCCTCGGTTAAATGGCTATGCCCCCCCTCTAACCCTTGGTTAACTACGTGGGCCAATCATGGAAAGAATATAACACAACCCAACAATGGACATATGCATGTTGTGTTACAGTTATGATTGTCATGCATAAAGTCATGGTATAAGGTTGGTGTTGTCTTTCATGATGTTGATATATTTCTATGAATATGGTTATACATGTATTGTGTTAATCTTGTTGATCTTGTAGACGAGATATCCTCCCCTAAGCTATATTAAGGTTTGTTGATTATGTTTATGTTTTGGTTTAGATAACATGGTATACTTGTAGGAAGAATATCAAAGATGACTAGAAAGATGGTAGACTACAGTTCACAATATTCTCCCCAAAGATATGATGAAAAGCATGTTGATAGGTACTCTCCCAACATAGCAAACAATTTGAGAAGTTTGAAGGAAGAAATAATAAGTTGCAAGGAATATAATGACAAAATCATGCAGGCACATGAGAAATAAGCAGAAGTTAAAGTGGTCATCCGTCAAAGTCTGTCAAACCTGCAGAGACGGGGACCACTTAAGATCAGTCATGAACAAGAGGACAATACTAATGGGGCATACGGTAGTAGGTCTCATGGTGGGCATAGGTCGGATAAAGATGACATAATCATAGATAGAAGGTTATTGGACACACTAATTAGGAGAGGTGATGGACACATGTTCTATTCTAGTTTCGGTTCAAATAGGTATCATGATCATTGTTGTTATTATCCTTACAGGAGGAGTGACAAGGGATATTTTCTAGATGATTTCAAGAAAGCAAAGCCACCTAAATTTGCTGGATATTTGAAGAAACCCGAATATTTTGAGGCATGGTTACTTGGGATGAAGAAATTATTTGATTTGTATGATTACACAGAGAACATGAAGGCCAGAATATCTGTCTTCAGTCTCAAAGGGAGAGTAAACATCTAGTTGGAAGATGTGAAGACGATTAGAGACATTAGGACAAAAGAGTTGAGTTGGCATGAATTTAAGAGACTTTTGAGAAAGAGGTACTTGTCAGAGAGGTACTATGATAGTAAGGCCAAGGAGTTTTATGAGCCAAAGATGGGATCGATGACAGATGAGGATTACATGCCTAAGTTCTTGGAATTATTGAGGTATGTACCGTATCTTAAGGATGAGAATGCAAAAATTTAGAGATTAGTCAGTGGATTGCTATTAGAATTTAGAGATCAGACTGAGTATGTGAGCCTTGGTCACTTAAAGAAGTCATTGATAAGTTGAAGTAATGTTATGAACAATCAAAGTGAAAAACAGAGTCTCAGCAAGGATGGAAAGGTAAAGACAAATCTAAAGGTAAATGGCAGCAGAAAATAATAAGACCCCAGGATGCAGGTGAGAAATAAAATGTTGCACCTTACAAGAAGTTCAATGTAGTTGGACAGGGACATGGGTCACAGACTTGAGGGAAGAAAAATATAGGATGATGGTGAGGGACAGTTGCAGTGTTGGACATCTGGAGAGGAGCATCTTAAGAGATAGTGTCCACATAATCAGGGTGGTAGGTCTCAGATTTACAATGCACAGGAATTGTAGATGGTTGGAGATGTTGGGTAGAGCATTCCTCATATCTATGCAGCGTTGGATAACATACAAGCAGATCATTAGGCATCCATTATTGAGATGGATGGTAAGCATTGTGATCAAATTGTTTATATTTTGATTGACCTTGGATATAATTATAGTTATGTTAATCATGAGCGATTGGATAAGTGAGGTTTGAATAAAGAATTGAATGCAGAATCTTGGTTAGTGCAGTTGGCTACAAGTACAAAGAAAAGAGTTCGTCATCGGGTAAGAGCTTATGCATTTGAGTTGAATGGTATTGCTACATCAGCACATTTGAATGTACTTCCATTGGGATCATATAATATGTTTTTGGGTATGGACTGGATGTATCTTCATAGGACTAAGGTGGATTGTTATGACAATGCTATTAAATGCTTGGATGATAATGGAGAACAAAGGATCTTACAGGGTAAGAATAAAGCTACATCAGTTAGAATGATTACAACTATGCAGGAAAAGCACAGTCACAGAAAAGGGTGTGTGTTATTTGCAGTGCATATCTCCAGTGATAAAGGTAAGGATGTTAAGTATGTGGAGGTATTGAATAGATGCTTGGTCTTATAGCAGTTTTAGGACGTATTTCCCACATAGATATCAAAATTACCACCTCATAGAGAAGTGGACCTTCTATTGAGTTGGTACCAGGGGAAACATGAGCATCAAAGGCACCATACACGATGAACACACTAGAGTTAGTGGAATTGAAGTTATTGTTGAAGGAAATCCTTGACAAGGGGTAGATTAGGCCAAGTGTATCATCGTGGGGCGCACCGGTATTTTTTGTGAAGAAGAAGGATGGTACTCTCACGATATGCATTGATTACAAGAAATTGAACAAGGTAACCATCAAGAACATTTATCCATTGTCGAGGATTAATGATTCTTTTCACCAGTTGAAGGGAGAAAAAATGTTCTCAAAGATCGATCTAAAATCAAGATATCATTAGGTATGCATAAAAGAATAGGACATTTACAAGACAAATTTTCAGACCAAGTATGGGCATTATGAGTTTGTTGTAGTTTTGTTTTTGTGACTAATGCTCCATCTAATTTTATGTTCTTGATGAATAGTGTGTTTCGTGTGTATCTAGACAAGTTTTTCATTGTATTCATTGATGACATATTGATATATTCTAAGAATGAGGAAGAACATTTCAAACATTTAGCAGCGGTATTGAGGTTACTAAGAGAGCATCAGTTGTATACCAATCTTAGAAAATGCATTTTCTTTCAGACGAAGGTACATTACTTGGGGCATGTGGTATCTGAGGAAGAAATAACAGTGGGGTGAGGCTCCATCCTACGGTCCTCTAACAAAAACTAAATTTCTTTAATGTTAAATACAACAAAATGGAAAATAACTTATTTCTAACTAAACATTTAATCGATGATAATTTACCTTTAAAATTTATTTCCCACAATTAAATAGTAAGCATTTAATTTCAATCACTTACATGAGTAATCTATAAACAAAGGAATACATGTTCCGATAGCCTAGTTGAGATGCCCCTGAGCTCATGATCCTGCTGGGATGATCCTCTTGACTACTAACTCGATTTACCTCCTAGCCAACTAGGAAGTATTTCCTAGCCCAGGAAACCTCCACAATTTCCCTAGCCCTCTGAGCCCAAGTCCAAGCAGATGTAGTGTGTCCAATTTAAACAAATACTCTCCTTATATCCCTTCTCTTTTCTCCACCTTCTTCTCAAGACAAAATCCCCCAAAACCACAACCAAAACCAAAACCAAAACTAATACCAAGGATCCTCTCTCCTCCCATCATCATTCCCCTTTTATGCCCCCTTCTCTTCTCCACCTCAACCACCTATCATTAATGTCATAACTACCCCCTCCTCCTTACATTTGACTTATCTTCTCCTAAGTAAATTTGAGAGGACATTCTGGGGATGAGATATGAATATATAATTTGGTAATTAATTGGAGAGGACCATGTCTTCTCCCAAGTAAATTTGGGAGGACATTTTGGGGATGAGATATGAATACATAATTTGGTAAATAATTAGAGAGGACCATGTCTTCTCCCAAGTAAATTTGAGAGGACATTTTGGGGATGAGATATGAATATATAATTTGGTAATTAATTGGAGAGAACCATCTCTTGCCCCAAGTAAATTTGAGAGGACATTTTGGGGATGAGATATGAATATATAATTTGGTAATTAATTGGAGAGGACCATGTCTTCTCCCAAGTAAATTTGAGAGGACATTTTGGGGATATGGATATTTAAATTGGAATAAATGGAAGGAGACCATATCCTATCAAAATTTAAATTTGAGGAGGTAAGTTGGGAATTGAATAATAACAAAATTTATATCAGTAATAAATTTACAATTTCACCAATGTAGGTATGTACCAATATTTCTTGATAATTATAAGTCAATATTTTAAGGAAATTTAAACACTAGTAAAATTTGCATGATAAGATTAAGTAGGGAATTACATACACTCCTCCTTCAGAAAAATTTGTCCCAAAGTTAGAGTGTAAAAGATACAAGGAGTTCGAAGTAGTTTGGCAATAAGGCATAACAAAATAGAGAGAGAGTTATAGTAGTAAAATTTGATAAGTCAGACAATGACATCGCGTTCCATCAAGAGTCTCCAACTGATCTATATCCTCCTATCCTTCTTGACCTACTTCCGTTCCCACCCTATCCATCCTCTACTACTATATACGGTGGCATCAGCTATACCAATCTAACCACTGATAAAACCAATATGGCAGAAGCATTGACTATATCGACCTAACTTCCCTAGCAGGCAACTGGAAATCATCATCACATGTCTAGGGGAGCATGTCCACCACTGCCCTCCCATGATTCCAGGTTTGGAGGTTACACAGTGGGAAATACCTCCACCCCTCCTCACAACTAGGGTCAACACCCTAATATGGACCACACTACAGCATTGGTTGGATACTTGTCATCGAATAATCCAGTCAGGTAGTCTTGTCACCTGTCATTCACATTTTACCCATGTCATAAGAGTGCATATCCAGTAGATAAAAAATGTAATAGAACAATGTACATTATACCTTTCCTCATGAGATGTCTCGACCTTCCCTAATGTAAGAGTAGATATTGGCTATCATATATTTCTTTCCAATCTGCAGGTTAGCTCTCGTTCATGCATTTATATAAAAACAAGATATATATAGATAAGTGATCTTAAACATCATGTTATTAAGTCTAGTACCCACGTGTCAATCTTGCAGTTCATACTGGAAATAAATCATAATTTCACTAAGTCATTCATTAAATAAATCATATCCGCTTGAGCCATACATGAAACAACAACAATTCTGATAATTCATGCACTAGATAATTCATCACCAAGTAAGTCATACATTAGGCCATACACCAAAAAATTCCATCGTCAATAGCAAATCCATCTAATTATTCATATAGGTAGTTTCACATGTCCAACTAAATGCATCCATATTACATAGCATTCATAAATAAATAACATGGAACTGTAAAATAGAGCCTCAACATAGGTATCTATCTAAGTCAAAATGGGCATCACAGATGCTTGAAAAGTGAGGGGTACTCACGATGTATAGTCTCTGCATCCTCCCAGGTAGCAGATCCTAGGCTATACTTGTCCCACTGGACCTTAACCTAGTCCACCATGTGACATCTAAGTTTCCAAACTCTACGGTCCAATATGTGTAATGGTTCAACCACTACAGTTCCCATGTCTGAGACCTGCAATTCCCTCCAATCCAGTTTGTGAGATTCATCAAAAACATAATTTCATAAAATAGATACATGAAAAAAATCATGAGTTTTATGAAAATGGGGTGGCAGTACAAGATGATAGGAAATTGGTCCAATCTTCTCCTTGATCCTAAAAGGTCCTACGAACCGAGGTGACAACTTCGCCCCTTTCCCAAACTGAATGGTGCTTTTTTTGGGTCAGATACGAGTAAGAACTTGGTCCCCTACTTCATAACTGCAATCAATCCTATGTGAATCAACATAACTCTTTTGTCTATCTTGAGCTTCCTTTAACCTTTTTCGAATCTGTTTTACCTGTTCCTTGATTTCTTGAACTAATTCTGGCCCAGCTATTACTCGGTTCTCCAACTTTTCCCAAATCAACGACATCCTACATGGCCTTCCATATAGAGCTTGATAAGGGGGCATCCAGATTGAACTGTGTTAATTGTTATTATAGGCAATCTCTACCAATGGTAAGTACCTTTCCCATTGAGTTTTATTATCCGTGACGTATATCCTAAGCATGTCTTCCATAACCTAATTTACTCTTTCATTCTACCAATCTGCTTTTGGATGATATGCACTGCTCAAGTTCAACTGAGTCCCTAGTGCTGACTGCAAACTTGTCCAACGCCTAGATGTAAGTCGAGAGTCTCTATCAGAAATGATCTTTGTGGGTAACCTGTGTAGTTGATTAACTTCACTTATAAAAATTCGTGCCACATCAGTAACATCATAAGTGTCTCTTACTGGAATGGAATGGGCACTTTTAGTCAATTTATTAACTATAACCAATATAGCATTGTGCCTCTGGGACGTGAGTGGCAAACCCACAACAAAATCCATAGAAATTACCTCCCATTTAGACATAGGGATGTCATATGGTTGTAGGAGTCCTATTTGATGGCAATGATCAGCCTTCACTCGTTGACATTCAAGACATTTCGCGTCAAACTGGACTATGTTGTGCTTCATGCCTTCCCAAAAGAAAAGTTTCTTCATGTTTGCATACATCTTATTCACTCTAGGATGTGCATAATAGAGTGCTCTATGTGACTCTTTGAGGATGGTCCTTCTTATACCCCCTTCCTTAGGTATGTACATTCTCCCTTGAAATCTCAATAGTCCATCTGGTTCAAGGACATATCCCTCAAACTTTGGTTCTATCTGCTTCCCACTCTGGAGTGTTAAGATAACCTTTAGATACCAACTATCTTCAAAGAGTTTCTCCAACACACGTTCCCTCAAATTTGCCTTTAAGGCTACTAGGGGGAAGGTTCATGGTCTCCTACTTAGTGCATCAACCACCACATTCTCCTTTCCCTCGATGTATGATATCTCAAAATCATACTCACTCATGAATTCACTCCACCGCCTTTGTTTAGCATTCAAACTCCTTTGAGTGAAGAGATGCTTCAGGCTTTGATGATCTGTTCTTAACTCAAATCTTCTCCCAACGAGGTAGTGTCTCCATAGTTTCAAAGCTAACATCACTACTACTAATTCTAAGTCATGGGTAGCATACAACTCTTCATGTTTCTTCAATTTTCTAGATGTGTAAGCTATTACTCCACCTTCTTGCATCAATACTGCACCCAATCCTTGCTTTGAAGCATCAGTGTAGACAGTGAAGTCTTTTTCCATGTCTGGTACTCGAAGGATCGATGCACTAGTTAGTAACCTCTTTAGTTCTGTGAATGTAGTGTCACATTCATATGCCCATTCATACCTAACCCCCTTTCGTTGTAATGTGGTGATGGGTTTTGCAATCCTCGAAAACCCTTCCACAAACCTACGATAATACCCTGCTAGCCCCATAAAACTACACACCTCATGAGCATTTTTTGGTACTGGCCAATCCATTATGGCCTTCACCTTTTCTGGGTCAACTGAAATCCCTTCTCCTGAAATGATGTGCCCAAGGTAATGAACTTTCTTCTGAAAGAAGGAACATTTTGACAATTTTCCATACAATTGATTTTCCCTTAAGCAAGTCAATACAACCCTTAGGTGCTTTTCATGCTCCTTTTCATTCTTGGAATACACAAGAATGTCATCTAGAAAGACTTTCACAAATTGGTCCAAATACTTCCTGAACACACCATTCATGAGGCTCATGAATACTGTTGGTGCATTGGTCAAACCAAATGGAACAACTATGAACTCATAGTGCCCAAACCGAGTTCAAAATGTATTTTTTGAGATGTCCTCTTCCTTAATCCTCAATTGGTGGTATCTAGATTGTAGATCGATCTTGGAGGAAACTGTTGCTCCCTTCATTTGATCAAATATGTCATCTATTCGAGGTATCGGGTACATATTCTTTATTGTGGCTCTATTCAAGTCCCTATAATATATGCATAGCCGTAAGGAACCATCCTTATTCTTGACAAAAATCAATAGTGCACCTCAAGGTGAAATACTAGGTCTGATAAATCCAAAGTCTATGAGCTCTTTTAACTACATCTACAAATCACAAATTTCTAGAGTTGTCATCCTATAGGGTTTCTTAGATATTGGTTATGCACCAGGTTTTAGGTCGATTGTGAAATCAATCTCCCTTACAAGAGGTAATCTAGGCAATTCCTTAGGAAAAACATCCTTGAATTCTGACAAAATTGGGTGTTGATCTAGGGAGGGTCCTTTCTGGTCACTTACAGCCTCAACCACATATATCTTGTAACCTTGTTGGAGACAATGTTTTACCTTCATCATGGATATGAATCGTAGCGACACTCCTCTCTTGATTCCAAAAATCTCAATTGGCCTACCTTCATCATCTAAACAAATCACCTTCTTCTTGAAACAGTCTACCAAAGCTCGATGAGCTTCTAGCCAGTCCATTCCAATAATTACATCATACGTCCCAAATGCTATGATGTATGCCTTCAACTTAGTCATACATATGCTGAGGTGTACCTGACATTAGTCAACACTAGGTCCTACTGCTTGTTTTATCCCAAAGCCATCTCAACTTGTTTAAAAGTCATCGTGCTCATAGGCTGCCAACCCACATTTTTCTAATGCAACTGGTGAAATGAAACTATCTATAGCACCTGAATCAAACAAATTTTTAACTTTTACTTTGTTTATCATACCTAAGGTTTCTGCCGTGACAGACTAGTGTTCAACTTGTTGGTTATCAACTTCTGCATAGATTCGATGGTGGCTACTAGCCCCCTCCCCCCTCCCCCCCCCCCCCCCCCCCCCCCATTGGTGATTTTCCTTCTCTATGGTTGTTACCAATTTATAACTCAGGGCATTCACGCTGGTAATGAGGTGCCCCTCATCCCCAACAAGTGATGCATGGTAGACCTTGAAATGAATGTTGTGGAGTACTTTGGACAGAGTTCCTTCCCTTGGGACCCCTGCCCCTACTTGTTTCTCCTTTGCGTATGACCTTGATTTGCATGCGCACTTGAAGCTACGGGTGAAGCTGCACTAGTAACCATTGAAATACCGACTGTTGGTGCTCTGGGTAAAACCCTGTTTCCATATGGTGGTGGCCTAAAACTTCCTCCCCTGGGGAAGGTATGAGGGGCCTTCCCCATAAACCTTGGTTGGCGTGGAAAAATGGTTTTGTTTCCACCCTTTAAGTCTAAGTGTTCTTTGACATAACGAGCCTATTCCATAGCTTCTGCAACTGAGGATGGTTTCCACATCCGCACCATTGCCCTAATCTTAGGGTTCAATCCATAAATAAAATGATCTACTTGGCGCTGGTCAATATCCATGTAGGAGACATACTTGACCAATTCCATGAATCTAATTTCATATTCTTCTACCGTACGATTTCCCTATACCAAGGCATGGAAGGCTCCTACCTGTTGTTCTTCATAATATGCTAGTGGGTACTTTTTCCTGAATCTCTCCTCAAATAACTCCCAAGAAACTATGTCCAGAGTGAGGTGTAGTTGATGCTCTAAGTTACCCCACCAATTTAGAGCACTATCTCTGAGTTGGAATACTGCTATTTTAGCTTTTGAATTGGAATTATAATTCCTTAGTGTGAAGCACCTTCTCATTCCTTTTAACCAGGAAGTGCAGTTAGTGAACCTAGAAAGTGTGTATCTATTGTTTGAATTATCCAAAAGGAAAAATAGCGCAAAAAAAATTCTATTGGATACATAGATACGTTATACAAGCATCTACCCATGAGTTGTTAAATTTCTACTAGCAAAGAATTGCGTGTTGGAGTTAGGCGTGCTATGCGTCAGTAGACTAACATGCCATCATCGGTTTTATCTAGTTACAACATGCATCTTGGTGTCATTGCAACTGCGTCACATGTTGTTTCAACTCGGACTATTTTTACCGTTTATTACAAACAAAGGTATGATGTCTGAAAATTATATGGGATTCTGTTTTATTACTGCAGCTGTCATCCTTGGGCACTTTCTAACAAGGGTGTGTGGAGTATTAATATATTTAATTTCCATTCATAGTTCAGAGGTATAATTATTCTGGAGATTTTTTAAACAATTCGGTGAAAATTGATCTGGAAAATGTTTGATGTTGTCATGAGATAATAAGAGGATAGATGTGCCATGCTTTTAAGAGCTGATGAGTTCATATTACCAAATACTGAACCTGATGGGTATTTTATCTTATTATAAATAATATATGGTTCTAGTCCTTACTTTTGTCAAGTTTGATGTGCTTAATATGAGCATCTTACAGACTTAACGAGAAGATATTGTTTATGACTATATTATGTTGCCATATTTTTTTATTTGGCTTGTCTGCAAGATAGTAATGGCTCTCTTTTGCAGGACAAGTCCGTTAGAGTTTATCATTCCTTATGATAAATACATGGAGGCAGTGAATATTAGTCTCTCTGTTGGCATGAGGTTCAAGATGTGTTTTGAAGGAGAAGAGTCTCCTAAGCAAAGGTTTACTGGTACAATTATTGGCATGGGTGAGGTTGATAATGTGAGATGGCCAGATTCAAAGTGGAGATCACTTAAGGTCCAGTGGGATGAAACATTAGTGGTCCCTCAACTAGAGAGGATTTCACCATAGGAAGTTAAGACGTTTGTAGCTTCATCTGCAACACTTAATCCTTTGCCAAAACCAAGGACTAATTATCCTCGGCCCAATTTGGTGTCCTCATCTCAGGAATTAATGATACATGGATCAGTAGACTACAACAATGGGGCTGAGGTTGGCCACGAATTTTAGTATGCTGAAGCAAGTGCATAGGGCCTATAAAGTTCCGAAGAGATGAAAACTGACTCCGATGCCATGTGTGAGGCTCCATCCTAGGGTCCTCTAACAAAAACTAAATTTCTCTAATTTTAAATAAAATAAAATGGAAAATAACTTATTTCTAACTAAACATTTAATTGATGATAATTTACCATTAAAATTTATTTCCCACAATTGAATAGTAAGCATTTCATTTTAATCACTTACATGAGTAATCTATAAACACAAGAATACATGTTTCCATAGCCTAGTTGAGATGCCCCTGAGTTCATGAACCTTCTGGGATGCTCCTCTTGACTATCGACTGGATTTACCTCCCAGCCAACTAAGAAGTATTTCCTATCCCAAGAAACCTCCACAGGTTCCCTAGCCCTCCGACCCCAAGTCCAACCAGATGTATTGTGTCCAAGTTAAACAAATACTCTCCTTTTCTTCCTTCTCTTTTCTCCACCTTCCTCTTAAAACAAAATCCTCCAAAATCACAACCAAAACCAAAACCAAGACCAAGGATCCCCTCTCCTCCCATCATCATTTCCCTTTTATGCCCCCTTCTCTTCTCCACCTCAACCACCTATCATTAATGTCATAACTACCCCCTCATCCTTACATTTGACTTATCTTCTCCCAAGTAAATTTGAGAGAACATTTTGGGGATGAGATATGAATATATGATTTGGTAATTAATTGGAGATGACCATGTCTTCTCCAAAGTAAATTTGAGAGGACATTTTGGGGATGAGATATGAACATATGATTTGGTAATTAATTGGAGAGGACCATGTCTTCCCCAAAGTAAATTTGAGAGGACATTTTGGGGATGAGATATGAACATATGATTTGGTAATTAATTGGAGAGGACCATGTCTTCCCCCAAGTAAATTTGAGAGGACATTTTGGGGATGAGATATGAACATATGATTTGGTAATTAATTGGAGAGGACCATGTCTTCCCCCAAGTAAATTTGAGAGGACATTTTGGGGATGAGATATGCATATATAATTTGGTAATTAATTGGAGAGGACCATGTATTCTCCCAAGTAAATTTGAGAGGACATTTTGGGGATATGGATATTTAAATTGGAATAAATGGAAGGAGACCATATCCTATCAAAATTTAAATTTGAGGAGGTAAGTTGGGAATTGAATAATAACAAAATTTATATTAGTAATCAATTTACATTTTCACCAGTGTAGGTATGTACCAATATTTCTTGATAACTATAAGTCAATATGTTAAGGAAATTTAAACACTAGTAAAATTTGCATGATAAGATTAAGTAGGGCATTACAAGTGGACCCAGAAAAGATAAAGGCTATTATGGAATAGTCATCTCCTAGGAATATGGATGAGGTAAGGTCATTTATGGGGTTAGCAAGTTACTATAGGAGGTTCATCAGGAACTTCTCACAGATTGCATATCCTATCACATCATTTCAAAAGAAAGGTAAGAAGTTTTAATGGACAAAGGAATGTGCAACTAGTTTTGAACAGTTGAAGCAGTGGTTGACAAATGCTCCAATTCTTAAAATTGCAGATCTAGATAAAAAGTTTTTGGTGTGTATAGATGATCTGAAAATGGGGCTCTTAGGATTCTTGTCTAACTTACAAGAACCTATCCCACTTCCAAAGCTTTAAATTTTCCCAAGTCTTAATGATTAACTAATGCGGAATTAAGAAATGCTTGAAAATAAGGTCTATGCTGGCATGTGTTTTTAACTGTTTATGTGCTTTTAAAATTCGGTTGTTCTTGTTGATATGTAAATACATATGATAATAGATAATTGTAGTAATAAGCAAACACATAAGATAGCAATTTAATACAGAGTTCACCTGAAACACTTGGGCTATGTCTCCTTGAGCTCTAGTCAACTCGACTAGGCTCACTGGGATTATGGAAACAGTTCTTTTACAAGTTCTACACTCAACTCCAATGTTTTACATAGGAACATTGGGCTCAGAACACCATCTCATCCCTTGGCTCTTGGAGATCTTCAGCTTTCTGGCTCTGGCTCTGTCTCTTGCTTTGGCTCTTGGCTCCGACTCTAGCTCTAGCTCTTTGGCTCGGGCTCTGGTTCTGGCTCTCAGCTCTCACTTCTGGTGCTCACTTTGGCTCTTGGCTCTAGTTGTGGCTCGTGGCTCTCTGCTCTGGCTCTCTAAGCTCTTTCTCATGACCTTTTCATGCCTCTATGAGTCACTCGACCTCTAAGCAACTCCAACAACAATATCTGTTGTCAATTGAGCTCTCTGGCTTTTCACTCGACCTACGAGTGACTCCAAAGACTCTCTGCGCATTCAACTTTTTCTCCCTGATCGCTCTCCTCTCTTCTTCTCCCTCTCCCTCTATAAGTCTGTGGCTTTAGGCCATCTGCTTCCTGACTATTCGTTTCCACTTTCAGCTCTCTCGTTCCCTGCATCTATCTGTACGAATCCCTTCTTCGGATGTTACAGTCATTGCATCACACCTCACAGGGAAGTGGCCACCTATTCCGTAACAGATAAGTGTCATGTTCACCGAAAACACTCGATCGTTTGAAATGGTCATTATTTTTGTTTACTCCAAGAATTCCTGTGAAACACGAATCTTTTCCAACTCATTGTCCACATTGGACTTCAAAGTCCTGCACAATTTTCTTTATGAATTTGTCAAATCCGGTCATCCATTGGTCGCATCTCCGCCGTTGATTTGGAGCCTCCAAATCCTACGATCTCCATCCATATCACACGGGTAAGTTGCGTGACCTTTACTCGCGCGATGTGAGCAATTTTCTTTCTCATCCGCTGCACACGTGTCACCCAGTGTATGGAATCGCGCGGGACTCGGTTGAATACACTTACCGCTTGAATTGCTCGTGATATCCTACCGGTTTTTGTGCGGGACCTGCCTTCTGATGGAATCGGCGATTCCCGTACGGTTTTATGCCTTTCCCTCATGACCAAGCGCTTGGGGCTTTCCTTCACTAAGGGGGATGCCCTGCGATATGTGATTAGCGCTTTGCGTATCAGAAACTGCCTCTGTTTTTGGATTTGACTTCCCGTTTTGCCAGTTTATGCCAGCATGCGGTAACCATGGGCCAACGGTCTGCGCGCCTTGACCGAGGGTCCCCATTGCTCCGTGCCGACTACAAATTGCCATTGTTCAGAGGTTATTTCTGATAATCTTGATATCCACAAGACTTTGAACTTCGGCATGAGTTTCTTTACAAAGTTTAGGTAACTTTAAGAGAGTTTAAGATTCTAATTCGGAGCACACCTTCCCACTAAAAGAACTTTTGGCTCAGCAAAAGACTAATATACTGATCTGAGCAATAAATGAGAGTAACAACACCCTCTTCTTTCAGCCTCCCTACACTTGCCTTTGCATAGTGCCTTTGAACCGCAATCTCTAACCACTTCCCTTCTTGGATGGGTTGGTCGCCTTGGGAAGAATTGTTTTCGTCCTTGACTTCATGTAGAACTTCTGCTGTGAAGTTTACAGAAGGTAGTTTGAACTTCTTTACCTTGATCCTTGATCCAAGGTGGCTCAAACGAATGTGAAGTACATCTACTCCACAAAACTTTCATTTGTACCTGTTTGAAAAGCTGCCAACAACAATTGTTAACAACAATAGGTATACAAACAACAACTGGATGGACTAACTCCTACTTCAACAAAGAAACATATTTCACATCTTATGAACCCTTCCTTATCTTATATCTGCAAACAAATGATTGACTAGATAAAAAGCCAATAAAACATGCCTTTAGAACAAATGACCCTTCAGGTCAAGCATGCAGAAAAAGACCTTTAGGACTCTTTTCCAAAAGATGAAACACTTCATCATTATCTCCATTTTGGAGACCAACATTACATGCATCTCATGCTCATGCATGCATTCCATCTATCAACTTTTGCTTAAGTACACTGTACTTTCGAAGTTGAATTGAACATATGTTGCAGCAATAAAGTGAGTTTCCTATTCAACTTCTTTCCATTTACCATTTTGGTAAGATCATGCAACTTGCATTTATTCCACAAAGAAATGCAAACAAATGCATCAAAGGACATGCAATCTTAATTGGATAAGAATTCTAACCATTTCTTACCAATCCATTTCAAAGGTGCCTCCTTGGTTTGCACATCAGCGTCAATATGCAAATCATCCTAAAACACATCAATCATGGAATCTTTATTTCCATCCCTGCCATTTTCTTTTTCCACCTTCTCCTTCAGCTTTGGTGGAAGCAGTGCTGGATTCAAAGTCCAACACCTTTCAGCAAGATGCCCTTGCTTATGGCAGTAAGTGCAACACATGTGCATCCTTTTGACAGTATGATTTTTCTTGTCCAATGGACCTTTGGCTTCTTGCTTCTTTTCCTTCAAAAGTTACCTGTATTTGGCCATCCTCTTCCAACATCTAGAAACATAATGGTTATCCAAACCACAAAAGGAACATGCAATTCTTTTTCCAGGCTTTACAAAATCAAAAGGAATGTGTTTAGAACTAGATTTATACTTGCCTTTTTCACCTTTATTGCCTTCAGGAGTAGGTGAAGCAAATGAAGAAGTGGCTCCCTTTGGAACACCATCACTTTCTTCAACGCTGTTAGAGTTTCCACAACTCTCTGGTTCAATTGTGTACTTCTGAACACCTGCATCCTTCGAATGATGTTTCGAGCTATTGCATTCCTCCTAAATACAATCCTTACACTCTTGAGGTAGAAGACCTACAATGAAACTCCTTCTTGGAACTGTTTCAATGGCCTTCATGGCAGCGTTGAAATTTTCTCCATAAGCTTTTCCATAGCCAAGACCCAAATACTTAGGCCTTTCCTCAACCTTTATTGGCTTAACAATACCTTGTGCATATTTTCCCAATCCTTTTCCTTCATAGCCCATCTTGGACATTAGCTTGGAACCTATGCCTCTAGTATGTTTTTCAAAAGAACCAATATAAGCATTCTTAGAAGAATTTGAAGACAAACTGGAATGGTTTACCTCTTCTTCAAGCTGATACTTGACCAAGGCTTCTTTGGCAACAAAGAGTTGTGACTCCAACTCATGCATCCTTTTCAGGTTCATATTTGCAATATGAAGTTGCCTCTCCATTTCCTGCAATTTGCCAGAAAGCATCTGCTTTTCTTTCTCCACGGAATTCAACTACTCTCTAAGTATGCTGCTCTTCCTTCCATCCTCATACATCTCTCTTACCTTGTTCATCATGATGAACAAGTATTGATTCATGTCTCCATCAAAGGAACTTGTGAAGAAAGAAGAATTCGAGGATTCACTTGTAGAAGTCGTCATTATGCAAATGAACAAAAGAACTTCAAACAAGATTATTAAAGAGCTTACTTAGTAACCTCATACAACAACCTTTTGTGCGTCAAGGATTGCCTTGAGGTCCTTTGGGATAGAAGAATGCCTTTAGCCCTTCTTCCTTCTTGTCCTTCCTGGATTGAGCTATCAATAGCTTTCCCTTCACCTCTGCAAACTCAAACAATAGTCAGTCTACAAACAAGCATACAATAAACCTCTGACTGTTTAAACACCTTTTAGACAAGAAATCTTTGCTTTGCCAATCAAGCACTCTGATACAACTTTCTTTGAAGGCGGGGTTAATCAATCTTAAGCTCCGATACCACCTAATCTGAAAATGGGGCTCTTAGGATTCTTGTCTAACTTACAAGAACCTCTCGCACTTCCAAAGCTTTAAATTTTCCCAAGTCTTAATGATTAACCAATGTAGAATTAAGAAATGCTTGAAAATAAGGTGTATGCTAGAATGTGTTTTTAACTATTTATGTGCTTTTAAAATTTAGTTGTTCGTGCTAATATGTAAATACATATGATAATAGACAAATGCAACAATAAGAAAACACATAAGACAACAATTTAATACGGAGTTCACCCGAAACACTTGGGCTACGTCTCCTTGAGCTCTAGTCAACTCGACTAGGCTCCCTGGGATTATGGCAATAGTTCTTTTACAAGTTCCACACTCAACTCCAATGTTTTACACAGGAACATTGGGCTCAGAACACCATCTCAACCCTTGGCTCTTGGAGCTCTTCAGCTTTCTGGCTCTGGCTCTTGCTCTACCTCTTGGCTCTGACTCTAGCTCTAGCTCTTTGGCTCGGGCCCTGGTTCTGTCTCTTATATCTCGCTTCTGGCGCTCGCTCTGGCTCTTGGCTCTAGTTGTGGCTTGTGGCTCTCTACTCTGGCTCTCTAAGCTCTTTCTCTTGGCCTTTGCATGCCTCTATGAGTTGTTCGACCTCCAAGCAACTCCAACAACAATATCCTACTGTCAATTGAGCTCTCTGGATTTTCACTTGACCTCCAAGTGAATCCAAAGACTCTCTGCACATTCAACTTTTTCTTGCTATTTGCTCTCCTCTCTTCTTCTCCCTCTCCCTCTGTAAGTCTATGGATTTAAGCCATATGCTTCCTGAGTGTTCGTTTCCACTTTCAACTCTCTCGTTCCCTGCTTTTGTTTGTTCGAATCCCTTCTTTGGCTGTTACAGTCACTGCATCAAACCTCACAGGGAAGTGGCCACCTATTCTATAACGGATAAGTGTCAGGTTCACCGGAAACACTCGATCATTTGAAACGGACGTTCTTTCACAAGAGTCAAGGGATCTCTACTTGAATGGTTCATGAGGCACAATACTTGCTAAGGTTTTGCAAATGGGGTAGCAAGCTAAGTGGGCTTGATTGTGGGGAAAAACTCCACAGTTAAGTGCGCTTGAGCCAGAGGAGTTCTGGGATGGGTGACCTCCTGGGAAGTCCTGGTTACCGGGTGCAAGCCCCGGAAGTGATGATTGATGCTATGTGATTCGTTCTCCACATTTCACTAGTTTCAATCCCACTTCTTCACCCCTGTGAGCATCACTCGATGCAATCAGTGCTAAGTGAACTATTCAAAAATCATGAGAAATTAGTCAGTTACGACTACCTCTCATGGAAATGGTCATACGTTTGAATGACTTACTTAACGCAGTTGAATCCCAAAAATGATATCTAGTTCTTTCCATTTACCAAGAATTCCCACGAAACACGAATCTCTTCCAACTCATCGTCCATGTTGGACTTCAAAGTCTCGCACAATCTGCTTTATAACTTTGTCAAATCCGGTCATCAATCGGTCGCATCTCCACTGTTGATCTGGAGCCTCCAGTTCCTACGGTCTCCGTCCATATCGCGTGGGTAAGTTGTGTGACCTTTACTCGCTCGATGTGAGTGGTTTTCTCTCTCATCTGCTAGACACATGTCACCCAGTGTATGGAATCATGCAGGACTTGATCAAACTCGCTTACCATCTGAAGTGCTTGTGATATCCTACCGGTTTTGGCACGAGACCCGCCTTCTGACGGAATCGGCGATTCCCATACGATTTTATGCATTTTCCTCGTGACTGAGTGCTTGAGGCTTTCCTTCACTGAGGGGGATGCCCTGCGATACACGATTAGCACTAATCGTGTATTAGAAACTACCTCTGTTTCTTGGATCTGACTTCTTGTTTTGCCAGTTTGTGCCAGCAAGCAGTTACCATGGGCCAACAGTCTACGCGCCTTGACCGAGGGTCCCCGTTGCTCCGTGTCGACCACAAATTGCCATTGTTCAGAGGTTATTTCTAATAAGCTTGATATCCACATGACATTGAACTTCGGCATGAGTTTCTTTATAGAGTTTGGGTAACTTTAAGAGAGTTTAAGGATTCAATTCAGATCAATAGATGATTTCAAGAGAGGACTTGGTGGAGTTCTTATGCAAGAGGGACATTTAGTCTGCTATGAATCCATGAAACTGAATGACCACGAGCAAAATTATGTGACACATGATCTTGAGTTGGTAGCAATCATCTATGCATTGAAGATGTGGAGATACTCGCTTCTTGGCAGGAGGTTTGTATTGATGAATGATCATACTGGATTGAGATACCTATTTGACCAACTGAATTTGAATTCCAGACAACCTAGATGGATGGCCATGATTAGTGAGTTCGACTTCGAGATCAAGTACATTAAGGGAAAGGAGAACAAGGTTGCAGATGCTCTTAGCAGGTAGATACAAGTAAATCACATGTCTGTTATGAGTTACTATGGGACATATTTATAGGATTGGATCTTAAAGGAAGGTGAGCAGGATGACAGGTATAGATAGCTTAGGCACATGTTACACCATGGTATAAGTGATCAAGATGTGGACTATCATCTCACATCAAATGGTTTGATTAGAATTAGGGATAGTATCTATGTGTCAGACAAGAGTGAGCTCAATAAACTTATCTTGAGAGGGTTTCATGCTAAGTCGTATTTAGGTCACCCAAGATATCAAAAGACATTGAAAATAGTGAATAAGTTCTACTATTGGCGGAATTTGAAGAAGGAAGTGGCAAATTTTGTGGCTAGATGCTTGGATTGTCAACAGGTAAAGGCAGAGTGTAAGCATCCAAGTGGATTACTACAATCAATTCCAATTCCAGAGAGGAAATGGGAGGTCATCTCCATGGATTTCATTATAGGTTTTTAGAGCACATCTAGACAACATGATTCCATCATGGTTATTGTGGACAGGTTGACAAAGGTAGCACACCTCATTCTAATAAAGTCTAAGGATTCATATAATGATGTAGCACAAGTCTTCATCATAGATGTAGTGATATTGCATGGTGTTCCAAAGAATATTGTGTTAGACATGGATTCTAAGTTCACTTCTAGGTTTTGGAAAGCGTTTAATTTGCAAGTTTGGGTAAAGAGATGGACTTCGGTATATTATATCATCTATAGAAAGATTGACAAATAGAGAGGGTCAACATGTTTTTGGAGGATATGTTGAGGATGTACATCATGCATCAGCAGTGGAAGTGGGAAGAGTATCTTCCACCGGTTGAGTTTTCTTACAACAATATGTACCAGGAGTTAGTGAGGATGAGTATGTTTGAGGCACTTTATGGGCGGAGTTGTAATACTCCAATCAATTGGAGTGATCCAGTGAACATGGTGTTGATAGGACTGGACATGTTAGCAGAGATGGAACAGGAAATGTAGGTTATTAAGAGGAATCTAAAGGAGACACAAGACATGTAGAAAATTTATGTAAATCAATATAGGTTGTTTAAGGAGTTTCAAGTTGGAGAACATGTGTAATTGCGTATCAATCCCAAGAAGAGATCCTTGAGGATTGGGTCATGTGTGAAGTTGGCACCTCAGTATTGCATGCCTTTCGAGATCCTTGAGAGGATTGGACCAATGGCCTATAGACTCACATTTCCTTCGATAGTGAAATTCCATGATGTTTTCCATGTTTCATTGCTTAAAATATATGTGAAATATGTTGATCATGTCATTGATTGGTTTTTACTGCAGGTGGAACCAGAAGGAGAATTCTAGTCAGAACCTCAATTTTTTTGCAGAGAAAAATGCTCATGCTCTGAAAATGACTAACCAAGAAAATTAAAGTGCAGTGGAAGCAATTTGGGCATGATGGAGCTACAAGGGAGATGTATGATCATATGCAGGCTATGTATCCTTCTCTATTCGTTGGATGAGTGGATGGATTTTCGTATATGTTTTGGCATGGTGTTTTGGTATCTGTATACATGTAAATGGATGTAAATACCACCATGAGATGTGATAAAAATATCCATTAAGCGGTATGGGTTTCATCTTGGTTATTTTTTAGCAAATTATTCATTATAAATATTGCATCAAGCTAAGTTATAAAGCTCCATAAGAAGTATTTTTTGGTTTTTCAGCGGTTTTTCTGGTTGTAGGTGTCATTGAACACTGAGGATGGTGTGAGAGGTCTATAACAACCCCAGATTAAAAACTTCATGTAATAAAGTTACTAAAGGCAAAATAAGACCATGGTCATGGGACACGTATTCCAAGTTGAAAGTTGGGAAAAACATCCTAGTGTGGGTGTTCATTTGGTTTATTATGGCTAAGGAAATTGGAAAAGGAAATGACAAAGGCATTTGAAAAGGAAAGAGACATTATTTGGCATTTTATTTATGAAAATAATGGAAATTATGAGAAAAGGAAGGTGAAAGGTCACAAGTTGCATGTGAGGAGGAAAATGAAGGGAAATAATGGAAAATTTAAGAAATTAGATGCCTCATTGATAAAAAGGCTTCTCAGGATCAATACACAGTTTTTTTCAGTTGAGTTTTGAGTTCTCTCACTATTCTCTCTACTCTCTCATACTCTTGCACACTTAGAGTATTATTGGATAACTCTAGCATTAGACCGAGGAAAGCAAAGGGAGGACAAATAAAGAAAAAGGAAGCAAAGATCAAGAAAGGAAGAGAAATATCAAGTGGATATAGTGGGATTACTTGCAGGTATCGAGTTGCATGTGTGATTTACTTGCTATTTTTGTCATACATGGTACATGCATGTCTGTATTTAGTTCTCTTGTTGTCATTGGCATGGATTTTTCTAGGTGTGACAATGGATTTCATCCTTGCCTTTTCATTTATGGATTTCCATAGTGTGATTGGATTCTATCTCACTTGGTTGAGATGGATTTTTGGATGGTTTCGAAACTGAGTGGGGTCATCTCAGGAGAAGAATAAAACACAAGGCCTAGTAATCCCTAGACCAGTGAAGGTGGGTTTGTGGTAAATCCATATTATGTGCACCTCAGTGGGCCTAGGAAATCCTCGACTAGTGAGTGGCGGGATATACAATAAATCCTATAGGTGTATGCTCTCGATTAGGAATAGGAATCCTCGACCAGTGAATAGTGGGATATACAGTAAATCCTAGAAGGTGGAGTCTCGTTGGGCCTAGAAATCCTTGAATAGTGAATGGTGGGATATACGGTAAAGCCTAGAGACTGGAGATGGAAAATTCCTCATGATTTAGGTGGAGAGATCTGGAGGCATCCATGCTTGTATAAGCCTAGTGAACCTTGGATGGTGGGATTATGGTAAAGCCCGGTAGTGTATGTTCCTGGAAGGAATCACTTGATGGGATTGTGGTAAATCTTGAGGAATCCTTGATTAGTTTTGTTGTGAGTCCCACATTAATTTTTGGAATATGGCATGGGGGTGATTGGTTGAAGGAAAGATTTGGTTAATCCTAATCTATGGTCAAGTGGTAAATGGAAGTCCCTAACCTGGTTGCATTTCACATATGTTAATAAGAGCTCTTTTCCTCTTGTGTATTATGTGTAAATGTGTTTTCTATTATGTGATCTTAATGGTTGTTCTATCATTGCTATTTAGTTGGTTATATGATGGTTATAAGCATGGTTTTATGATATATCTTAGTCATGGCTCTCATCATGTTTTGATTATCAAATGAATGAATAATGAATGTATGACCTAATAGATGGTAATGCAGCTATTATGAGAGGATATCAATCCTTCTTGGTGATTCTTAGATAAGTATGAAGTCCCTATGATCAGATGTGTTTATATGACCTATAGATTACATGTTCATGATGTGTTTGATAGAATTTCTTTCATGGATAGTCCTTGTCAAATCAGGTCCTTGTTCAAGTTTTGCATTAGAGGCCTTTTCATCATGTTATTTATCATTACTGAAAGTTTCATGAAGTTCTGGGTAGTGGCTTGAATCCTGGCCATGAAAAAGTGGTTCAAAATCCGGGGTCATTGGCACAGAACTACCCAAGAAAGGTTGCACTCACATGGATGCCTTGTTGTGCATGTTTCTGGAGGGTTTCAATTGCATGGAGGGATTTTCATTAGTCGACTAGGGCTCTAGATGAGTCAAACAACAAGTTGTCTCAGGGGTTTAACACCTATAAGGGTTGGTTAGCCCTTGAAGGGATTGTAGCATCTGAGGAAGGTTATATTGGTCTTATCTCGTCAGTTCCACTTCCTTAACTATACTTGGGAAGTTGAATCATGTTATAGTAACTCTTCTTCACATGTTTACCCCAGTGGACCGGTTAGCTTGGGTAAATGTGGGAGGAGGGTGCTACAATGCCAAATGAATTTTTTAAAGTATATTTATTTAGTTTTACTCTTACGTTCCATACTCACCGTTCTAGGCTCAAACATCCCCTTATCTACTAAAAGATCCCTTAGGTAGTTCATATTTCCAAGGTTTTCACATGGAGGAAGTGCACTAATTTACTACCAAACATCCATTGGAAGCCTCTAATCAATATCTGTTAACAATCATAAAGTTCTAGTGTCACAATGGTAGCCTTCTTCCAAGGTTTTTCATATTCAAGCAATCATTATTCTCCATAAATATGTTCCCCTATTATAGATTTCATGTGGTTAATCCAAATATGGCTATGTTGGCATATCATGCTTTCATTGCAACATCACAATAGCTCTTGAAATGATTTCAAAACTCATAAGTTAGTAGCATTTCCATCATTTCAAATATTAACATATTATATACAATGAGATATGGAATAACCATGCATTAAAAAAATACATTTAGACAATGCATTCAAGCACATATGTGAACATATATATGTACATAACCACAACTTGACACACTTACATAATTAACTTATGGACATCTGCTTAGTGCATCTTCACATTGATTAATAATATCATATTCCTATTTCATGTATTACACCATGTGTTTGAAGGTTTAGCCAATGCCTTGATGCCTCATCTAGCCACCTCCTTAATATTTGGTTGATCATGGGGGGATGTGGGTATGGGGGGTTTATAGGTTTTGTGAGGTATAAAAATGGATTTGTAGTAAAATTAGGGGGTTTGTTTTATTAAAAATATATTGTGAGGGGAGTTCAAAAAAAGTATTTTGGGGGTATTTTAAAATATATAGTAAATTTAGAGGTATTTTTAATATCCCATGAATGCACATGCTCTGTCATGGGTTCACTAAGAGGAGACCCTATGGGAAACCCTTCCTCACTAAAGGTTCTCTTAATGTTGGTAAGAAGGTTATGGTCCAAGACATCAATACAACTATTAAGGCAATTGAACACTTGTGTAACACTATAGCCTTTAAAAAATAATCATGTACTCAAAAATAAATATGAAATCTTATTTCAATATGTATCCCTAATTTTCAACTCAAAACATTGCCATGGTAAGAGTTTAGTTCATTGTCCTTTTTGAAACACCCTTCTTGTTCCAACCATCATGCAAAATGAATATTTTCAAGTATATTTTTCAATATGCCTCTTCCTTTCCACATTGAACCTTCCATGCTCGGGCATTCCATTCTTTGGTAATAGTCCCTCAAGTGATCCACCTTGCCAAGGTTTTCACATACAAGAAGAACACCAAGTTACTACTAGACATCCATTGGTAGCCTCTAATCAATAACATAAGACAATTGTTAGGTTTTAATATCACCATAATATCTTTCTTCCTAGAATCTCCCTCTTTAATCAATTATAATTTTCCATAACACTACTCTATTTAAAAAGCTTCATGTAGTCCATCCAAATATGACTACATTGGCACAGAATTCTTTCATTGCAACTTCACAACAACTTTTGAAATGATCTCAAAACTTATGAGTTAATAGTATCTCCATCATTTCACCTACTAACATATTATCTATAATGGGATATGACACAATCATGCATTCACATAATGCATTTAGACAATGAATTCAATCATATATGCCAACATATATGTGTGCATAAACACAACTTGCACACTTACATAATTTACTTATGTGCAACTATTCAATGTATCTTCACATTGATTAATGAATACCATACTCCGATGTCGTGTATTCCACCAGGAATTAGAAGTTCTAGCCAATGCCTTGACACATCATTTAGTCACCTTTCCAATATTTAATCTACCATATAGACATATTCCTCTTTAGACGAACATAACACCAATTATATACCCTTTCTTCATTGAACAATCCTTTCAAGCATGTTAGAAGGCATTTCCATTATCTATTCTATTTTCCCTTAGAAAAAAATTCCTCCTAAAGTTGCTCTCAGTGCTAGAAAGAAGGTTACAATCAAGTAAAAAAACACAAATAGGAAGGATATTGGACACACATGTAGCATTATAGCCTCACACATGGTTAGCTTTCATGTCATTCACTTCTATAACAGGATCATAACTCCTTACATGCCTTGGTTATCAACTCATAACCAACAAAATTTGACTTGTCATTTTATCTTATATGAATGCATTCGAAAGATTAAACAACTTTTATATGTCTTTGGTTTTTCTCATTTACCACAACAAGTGGGATATCATTCACATAGATGCATTCAAATCACATAGACATATCAATTTGGATATCAAATCTTGATAAAGGGAATTCTTACGTAAATTCCCTTTAGCATCTATGCAACACAAGTACTCTAAATCCATACTTTTATGGTTTTCGTCAACTTTTTTTTATGATACTTGATCAATTGGGAGTTATAGAGGCTCACTTACTCATTTCACCAACATCTTGGTTAAAATATTTTATATAGTCTCACTATCCTATATTTTGGAGCTAAGGAATTCTCCTTCATTGTCATGGTTGCGTTGCTAGCCATGCTCATTAATTCTTACTATAGCAATGAACAAAACATCCTATAGAATTATGTCACATTGTCTAGCTTCCTTTGTCATATTTGGCTATCCTCAAATCCCTAGTGACTCTTGCAACATTTTTTGGTTTCACTCTAATTATGTATGCATCATCGTTTCTCCCTTTTCTTAGAACTTTCTAGCCAAACCCAACTTGGAAACTCGATATTTCCATCCCATATATTATATCAATATTGTATGATCAGCATTTTCTTTATTTTCTAGGTCAATCTGGCCCAACTTTATCTTACATGAAATTTATACGATTTATGATGTTATAATTTATATTACTTTATATTGGTATTATTATCTTATAATTGATTTCTTCTTCTTTAACCAATTTGGACTCAACCTTAACTTCATTAATCAACATTCCAACAAACTATAATGTTGTATTTTTGTTTCATTAATTTCATTTAAACTCCCTCTAAAGTCCAATCTATTTTACACTCACTATAGAATACTTTTCCTTTTAGATGTGTTTTTAATAATTTCATTCTATAAATCAATACACTTATTCTTCTCTCGTTTATTATCCATTCACACTTAGAATGTTCTTATCATTCCCTACCTTCACCAATCATCAACCATGTGTATTTAGTGCTAGAATGTTTCCCTTAGTGTTGTAATATATTTGAACTAGCTTAAGCATCCACATTATGGCATATTCCGCCCTTATGGACTTCATAATTCTAAAAATTTCTTCACTTCGTTTTATAATTCTATATGAGTTTTATTTATCTTCTAAAACCAATCCACACATAATGGAGTTCTTTATTATTCCATTGGAAGCCTTAAAATGAGTGAAAGTTTATTATCTCTTTCCATGTATTCTTTATAAATAAATGGTTGGTTCATAACCGGCAACTCTTACAAGCATTTATACACTTTTTCACATAGATAATTCACCTATCACATAAGTCATACATGTAAGTTTTAATCTTGTACAATTAATTGCTGTAAATAGATTCTCAATGAAAACAAAAAATGATACAATGGCACACACACAGATTTGCACAGAGATTTTATGCTAGAACCCAAAACCAAGAAAACCAACAAGGATTTTTCATTATATTTATGTACATTGTATGTATATATATATTTTTAATTCCAAGGAAAATCTACACAGATCCACCCAATGGGATCACATCCTGCTAGCCAAACTAATCTAAGTCGAAGCTTGAGGGCATCAAGGAGAATTGACCCAATGAACTCCCAATGGAGAGTTGATTTAGCAATGGGACCTCGACCAATTGAGCTAACCCTCGAGGCTACAATTTATTACAATACAAAATAAATCATGTGGAATATGAACCATAAATCAAACCATAGTCCCATAACTGAAACTGAAAAACCATGGGCAAAACCATCATGTGCCATAAAACCATTTTTAGAAAAACCATGAGCCCAAAAAATGGATTCAAAAGAACCACCCAAAAAATTCCTTTTGGGGAGCTGCCCCAAACCCTGCGCATGGGGGGCTAACACCTCCTAGATACCCCCCAACCAATGAGGCCTATCAACCCCCCTCAGGCCCGACTTTATTCATCATGAACATAAGTCATGCAAATAATATAACACACCCAACAATACATCACCTCATGAAGTATTCATTCTCTTTTTCCTTAATATATTTCCTTTACCATACCAACTTCCATCACCTTCTTCTCTACAATCATGCTTTGTGGTCATCATTACACAATATTGTTGATTTATATTCATAGTTAAGAAACTTACCTCGCCTTTATCCATTTTAATACCATTCTTTACATATTGCCTTGTTATGATTCTTAATTATGTTATTGTTACTTGATTATACACAAATCTTCTCTACCTATTGGTATCCTTTATACCCTTGCTAAAATTTTCACGTGGAAAATAATATATTCAAATCCAATAACCAACAGCTCCTTAGATCTCTTTATATCTATCACCACTTCTTGCATCATATAGTATCTACGTACCATGAACAAGGCGTTCCCTAGCTCTTATTTTCTAATCTAAGTAACAATACCTTTCCATAACACTCTCTCCTCAAGTGTCCTTGCTTATTAACAATATTTCCCTATTATTAAGTACACAACACTTTTTAGTTGCCCTACTTTTACACCTCCAAATGTGCCTCCACTCAATCACTGTACAAGCATGCTTTTGAACTATTTATATGCGTCCTTTCTCAATATTCATAATAGGTATGCGCTTCTATCCTCATGAAATATTTCTTAAAAATTACAACTACTTTTGAAATCTTCCACTTTTGACAATTACATTGTCCACTCAAGATTAGAGTTCTTGTTCCAACAAATTTCTTAAAAAACTAGGTGTGTCTTTTGAAAAAACTTAGTCTTTTATCATGTTCTCCTTTCCAATGGTTACAACTATGCTCATTATTGATTTTTTCGAAATTACAACTACTTTTGAAATCTTGCACTTTTGACAATTACATTGTCCACTCAAGATCAAAGGTCTTGTTCCAACAAATTTCTTAAAAAATTAGGTGTGTCTTTTGAAAAACTAAATCTTCTATCATGTTCTTATTTCCAATGGTTATAACTATGTTCATTATTGAATTCTTAGATGAATCTTAAAAGTTACCGCTCTATCAATTTCTCCATTCTGGACCCAATTTTACACTTTTCTTACTAATACAATAAGTGTTAGAGAGCAACTTATGCCATCTATAGAAGAAAAATATTATGGGAACCAAGAAAAAATTTGTATCATCTACATGTAATAATTGTGCTTGTGAGTACTTAGAAACTTTTATATTAGTGATATGATGCTCCCTACATCTACATGTAACTTTTCCCTTTTTGCACTTTTTTTAGATTTAGTTTTTTTTGCCAAAGTTGTCATCTTTCAAATGGAGCAAAACTAGAAAAACTTATGTTATGATAAAATTGTCTAGATTGTTAAGAACATCAAATGTTAAATAGGAAGATAAATTTAAGATTTGTGACATTGGGTCTCTTTTCATCCAATGAAGATTTCATAAATCACTAAAGAGCCTCATAGAATAGAGGATTTTGGCCAAATGCTCCACTAGGTTTCTTTGTGATTGCTTCTATTTCTTATTTTCCAAATTTCATACTCAATTATGCCTCTATTAGTGAGTAACCCCAAGTTCGTTGAAAACCAATATTTTCCATTTTCTTGAATTTTGGAGTTAAATAATAATTGACCCTCACTAGCAATTTTATAGTTGTTGACATTATAGAGTTGCACTTGACTTTTCACCAAATTGTAATTGTATCTTCTCTTGTTATAACCAAAATAAGATATTTGCTCTTATTATTTTATCAATGTGGCATATTTATTGACATAGGATGACACATGGTTATTGTTGTGGGATTGGTGGGCATTTGTTAGCCTTTAACACCATGATCTCATCTCCCTTACCTCCTTACTTTCCATGTTAGATCTTCATGAATGCCTTTACCTTTCTCTGCTTTATTTGATAAGATTTATTATTATTATTATTATTATAATATGGCGGGCCATTAAAACCTATATATCCTTTATCATCCTCCTGGCATGATTTCATTAGTTATTGTGATTGGGGTTCCCATATATGACCATACCTCTCTAAAGCCACGATTCTTCATTGGGGCAACAATACCATACCACGTGCATTCATATTGGGGGATATATATCGAGGAAAAAATGACATAATATATTGGGGATATATAGGGGTTAAAGGGTTTTTATATTGGTAGGTATAGAAAATGGAGCTCAAAGTTAATGAAAAATATAAAGGGGTATAAAAATGTTAATAAAAAAATGGATACCTACAATATCTAGTGAAAGTAGGGATTTCTTAAATTGCTAAGCTGTATTGGGTTAATTATATTGATAGGGGATTAAATAATGTGATTTTTAGAGGTATTTTCCAATATGTAGTCAAATTAGGGGTATTGTTAGTATGCCACAAACACACGTGATATGTTAAAAGTTCATTGAGTGAAGCCCCTATGTCTGAAGCACATGTCCCCACACGCATGGTCCTAATTTTTAGCTCAATATATTGTAGAGGTTGAATTAACAGTCACTAACACAACCTCTTTCCTTCATGAATCACTTATTTCCTAGGGGGCACACATCAAATTGATAGCAACTACAAATGGATTTCAACCATTCCTAATACTAATTCCCTTCCCTTCACAATCAACTTATCATTGTTTGTCAACCTACTTAACTACACCACTCTATACCTTGGATTTTGACCACCATCTATGTAAATGGACTCCACATAATAGCACTTTGATGCCTCCATGACACTCGCAAATCTACATCATTGGTATGGGTCCATGTCACACACACGCACACACACAGATATATATATATATATATATATATATATATATATATTTGTGTGTGTGTGTGTGTGTGTGTGTGTGTGTGTGTGTGTGTGTGTGTGTGTGTGTGTGTTAAATTGGGGTTACCTCAGGTGGTTGGAAATAACAATTCCTAACCTAGGTTCAATTTCGTATGAATGACATGATGAAGAGAAATATTATTGTAATGGCTACATGCCTATGAATATTGGTGTATTGACCCCCATTCTCACCCTCAGGATACACACACACACACACACACATATATATATTGGAAAATAAGAACTTGACCACCATCGATCCCTTTGACTTGATTTTTCCATGTTTACCACCTATGCCTTCAAAGACACATTCAATTTTAACACATCCAAATTCTGCACCTCATTCAAAATTAGAAAATTTCTCCCATTTTGTAAAAATTATCCAAGATTTTCTACCAAGGAAAATTTTAGGCAGGGAAAATTTTAAGAACCCCCCCAAATTTACATGTATAATAAATGGGCAAATCTCCATGGTATATAGGAAAAATGGAAGGCGATTTTATCAATAATATGATATGTATATATAATTTTTTGGCGAATCTCTCACCAGGCATGGTGAATATTTTACTCAATTATAAAATCTTGTGTTTATTGAATACACAAATGAAATCATTGTATTTCTTTAAAATATCTTTTGAAATCAAAATTACCGAAATTACATATTGATAACCTAGTGGGTGTAGGATAAAATTCACCCGTGCCATTCACAGAAAGCATGAGAATAAACCTAATACTATATATAAAACCAAGAAAAATTCAAATTCATCACTTCTAGGGACCTCGTAACCACCTTGCCAATACACAAGTATGTTCCTATTTGCAATTAGAAAAAATTACCCAAATTACAATTTGTTTACTCCAGCATATGTTGGAAAGTTATAGAAGGATGACTAGTGCAATCAATCCATTCCTTTTAGCCATTTGTTTCAGTTTAAAACATAAGTATACAAATATACTTGTCCAATGTCTATGCTTTAACCATTCACCTAAAGATGTTTTTACAATATAATTTCCTAAGTCTATTTAACAACTTCATTATCATAAAAACCAACCTATATCCATCTTAACTCCACATCTAGCACTCTTAGGGGGATGAAATCTATTTATCCTTCTGAGCACTTGGTAGACCCAGAATTAAGATGGATCTAAGATGATAGAATTTCCCCTTTAAATAGTCTATGCTCACATGAATACCATGGGTCAATACCATGGGTTATCATAAACCTGGAGCTTAAAAATTACTATTAGTAATTTATAAAAATTAATAAAATTAATAGTTGATTTTTATTTTATTTTTTATTTTAACCAAGCTAAAATGTTTAACATACATTAAATTACAACATCCATTTTTACTCTTGATCGGATCAAATATTTTTTCACTCTATGCTAGTTTGCATATCACGATATTTGATACGTCTCAGGGGTTAGTAGATCGAGAGTAAAGATGGATCTATGTTGGTTTAATTACCCCATTTAAATAGGCTACAGTGAATACCATGGGTCAATACCATGTGCCATTTTGGTGAATACCATGGGTCAATACCACGTGCCATTTTTATTTTTATTAATACTAATATTAGGGTTAATAATGTTTTTTTGCATGGTATTAATAACAATCTAGTCCATGGTATTTGTCCCATAGTATTTTGCGTTTCACCTAAATATAACTCATTTTTGAGTGTACGTAACTATAAGCTGACTTATGGAGTAAATATAAGAAAACGTTTTATTTGTTTACCATACCTCTCCTTTATTTATATTTTTATTAATTTACCATACCTCTTTTACAAATATGGTATTTTTCCCATAGGATTCACTTAAATAAAACCTCTTGAGCCTTCATAAATAGAACGAGGGTTATGGACTAAATATAAAAAAAGATTTTATTTATTTACCATGCTTCTAGTTTATTTATATTTTTATTTATTTACCATACCTTTTGAGTAAGTATAAAAAGACGTTTTATTTATTTACCATACCTCCACTTTACTTATATTTTTATTTGTTTACACCCTTGCATGTATATAAGGTGACTTATGGAGTAAATATAAAAAATGTTTTATTTATTTACCATACCTCTCATTTATTTATATTTTTATTAATTTACCATACCTCTTTTATAAATATGGTATTTGGGCCTTTGGCCCATAGGATTCACTTAAATAAAACCTATTCTTGAAAATGGGCGAATGGATTCACTTAAATAAAGCCTATTCTTGAAAATGGACGAATGGAAGGTTGTAACTCCTAATTTCAAGGGCTAAATTTACCTTTTTTACCCTCTCCCTTAAAATAAGGTGGGCTATTTGAGGTGATTTGTAAAAATGTACTATGATACAAAATATTCGCCCACTAAAAATTTAAAACCCCTTAATTTCGCCAAAGGGCGAAGATTCGCCCCTAAAATTTTCTATGATTTTAGGTGCTAATATTTGTAGGTGGGCTAATATTCCACATGTTTTCCAAAAAAAGATTCATCAATTTGCATTTTTTCTAAAAACGATTCACCTAAATTTTATAGTATACAATTATTTTACCTTAAAATTGTCAAAATTATAACAAGACTATATATAAAATCATTAGAATTTTAATGTTTTTACAAAGATATCACCAAATGTTTGATAGTTTGCATATTAGGACTAGTAAGATTCGGTAAGTTTTCTAAAATTTAAAATAAGTTTCCCTCCTTAAAATTTTCCTTGCTCCATGGTAGCACATTGATATTGGGATATAACTCTATCACACAACATCTGGAAAATTCATACCACAAAGTTGTCCACATAACTAATCTATCTAACCCAAAATTAAAAAAATCATGCCTCTATATATTCTAACAGGAACCTAATTTAGGAATTTGAGCCATCATTCCCACAATCATTGGATTTTGAATACTTTGCCAATTATTGTTCTTGAGGTATTTTGTAGAACACTTGACAAGAATATTGCAATTTCTTCATATATGAGTTTATTTCTAGCCATGTAGCCCTAATGCCATAACCAATGGCTTTGATACTATTCTATGGCGTACCCAATACCATTTGTGCTCTATTAAGGATATAGGATACTTCTTAAAGCCACAAATTTCCACCAACTTCTTTCTTTGATACCACTTTCCTCATTGTCCTATTGTTAATTAATTAATTACTACATGAAAACATGACAACGTGATAACATGGGCTTGTGAAAACTCAATCAAATCATTAAATGGACAATCACATCATAGTTACATATGTAGGATTAAACCTATAAATAGAACTAAACAAATTAGAAAATAATTCAATTCATAAAATAAAAAACATTAACTCAACATATTCATAATTAAATAACAAACCATTATCTTTCTAGGAATTAACCACCACTATCTACAGAGGAAGGGTGTTCCATCTGACCATAGGCTCTCTAGTGAACTTAATCTCTTTACAACAAGGCCACCCCCAAGCTAAGTATATGAATCCACAAGCATGGAATCACCCATAGTTGGATCTAGCTCTCACAAATCAATTTCTAAAACACACAATCTATTAAATCTTACATCTATCCCAATCCATAACCCTATTTCCCCATCAGCATCCACAAATCAAGGAATGATACCTCCTTCTCTACTCTTATTCCTTGTTAGATCCCAATTCCATCTAAGGTTCCAACACAAAATGGATAGGAAATCTCATTTTTTGGATTCTAGGAATTCTCTGTTGTAATTAAATTTTCTCAAATACAAAAATCTACCGTACACATATTCATAATTCTTCATAGTTTCATGAAAATCATTCTTTATAATTTCATTACAACGTTCTTACAACAACCTAGCAAATAGAAAAACCTTTAGGAAGAATATTCCCTTGCCCTAGATTTTGCATTATTCTTATTGCACATCACCATTCTAAGAAATACTTTTTACATCAAAATTTTAGAAAAAAATCAAATATGCTTCCTACATTGCATTCTCTAGCTCCCACATTGCTTCCTTAGGGTTGTAGTGGGTCCATTGGAGCTTTACGTTCCCTATGATTCTATTTCTAAGCATTGTGACTTAATTTTTTACTATACACATTAGCTATATCTAGAAGTCTCCTTTTGGTTCCACCATATAGTTACACAATATTCTCATTCTTGTAGGGGTATTACGAAAACCCATTTGGATATGCACCCATGATACACAAATTTACCACTTTCTTCGTAAAACATGCCCCTCATTTGCTAGCCATATATGTTGATGTAAGACCCTAAAACAAATCCACCATTAACCCAGAAGACAATGGAAAAGCCCTCAAGCCAACCAAATAAATTAACAAAGTCATCTAAGAAATTATGAACAATAGATAGAAATAGAAAATAAGAGAAATAAAATCCATAAGGGGAACAAATTAACTAATAAAGACGGAAAAAATAGTTACTTGGTTGCATTACTATATCTTTATTTACATTCATACCCATTTCTAATTCATTATATTATATAACCACCTTATATTCCTTTCAACTTATCTAAAATGAAGAAATGAAGCAAACCCTCACTTTTTTCTACTTCCTACCTCTTTTAATAAATTAAAATAAATATGAAATATTGCAGTGTTTTGGTGTATTAAGAGCACCAATGCTTCCCATCTACCAAAGATGAGCACTTGTACTTCCATATGAAAGAGAAGCATCAATGCTTCAATACTTAAGAGGAGCATTATGTAGCAATACCAATGGGGAGCACCATTGTGCCTAGACGAAAGAGGAATGCTAGTGTCTTTTTGGGTTAATGGAAGTCGAGTACATATGTATCACACAACACTGATACTCCTAAACTAATGTGGAGCATTGATGCCCATGGACCAAAGTAGAGACTTTATGCACCAAGACCAATGTGGATCACCAATGTAGTTTTTGGTTATTGGCACTCCAATGAAAATTGATCTAGAAGCGCTAGTACACTTAAGCCAATATGCAACACTAATACACTTTGAAAAAGGGGGAGCAACAAGTCCTTTTTGGCATGTTGTTTCTATGATGTGCTTGTACTCATGGAGCACTACTGCATTTGATATTAAAGTGCATAAATGCACCATAATGATTTAGGCACACTGAATAAAAAAGCATCTGCTAAAACCTCCACTTGTTTTCCTTCGCTAAAAATAGAGCAAGGAGAAGTGCTTCTCTGAGAATATTTGCAAACTAACATTTTCCTTGTGGTGGTTATCATAGCTTTTCATGGATCAGATATTGACAAACATGATTTATTAATTAATGGATCTATTTATCATTCCCATAAATTGACATGAATTTTCTATATTCCCACCCATAACCAACATAAAGGTTTGAAAATATATGGGTGAAATGGCCAATAAAGGAGAAGAATAACCATGAGAATACCAACCCAGATACCTCCCAAAAGTTCCAAAAATGATATGTATATAGGTGGAGAGACTTATGCATGGGTATGAGAAGTACATAAATATAAAATTCACATGGAACTACTCAAGGTGATGCTTTTCACTTGCATGGGAAATTGATTGGAATGTAACACATGGTCTCTTGGAAATTTCCATTTATCCCATGCATGGAAAAGTATTTGGGAAATGAGACATGCAACTTGGTTGAATTTCCTTTTCTTATCCTTCCACCCATTGTCACATCAGAGCCCTCCTCTTTGCTCCTTATAAAGGGATTTTGATACATGGCACTCAAATCACCCCATATCTGTCATAATCTAGTTCACAATGATCAATTTTAATTTGAGAATCTAAGTAGATTCAATGTCCTATAATTAGTTTCATATTACAATTTGCAACTATAAAAATCATAGTTTTCCATCAAACTAATAAATATGAGAGAATTTTGATTTGATTAAGGAAGAAAATTATAAAAATAGGGCAATTTGATGGCATCATATCCCACATCCTTATAGAGCAATAAATATGGCCTGTATGAAAGTAATATAACTCTTTTCTTAACATTTTGTAATTCGCCTTTTTGGGTGTGACTCACAAGAAGTGAAATATTTGAAGTGTTTTGTAAAAGAAAAGTAGTGATCTATAGTTGTTACACATAGTTCCTAGTGGAGCCTTTACATTGAGTTTCACACTAGGAAACATACAATTTAATTACAACATTATGCTTGTTTAAGATATACGCACAACATGATCTAATGCCTAATCATAAAGTGTTCACAAATATGGATTCTTTCATGTCATTGATATGCAAAAGTGGTAAGGTAAGTTATTACACTACCAAAGATGAACATATGTTTACATTACACTGTTGCAGGAGGTAAATAAGCTCTTCAATGCTAGTTTACTCACAAAGCTCTTTGGTCCCTGATGATGGATGGAGTAACCATCCGAAATGTTAGACGGATATAAAATATTACACATATCTATTCCAGAAATCTCCAACAACAATAATGGTAAAGTTATTTAAAAAAAATGTTATATGTTTGGCTTTAACTTCTAAAGTCGCTTTATCTCATAGTCATCCATGAAGGATTGATGTAATCCTTGAAACATATTACAAGGCTATTAAACTTAGCAATATGTTTTATTTCTTCTTGAATGTCAAAATGTCTTCCAATTTTTTTTTAATCTGTATGAAATGGGTGTGTTGTTCATTATCTATCACAAAGTTACATTGATGACCAAATTGTGCCAATGAAAAAGCAATGAAATTTTGCATTCTAGGCTTAAGTTTTGTAATGCCTAAGCATTAATCCTTAAGATCATCTACACAAAATTCTCAAAAAGATTGTATTTTCAAACAAGGTGTTAGCCTCCTCATCAATTTGTTTGAGTGAGATTGGCCAAATTTAATGAAGTTGAAAGTGGTACTATACTTTAGACTTACCAAATAGGCAACCTTAACTTTGATGATGAACAAGATTAACCATATGATGATTTTGATAACTAAACTTAGTTCCATAGAGTACCTAGGTATGGTTCTATGATTTGATGCATAAAGGGAAACTTAAACACATTGTGACAATTAAGTTATGAGTGTGGAAGCATGATTAAAAATGAAGGCACATGTTTGATTTCATGATGCTAGTTAGAGAGTAATTTAAACATATTTTGATGATTAAGCTACGAGTGTGAAAATGAGTGAAAATGAAGACACGTAATGAATAAGATGCACACAAAGCAAAATATAATGTATTAGTGTTTGTATTTTGATGTGAATGTTTTGTATAATGTTATGCTGTGGAGTAAGAGAATCGAAATTTGACTAGATGTTCAATGGTGCATGATATGCTTTACATCATAGACAATATACATCATAATAAATTCAGGTTACAAAACCATTATTAATTATAATTAGAACTTTCGGAATTGAGTCGTGTGATAGTTTTGAAACACTTTAACATTTTAAGTGAACAATCCACCGTTATCAAGGAAAGCATGTGATACTTCTAAAATATTTATATGGTTCTCTTGATGATAAACAGATCATGCATTAGAAACATTGAGATGTTTCAAATTTATTGCTCAGTTTAATTCTTGAAGTTCTAAATATTATGATGGCTAATTGTTGAAACCTTCATACTTAGAGCATTATTATTTGTTAAAGTTAGCTTGGTTCTATAAATCTTTTCTTTGTTGTAAGCACATTGATTGGGCTTCCATATAGGTCCTTGGGCTTCCATATAGGTCCTTCATGCACATGTCTAATTAGAGGTGGGTGCAATGTTAGAGTATGCACATGCACATGCAAATTGAAATGTGTGCACACAAAAGTAATACATGTGTACATACTTTAAAATTTGATGGGCATAATGCTGCATATACAAAATGTTGTAAAAGCTATGGGGCATTACCGGTTAACCTTTACCAACATTAATACAAAGCCAGGATGGACATTGCTCCTTGTAGTCCTAAAATGCTTTTCCCTTGAACTAAGAAGCAAAGGCGACTTAAAGGAGGTTAGTGTGAAAAATTACACTTTCTAACCTGTGTAAGGCTATGCCCTAAATAGCTTTAGGTATTTTGGAATAATTGGCACTTCTAATCAAACAATTACAAGTTTAACGTCTTGTAAATCAATTACCTACTGCGACTAAGAAAGCCTTCCTAAATAAAAATGTGAAAGTTCTTACTTATGACTAAGGTGAGGTGAGGTACCAAAACATCAAAAATTGAGCACTTAGTTGTTTGACAAAGGTTGGAGGTCTCTAAAGCATGTTGTGAAGGTTCTTACACTCGAGATAAGGTTTTGAAAGGTCAACCTTTAACGAGATAAGAGTTGGTCATTGAAGGTTAATAAGTGCTTAAAGGAAATGGCATAGCTCACTTTATGTAACATGTTGAAACTTGAAATGGAATTGTTGAGTGTAAAACACAAAACGAATAAAACATTCCACATATCCATTCTTATCAGCCTACCATTATCATAATCAATATCAAAATAATTGTGTTATACACGTAACAACTTAAGAGCAAATTTATTTTTTATTTTATTTTTTTTAATAATTATTTTATCTGATTCTTAATTAGTTGTTTTATTTTAACCATAGTTATCAAATTCCTCCGAATTGGGGTAAAAAGTTTGGAAATACGAAGTCGATTCGAACAGCGAATAGTTCGTTTAAATCCAATTCTGTTCGTTCATTTAATCGTGTCGTTAAAGAAAACAATACTTTAACATAAGAGTGTTTCCTAAGGAGTTAGGAGGCCAGGCAAGTGAGGAGTGCTAGCTTTGACTCTCTGGTAGGAAATGACACTGTTAAATATATTGTGGCTTGATACTGTTAGATATGTTGTGGTTTTAGGACGGGATTGCTTTGCTCAAGAATTTTAGACATATAATATTAAGGTTTTAATATAGATAGATTTGTGTGTATTTAGAAAAGAAAACTAGAAAATAGAAATAATTGTGAAATTGGAAAATTTTCATTTTTCAATGTCATTTTTTTTTTGAGAATTGGAAAGTTAATAAAGTAAGAAAAAAAATGAATGAATTTATGTTATTATTCATTTTCTAAATATATTTTTATTTTGATAGAATCTACATAAATAAATAAATTTAAAATGGTGATGTTCTAAATATGTATTTATTTATTAGATAAGAATTTTTGACAAATAAGTTTTGAAACTAAAAAGCCATGTTAGACTCTCTAGTTTAAATTCTTGGAGGGAAGAGTAAGTGTGGATTTTTTATTTATTTTTGGGACTAAATGGTATCTCTAAAGCTGTTATATTATCTAGAGTTATTAGAAATTATTCCAATTTTAAAATGAATTAGAAAAAATAATCAAAATATGTCATTGTTAGAAAAAAGAAAGTATATATATATTCTAATTTTTTTCCGAATCTAAAACTTTTCATTCCAATTTTTGGTATGGTATCCGAATTCGAATTCTAACTTGGTAACTATGATTCTAATTGTTAGAATTAATTATCTTCTCATAACATTATCTCTATTTAATTTGGTGTGTAGATAAAACACACTGAATAATCAGAAACAAATAAATACCAAAAAAAACTTCTCATAAAGCAAAGTGAGCACGCCATTAATCTTGCTTTCAGTTGATACTCTTTGCCTTGGAACTCACTCCTAGACTTTGAGACCTCTTAGACCATAGAAATGCTTCCATTGCTCCTCTTTGACTTGGAACTCACTCCTAGAGTGTGAGACCTCTTAGACCAAATAAATGCTTCCATTGCTGCCCATAGTTTTAAGTGTTTTTTTCAATAATACAGTTATGTAATAAATTCTACGACCATTTCTGCTCATCAGATATACAAACCCGGGCCAATACCGCCGTCATATGACGAGTGGCAGATCAATTTTCTTCCACGTGAATCCCTTCGTTGGCCAGTCTTCGCCAGTTTTATTGTGATACCAAATATATTTTGCAATCCGTTCGCAAATCCCAATTTCCCGTCTGTCTACACAAACCCCTATTTCTTTAATGCCATCTGCAATTTGTTGAGCAGTTCCAGAAAAGGATTTTTCTTTTATTGGTAAGCCGGGGATTCGAACAGGCGCCTTGAGCTAGGCAAATGTGTAGTGTTGTTGTTTGGAAGTGTTGTGGCCAGCAACAACCCCCCCTAATTCAGCCTAATATCAGTCATGATGATAGATTGAATAGGGGACCCTTAGTTAATTTTCAAAAAAAACAAAGACTTCTTTTGAAATTACAAGCATAAAACGTAGAAAAACGTCCTTGGACGATTTAAGCCTAAACCTATGTTCATAAAAGCAAATCTCTAAGAGTGCATCACTAAAAAGATAAAAAACACCTTCGTTCCCTCCCTAAAAAGTGCCAATATGCGTATCGCCTCGGCGTTGGTGAACAACATCGCATCGCAATGCACTAGCCTCCATAAAGAAAAGCTTATAAGCCCGCCGACCTGCGATCGCGCGATCGCATATCGCAGAAACTAGGCGAAGTACGTTGGCAAGTATAGAATTGTTGCGATCTGCGATATGACGATCTGCGATGTTGCGATCACTGTCGTTTGCGATCGCGCGATATGCGAGGATGCGCTGGCAAGTCATAAAAGCACCTTGGTACGACTCTTTCGAGCACGCCACCCAAAGAAAATCCACTTACCATAACCTGACTTGGAAATTATGCGCATTCAATGTTAGTAATGAATTAGTTGTCAGTTATTAAGTGGCATAAAGACGCGTGCCTTAATGCGGATTTTGCTTCACGTAAGTTGGCGTATCTAATCTATCTCTTGCATTTAACACCTTCCCATCACCTTTCTGATTAATCTTTCCATTTCGCTCTTAACTTGCAGGAGCAAAGCTCGAAGGCAAAACCGAACAGAAACGCTAAGCGAGATGGGGAAGAAGAACAAAGCTCAGAGCTCAGAGGCAAGGGAAAAGACCAAAGAGATGGCGACCCTCTACACAGATACTGCATGCAATAAGGATGTGGGCATCTCAACCTGGGAAGGCATGTATAGGATATTGGAGGAAGAAAATCCGAGAATAATCAAAGTAACTCCTGCTGTCCCGAATGCATTACGTTCTTCAGAAGCATCCCTGGAAGACCTAGCATGTTCTTTCCTCCACAGAATTGCAGCAAGGCCGAAGATCCTGCCATACACAGACATGATCAAATGGATACTAGATGATGCGGAGTTGCACCAGAGACAGTTCAAAGCCCAGGGACATGGGATCGTAGCAGCGTTTGCAGCTCAAGACCTAAGGCTCATGTATCATTTACCTGAGCCGCAAGTGACCTACAATGCAGAGTTCGTTACGAAGTTCGTAGCAGAAAATCCCGACTTATCGGATACCACTAAGGAGTGGTCAAAAAGAGATGAACCATTGAAGAAAGATAAGAACAGTATGTATAGCACTGGTTCTCTTACTTCTCCATATTGTTTTGCTGCAGCTATGCTCTGTAGAATATTCGGTAAGCCAGATATCAATAAATTTTCAACCGAATGGCTACCCCTGATCGATGCTGCAACTAACTCTGAGATAGTGGATTGGGCCAAAATCCTTTCTGCCACTCTGTACACAGCGGTCCTCCACTACCGTTCTAAAAGATCCCACTCCCAAAGAGTCTATCTGCCTTTTTATTTGTCTACCTATATAATGGATTCTATCTGTCTTGTATCCAAATTCCCTACCATGGGTTGGCAATGGACTACCCAGGACCCATTACCTATTCATGTCTATCATAAAATTTTGTGGTATTCCCAGTTCGCCCCCCATTTTTACCAGATTTGCCATGGATTTATATTACCCATACATAGGATAATATACAATAAAGATCCCCCAAGATGCTCTCCCGAGGCACAGATTGATATCACCTCCATCGCAAGATGGTTTGGGGAAGAATGGTTTACCTATATCCGAGTTTTTGGAAGCACAGTACCCCCGCATGTCCTACCCTTATATATCCCAGATAAATTGTTGGCCCGAGAAATCGCTTATCAGACTTGTTCTGAAGGTGGTTTAACTAAGGACCTAAAGAACAAAAAGAAGGCCATTTGGCCTCAATTCCCAGTCACGTGTGGGGTCTTCTCTTTATTCGATGTAGGGCACGCTTTTGGTGAGGTGGAGAATGTGACGTGTCTCCAACTATTTAAACTCCCACCAAGGCCATTCGACCCAAATAAAGTTGCCCAGGAATTTACAACTAGCGTCAGGATAAGTGTGTTCTCTGGGCAGAAAGATCTGTTTGACGATCTTTTTCAGGGAAAGAACTCGCTCGAAGAAGTTTTGCAGGAAGCACGATCGAGGCTGTCCCCGGACGACTTCCGGAAATTCACATTGTATAGAGAAAGAAGGCTGGCTAACATTCCACTGGAAGGACTGCGGATAGCTGCCAGAGAACCGACTCCAAGCGTTAGCCTCAGTGAACACTCCAGTGCCTCCAAATCTGATTCCAGCGCCGTGCAAGAAATATCTCCAGATCTTGAAGAGTCTGTCCACAAAGAAGAAAGAAACGAAGAAACAATCAAGAACACAGCTCAGTTAAGTTCGATGGCTCAGCAGCAAGTTGCCGCCTCGTCATCAAGAGAAGTTCCTCCCCCCGTCACCGAAGCACCTCTTGTTACAGTAGAATTAGATAAAGAATGGGAGACCTTCAATGAACTGATTAATCTTGAAGGTCAGGTCCCGAAAACACCTGTGGACAACACGCAGGTGGTGCAAGAGGTCCTCTCAACCATAGTCAGTAGCACCACAGAGATGGAGCATCTTCCTATCGCTCCATCCTCAGAACTTCTACTTAGCGTAGAAGAGATCCCTCCACTGGACGTATTCTACAGCCCACAACACAAGGCAGTTGTAAGGAGACAAAGAAATAAAAGAAAGCTTGCGGATGCACTAGCTCAAGATGCTGAACACCTAGATGTCTTGTGGAAAGATCCGAATAGCAATCCAACCGAAAAACTCACCAAGTTGTCTCAGATTGCAGGAGCATATGCTTCTGCGACCATCAACAAGGCTTCTGAAGTTCAGCAACTTCTAAAAGAACGTGAAAGTCAAATACAACTGCTGCAACAACAGTTGCAACAAGCCAATATAAACGTTGAAGCTTCCAAGCAACTTGAAAAACTACAAGAAGACTTTCGCCAGATGCAGGTGAGCCACCAAAGAAATATTGAAGAAAAGGAAAAGCAACTGCAGACGGTGCAAGAAATGCACAAGGATGAACCCAAGCTGACAGAATTTATTTCAGAGTCCATTAGCTTGAACGACCAACTGTCACAGCAACAGGAAGACATGGTACGTAGAATATCACAGTGGAGACATTTTTGTGAGCTGAGCGACAAGATCACCGGCCAGGTAGTGGAACTACGGAATGACTATGACCAGGCCAACAAAAGAGTAACAGAATATCTGGCTTGGCAAAATGACGAGGAAGGGAAGAAAGCAGAGGCGCCTAAGATTAATGAAAATCACAAAGAACTGCTCTTCAACAAATGGGACGAGCAAATAACACAGGCGGAGCAGGCAGCAGAGTCAGCGGCAACACAGGCGACCATACTTATCGATTGTGTAAATGAAAATTTGCACAGAGCTAATTTGATTTCAGAGTCCACCCCGGGATACTTACCAAGTGCGTTACAGCTGGGAGCAGAATGGAAGCAGAAAGCACAGGTAAACGGGAAGACAATTTAGGCATTAGCTAGGTTAAACTGGGAAATTTACTGGACTTACTTAGTTAAGCCTCACAGCCAATGCATGATGGTAAGGTGCATCATGAACGCGGCCGAGAAAGTAGCGCCAGCTCTTATGGACGCTGTTTTCGCAGCCCAACTAAGCACGGAAGTCGGCCAACCGACTCTTCTCAAGCCCATGCTTGACAACTGCAATTTCAGGGACCAAATTAAGAAGTAATTTCAATTTAGAAAGTTGTTTCTTTTTGTTTTACTGAATTAGAAAAAGGGCGGTCATTTGAGAGCCGTATCCTAAATTTTGTAATAATACTATTATTAGGATTAGATAGTAGTATTTCAACCCTTCTCATCGCATTGGAGAAGGGTCCAGAAATTTGTCAAAAACTTGTCCTCAGAACATGCACTTCTGCACCCTCAGAGGAGGTTTTGATGAATGGAAGGATCGTGATTTATTTATGTTTGAATTTTTGGGTCTGCTACTGATGTTGCACTTCTGTACTCTTGGTAGACGTTAGAAGCAAGTAGAGGTAGATCGTTATTGCTTGAAGTCTGTGAGTAAGAATTAGTCATTAATGGTACTTTTATCTCTTGATTAATTTCTGCTTGTATTCTTAGAGCGATATACAGCTGATATTGTTTGCATGTTAATGTATGAATATATAAGTTATCATTTGGCACTTCTGTACGGTGGATTTGTCTATTTATGCTTAATATGCGAATGATTCGATTATGCGATGTGCTGTTCACAACCGCTCTGCCTAACTTCTTATGCAGAATGGTTTATCTTTTATTGATTTATATTCTGATGACAGTTGAATGATCTTTATTACCAGCTGTTGTCTGAAATCTTTCTAGATCGCATAACAATAGAAACATCCCGGGTTAATGTAAATTCTGTGTGTTGTTTTCATTTGATTATAGTAATTTAGATTCAAGTTTGCAAGATAGATTTACAGTAGTTTTAGAATGTTTCTTAGAAGTAACCTAACCAAAATTCCACATACACACACATACACATCCCATGCATCGGGAAGCTGGTCTCGTTATCCCCAGTCGGACCCCCTACTCCAAACGGGCAAGGAGCCGCCAACCAGGTTCTGGACCGGGTGGGTATCCCCCTTGTTGTTGACCCGACTTCGGGGCCCTCAACATTTCTGGCGCTAGAAGGAGGGCCTGAGCATATTGTCTGTTGGGATATTTTTAAAACTAGAAGTCCTGGAAAAGGATGTCTACTCACAGAATTCCCATTTGGAGTTGCATCCATGTTCCTACATCTTCCAACACTCCACCGGATGTGGTAAGACTATTATCTCAGGTAAAATTTAATGGTGAGAATAATTCTTCTGCATTTCATCATGCCTTACAGTTCATTCATAGAGTCTCTAGTGCTGATATTCAGAAAATTGACGAAGGCGTTTTATGCAGGATTTTTACTCTCACATTCACAGCAGAAGCTAGGAGATGGTGCAGAAACCTCCCAGCTGCATCAGTCCACAACTGGGACCAACTCGTGAAAGCTTTCATCTTGGAATTTGATTGCTATGAATACGACCAGGTGTATGATGAAATCGACTATCTGCGAAAACAAGACGAACCCGTGAGGGATTTCAATATACGATTTCATCTTAAATGCCTACAATATGATCTTGAGGATGAGCTCACAGATGAAGAATCTTCGGATTATGATGAGGTTTCCCTACCTCCTGTACCTAAACAAACAGAATTTAGCCTAGGAGTTTTGCATGCTCTGACATCAAAGGAAGAAGGCGAAAGTACTGAAGAGGAAAGCACCCTGACACTAGAAGACGACTTTAAAATAAAGTCAAACAATATTTTTTCAAATCAAATACTGATGCCAAGGTTAGATCCATCCACCGTTTCTCTTTCGAAAAGTATCGACGAAAAAAGGTATGATCTAAGGCCTGATACTTATTGTGGATCTGATGAACAAGATTTATTTAATGTTTTTAAATGCATTTTTCCAGATCCACACTTTTCTCTTTACCCTGATGTTTTTAGTAATAACGATCTTCTCCCTCATGATATCAAGTCTATTCCATCAGAGGATTATTCAAACAAGACATCGTTGGGTTTCCGAAATAAAGAGACCAATATATCACAGCCTACGATTTATACCAAACAAGAGCTGCCTCATCTCCCTTGTCTAAAAACACATAATGAAAAAGAGGAACATAGGGAAAATGGTAAAGTCTTTCGAGATAATTGTTGTGATAACTGTGATAATGTCGAATTGTCACAAGTAACTCAATTAGGGTCAGATCATAAAAAACGTCTTAAATCAGAAGCTATCCCATCTAACCCTCATCTCAAAGCAAAATCCCATTTGAATGATTTTATTATCCACGACGATGCTCCTATCTATGATTCATATCCAGAGGAGGTCTCCATCCCTGATCGCAATCATGATTTAATTCCTAATTCGCAGAACCCGGCCAGTTCTTGTGAAAAGCAGAAAGTTACAAGTAACTCCCAGACGTGCGACGCCACTGTATATACAGCTACCCAATCTTTTCTTTTTCGCTTACATTCCTTTTGTACAAAATCGGACTTCTTTTTAAAACTCCAAAATTTTGATAGATTAGATTTTGGCGATTTATGTAAAAAAACTTTCATTTCAAGTGAGATCGCTAAAAATTCAGAATTAACAATCAACGGGTTACAAGCCATTGAAATTGAAGAACCTATTTCACGGTTCGGCTTGTTATCCTTACTATTGAAAGATCACCCATTTACAAAAGAAATTCATCCCAATTTTTGTGATCCAATAGGTATTCAGTTGGAAGAAACCTATCATAAGAAGATAAAATCAGACAAGATTCCAAATAGATTCATGGTTCCTTACCCCCTAACCAACAAGTTCTACCCAAGGGGAATTCAATTCATTTTTTTTATGCTCGGGCGATCTATGCGGCTAGGAATAATAATGAATCGTTGGTTCCATTGGAAATACCATTTTTCTTAGCTATTTCCTGTACATAATTAGAGTAGGAGTAGTGGTAATTTAGATAGGATATTAGTTTGCTTCCAATAAAGATAGGCAAAGTCAGTTTTATTCTCTACATGACCCTAGATAATAATTGCCTATCCAAAATAAAGTTTGTTCTGGCTAAATAGTATTTGACGGTTACTAAAGAAACCTTGTCTCTGTTAAAGATTTTGGAATTTCGGCTTTTATGAACAGCTAATCTTGTGGGAATCCGGTCTTTATTATCAATAGATCTTTAACCCAGAGATGATGTTAAAGTTCAAACCCATAAAATTGTTTTAAAGAAAGTTATCTCAGTGAGGAATTCGTTTTAGATCAGCGCAATGAAAGGTATCAATATTAGAATAAAGATTCTCTGTAAAAGCAGTCATTATCAAAAGCAACCCTATCATTGTCGTCTAGAACTTTCTTAAGGAAAGAGAATTTGACTTCCTCCCTGCTAAAGGAAAATGCAACGTTCAGAGAAATGACCTAGAAAGATGCTATATCTCAAAGAGTAAGAGGTCTCATCACGAGCCGACTTATCATAATCACAGATGTTATAACTTGCTAACTTTGCCAAAATTGTCTACCAAAACAGGGCAACGACTCAAGATTGTTGCGATCAAAAGACAAGGGGTCTCATCACGAGCCAACTTGTTCAGCAAAAGTATAAATCGAGTGAATGACTGTGTCATAATTTGACTACCAAACCAAGACATTGTTCTTTAGAGAATAAAAAAGGAAAAAGCATCAGCAAAGGTATATTTCTTTTGAAAAAGTTGTTAAAAAACCTGAAGCAGGATAAAGGATCATTCCTGGATAATAGGTAACCCTGTCGAGGCTATGGACGCCTGCTGGCAGCAGTGGCTCTACCTGCGACAAAAGGGCATTCTTAAAAAGGGGTTGATACATAAGAGAACTCTTTATTTCTATGTCTTACAAGACCAAGTAGTAACTGATCTAAACTCGAAAAACAACCTGGGAATGCAAGTAATTGAAATAAGATGGGGATAAAACAAAACATCATTGATGCTTTGAGGTATTGTTTGTTGTTATCTTTTTATAATAAAGTTCGAATTCCCCGAGAAAAGTTTTAAAAGAAAAGTCCGAAAACATCAATAGAAAAAGAGCAGAGATAACTGGTTCTCCCAAGTGAATCGCCAATTGTTGTGGCCAGCAACAACCCCCCCTAATTCAGCCTAATATCAGTCATGATGATAGATTGAATATGGGACCCTTAGTTAATTTTCAAAAAAAACAAAGACTTCTTTTGAAATTACAAGCATAAAACGTAGAAAAAGGTCCTTGGACGATTTAAGCCTAAACCTATGTTCATAAAAGCAAATCTCTAAGAGTGCATCACTAAAAAGATAAAAAAACACCTTCGTTCCCTCCCTAAAAAGCGCCAATATGCGTATCGCCTCGGCGTTGGTGAACAACATCGCATCGCAATGCACTAGCCTCCATAAAGAAAAGCTTATAAGCCCGCCGACTTGCGATGTTGCGATCGCGCGATCGCATATCGCAGAAACTAGGCGAAGTACGTTGGCAAGCATTGAATTGTTGCGATCTGCGATATGACGATCTGCGATGTTGCGATCACTGCCGTTTGTGATCGCGCGATATGCGAGGATGCGCTGGCAAGTCATAAAAGCACCTTGGTACGACTCTTTCGAGCACGCCACCCAAAGAAAATCCACTTACCATAACCTGACTTGGAAATTATGCGCATTCAATGTTAGTAATGAACTAGTTGTCAGTTATTAAGTGGCATAAAGACGCGTGCCTTAATGCGGATTTTGCTTCACGTAAGGTGGCATATCTAATCTATCTCTTGCATTTAACACCTTCCCATCACCTTTCTGATTAATCTTTCCATTTCGCTCTTAACTTGCAGGAGCAAAGCTCGAAGGAAAAACCGAACAGAAACGCTAAGCGAGATGGGGAAGAAGAACAAAGCTCAGAGCTCAGAGGCAAGGGAAAAGACCAAAGAGATGGCGCCCCTCTACACAGATACTGCATGCAATAAGGATGCGGGCATCTCAACCTGGGAAGGCATGTATAGGATATTGGAGGAAGAAAATCCGAGAATAATCAAAGTAACTCATGCTGTCCCGGATGCATTACGTTCTTTAGAAGCATCCCTGGAAGACCTAGCATGTTCTTTCCTCCGCAGAATTGCAGCAAGGCCGAAGATCCTGCCATACACAGACATGATCAAATGGATACTAGATGATGCGGAGTTGCACCAGAGACAGTTCAAAGCCCAGGGACATGGGATCGTAGCAGTGTTTGTAGCTCAAGACCTAAGGCTCATGTATCATTTACCTGAGCCGCAAGCGACCTACAATGCAGAGTTCGTTACGAAGTTCGTAGCAGAAAATCCCGACTTATCGGATACCACTAAGGAGTGGTCAAAAAGAGATGAACCATTGAAGAAAGATAAGAACGGTATGTATAGCACTGGTTCTCTTACTTCTCCATATTGTTTTGCTGCAGCTATGCTCTGTAGAATATTCGGTAAGCCAGATATCAATAAATTTTCAACCGAATGGCTACCCCTGATCGATGCTGCAACTAACTCTGAGATAGTGGATTGGGCCAAAATCCTTTCTGACACTCTGTACACAGCGGTCCTCCACTACCATTCTAAAAGATCCCACTCCCAAAGAGTCTATCCGCCTTTTTATTTGTCTGCCTATATAATGGATTCTATCTGTCTTGTATCCAAATTCCCTACCATGGGTTGGCAATGGACTACCCAGGACCCATTACCTATTCATGTCTATCATAAAATTTTGTGGGATTCCCAGTTCGCCCCCCATTTTTACCAGATTTTCCATGGATTTATATTACCCATACATAGGATAATATACAATAAAGATCCCCCAAGATGCTCTCCTGAGGCACAGATTGATATCACCTCCATCGCAAGATGGTTTGGGGAAGAATGGTTTACCTATATTCGAGTTTTTGGAAGCACAGCACCCCCGCATGTCCTACCCTTATATATCCCAAATAAATTGTTGGCCCGAGAAATCGCTTATCAGACTTGTTCTGAAGGTGGTTTAACTAAGGACCTAAAGAACAAAAAGAAGGCCATTTGGCCTCAATTCCCAGTCACGTGTGGGGTCTTCTCTTTATTCGATGTAGGGCACGCTTTTGGTGAGGTGGAGAATGTGACGTGTCTCCAACTATTTAAACTCCCACCAAGGCCATTCGACCCAAATAAAGTTGCCCAGGAATTTACAACTAGCGTCAGGATAAGTGTGTTCTCTGGGCAGAAAGATCTGTTTGACGATCTTTTTCAAGGAAAGAACTCGCTCGAAGAAGTTTTGCAGGAAGCACGATCGAGGCTGTCCCCTGACGACTTTCGGAAATTCACATTGTATAGAGAAAGAAGGCTGGCTAACGTTCCACTGGAAGGACTACGGATAGCTGCTAGAGAACCGACTCCAAGCGTCAGCCTCAATGAACACTCCAGTGCCTCCAAATCTGATTCCAGCGCCGTGCAAGAAATATCTCCAGATCTTGAAGAGTCTGTCTACAAAGAAGAAAGAAACAAAGAAACAATCAAGGACACAGCTCAGTCAAGTTCGATGGCTCAGCAGCAAGTTGCCGCCTCGTCATCAAGAGGAGTTCCTCCCCCCGTCACCGAAGCACCTCTTGTTACAGTAGAATTAGATAAAGAATGGGAGACCTTCAATGAACTGATTAATCTTGAAGGTCAGGTCCCGAAAACACCTGTGGACAACACGCAGGTGGTGCAAAAGGTCCTCTCAACCATAGTCAGTAGCACCACAGAGATGGAGCATCTTCCTATCGCTCCATCCTCAGAACTTCTACTTAGCGTAGAAGAGATCCCTCCACTGGACGTATTCTACAGCCCACAGCACAAGGCAGTTGTAAGGAGACAAAGAAAGAAAAGAAAGCTTGCGGATGCACTAGCTCAAGATGCTGAACACCTAGATGTCTTGTGGAAAGATCCGAATAGCAATCCAACCGAAAACCTCACCAAGTTGTCTCAGATTGCAAGAGCATATGCTTCTGCGACCATCGACAAGGCTTCTGAAGTTCAGCAACTTCTAAAAGAACGTGAAAGTCAAATACAACTGCTGCAACAACAGTTGCAAAAAGCCAATATAAACGCTGAAGCTTCCAAGCAGCTTGAAAAACTACAAGAAGACTTTCGCCAGATGCAGGTGAGCTACCAAAGAAATATTGAAGAAAAGGAAAAGCAACTGCAGACGGTGCAAGAAATGCACAAGGATGAACCCAAGCTGACAGAATTTATTTCAGAGTCCATCAGCATGAACGACCAACTGTCACAGCAACAGGAAGACATGGTACGTAGAATATCACAGTGGAGACATTTTTGTGAGCTGAGCGACAAGATCACCGGCCAGGTAGTGGAACTACGGAATGACTATGACCAGGCCAACAAAAGAGTAACAGAATATCTGGCTTGGCAAAATGACGAGGAAGGGAAGAAAGCAGAGGCACCTAAGATTAATGAAAATCACAAAGAACTGCTCTTCAACAAATGGGACGAGCAAATAACACAGGCGGAGCAAGCAGCAGAGTCAGCGGCAACACAGGCGACCATACTTATCGATTGTGTAAATGAAAATTTGCACAGAGCTAATTTGATTTCAGAGTCCACCCCGGGATACTTACCAAGTGCGTTACAGCTGGGAGCAGAATGGAAGCAGAAAGCACAGGTAAACGGGAAGACAATTCAGGCATTGGCTAGGTTAAACTGGGAAAGTTACTGGACTTACTTAGTTAAGCCTCACAGCCAATGCATGACGGTAAGGTGCATCATGAACGCGGCCGAGAAAGTAGCGCCAGCTCTTATGGACGTTGTTTTCGCAGCCCAACTAAGCACGGAAGTCGGCCAACCGACTCTTCTCAAGCCCATGCTTGACAACTGCAATTTCAGGGACCAAATTAAGAAGTAATTTCAATTTAGAAAGTTGTTTCTTTTTGTTTTACTGAATTAGAAAAAGGGCGGTCATTTGAGAGCCGTATCCTAAATTTTGTAATAATACTATTATTAGGATTAGATAGTAGTATTTCAACCCTTCTCATTGCATTGGAGAAGGGTCCAGAAATTTGTCAAAAACTTGTCCTCAGAACATGCACTTCTGCACCCTCAGAGGAGGTTTTGATGAATGGAAGGATCGTGATTTATTTATGTTTTCATTTTTGGGTCTGCTACTGATGTTGCACTTATGTACTCTTGGTAGACGTTAGAAGCAAGTAGAGGTAGATCGTTATTGCTTGAAGTCTGTGAGTAAGAATTAGTCATTAATGGTACTTTTATCTCTTGATTAATTTCTGCTTGTATTCTTAGAGCGATATACAGCTGATATTGTTTGCATGTTAATGTATGAATATATAAGTTATCATTTGGCACTTCTGTACGGTGGATTTGTCTATTTATGCTTAATATGCGAATGATTCGATTAAGCGATGTGCTGTTCACAACCGCTCTGCCTAACTTCTTATGCAGAATGGTTTATCTTTATTGATTTATATTCTGATGACAGTTGAATGATCTTTATTACCAGCTGTTGTCTGAAATCCTTCTAGATCGCATAACAACAGAAACATCCCGGGTTAATGTAAATTCTTTGTGTTGTTTTCATTTGATTATAGTAATTTAGATTCAAGTTTTCAAGATAGATTTACAGTAGTTTTAGAACGTTTCTTAGAAGTAACCTAACCAAAATTCCACATACACACACATACACATCCCATGCATCGGGAAGCTGATCCCGTTATCCCCAGTCGGACCCGCTACTCCAAACGGGCAAGGAGCCGCCAACCAGGTTCCGGACCGGGTGGGTATCCCCCTTGTTGTTGACCCGACTTCGGGGCCCTCAACAGGAAGCAAGGAGAAATGGCTGCAAGCCAAAGTGGTGGTGGTGCTGCCGTTCATTATGAACAGGAGGAGAGGTTGTTTAAATCGACGAAGAGACACGAAAACGATTCGGCCGAGACTCGGACCCTTGGTGTAAGGCCTCCGGGTGATTGTGCGATGGGCACTGGGCACGGGCGCACGATGGGCGCGCGACAACCGGGTTTGCGACAAGCTGCGGTAGGAGTGCGACACAATTGCGACGAAACTTGCGACGTTATGAAGCACACGGAAAATTGGCTAAGTGTCATTCCACACTTGAGCGCATATGTTATGAGGATACACGAAGGTTTATATGCGTTGAACAAAGGGCATTAAAACATAACCAAGCCGACATGTAAAAGAGTTATGTGGAGCATACGACAAAGGATTATGGGGTCGGCCATGGGCTAACACCCCCATGTAACATCACATAAGAAACGTATATATACATGAGCATGAAAGCTCATTAAACCAACGAACATTCGCTCATACACTCTCGCATAAGGACAAGGGGAAAAGGTGCGTGGTCTTGGAAGGATATGCGCATATCTCATGCGCATAAGAATTAAGGACTTCGCAAGTTTGTCTTATGTGAACGGTTGGCAAGTGTGCCACGGTTTGAGGGGGTTCTGGTGTGCAGTTTTATGCAGGATTTGGTAGGAAGGACGAGTGACCCGGGTGAGCACTCCTTCTTATGCAAAGGTGCATAAAATGATGTAAAAGGTTGTTCTATGCCTTGTTGTAAAATTATTCTAAGTATTGGCTTGGAGTTTGCCAAGCATTACTTGTGTTGTAATATTGAAGAAGCTATTATAATATATTGTTGGGCAGACTTTCTGGGAGTTGCCCCTCCCTTTGTACTTGCTTATTGTTGATGTTCTCGGTTTATTGTTCATGGTTAATAATTGAGAATGGTCTTCACTAAAGTATAAAGGATAATGCTTTTACTTGGTTGCAAAACACAAACTAAGTATGTTAATGTTGGAGTAGGCATAGTCCACGAATGTTAGTATTGTTAAAAAGAAAGCGTTCGGTGGTGCCGCACCTCGCTACAAGCAGTGGGAAGACTACCGCAGGTGTATGGGCGTGACACTTGGTCTCCCAAACGCAGGTGCGACCTCTTAGCTGATTGCAAAAGCGGCCGCCGGCTAAAATGCAGTTGAAAAGGTTGTCTCCGGAATCAATGGGATATCTTGCAGGAGCCCAATTCTTATGTTGTCTCCAATCCTGGTGTCGCCATTGGAAGGAGGAGATCTTGACAAGTTGCTCTTTAGTGAAGAAGCTGGAAAACAAAACCCAGAAAAAGAAGAAGGGGCAGTTAATGTTGTGTTTCCAACGAATGGGGGATTTGCTCTTCCTCCAGCTGTTTTGTGTAATTGTATATTCCAGACCGTAGTTGGTCATGATTCACTTCTGTATCGGAGGTGCCTTATTCATCAGCTCCTACAATAGGGCTAGGAATAGGGCCTGATTAGGACTAGATGGAATGAAAACAGGTGTGCGGTTCCCAGGTTCATGATTCAAAGTTTGGAAAGAATGGATAATGTTATATTATCGGTGTGTTTTAATACATGTTTTGTTTCGAAGGAGGTCAGTGAAAAATTATTATATATCGTGGGAAAATCTATTATAATTTAGTCGTCAAATTAATAGTGAATTTCAATATATGTTTTATTTTTCAGAGTTCAGTGGAAAATCACCATTACACATAGTGGGAAAACCTATAATAACTTAGTTGTCAAACCAGCAGTGAATTTCAATACATGTTGTTTTGTTCTTAGGAGTCCAGTAGAAAATCATCATTGCAAAGGGTGGGAAAATCTATCATAAATCAGTTGTCAAACTAGCAGTGAAGACAATCATCTCTGGCTGCTAATAACTAATGCAGCCTGACTCATTACCGTTATTCAAGGAAAACCATCCCCTTAGAATAACTGGCTGCTGGTCCTTAAGGTGGCAGTGTTTGGCTCTAGTCTTGGGCCTTTAACTTGTTTCTTTAAGTAGAGGAAGACCTATTTCCTTAAACCCTAAAAAGACTAGCTCTTACCCAAACAAAAGCAATTTTAGAACATACTTCAAAGTTCAAATCCAAATAAAAAATCATTATACCTGTAACTTTAGTTTATTTTTCTAAAACAAATTAATTAACTACAAATTATTTATTTCAAAAAATCAAAAAAAAATTAATAAAATAATTATAAAATAAAAATTTAATATATTAATAATAATACAGTATGATATATAAATAGAATGCATTTTTTGCAATATAAAAAAATAGATTAATGACTTAAACTTGTTATTTTAAGAATTATTAACAAGTTATTCCGAGTGTTTGTTTGTTCGTTTATTTATTTATTTAAAATTGATCATTCAATTTGTATTATTTCTTAATAATAATTAATCATATTATAACAAAATTGTAATATTCTGCACCATTAAAAATGTATTGAGTGATTATTATATAAAAAAAAAAAAAAAAACATTATGTTTTACTCTTTTATTCTTATATTTACAGTTAAAAAAATCATTTGCTATACTTAAAAATGATATTTTGCTTTAGAACACCACTCCACAATTGCTAACATGCCAGAAAAAACATACAAAAGCCGCAAGGGAAGATAATAATAATAAAAAAAACTCAATTAATATCCCACGTTTGGTTATAATAAGCTAATATAAGATTAATTAATATCCCACGTTTTGCTATGATAAATTAATATAAGATTATTTTCTTCCCTTGCATCTCAATTTTTAACATATTTGGATAAATTGTGTATGAGAGGTTTTTTTAATTTTTTTGTTGGTCACTTAACTAGTGATTCGGTTTTGTGACAATTTAGAACATCCTTAAAACATCCTAAACTAAACTAACCATATAGATAAGATGTGGAACATGACATAGCATCCAGTTGATATGGATTGTGCTTAATGCATAAGCTTAATTAATGGAGGGCTTAGTTTTTTCATATAGATTTTAATTGAAGTTTTAAATTATTGAAAACATTTCAGTGTAATAACTCTTACATAAATTTTTATGTGGGTAATAATTTTTTTAGGCTTCAAAATGTGTATTCTTGGACCTCAAACATACAAATTTTTTTGGGCCACATATAATGAAAATTATTATTAAATTTGAAAATAACTTTTTTAAATGGACAATTTTATTTTTCAACTTTAAAAATATTAAAAAATTATATAATAATCTATTTCATATTAAATCTAATAGGGCTTTGAGCTTTAAAGATGTTGGTTTTTAATTCTTACCAAAATCAAATTAGCTTCTCGTAAAACAGATTTCAATAATTATTCATTATTTATGTAACCATACTTCATTTCCAAAACATCAAGCTCCTATTAACTAGCTTAACGTTTTCCTTTCGCCACCCATAACATATTGAAAGCACATGAGAGCATGAAAAGATTCGTTAGAAAAATAGTTCACATAACGATTGTACTAACCTAAGAGAGACAAACCAGAGCATGAAAATATTCGTTAGCAAAATAGTTCACATAATGATTGTGAAGGCAAAGGTGCGCAAAAGCGACAGTTGGGAAAACTCACTGAACTAAAAGTATAATAGCAATCAAACTGAGGTAGACTGTCAATGAAAGTGCGCATTAACTATCGACATGAGTTGAACATCACCCAAAGGCTGTCTTGATGGACGGTGTTGTGCATGTTCAAGTTTGCATACAAGAAGTGTACTTATGAATTCATCAAGGACTGAGCATGTGTAGGAAGTGACTTTCACACTTAGAATATTATAAGAAGAAGACTCAACATAGAACATCGACCAACCATGAAGTGACCATGGGATGATAGTTCGTAGGATCCTCAGTAGGCTCCAAAATTCATGTATAAGAAAAATTTTGGAGGGTGTTGATCACAACCTCAACAAACCCATAAGCCTTTTAGTATTTCATCTCCTATGGTTAAGGTTTTGGATGTTTACAATTTTCTCATTACTTCTTTATGATAAAATGTCCATCGAGCCTTATTGTTAGACTATCTGACGAAGGCACACAGTGGTCACATGTCTTCCTAGAGATCTTCTACCACCATTCAAGCTAGTTAGTTTTCACTATGCATTTATATGGTTTCATCACTTCCCATTTACTAATAGAAGTCAAGTTTCATTACATATCTATATTTTGGTTACATATATATACATCATTTCATTCCCTTTATAAATTTGGATCAACAAGAGTGGAAGGTCCAAGTCTTCCTAACCCAGCCTTATCATTGAATTGTTGTTCCATTATCGATGAGTTTGAGTTGAAGGGAAACAGAATCCCCTCAATAGAAGCAGCTCTATCTTTTAGAGGAGAGAAGGCAACGACATTCATATTGTATGTGGGGGTGAAAGTCATTCAACTATTGTAAGGGTATCAATAGTTTAGTTGCATGGGGTGTTAGGATTATTCAATTCTCCAGCTCTGTGGACAGTGAACCACAAAAAATGAGACCCATATCTATCTTAGCTTGCTAGGATATCCTTGATAAGATTGAGTCCTCATTCTAGTTTCAGTTTAGAAAAATTTATCTCTCAAAGTCCTATGTCATCATTTGTTGGGGGTATCATGTCCTTTTGTGTAGGATTATGTTGTATGGTTTTACTTAATGAGCTCCTGTAACTTTATTTGGCTAGATACTATATCTGCTTGGAGGGGAATTCTTTTGGATAAATTCATTTCACTTGTTTAGCTCTAACAGGTCAGGAGGGAGAGTCATCTTTTAGGTTATTTCGTTTCTTGTAGGTTGTCTGCAAGCATTCTTTGTAGATTGGTTTTCTAACCCACTCTCTAGTGCGGTCACCTTTGGTATGGTTGTCTGATTTTTGGGTGTTTGTCCTCAGGCCCCCACAAAAGGGACATTTTCAGACCCTCTCCTCCCCTTATGACAAAGGATGAAGTCCTAGTGAAGATGTAGGAGTAGCAGGGGACCTGATCCTCATGTTTGAGAAGTTTTAGGCAGCTCATAGGTCTATGAACAAGCTTAGCAAGCTACTCGAGCCTTTCAATCTTACACCTTGGAACCAATTTAAGAAGACATTTGTAGAGTGGAGTTTGAGATCATTGTAGAGAGATGATCTTTATCTGATTATGAAATAAACAAGGTTTCGACAGATTGGGTGCTTAAGATTGGAAACACTAGGGGCAAAAGAAACCAATACATATAGGCTATTCAACTTTAATGGGACGCCAAGACCCCCATAGGGAAAGTGATGCGGGGTAAATTAGTTGCTCACGAGAATTTGGCTAACATCCTGAGGTAGATTCAAAAGTACATCCAACACTTACACTCTCATGTGCTCAACATTAGAGCTTATATCACCCAATTAGAGTTGCATCTCGATGGAAAGAAATTGTGGATCTCAACTGGTCTAACTAGTAATATGGTACACATAAATGTCTCCAACTCGTCTGTCTATTTCGATGCATTTGGATGAATTTATCTCTTTGTTTTATTTTAGTCATGTTTTTTAATTCACAATGGCAGCATAGCTTCTTACCTATTTTATGGTTTTATATTCTAAGTGTAGGGAAAACTCATTTTGACTATTTGTCTAGCATTTTGAATTGGTATAATGCATTTTGGACTCTTCTTATAGAACCTGGCGGTCATACTAGTTTCCAGTTATGGTAGTATGCCCCAAGGAAGATCGTTATGTCCTATAAATATTTATGATATATTAATAGAAGGATGTTACTAATTCACAAAAAAATCAAATAATAAATACATATAAAATTAATTAGTAAAATTTCCCACTGGGGTAGAGGATACAGTGACATGGTGTTCTATTAAGGCACTCCATGGTGTCAAGGTCATCGATTCAAAGCTCCATGGCAAAAAATCTATCCATGCTATGGGTTGGTGTGACCCAAGCTAAGTGCAATCCCTAGGTAATCTTGATGGCCTTAATGCCCCCATGTCACAACTACTCAAGCCATAGGTTAGATGTACTAGTCATCTCAAGACACACATAACCTAGAAAAAAAATTAATAAAAGCAATTTATATACTAAAATATAAAGTAAATATTTTTTTTGTATGCAAGCATAAAACTTTATATTACCAAAAATTCTTTACATAGAGTAAAAGAAGATGTAAACAATACAAGCTTGTGTTAAGACAAAGAGACATTTGCAAAAATCTAATATTGGTCTAAAAAGCATTGGTGAGGAACTATCTACCCTTAACAGGGAAGCCAAATGATCCCTTGGAGGAAACAAAAGAAAATTTAAGTCAGTTTAGAGAATATTCAGTACGAAAATGGTGGTGTCTAGATGGATTGGAAAAACTAAGGTAACTATGCAAACAAGGAAAAGAAAAAAGCGTGAACAGCCTAATGAGGGACCAAGTCATGTTGATTTCCTGGTGCTGGAGTGTCTTTAGGTTGGCGTTTCTTGGATTTTGATTTTTTCTCCTACTCTAGCATGTACAGGTAGGCAAAAGGATCGTCGTAGCCTTCAAATAGTTATGGAGGATGCTCCCATTCAATTACGCAACCATATGAGCTTACATCACGTTGAGAGGATTCTCCTTTAGTTGCTTGGGCTTTTCTCGCAGGGAACTTAGGCTGGCCATCAAAATTTGGCTCAAGCTTCTTTCTAGATGGAGATCCACCACCTTCTACAGGGCCTTTATCCCTTTTTTGCGTCACTGGAGGGATAAGGATAGGAGGGATGGCCCATTCAATAGAAGAATCAATTACAACATAACTCTCCTTTGAGTTGGTAGACATTGGAGTAAGAGGAGTGGGAGGGGAGTTGATTCCAATAGTCCTAGAAATATTACACACTGAGAGCTCAACATTATTGAGATTGGTACTAAATTTATCCATTCTGCTAATGGCTCCAACCCTGGCTTCTTCCATGGTTGAAAGGTGGCATGTGAGCAGGTTTCTTATAGCCCAGTGCCCATTTCCTAAATGGGAATGCTCCTTTGCCTCCATTATTGTAATCAAACAACAAATGTGGGGCATTATATCATGGTCAAAGAGATCCTCTTCTTGGCCATGACGAGGAGGAAGGGGTGGTAAACCACACCCTCTACCTCCACATCTAGCTCTAACTCATTCACTAACTGTATTTGCTTGCTTGGGGCAATGTCTCCTGGTGGAAAGGTGGCTGGTGATTTTGTGCATGAGAACCTTGTTGCCTTCATTTGAAATTACAACCTATAGGAGGAGATTGAGGAGAGAGTGTACGTACAGGCGTATAATTCAAATCTAGAGTTGGATGCATAACTTAAGCTAGAGGGAAAGTTATAGATGAGCTGGAATAATGTTAACTAACCTCCATTGATGGTGATCTATATTGCATGACCTCCATTTGGACATCACGTTAATTTTTTTCTTGAGACTTTTCATGTGGTCTCTAACAAGGTCCAACGGTCGATGCTACTAGATTAAGACTTGGATCTAGGAGAAATATAAAGTAAATATAATCATATAATAAATTATATTTATTATAATAATTATTTTATGATATTTTAAAGCTACACATGCATATCAAATAAGTATAAAATTTGAAATTAATATGCTTTATTATAAATTTAAGTTTAAAATTTTATATATCAAAACAAATTTTTTTATATTATTATTATTATTGTTTTCAGCTATATATATTTATATTCTCCCAAGGAGGGTTCCCATGAGCACGCTTCTCCCCGCCTTGATATGATGTCAGCTCACATGAAAGGGGGTTGTGACTCCCACCATACTCGGTGCATTGCATGTGCTCTTGTATCCCCTGCTATACTTGGTTCATGCACTCCCATCATTTCATCGATCATGGAACCAGTCCACCATAAGTTTAAATTCCATTTGAATATTTCAGTTGGCATAGGGAGGTACCAAAGGAATCAACAGGAGAAATCTATCAAATTGGTAGAGGTGGAGGAAAAAAATTGATAGTATAGATGCAAACTGACCATTCTAGCCAGGAGATCAACCAATATGTCCTCCTTCATATTACCTTTCCAATGGTTATAGTTTATGCTCATTATTTTTTTTTGTTAAGCTTGGTAGATCCTCCTTTTTCATTAATATAAAGCAAATTAACACCACATAGAACTAGTTAGGTGGCCTCAAATTGTCCAGTGGGAAACCAAGTATGTTGGCCACCTATCCACATTATATGACATCCAGTAGAAAAAAATATTAAGTGTCTCTATCCAAGCAATATAAGTTTCAGTTTCTTGTCTACTTCCATACTCTAGAGTTCTACATACATATGTAAATGCATAGACAAATTTAAAAGCTAGTTGCATATATAAACAAAATTATCAGTAAGTAGGCATGCTAATCATGATGTTCAGCTAACGTTGATTTAACCAGTGTTGGATCTTTGGCATTTGATCCAGGCAACTCTGTCTGAACCAAAATGCATGGAAGGTGCTACTCAATTCAACCAAGGCGTATGTCTTGTTTGTGCAGTTGAAATTGCACCTTCTGAAATTCCTGCTTGTAGTTTGGTATTCCCTAGACCGTGACTTCCATGCCTACTGAGATTTACTCCATCGCCTTTCCCAGCCTTTTGTAGTGTGAGGCAGATAAGCCGGTTTACGAATTGTAACCTTGTCAGTCTTGGAATTTCCTTGTGTTGGGGTGGGTTTGCCATGCGGCAGATCTGCTTTACATACAAAACATTCAATTGACCAATTAATATTCATTGTGTTACTGCAGAATTCATGTATACAGGTGGTAAGACTGTGCTACTCCATCCCCCCAACTTCAAACCCCCCCCGGCACTTGCAGTTGCATGCCCCTCATGGCCGCAAGTAAGATACGTAGGGAGGCCCTGCCCATACCTTGCACATGTGGGTCCAGGTCTCAATTGAGGCCCCCCCTTAGCATCTCTCATGCATGCATTATCCCTCTAGTCCTAGTTACAATAACCCAACTATCTTTCGGTCATCAACCCAACCTGTTTAAATTTCCCTTTGCTGCCAGCCCAACAAGAAAAATGGGTGCCCAACATAAGTGGCCAGCGATCCCTGAGCCACGTAACACAACCATTGTCTCCCCTCCTTCCCATTCTGCCATAGCCAGTCTCAATTCCCTGTCAGGTTTCATGCCTGCGACGTTTCTCCTCCTTCTCCCCAATTCCCAGGTCCCTGCAATCCCCCCTCCGACTATGCATGGCCAAAAGACAAAGGTTTCCTTCGAGAGTGTGGGTGTACATGCAGATAGTATCCCCATAACCAAATCCCCAGGCTTTTCTAGTGACACGACCACATGCTTCTTCACTATGCTCCCTACCCAAACCCAACATAATTCCCATACGGGATAGGAGAATCTTGAAATAGAGTGAGATGGTTAGGATGTCTGACAGATTACTAAGGAAAAAGTAGACTATCACTACCGGCCTACACCCCAGACCCCTATCATCCTTACACCCCTTCCCCAATTTTATTTCCATCTCTCGTAGATGAAACTAGAAACAGAGCAGCATAATGAGATGAGAGAGGTTGTCAATTACATACCCGGTTTCCTTCGCTTGCAGATGGTGGGTTCTTTGTTGCTCGTGGATCCACTACACCAACCCACTGCTCTAGTATCCTTGCACTCAATCGCTCTGGTGCTCACTACACTTCTCTCCACGGTAATTACAAATTAAAATTATTTCCCTCCTCTCGCTACCACCTTTCCTTAATACTCTATCCATCATCCTGCAAAGGGCCACCGCACCCATCACCTCGAGCGTTTGGGGGGCAGTTGTTCTGTACCTTGTAGTATATTCCATTAACATTTCCTTAATGAGGTGATCCACCGACTCTCACCCTGATCGGGGGATAATTATGCTCATTATTAAATTCATATATGTGTCTTTAAAGCTATGGCTCTTTGCATTTTTCCATTTCTACTGGATTGTGCACATTTTTCACTAGTACAATAAGGGTTAGAGATCAACTTATGCCATCCATAGAAGAAAATTCTCATGGAAACTGTTATCACCAAAATAGGACCCTGATAGGCTGCTGATCAGACTATCTCAGTGTAACTATTTCAAACCAATCTTTTAGCTGAGGCTTAGCCTCTTCAACCTGAGAGGGCTCTCTCAAAGGGTTAATGATTTTGAATAAACATATGGATAGATGGCTAACTCTATGGTTTGTGATTGTATATGTTTATAGGTTGAAAGATGAAGGCTGGCTACCATTGGGCTATGGAGTCAAAGTATGTTTCAGTACCACAACAAGATCAGCTTAACATGAAGTCAGGGCATAGAGAGTTTTTATACATCAACAAAACAAAGATACAATGCAAGGAAACACAGTTTATAAATACATGAAGGAAGTTAGAGCATCATTGATGAGTTCTAAGTAACATGTATTCATACCACTGCAAGTAAGTGAAAGAGGAAAGCCATGAGACAATAGGACATTAAAAACTCTCTTTGAATCCTGAGTAGTGAAGCCAAAACATTCTACCTAGCATGGAAGTAAAGGCATTATAGAGTGCAAGTGCAGAAATGCAAATATAAAACAATGAAACACATTTAGTTTATCTATGAAGGAAGTCAGAGCATCATTGATGAGTTCTGAGTATCATAAGTAAACACCACTGTAATGTAAGTATTGGAAGATGCCACCAAAACAAGAGCATACAAGAACTCTTCATGAATCTTGAGTTGTCTAAGTAGAAACTCTGCATTAGGTTAAAAATATACACAGTCTGCACATAGAGCAACAGCAGAGCCAAAAAGTCTCCAACCCTTTGCTAATTTGACCTCTTTCTTTATATATAGCATTTAAAACATGTATTCCTTCATCCCTCATCAAGAGAATTCAAATTTTCTATGAATGACACCAATTCTAACCATAAAACAAACCATTAATTAGAACTAGTTGTTAACTAGCAGTGCTAGTGACCTAATACAACTAGGAGTGTAACTCCTTATTATGATTACAACAACCTTATCTAAAAATTGAAAGCATTATTTGACAGCTGCAACCTCATGAATTCGAATTTGATGAAGCCTCCCACGTTGTCACCTTACTGCTGATGACAAACCCTAGAAATTAGGGAACATGTTTCCCTATTTTTAGGTTTAGGATCCTTGAAAATTGGCACGTGGGATAGAGCCTTTATCTTCTCATCCATGACATATTTTACGAAACTGAAGGAGGTTTTTGTATCCCATGTTGTCTAGAACAAAAAAATCTGTTGGTTTTTTAAAAAACTTCTCCAGCTGTCCAGAATCTGTCCTTGGAAAACACATGTAAAACATGAAAAATCTGTTCTCTGAAATTAGGGTTTCAAACAAAGTTTAGTATCTCCCAACTGAAAACACTTATGAAGAAAGTTAGATATTTTATTGTAGTTGGAGAGTTTATGAAAAGAAACCTCCTTCAAAATTCCAAAATACATTTTCCTGTGACCAAAAACAGATCTTGAAAAAGACTGCTAAAACCAGAAGACAAAGCTTGACTTTCAGCAGTTTCGTAGCGCAAATTTAACCATAAATTCCTCCCACCTCAGAACGAATTTGAAGAAACTGAAAGAGGTTTTTGTAGTTCAGTATGTTAGGAAGAAATCCTCTTTCAGTTTTCAAAATTGAGTTCTCAGCTGCTCAGGAACCCTTCTGGAAGTTGACTAGTAAAAGCAAAAAACAGAGTCTTTTATGCTGAAACAAGCTGCTTCAGGGGTTTCGTAGCGTGCTACGAAAACTCCTAGTTCAGAATCCCCGATTTCGTAGCACAGCCAGTGCAAATTCTAGGTTTTGCGCTACAAAAACACCTAGAGTGAGTTTTGCACTACGAAAACCTTGACACAAGTTTGACACATGGAACTTATGTGTGATGTGGGACCAGTGATAGGCAAGAATAGAGTATTGAACCTATTTGACCATACCAACAAGACTCTCTTTTAGATATTAGACTCTAAAACAACCATGGAAAGACTAGACCAAGACTAACATCAATCCTTTGGAATCAAACTGATGTCAAAACACATGGTGAGGCTTCTAGGACATGGAATGAGGCTGTGAAACTTTTTTTGGAAAAGAGAATGACACTTATTGAGATGAGATGACTCAAAACCTATAAGACTATGACTAGAAACAAGGCAAACTTTCCAAAGCTTAGAAACAAAAATTTTAGGGTGATAACAGTGGCTCCACTAGGGATAGTGTGCCCTTGTGGTATACTAAGAACTTGTAGCTCCAGTGCTGCTATCCATCCTCTAGAATAAAACTCTGAACTTCTGCCCAATCTGCTCCTCAAGCCTTTAATGATTTCTGAAAGAAGAATTCAAACTGCACCTACTGAAATAGATGCTCAGTCAACCTACCCTGAGCTTATTTTCACATTCCTACCTACCCTATCAGCTGCAATCTCCACTTGTAGCTCAAGGAACATGAAATTTCCAATGAAGCCAGTCATCGATCTGATCTAACACTTGAATCTCTTGACTGCATTCAACCTCAAAATAACCATGATAGTGAGATGAACAAATCAACTTATAATGTATATGATCTTCATAAAGCAAATGAAAATGAAATACTGATGTGAAAAACTTTGCCATGTATTCATTTATAGGGTCAAAGAGGACATGGTTATTTTGATGATCATCATAACATTCTATATCTTCAGACAAATGATTCTCAGCCACACAAAATTCCTTTGATATGCTATCCAACTGCCTTTCTGCATGATTCCCATAGACAATGTAATTTTCCTCACTACTATGATCATTCTTTGAAGTAATCTGCTGCAAGGAATTACATAAATGATCAACCTTTTCCTCTGCCTGAGGGTTATAAAAAATTTCTTCCATTATTTCTTCTTGGTGTTTGCAATTATTTTCATCTTCATTATGATCTGAAGACTGACAAATCTGCTGCATCTCTACATTAATCTCGGAGGATGTAATATGATTTTCATAAGTAAATCCCTGTTGATGTTCATGCTGCATTTCATGGGATGTTATCCTTTCTTCTAGTTGTTGAAATGTATTGTTATGAAGAGCCTCTAAAATTTATTCATCCATAAATTCATCATCATCATAACAATCCTCCAAATACTGAATAAGACTCAAAGAATGTTTACAACAATCTTTGACCAACAATAAGGAAGGATGACACTCTTTATACATGTCATAGAATACATCATGGAAATCAGCAAGAGAATATAATGAACCATTTTCCAAGCTTTTATACCAAGACCATGCTTTTCCTTCTAAAGTGGTCATAAACATCTTCATGAGACAATCTTCAGGGAACTGAACCTTAAGACTGCGTACATGCATATGGAACCTAACCAAATGAAGAGCAGCATTGTCTTTCTTTTCATCTTTGAATATTGGAAGATCATCTAACCAATCAACCTTTGGCATAGGATTTGGAAAACCAGGGATATGAGACCGATTCATAGGGGCATACCTGGCATTTATTCTTGCAATGGAACTCATCTTGAAACTTCATCAAGCTACTGATCTTCTAGCAGTGGAGTCACCTTCCAATTTGTTATTCGATGTGTGGAGTCACCAAGGTAGTTGCAGCCTCAAAAATTTTCTAAACTCCTGCTACCTTCAGAAGTTCAGCTTCTTGATTTCGAGAATGAATAATCTTCAGACTCCCAGCAGACGCACCAAAATGTTATCACCAAAGTAGGACTCTGATAGGCTGCTAATCAGACTATCTCAGTGTAACTATTTCAAACCAATCTTTTAGCTGAGGCTTAGCCTCCTCAACCTGAGAGGGCTCTCTCAAAGGGTTAATGATTTTGATTAAAGATATGGATAGATGGCTAACTCTATGGTTTGTGATTGTATATGTTTATAGGTTGAAAGATGAAGGCTGGCTACCATTGGGCTATGGAGTCAAAGTATGTTTCAGTACCACAACAAGATCAGCTTAACATGAAGTCAGGGCATAGAGAGTTTTTATACATCAACAAAACAAAGATACAATGCAAGGAAGCACAATTTATAAATGCATGAATGAAGTTAGAGCATCATTGATGAGTTCTAAGTAGCATGCATTCATACCACTGCAAGTAAGTGAAAGAGGAAAGCCATGAGACAATAGGACATTAAAAACTCTCTTTGAATCCTGAGTAGTGAAGCCAAAACATTCTACCTAGCATGGAAGTAAAGGCATTATAGAGTTCAAGTGCAGAAATGCAAATATAAAACAGTGGGAACATAGTTAGTTTATCTATGAAGGAATTCAGAGCATCATTGATGAGTTCTGAGTATCATAAGTAAACACCACTACAATGTAAGTACTGGAAGATGCCACTAAAACAAGAACATACAAGAACTCTTCATGAATCTTGAGTTGTCTAAGTAGAAACTCTGCATTAGGTTAAAAGTATACACAGTTTGCACATAGAGCAGCAGTTGAGCCAAAAAGTCTCCAACCCTTTGCTAATTCGACCTCTTGCTTTATATATAGCATTTACAACATGTATTCCTTCATCCCTCATCAAGAGAATTCGAATTTTCTATGAATGACACCTATTCTAACCATAAAACAAACCATTAATTAGAACTAGCTGTTAACTAGCAGTGCTAGTGACCTAATACAACTAGGAGTGTAACTCCTTATTATGATTACTACAACCTTATCTAAACATTGAAAGCATTCTTTGACAGCTGAAACATCATGAAGTCGAATTTGATGAAGCCTCCCACATTGTCACCTTACTGCTGATGACAAACCCTAGAAATTAGGGAACATGTTTCCCTGTTTTTAGGTTTAGGATCCTTGAAAATTGGCATGTGGGACAGAGCCCTTATCTTCTCATCCATGACATATTTTATGAAATTGAAGGAGGTTTTTGTATCCCATGCTTTCTATAAAAAAAACCTCTCTTGAATTTTTTAAAACACTTCTCCAACTATCCAAAATCTGTCCTTGGAAAACACGTGTAAAACATGAAAAATCTGTTCTCTGAAATTAGGGTTTCAAACAATGTTTATTATCTCCCAACTGAAAAAACTTATGAATAAAGTGAGATAGGTTATTGTAGTTGGAGAGTTTATGAAGAGAAACCTCCTTCAAAATTCCAAAATATCTTTTCCTGTGACCAGAAACTGATCTTGAAAAAGACTGCTAAAATCAGAAGACAAAGCTTGGCTTTCAGCAGTTTCGTAGCGAAAGTTTAACCATAAAGTCCTCCCACCTCAGAACGAATTTGAAGAAACGAAAAGAGGCTTTTGTAGTTCGATATGTTAGGAAGAAAAGCCTCTTTCAGTTTTCAAAATTGAGTTCTCAGATGCTCAGGAACCCTTCTGGAAGTTGACTAGTAAAAGCAAAAAACAGAGTCTTTTATGCTGAAACAGGCTGCTTCAGGGGTTTCATAGCGTGCTACAAAAACTCCTAGTTCAGAATCCCCGATTTCGTAGTGCAGCCAGTGCAAATTCTGGGTTTTGCGCTACGAAAACACCTAGAGTGAGTTTTGCACTACGAAAACCTTGACACAAGTTTGACACATGGAACTTATGTGTGATGTGGGACCAGTGATAGGCAAGAACAGAGTATTGAACCTATTTGACCATACCAACAAGACTCTCTTTTAGATCTTAGACTCTAAAACAACCATGGAAAGACTAGACCAAGACTAACATCAATCCTTTGGAATCAAACTGATGTCAAAACACATGGTGAGGCTTCTAGGACATGGAATGAGGCTGTGAAACTTTTTTTGGAAAAGAGAATGACACTTATTGAGATGAGATGACTCAAAACCTATAAGACTATGACTAGAAACAAGGCAAACTTTCCAAAGCTTAGAAACAAAAATTTTAGGGTGATAACAGAAACCAATAATTTTTTTTCATATACATATAATAATTATGATTGTGTGTAACTAGAAACTTTCATATTAGTGATATGATGCTATAGTATTTAGAATTGTAAACTTTTCCCTTTTTGCATTTTCTCTGAATTTAGATTTTTTGGCCAAAACTTCTATCTTTCAAATACAACGAAACTAGAAAAACTTTAGCTATGAAAAAATTGTCTAAATTGTTGAGGAAATCAAATTTAAAATAGAAAAAAAAAAGTTTATGAGCTTGGGTCCTTGTCCTCCACTAAATATTTCATAAATCCCCAAAAAGCATATAGAATAGAGGATTTGGCCAAATTCTCCACAAGGTTTCTTTGTGTTTTTCTTCTATTCTTTACTACCCAAATTTCACACTAAATTGAGTCTCTATTAATGAGTAACCCCAAGTTCATTAAAAACCACTATATTCCATTTTATTGAATTTTGGAGCTAAATCAACAATTGACACTCACTATCACTTTTATAGTTATTGACATTATATACTTTGCCTAAATTTTCCCCTAATTCTAACTTTGTTTACTCCTATTTTACCAAAATAATATTTTTGCTATCATTTTTTGGGATTCAACTACGTTAAGTAAGCCATTCATCTATGACCATTTCCATGAGACGTAGTTGTAACTTACTACTTTCTCATGATTTTGAATAGTCCACTTAGCACTCATTGCATCGGGTGATGCTCACAGGGGTGAAGAAGTGGGATTGAAACTAGTGAAATGAATCACATAGTGTCAATCATCATTTCCGGGGCTTACACACTATAAGCAAGACTTCCCAGGAGGTCACCCATCCCAAATCACCTCTGACTCAAGTGCACTTAAGTGATGATTGACGTTATATGATTCATTTCACTAGTTTCAATCCCACTTCTTCACCCCTGTGAGCATCACCCAATGCAATGAGTGCTAAGTGGACTATTCAAAATCATGAGAAACTAGTCATTTACGACTACCTCTCATGGAAATGGTCATAGATGAATTTATTACTTAACACAGTTGAATCCCAAAAAATGATATCTAATATAATGCACTGCGAAAACCCCTCAATACTTAAATACAAAAGAGTGAAGGGAGCTCTACTTGAATGGTTCATGAGGCACAATACTTGCTAAGGTTTTGCAAATGGGGTAGCAAGCTAAGTGGGCTTGATTGTGGGGAAAACTCCACAATTAAGTGCGCTTGAGCCAGAGGCGATTTGGGATGGGTGACCTCTCGGGAATTCATGGTTTCCGGGTGTAAGCCCCAGAAGTGATGATTGGCGCTATGATTCATTTCACTAGTTTCAATCCTACTTCTTCACCCCTGTGAGCATCACCCGATGCAATGAGTGCTAAGTGGACTATTCAAAATCACGAGAAAGTATTCAGTTACGACTACCTCTCATGGAAATGGTCATAGATGAATGGCTTACTTAATGCAGTTGAATCCCAAAAAATGATATCTAATAAAATGCACTGTGGAAACCCTTCAATACTTAAATACAAAAGAGTGAAGGGAACTCTACTTGAATGGTTCATGAGGCACAATACTTGCTAAAGTTTTTGAAATGGGGTGGCAAGCTAAGTGGTCTTGATTATGGGGAAAACTCCATAGTTAAGTGCGATTGAGCCAAAGGCGATTTGGGATGGAAGTCCTGGTTACCGGGTGTAAGCCCCAGAAGTGATGATTAACACTATGTGATTCATTTCACTAGTTTCAATCATGCAATGAGTGCTAAGTGGACTATTCAAAATCATGAGAAAGTAGTCAGTTATGACTACCTCTCATGGAAATGGTCATAGATGAATGGCTTACTTAACGCAGTTGAATCCCAAAAAATGATATCTAATATAATGCACTGCGTAAACCCCACAATACTTAAATATTTTGGCTCTTGTTATTTTAATAATGTGGAATCTTTAATGAGGTAGGGTGAAACATGGTTGTTGATGTGGGAGTGGTGGCCATGTGTCAACCTTTAACGCTGTGATATCATCTCCCTTATGTCCTTACTTTCCATGTTATATATTTGTGGATGCATTTGCATTTTCATTCTTTATCTTATAAGATTTATTACTATTATTATCATTTTATGGTGGGACACTAATACCTTCTATCCATCCTCCATGTTATAGGCCATTTTGTCGCATCTGGTCTATAGGCCTACAAATTGGATCGATCATCACCTGTGAACATGTTGTCATCATCCTTAGAGAAAACCCTAAGCATGACCTTTCTAAGTTCTTGATTTTTTCGATCTAACCACTCCAAATCATTATTTTTAAGGCCTCACACACCTTGACCCCTTAGAGACCTGTGTTCAATAACAGGTTTCTCCTTACTGCACCAGCGTTGATCTGTGACAACTTGCTCCTTGCTAGGGGTGCGTCGATTCTAGAAATTCAGGAAAATTAAAAAAGAATCTTGAAGCTTCCTCTTCCAAAAGCTTCCAAGGGTTGTTTTAACCATTTACCTTGGATAAGAGCTTGAATCCTACCTTGGAGACTTCATCTCTTATCCCTTGATCTCATCCTCCCATCTTACGTGGATCTCAAGACTATATTGGTAAATGGATAAGAATTCCTAAACTACCTCATTGTCCTATATATTTACTACCATCATGAAAACATCAGGGTTGGCTTTTGGAGACCGATCATGCCCTCATGTTGTTTCCTTGAATCTAAGAGAGTCATCATATTCATGCATTAGGGTGACATTGAGGTGTTCTTTGTGACAAGGAAGGACAAGTCAACTTGGGGAGATCTCTACAAGATCAACATTATATTTGGCTGTAAAATCTCTCCTATTTCCATTAATACAAAGAGTATATTGTTTTCCTATGTGTGTTATGTTATGTTTACGTTCATATATTTCAATGCCTCGCTGATTCATTGAATAGAGTAATTGGATTATGCTACGTAGATGTTGTAGATCCTTGTCTTGTTTTGGTTAAATGTGCAGGTTCTAATTATAGCAATCAAAGCTACAATTGGAGCTTACAAGCCGGGAGGAAAGTAAAGCTTGTGATAGATTCCAAGTAGGCATATTTCCATCTTTCAATTCCTCTAAGGAAAACTCTATGTTATTTGCTTTATGTTGTTCTATACCAGTCCACTAGGTCTAAGGGAGATATTTTTTCCACAATCGTAAATCGATTATAACAAATTGGCGACTCCACTAGGGGTCGCTTCTTTCCCTTAGTGGTTTCCTTGACCTTAGCACTTGTTTCATCTCTTGAACTAACCCTCATTGCCTCACTCAGACCTTGATTGACCTTAGGAAGACATTTCTCTGAGTTTGATCTGATTTTTTTTGTCGTAATTTGGCCATATATGCATCAATTATCCCCCTGTTTTGGAGACAAAGTGTTGCATCGCACCTTAGCCTTCTCTGCACCTATGCTGTAGAGCACTGGTGCCCTTTCAGCACCTACACTAACCCCTGTTTCATGCAGAAAATAACTATTTTGTGTCTTGCTCTATGATTTACCTTGTTCGAACTAGTATTCCTTCTATGCTTGAGTGTGTTTTGGTCTCTTAAAAGCTTCCATTTGGTTTGCTTTTAGTTTTAGTAGCCTTCGATAAGAATTTGTTTGGATTTTTCTTTGTTCTTGTAAATTAGGTCATTAGTAAACTTTTTCTTGATCATTGATTGCTTGAGAGAATCGATATTACAATCATCATTTTGTATAGTTTCTTTTGTCAGTGATTTAGCAAGCATCTTAATTTTCATTTCATTTGGAAATTAAGTGGATCGAAAAGAAAAATCACATGCATTATGCATTGCATTTAGGATTTTGTGTGTGAAACTGGAAATTGGAACAATTCCATTAAGGGAATTGACTTTATTTTTTGTTTGTTGCATCCCATAGGTTATATTACTCTTTATTCTCTTCCCTCCCGTACATAGATTTTCATTGAAAAGAAAATTTTATTTTCTCACGCTAGATTGCATCCGTAGGATATTTAGGTGAGATTCGCGGTGCGCGTTTGGAAAACTAAAACATAATTCAAGATAAACTTTAAAATTTATTGAATGAATCTTAAGGGGTATTTGAAATATTAACACAAAAAATTTAGAGGTATAGGCTGAGATGTGTTCGAACATCTTTAAATGTAGGAGATGTTTTTTTTCCAACGTTGCATTCTAAGGGTGATCTCCCATTCCACATATGTAAGTGTATCAGACTATTCTCCACATACCTCCGGGTATATTGGATGGCGATCCATGGATGAAAACTATATGGGAATGATCTTAACGTATGGCTACACATTAGACAACACTGCCATAGACTTCACTCCACTTACTATCGAGTATATTTTGGAAGTCCACCCTAGTTTGTTATCCTCTCCTTAGGTAACCGAGTCATCCACCTTGTATATTGTGATACACTGAACACGACATTCGAGGATGTTTCCTACCCGTACATAAATCCTTGGTTTTCCAAGTTGGTATATTTCAATTCACATTTTCTTGGGAAACCCTTTTTCTTAGATTACCCTTTTTTTAATTTATTTTTGTTGTTAATTTCTAAAATGTATTACCAACATGGAAGAATAACCCTGTCAACCATGTCGTTCATGTAGGATGTAAATATTTCCTCCTCTTCCACTTGAGGTAGCTCCTGGATGTCGTCAAAAGAAAAAAATGATACATACTACCAAATATGGTACTTTGGGAGCTATTACTTTTGGTCCTCCACCTGAAATAGAGCCACCAGAATCATCTTTTCTAGTAAGTACTGAACTCAAGATTACTTATTCATTTGCTGGAGAGTCCGACATAGTCAAAATAAAATCACCTGAGACTTTATTACATGGGGTTATTGAACCTAATTATATTGATCAGAGACAGTACAACCTGAGGCACCTCCGTCACCTACACCTGTTACTCCATAACCATCTTCTTCTCTTCCTCTCTCACACCCAACCACAAACCATATATCTTAGACCCAATGGTGAACCAATTCCACCTGGTCTTTTGAGTATCAAAGATATTCCTCAAGAAGAGCCTCGACCATCCTCTCCCATTCATTTGAGAGGAAATCATCTTTACCAAGCCAATCTTTTTCCTTCTCCTCATACTCCATCCAAATCTCCTTTTTCTGATTCTTTTCCTTTCAACTCACCCTTGAGTTTCTCACAATAATCTTCTTTGGGACAATTAACCATGACTAAATTCGCTATGGTTTCTCAACCTGTATCTACTATGACCGAGACAACCTATGTTGCAACTTCATCTATGTTTGTAACATCACCAGAGAAACATTTATATGGTGGCATGTTTGTCCCTCCTAGTTACCAATCATTGTTCGGTAAATTTTTTCGTGTAGCATCCAATCCATGGACTTCTCCTATGCCATATTTTTTTGGAATACCTTTTGGCACTTATTTAATGAGCAATACTTAGTATGCTCTTCCTCCTCCATATAAACCAACAATTGAGCAACAAACTAGTTCATATATTAGTGGATATGGACACTTACAACAACCCAACTCATCTTATGTTGGGTACCCTCCTCCTGGGGGGCAGTTGCCTCTGTATTCCCCTCCTCTGTCAGTTGGGGGTCAACCTGTTGGGGGAACATTCCACCCCCTCATCAAATATCAAAATTTAGTGCTTAGCAACATCAGAGTCCTCCACATTTGGGAATGGTTTTTAATTCTTGGAAACCTACTCCGCCCATACAACTTAACCTGCTTGTGAACCAAGTTCAAACTTCTCAAACTGTTCCATCTTCATATCAAATTCATACTGGTCAACCTATATCTCAAATTGTTCAAACTCAAGTTCATGTAAGTCAACCTTTATAGGTTTCACAATTATCTCAACCTCTCCCTCCGGTATCTAGCACCTCTCAAACCCTACTTACCCAGCCTCTTCAAGGTCTCTTATAATCTCCACCACTTAGACAGACTATTCCTCAACCTGTATATGGTATGGCATAGACACGAGCTATCTAGCATTATGTTGGGATGATGCAATATCCCATAGGGAAACCATATCAATTGTATCAAGCAGTACCTTACCAAGGTCAGCGAGTACCTTACCAAGGTCATAAAATGCCTTACCAAAGTCAGCAGATTCAAACCTAGCCATTTCAACCTTTACAAGGTTATCCTAGCACTAGGTAGCAAGGTTATGTGTATTCTGGTTACTACAATCCTCCTTATCTCAAAACAAAGATACCTATTTCTCAAGTCATCCCATCTTACCTATGATATCCCCCACCAGACCTTAATAGGAAGTTTTCATTTGTAGCAACTCTTGAATTTCTAGATTTGAATTGGCTTACCAATGATTCCATTGCCCATTCTCCTTGGTGGTAGGTTATTCCGAATAAATTTCCCAGTGATATCCCTAAATTCAATGGAAATCCTGGAGAAGACCCGTCTACACACATTATGACTTATCATTTGTGGTGTTCTTCAAACTCCCTCAATGATGACTCTATTCATTTACATATTTTTCAATGCGCACTTACCGGTACTGCAAAAAATGGTATATTGAACTACCACGAGCTTCGTTCAATAATTTCATAGCCTTAGCTACCACATACCTAACACATTTTCAGTTACCCATTCGACATGAAATTGAAATTGAAATTTTAACCAATTTAAAACAAACTAATTCAACTCAAATATCTAACCACATTCAAGAGTGGTGATGACACCATCAGTTGGTTAAAAATTATGTTCCTGATTTAGCTTAATGTTTTATTAAGTCTCTGCTACCATCCATAATAGAAGACATCGCTAAGGGTGGTGTCGTGACTGAAGAACATGTAATTGCTAGTGCCCAGAATTTGCATCTCATATATAACTAATCTGGCACACTCTATGATAAAATGCCAAATGCTCTCTGACCTTCCAATATTTTTCCTCAACCTCCCAGTAAAGAATCACATACTACCAATGTCGTAATTGGTTCTGCTAACTAGTAGTTAGTGACTAAACCATATAGTTCAACTCTCAATGTGGCCGCCCAAAACCCTCCTTCCTCTACTCTTGTGGATTCTACTTCCGAGATCAATGTCTCCAATCCTCCAAAGGAAAATCTCACCAAACAGGAAGTAAGAAGAAAGGAAAAGGTAAAAAGAAGAAAGATAATCCTCTACAGAATACAAAAAAAAATCAATCTTCTGAACAAAAGCGAAAACCTCATTATCCATGCTTGATTTGTAATGAGGAGAACTTCATTCGTGCCTGTCCACATCAGGAGGAATTCAATTAGTTCCTTAAGTCATTTGTTGCACCCATTGTGTTGATAGATATTTTCCGAATCAGGAGACTAATATGGTTTCTCGGGATTTTTCTTCCTCTAACTCGATCTTGATGCCTTCCTCTACTAATCTGAAAACTGATGTTATGGTGGCCACTAGGAATAAAGACTACAAAAATGAAAATCCCTCTAATAGTCAAGATACCGATCAAACTACTAGTTCTAGCACATCTCCATCAGATCCTACTCCAAATGCGCTTCCTACCTAATTGACAATTAAACCTCTGAAATGTGTTATCCATAAATCTACTTGCAACCCTCACGCAAGAGCTACTCAAAATTATAACATAGCTAAGGATCTTGTTGAAGCTCCTTTAGCTATGTCAACTCTTGAGGTATTGCAAAATTGTCCCGCCCAGAAAAATGCTTTACTTTCTACAATTGGATGTATTAATCCCTCAGATTCCAACCTTGTAGTTTTTAACCATGAGAATCATACGCCTTGACTTCCGGCTCAATTAGATTTTATGATCCAGGTTGTCATTCATGGTAAGAACATCCATCATTCCATCATGGATGAAGGTGCTTCAACTTGTATCATGTCACTTTCTTACTGGAAGGCTATTGGTTCTCCCCAATTAAATCAATCACGTACCACTCTAAAGGTTATTGACGAGAGAGGATTCAAACATTGTGGAATTTTTAAATCATTGCAAGTAGAATTAGGTGGCAAGCCAATATTAGTATAAGTTGAAGTTATCGATGGACCCTAGATTATAATATTCTACTGGGTCGTATGTGGGTTTATGATGTTGTTGTTTCGAAATATTTTAGAATGATTTCATTCCATCATAAGGGTGGTATAGTAGCCATTGATTAGTTCAATTTCTTTGCCACTGATTCTCACGTTACTGGAAGCGTCCCTCTTGTGGGAGAAACCCCACACCTGTATCATCATGTCAGAGTGGAACTACTTAAGGATTCTTCCCTCATGGGAACCTTTTCTCTCCCTCCTCCTTCTCCTAACAATTCTAATCTGTTTGCCCATGTCAACATGATATCTTCTTGTACTATTCCATCTGATCCTTGGATAGTTTTACATGCATATGATATTGACACTTTTGGTGATCATATGCCACTCAATCCCATTGAGCTCGACTGTGAAGCCATTTATTCAGCCTTTGCAGTGCATTCTACCCTCTCCTTTTCGATCAATTGGGTTGATCATTCCTTAGATTATGACATATCCTTTGATCCTTTCTCTTGTACATTCTCTAATGATGAGAACATAATGGAAATCATGATGTCGGATGATGCACAGTGGGGCGATCATCATCATCATTCCTCCTTGCCAGATTCCATCGAGGATAATCTTAGTGAACTTTACCGACCCAATGTCATTGAGTTGTATGTGAATTTCGTATCCATCCATGGTATCTATTCTTAGAAGAACTTGTTGAATATTGAAGAGACTATTCCTCTCGATATTTCGATCAAACCCGACATTGTTAAGAACTTACATATTGGTGCATCTTTCTCCCCTGATGAGATCAAGACTTATAAATCCCTTTTCCAGGAATGTAGATACATTTTTTCTTGGTCTTATGAAGATATTCCAAGGATTGATCCAAACATCGTTGTACATGAAATTAAGACATATCTCGATGCTAAGCCAGTTTGGAAATGCCTCTGTCCGGTCCATCCCAAGAAGGTTGTTGTTATTAAAGTCGAAGTTGAAGAAATTATACGCATTCGTTTCATCTATCTAGTACCTCTAGCTGATTGGGTGTCCAACATTATTCCTGCCATGAAGAAACAGGGAATAATTCGTGTGTGCGTCGATTACTAAGACATTAATCATGCTTGTCCTAAGGAAAATTTTCCCATGCCATTCATTGACCAAATTGTTGACAATTGTGTTGGTTGTGAAATATTTTTGATTATGGATGGATTTTCTGGCTACAATCAGATCAACATTCTCCCAGCAGACCAACATAAGACAACATTTATTTGTTCATGGGTCACATTTTCATATCAGAAACTCCCTTTCGGATTGAAGAATGTTGGGGCCACATTTCATAGGGTGATGAATTATACCTTCCACAACATCAAATACATTGTACAACCATATTTGGATGATTCAACTCCTCACTCGAAGCATTGAGTTGATCATCCAATGCATCTTAGAGCTATATTTTTACGTTGTCGTCACTATAAAATTCGGCTCAATCTAAATAAGTGTGTGTTTTGTGTTAGCTCCGGTCGACTTCTTGGTTTCATGGTTTTGAAACATGGAATTCGTATTGACCCATTGAAAATCTAGGCGATATTATCTATGCCTTCTCCTTCTTCCCTTATTCAGATTCAGTGACTCCAAGGGAAGGCTAACTTTCTACGGAGATTCATTCCCAACTACACCGAATTGACCAAAGGATTTAATTGCATGTTAAAGAAAGGTTTTCCCTTCCATTAGGACCACATGAACCAAAAGGCGTTCGATGCCTTGAAATATGTTCTGATTCGGGCATCTTTGTTGTATCCCCCAGATTACCATCTGATTAATTTATGTATCTTTCCATTGCGGCTAGTATCATCGCTATGGTATTGGTCCAAGAGGACGACGTAGGGACCAAATATCTTATTTATTATTTTAGTTTTGAGTTATAAATTGAATGATACTGAGATCAAATATACTCATGTTGAAAAGTTAGATTTGGCGGTTGTCCAGGTTGTCCAAAGGTTTAACCATTATATCCTGCTTCGCAAGAATATGGTTGTTTTTTACTGCAACCCAATGACATATATCTTGTCACGCCAATTGTTGGGGGGAAAGTACTCCAAATGGATTATCATCCTCCAGGAGTTTTATTTGGAGTTTATCAAATCCAAGTCGACGAAATCCTTAGTCGTTGTTGAGATGATACGCGACCTTTCCACCATCAATGTTGAAAAACGTTTGATAATTCTATTCTAGATGAGTCATTATTACTTATTGTATCATATAACCTATGGTATGGAGACATTATCATGTATCTCCAAACCTAGACTTTTCTATCTAATACCTCTTGCTTTGACCAGCGATGTATCTGCTATCAAGCTAAAAATTATATTATAATCAATGACACCATTTATCATTGTGGTATCTGTTAGCCCTAAGGTGCAGTGCTGCTATTTTTAACGAAAATGTCCCCTGTTTTAGCTCCGATGGTCCTATTAGCCCTGAGGTGCTAATCCAAACAGATCCTAGAAAACCCTCTAAGTCTTCAAAATCTTCTAAACATTCAAAACTGTCGCCTAAGAAAAACCCTCCAAAAGGTGGAAAAACACTATCAGGAAACGAAAACATAGAGAAAACAGTGAAAAATAGAGCAACGGAGGCTTGAACAATGAATGCACAGCAGCCGTCAGATCTGGCCGATCAACGGTCCAGATCTGATCGACAAAATCGCAATCGGCATAGGCAGACAGAGGATATCGGCGCATATCATATATGAGTTGCAATGGCGATCAGTGGAGTCAACAAGGACCGTCAATCAAGCACACAGATCGACAGCCCACGTTGCATCGCAGAATCGCAATCGGCCAACACAACAAAGCGCTCACCAAATGGCCCGGGGTTATCACGATATGTGATTGTGATTAATCGCATCATGATATCACATCAAAGCTTCAGATAGGAGCGGGATATACATATACATATATATATATATATATATATATATATATATATATATATATATATATGCGATGCGATTAACCGGACCCGATGGGAATATAAACACTATTGTAAAGGATTTGAGATCCGCCAAATAACATTTTTTTATATATTTTCATATATTTCGTTATTTAACGAAATACAAAGGGAAAATGCCGATGCGATAAAACCCGGACTCGAAGAGGTTTGGGAATGAAAATGTATATTGTTTCAAGTCCGGAGGAAGCCATTTTTTACGTTATTTTCAATGTTTTAAATGTATTTCCAAAATGAAAAGGGAAGCCTTGGAACAAGGCCGAAGCGACTTGCGAAAATGATTGAGTCCGGGAGACAGATGACCGACAGGGGAAAAAGCCACAGCACGATGCAGCCGAACCAACAGAAGTGATCATGGAGCATCGCTGGCACAAGCGAGCCACTTGACAACGCGACGAATTTACCAGAATTTGGTTACTATGTTGTTAGAAAAAGAGACCTCTGAGCTCATGTATGTCGAGTTATGGCATCAAGTAGTTAAAAAGACAGAGGGGATAGATTAAGACATCTCGAGCCTTAGAGGGTTCGAGAGCATTGTAAAAAGCCTATAAATGGCTGAAAGTTTGAAGTAATAGGGGTTCAACTTTCAGAGACCGTGGATACTTTATTCCTCCAACGTCTCATCTTCATTCCAGTAATACAAGCTTCTTTTTTTGTTATATGTTCAATCGCCATCTTTCCCTCTGTTCTAAGCTTGCACTTGAATGGGTTATTCATGTTTTCTTCTCTGTCAAATGCTAGATAACTGTCATCTTATCTCTGTGTTGATAAATTAGATTTGTAAGCTTCATTTACTTTCTGTAGCTAGCCATTCATATGTGTTTATGTATGTATCTGCTGGTACGGTCAGGATTCTCCATCTATTCATTGAATCTATAAACTATTGAGCATTAGTGGTTGAAATCCTTGTCAAGCTAAGGGTGTTCATGCATGTTTTGAGTGAAAATAGAGTTGAAACAGTCATCTGACTTGATCCAAACCCCAATCCATTCCAATAGTTCAGAGAATGATATTGAAGATTTATATGTTTCTAGGCATCTTCGAGCTACAACCTAGGAGAGCTTCCTGGAGTGCTAACATAATTAGCATCGCTGCCGAGGAGAGGAGACTGAAGCTCAGCTTCCCAAGGGGATGACACAGATCTAGCTTTCATGATAGACAAAGTGTGGACACTATTTCAGTTGTAATCATCTATCTGGCCACTCTATTGGAGGACGAACCTCTTGGCGACTCCACTTCATAGTTTTGGCTCAGTTTGTGAGGCATACTCGGAGAAATCCTCAGAAGCCACAAGCTGACCCAGTACCTGACCCTGAAAAAATCATCAAAGAAAGAAAGGCATTGCAGAAAGGAGCATCAGGTTCAGGTAGTTCTAAACAATATTCTATATCTCTTCAAGAAAATCCTGTAATAGAACAAATACATGTTGAGAGTATAGCATCTAATACTAGTAGTGAAGAAAAAATCTCAGAGATTCATAGAGCTCCTTATTCTTTAGGTTCTCCTTTCGTTCTAAGCCCGAAGGAAGCCTCTCCTCCTATCCATCATACTCCTTTAATCCTATCAGTCACTCCTCAACCCTCTGTCATTCAGACTTCTAGTACCCTTATAGCCACCACAGCTATGGTAGGTCCACAAGCACCTACCAAAATGGAAAGAATCATAGCTGCTAGGTATGGACCTCTAGTACTGCCCACTCCTTTGAATGCCATGCCTACTGGAGAATATCAGAAGTATATGCCTAAGTTCACTCAAACTGAAGACGTTACAACTAAGGAACATCTGGAATCATTCTATAGCTATGGTGATAACTTGGAGATTAGTGAAGATGATGTATGGATGAGAGTCTTTGTCCAAAGTATAGATGGAGAGGCTAGAAAATGGTTCAGAGAACTGACCCCAAGGTCTATATTAGATAGTGAGGCTTTAGATGATGCATTCATAAAGCATTGGGGGACAAGAAGGATCTACTCTACTACCACACTGAGTTTGGGAACTTAAAGACGGAAAATGGTGAGTTTTTGTCCGATTTTAATAAGAGGTTTAACCGCATGTACAACAAGATACCAGCTGAAGTAAAACCCACCACTACCTCTGCTAAACTCACCTATACGAGTGCCTTTGATTCTGAATTTTGTCTACTGTTGAAGGAGAGACGATGTGCTACCTTGGCTGATATGCAGGACGCAGCCTTGGAAGTAGAATCAAACATCATGGCTGCAAAGAAGCTCAAGGGGAATGTTGATAGAAGGAGACAGAGGGGCGAATCTTCATCATCTTCAGATCCCAAGATAGATAAAATGACTAAGATGATAGGGTCATTAGCCTCTGAAATCTCAAAATTAAAGGTTGAGCAACACCCTGGGAAAGGAAGAGTTCCTAATACCTTTGCTCCTAGAAATCCAAATCCATATAGAAGAGCTAATGAGCAGTTGCAGATTCTGCAAAGAAGCAAAGATGCCAATGAAGACCAAAGGGTGAAGACCCCTTTCCAGAATGTAGTCATGGAAGAAGAATAGTTTGAAGAAGATGATGAGATCCATTTTCTAGAAGACAAAGGCAGTGCCTCCTTTTTTACCTCAGCTACCTATGAAAAGTCATTATTCAATGACCAGATCAGCCAAGAGTGGGATGGTGGAGCCGTTCTGAAAATTGATGATCAACATAGATATGATCTAAGGTTGAAGATGAATAATGCCAAGGAAACTCCTATTCAGAGAGCTACTTTCCCTGCAATACAGCAAGCTAAAAAGCATAAACAACTGACAGTTGATCCCATCATCCTCAAAGCTCCAGCTCACGAGGTAAGAGGCCTTGAAAAGTCTCCTTCTCCTTACAATTTTGAATCAGAAATTCAGAAGCTGAGCATACCTATACCTCTGATTGAACTAGTGAACAATGAGTCCTTCAAAAGATCTATTCTCGAGGCCCTTGAGCCTAAAGCCATCCAAGCCTCCACTGACTACGTAAATCTATAAGATGACAAACCATCTGTTGTTCTCAGCCCAATTATTGAAAATTGTGATGACAAGTCCCCATCATTCTATGTCTCTTTGACTAGTCATGACAAAATCCTTCATAACTTCCTTCTAGACACAAGAGCTAACCATAATCTAATGCCCAAGGCTATCATGGATGAGTTGGGTCTTGACATTACCAAGTCTTATCATGACCTATTTTCTTTTGACTTTAGAAAAGTGAAATGTTTGGGATTAATCAAAGACCTAGCCATCACCTTGTCTCAGCGTCCCACGAAGAGCATGGTGATGGATATTGTGGTAGCAGATGTACCCCCCAAGTTTGGCATGTTGCTCTCCAGAGGTTGGATCAAGAGATTAGGTGGAACATTGCAAAATGATCTTTCCTATGCTACTATCCCAGTTTTTGGAGGTGAGAGTAGGAGGTATACAGAGAAGCTCAGTTGGCTTATATAATCAGCGATGAAAGGAATCCCACTAATCATCCCATCTATGCTATTGACACTGATTTTGGAGCTTGTATTCTTCAGATTGAAGAATCCCAGTTGGCCTCCATGCAGCTTAAGAAACCGGTTTGCCAGATCACAGAGGAAGAAGGCCCACAAATTTGGGACATGTTCATTGATGGAGCTTGCTCTAAGGAAGTTGCAGGGGCAGTGGTAGTCCTTGTGTCCCCCAGACAAGAACGCATTCATTTATCTTTCAAGTTAACTTTTCAGGTCACAAATAACATAGCAGAATACGAAGCCTTGATATTGGGCTTAAACGCTGCTAAAGAAATGGGCATCAAAGGTCTGAAGGTGTTTGGAGATGCAGACCTTATCATTCAGCAGGTCAAAAAAACTTTCCAAGCAAAGCATCCAAGGCTGAAAGCATACAAAGATGAGGTATGGAAGCTCAAGGAATCTTTTAATATTTTCAGCATTTCTTACATCCCGAGAATGAAGAACCAGCTTGTTGATTCCCTTGCTGTGTCTGCTAGCACGTTTATTCCTCCTTTGCCTCCTAAATTGACTTATGAAGTTCAGGTGAAATATAGACCATCTCTACCTGACAATGTCAAATACTAGAAAGTTTTTGAAGATGATGATGAAATTAATAGGTTTTTACAAGTCATTGATGAATTTTCTAAAATGCACATTGACCAAGAAAACAAAACCATTGAAGAATGCAACTAGTCCAAGCTAAAGGACGATATTGGTTAGGACAACATTGTTCAGCTACCTAGTAACCATATACCTAAAGGATTGGTGCCCCTAGAGAAGCTATTTGATCATAATGATGTACCTTATAAGCCTGCTAAAAAAGAAAATGAGTATGCTGTTCATAAACATAATGTAGGGAGTCCAGCCCATCCAAAGTACATAAATATGTCCACTCACTTGTCTTCTGCCAAAAATTCTGAGTATTGCACCCTGATAAAACAATTTGATGATATTTTTGCTTGGGAGTACAGTGATCTTAAGACCTATGACACCAACATCATCCAGCATAAGATTCCACTGGAGAAGAACACCATCCCTTTTAAGCAGAAATTAAAACCTATCAGCCCTCTCTTATTGCCTTTGATTGAAAAGAAAATCAAGAAGTTGTTGGATGCCAAGATCATAGTTCCCCTAAGGTATTCAAAGTGGATAGCTAACCTTGTGGTAGTAAGAAAGAAGAATGGAGAAATCAAGCTTTGTGTTGACTTCAGGAATCTGAACAAATGCTCTAAAAAAGACAACTACCCCCTGCCTAAGATGGAACACTTGCTGCAAAAAGTTTTGGGGGCTAGAGTCATGTCTTTCTTAGATGGCTTTTTAGGTTACAATCAGATTTCTATACATCCAAAATATCAGGAAAAGACCACCTTCACTACTCCTTGGGGGACTTTCATGTACTCCAAGATGCCTTTTGGACTGATGAATGCTGGGGCTACTTTTTAGAGGGCCATGGACATAACCTTTGTGGGAGAGAAGGATAAGTTTGTCCTTATTTACCTTGATGACATAACAGTCTTTTCCAGTAGTCACAAGGACCATTTGCAACATTTGAAGAAGGTGTTTCTAAAATGCAGACGGTTTGGAATTTCTATGAACCCAAAGAAGTCGCAGTTTTCTCTAGAAGAAGGCAAACTTCTGGGACATATTGTTTATGCTGAAGGTGTGAAGATCGATCCAGCGAGAGTTCAAGCAATTCAGACATTGTCCATCCCAAGGTCAAAAAGGGACATTCAATCATTCCTGGGGAAGATTAACTTTGTCAAGAGGTTTATTCCAAACTTTGCAGAGCTAGTGAAGCACATCACTTCCATGCTGAAGAAAGGATCAGAAATAAAATGGACAGATGGTGCAAGAAGCTCTTTTGAAGCCATAAAACAGGTTATCATGGAAGCTCCCACTCTAATCAGTCCAGATTATACCAGGGAGTTTTATATCTTCTCTTTTGCCTCTTATGATACAGTTGCATCATTTCTATTGTAGAAAAATGATGAAGGCATAGAACACCCTGTGGCTTTGTTCAGCAAAACTTTGAGGGACGCTGAACTAAGGTATGACCTTATTGAAAAACAAGCTTATGCTCTCATAAAATCTTTAAAGGCATTCAAAATTTATATTCTGCATTCCAAAGTGGTTGCGTATGTACCTTCAGCCTCAGTAAAAGATGTCCTAACTCAACCAGATATTGATGGAAAGAGAGCCAAATGGATTGAAAAATTCATAGAGTTCAACATAGAGGTGAAGCCCACCAAGCTTGTCAAAGGCCAGGGCTTGGCTAAGCTTATGGCTGAGGAAAATTGTAGTTTGTTAGACATAAATTGCATAGGTTCAAATTCAGGTGGTGAGTGGACAGAGGAAGTAGCAGAAGAGCAAGAGCAGAATCATTCTTTGGCTGAAAATCTAACCACCTATGAATGGTATTCCAGTGTAGTTTATTTTTTGCAAAAGCTAGAAGTCCCTCTAGGGCTTAGCTCAAGTCAAGCCCAGGCCATTAAGCTTAGATCAACCAAATTTTGCATTAATAAAAACCTACTTTATTGGAAAGACCCATCAGGGATCCTCTTGAGATGTCTAGACAAAGGAAAATCTGTGGAAGTCATGCACCAATTCCATTCTAGCATCTGTGGAGGGCATCATTATTAGAAAACCACAGCCCACAAGATCCTGAGAGCTAGGTATTATTGGCCTACTCTTTTCTGTGATGTGTTTTCTTTTGTGAAATCTTGTGACAAATGTCAGAGGTTTGCAGGAAGACAACAGCTAAAATCTCTACCCTTGAATCTAGTACACATCAATGGTCCCTTCCAGCAGTGGGGCTTGGACTTCATAGGTGAGATCAATCCACATTCCAGTGGCCATCACAAATGGATCTTGGTAGCCACTGATTATTTCACCAAATGGATTGAGGCCGTACCCACTAAAAATGCTAATCATCAGGTTATCATAAAGTTCTTGAATGAGAATGTTTTCACTAGATTTGGTTGCCCAACCAAACTAGTCACTGATAATGTAGCAGCTTTCAGGGAAAAAGAATTGGTGGACATGTGTGAATCCATGGGCATTCAATTGATGCATTCTACCTCATATTATCCTCAAGGCAATGGCCTGGCATAATCATCTAACAAGAGTCTTGTAAGGATAATAAAAAACTGTTGGAGGACAACAAAAAGAACTGGGATTCCAAGTTGAAGTTTGCACTATGGGCTGACAGAGTTACCAACAAGAAGTCCATAGGAAATTCTCCATTTAAGCTGGTTTATGGCGTTGATGTTGTTTTTCCTATCCAACTGATTCTCCCTATGGCCAAATTCTTGCAAGAAGAACAGGATGAAGAGAATGACATAGCGAGGAGAATAAGTAACTTGGTGGAATTACAGTAGATCAGAGAATAACTGGTTGAGAAGTCAAAAAATCATTAGAAGAAGATCAAAGAAACCTTTGATAGAAAGACAAAAATGGACAGTTTTCAGGTTGGTGACTGGGTTCTCAAATGGGATGCATTGAAGGATGGTAAATTTGATGCCTTATTGATGGGACTGTTTTTCATTACTCAATTTCAGATGAACAATACTTTCATTCTGTACAATTTGGAGGGGGAAGGTGTTTTTGATGGCCTAGTCAATGGGTGACTTTTGAAACTTTACTTCATATGAGGCTTTAAGGCCTTAATATTGTAATAGGTTTTTACAGTTTTTGTTTTCTATGCAAATAAACTCCATACCCAATGGAACACTAGGAGATAAGTTTGTTTTAGTTGATACTGGAAACGTAGTAGTCTGTAGTTCTTGAAACCTCACAGGGAGTCTTTCATCCCCAGAAGGAGCCAGTGTTAACCCTGAGGTGTAGTGCTGCTATTATTAACGGAAAAGTCCCCTGTTTTAGCTTCGACGGTCCTTTTAGCCCTGAGGTAATGATTCAAACGGATCCTAGAAAACCCTCTAAGTCTTCAAAATCTTCTAAACATTCAAAACTGTCACCTAATAAAAACCCTCCAAAAGGTGGAAAAACACTATCAGGAAACAAAAACATAGAGAAAACAGTGAAAAACAGAGCAGCAGAGGCTTGAACAATGAATGCACAGCAGTCATCAGATCTGGCCGATCAACGGTCCAGATCTGATCGGCAAAATCGCAATCGGCACAGGCAGACGGAGGATATCGGTGCATATCATATATGAGTTGTGATGGCGATTGGCGGAGTCAACGAGGACCGTCAATCAAGTGTGCACATCGATGGCCCACGTTGCATCACAGAATCGCAATCGGCCAACACAACGGAGTGCTCACCAAACGGCCTGGGGTTATCGCGATATGCAATTGCGATTAATCGCATCGGAGCTTCACAGAGGAGCGGGATATATATATCTATATATATATATATAGATATGCGATGTGATTAATTGGACCTGATGGGAATATAAACACTATTGTAAAGGATTTGAGATCCGCCAAATAGCATTTTTTTTTATATTTTCATATATTTCGTTATTTAACGAAATACAAAGGGAAAACACCGATGCAATAAAACTCGGACCCAAAGAGGTTTGGGAATGAAAATGTATATTGTTTCAAGTCCGGAGGAAGCCATTTTTTACGTTATTTTCAATGTTTTAAACATATTTCCAAAATACAAAGGGAAGCCTTGGAACAAGGCTGAAGCGACTTGCGACATCGATTGAGACCGAGAGACTGATGGCCAAAAGGGGAAAAAGCCACAGCACGATGCAGCCGAACCAATAGAAGTGATCATGGAGCATCGCTGGCATGAGCGAGCCACCTGACAGCGCGACGAATTTACCAGAATTTGGTTACTATGTTGTTAGAAAAAGAGACCTCTGAGCTCATGTATGTCGAGTTATGGCATCAAGTAGTTAAAAAGACAGAGGGGATAGATTAAGACATCTCGAGCCTCAGAGGGTTCGAGAGCATTGTAAAAAGCCTATAAATGGCTGAAAGTTCGAAGTAATAGGGGTTCAACTTTCAGAGACTGTGGATACTCTATTCCTCCCAGCATCTCATCTTCATTCCAGTAATACAAGCTTCTTTTGTTGTTATATGTTCAATCGCCATCTTTCCCTCTGTTCTAAGCTTGCACTTGAATGGGTTATTCATGTTTTCTTCTCTGTCAAATGCCAGATAATTGTCATCTTATCTCTACGTTGATAAATTAGATTTGTAAGCTTCATTTACTTTCTGTAGCTAGCCATTCATATGTGTTTATGTATCTATCTGATGGTACGGTCAGGATTCTCCATCTATTCATTGAATCTATAAACTATTGAGCATTAGTGGATGACAGCCTTGTCAAGCGAAGGGTGTTCATGCATGTTTTGAGTGAAAATAGAGTTGAAACAGTCATCTGACTTGATCCAAACCCCAATCCATTCTAATAGTTCAGAGAACGATATTGAAGATTTATATGTTTCCAGGCATCTCCGAGCTACAACCTAGGAGAGCTTCCTGGAGTGCTAACAGTATCGATACGATTTTTCGTATATGCCTCACCCATAAGGAGGCCAAGAAATTCTTGAATGAATGCCATGCTGGGGCATGTGGTGGACATATATCTGGTTACACCACTGCATAGAAGATCTTGTGTGTTGGCTACTTTTAGCCTACTATGTTTCATGACTACATTCTCGTGGTCCAAAAGTGACATGTCTACCAGATATATGATTGTAAAACCTGTGCTCCATCCGCTCCTTTGCACCTTTTTATCGTTGTTGGAACTTTCATGAAATGGGGCATTAACATTATGACATGTAACCCTCACTCGGCTAGGGGGCATGGCTACATCATTGTGGCAATAGACTATTTTACCAAGTGTGCTAAGGTGATGCCAACATACAATAATACCAATGAAACATCTGCTCTCTTCTTTTTCAATCATGTTATTGCGAGGTTTGGTGTACCACAAGCCGTAGTTATAGACGATGGGAAACATTTTTATAACCACATGATGTTTGAACTGACTACTAATTTGGACCTCTTCCATGAGATTTCAACTCCCTATTATCCTTAGGAGAATGGGGAAGTTGAAGCCATCAATAAAGTTTTGAAATTAATGCTTCAACATATGATAGGGTTCATAAATCGAACTAACATCTAATACTTTATGCAGCCTTGTGGGCATATCGAACTTCTATTTGGAATGCTACTGGGTTCACACCATTCTAATTGGTATACAGTCTAGAAGCAATCGCGCTCCTTCCTGCCACTTCTACAAAATAAGAGCGTCTATTGCATCTGATGCATTTACATGAAACCCAACATGATGTCTTGATGGCTATTGAAGCCCATAAGAAACACATTAAGGTACAATATGACAAGAATGTTAAGTCTTATATCTTCTTAAAGGGTGACCATTTCTTGTTATACGATCAAGAGGCTAATAAATTAGGATCAGGGAAGCTCATCCAATGCATCTTAGGGCTATATTTTTACGTTGTTGTCACTATAAAATTCAGCTCAATCCAAATAAGTGTGTGTTTTTTGTTAGCTCTGGACGACTTCTTGGTTTCATGGTTTTGAAACATGGAATTCCTATTGACCCATTGAAAATATAGGCGATCTTATATCCGCCTTCTCCTTCTTCACTTCTTCAGATTCAACGACTCCAAGGGAAGGCTAACTTTCTACGGAGATTCATTCCCAACTATGCCGAATTGACCAAAGGATTTACTTGCCTGTTAAACAAAGGGGTTCCCTTCCATTATGACCACACAAATCAAAAGGTGTTTGATGCCTTGAAAGATGTTCTGATTCGGGAATCTTTGTTGTATCCCCCAGATTACCATGCAATTACTTCATGTATCTCGCCACTGCAACTACTACCATCACTATGGTATTGGTCCAAGAGGATGATGTAGGGACCGAACATATTATTTATTATTTGATTTATAACTTGAATGATACTAAGATCAAATATACTCATGTCGAAAATTTATCTTTAGCGGTTGTCTAGGTTGTCCAAAGGTTTAACCATTATATCCTACTTCACAAGAATATGGTTGTTTCTGACTGCAACCCAATGACATATATCTTGTCATGCTAATTGCGAGGGAGAAATTACTCCAAATTGATTATCATCCTCCAATAGTTTGATTTGGAGTTTATCAAATCCAATTCGACGACTAAGTCATTGTTGAGCTGATCTGTGACCTTCCCATCATCGATGCTGAAAAAATTTTGATAATTCTATTCCAAATGAGTCATTGTTACTGATTCTATCATCTAACCTGTGGTATGGAGACATTATCATATATCTTCAAACCCAGACTTTTCTGTCTGATACCTATTGCTCTAACCAACTATGTATTTGATATCAAGCTAAAAATTATATTATAATCAATGACACGATTTATCGTCGTGGTATTGATACGCTTTTTCATATATTCCTCACCCATGAGGAGGCTAAGAAAGTCTTGAATGAATGCCATGCTGGGGCATATGGTGGACATATGTTTGGTTACGCCACTTCACAAAAGATCTTACATGTTAGCTACTTTTGGCCTACTATGTTTTGTGACTGCATTCTCATGGTCCAAAAGTGTCATGCCTACTAGATATATGATCGTAAAACCTATGCTCCACTTGCTCCTTTACACCTTGTTATCGTCGTTGGACCTTTCGTGAAATGGGGCATTGACTTTATGACATGTAACCCTCACTCGGCCAGGGGGAATGGCTACATCATTGTGACGGTAGACTATTTTACCAAGTGCGAAGAGGTGATGCCTATATAAAATAATATCAACGAAACATATACTCTCTTCTTTGTCAATCATGTTATTGGGAGGTTTGGTGTACCACAACCCATAGTTACAGACCATGGGAAACATTTTTGTAACCACATGATGTTTGAACTAACTACCAAGTTGGACCTCTTCCATGATATTTTAACTCAATATTATCCTCAGGTGAATGGGGAAGTTGAAGCCATCAATAAAGTTTTAAAATTAATGCTTCAACACATGATAGGGGTTTATAAATCAAACTGACATATAATACTTTATGCAGCCTTATGGGCATATGGGACTTCTATTCGGAATGCTAACGGGTTCACACCATTCTAATTGGTATACAGTGTGGAAGCAATTGAACTCCTTCCTGCCACTTCTACAGAATAAGAGCGCCTCTTGCATCTGACGTGTTTATATGAAATCTAGCGTGATGTCATGATGGCTATTGAAGCCCATAAGAAATTCATTAAGGCACAATATGACAAGAATGTCAAGCCTTGTGTCTTCTCAGAAGGTGACCATTTCTTGTTATATGATCAAGAGTCTGATAAATTAGGATAGGGGAAGCTCAAGCCAATGTGGCAAGATCCATATATTGTTAAGTGTGTTCTTGCTAAAGGGGCCTACGAACTTGTTGATTTTGATAGAGTTCCATTGGTGTAGCCTAGAAATGGCTTTTACCTTAAAAAATACCATGCTTAAGTCATTTTTGCATAGTTCACTATGTACATGTTCTATATAGGTGTGTTGAGTGTGTTTGCAGTGTCTCCCCTTCGAAGTTTCTTACGGTTTTTGTTAATCTTGTTTACATTTGGTTTGCAGATATTAGAATCCCTTCAACCATATGTTGGATATGTTGATGGTGCTAGTCATAGTACTTAGAACATTTCTTCTACAACATGGGCTATATACACTCCGAATGGCGAGTTAGTGAGTTTATAAAGAAGTTGTATCGGTCACTCTACAAATAATATCATTGAGTATAGTGCAGTGATCGAGCTATTGTCTGATGTTATTTCTCATGGTATCCACTGTATAATTATCAAACTTAGCTCACAACTTGTAGTACTACAGTTGACTAATGTCTATTAAGTTAGAAGTCCAACTATGCTTCATATGTTCTTAAGGTTTCACCTTCTCGAAAGACACTTTTATTATATTCAATATCAACACATTTATATGAGTCTAAATACATTGACAAACGCATTAGAAAACCATGTTTTAGACAGAAATTTGTGAATATGTAAATTAAATTAAATTCGCATCACATACATTGAATGAGATAGAATGCATAAAGAAACATCATTGATATAATCCTTGACTATTTCTCCACCCCTCGAACCAGATAACGAAATGGAGGCACCTCTCTTAGATAAACCAGTAAGGAAATATCTATCTTCCACTTGTATGCTAAGAATGTGTGCTCTAAGCCTGAAGGTGTGTGCTGAAAATCCCATGATCGAACAAGGTACTGTAGCAACTCCATTTGTTGCCTCATACTAGGAAGCCACAAGAATTTCAGAAGCCCATAATTCCTTATTTCCTAAATAGTGGCTAGATCATTAGCTGCATCCATATCTTGTATCTCATGTTCTCTTTCTCACCATATGAGAGCCATTATTTTTCGATGGAAACCTGAAACATGACAAGAATAATCATTAGGATGAATTTCATGTAAAATTTTGGGAGAATTTTGAGTAAAAAAGGAAAAACCACTCTATGAAATGTGACCAACGCACCCTACCAAGGGAAGAAAATGCACTACAAAACCATGGGAAGTGTAAATTTCCCCTATCCAATGCTTCTTTCAAATTTATAGGGGTATGTTGGAGCTAGGGCGAAAAATTGAAGCCCTAGGTCACCCAAAAATTGATTTTTTTTTGCATGAAATGAAAAAACAAAACTGTAGAAAGAAAGAGCAAGATGAGATCTCTTGCCTGGAAGTGACGACACTCAAAATGATCCACTAGATTGGTCACAATCAGCTACATAAGATTGGGGGAAAAAACACTCAGAACTCACTCCAATGTAAAATGGTAAAAATGAATTATGTTTTTCATATTTTATGATTAGATATTAATATTTTAATGTTTTGACTTAAACATGACCTAATTTTATACCGAATCAAATATTTTTAATATTTTAATGGTATTCTAAGCGGGACAATAACTATTTGGTGGATTTGATATTGGCTGGATCAAAACATATCATTTTGATCAAAGAGCATACTTTTATCGCTATTTCAGGCTCTGTAAACTTACGAAAAAGGAACCCCCTAGAGTTCTCTTTCAAAGCTTTTTAGACTCCCTAAATATGAAAATATTGTCGATCGCTTGTCTTTTCAAACTCGTTAAAGTAAATTAAAAGGCATCTACTTAGTATTAGTTTAACCCTTTTCCAAACTAAGATATAATAATTACGAAAAAGGAATACCTTAGTGGAACATGGCTAAGAGATTCTCCTGAGTATCATTTTTTGTCTTTTCGAACTCAAGAGACTATTTACGAAAATGAACCTTTGAATTTTTATTTTTCACCTCTTTTTAAAACTGTCTAAATATGAAAAATAAGCTAAGTTATACCTTCGTTGGACTCGTAAAAGTATCAAATAGTGATGGACTCGTCAAACATGATGGGACCAAACCATTCCTTCGTAGGGTTCATTAAATATACTCAAAGGGATTCATATGAAGGATGAACTTAGAGATCAAGCATATGTTATCCTCCTCAAGCTTGTCAAAAATAAAGAGGTATTGACTAGAAAAGGTTGGGGAAATTGGGAAAGCAGGGTACTCTACCTATTAATGGCAGCAAGTTGCTCTTGAATATGACACTCTTTCACTTCATCTCCGTGATAGTTGGTTTAGGAAATCTGATGTCTTGTTGGTTCATCACGCCATATGAAAGCCTCCACTTTCAGTTTTGGGTCGATGCTGTCAATTCCATTCAGTGTTGCTAATATGTTCAAGAGAAGTCATTCAGTTGATATCTGCTACAATACTCCTAATCCTGCATTCATGTTTGTCGCTCTTGAACCAATTTCACATCAACATCATTTTGTCTCAGACATTGATGCCCGTTTCATGTCATTGATGGGGGATACATCAAGGCCTCCTTGCGATGGGTCACTTCCTATTGACATCAACTCATTATATAGGATTTTGAATTACAAACTCCCTTTGGTAAGTTGGATCTTGCATACATTAATGGCAATTTTCCTCGCTCTCGGTGACAAGTTTTCATCAATGAATTTCGACCAAAATATTATGTGTGGTGTTCGACTTCATCTCATCTATTCACACCATACGGATTATACTACAGTACCTTGAGAGCCATTAACATCATCAGTGGTTTCTCTCACGTCTGTTAACAAAGTACGTCATTGACCGACAATTAGATGGTGTCTACCATGTTCAACTCCAGCTCATTTATTTGCATGGCTAGACTCATACATTGGGCGATCGAGTGAATGAGATAGAATATATCAGATCTAGTTCCATCCATCTAGGTTGCGCTTTTAGGATTAATACCAGATTACAAAATATGATGGCTATGATAACAGATAGTCATCCAATCATGAGTCCACACTTTGTCATTAGTGGATGTGACTTCTTGATCATTGTACATGTAATGTTAACTTATGTGTTGAGTATGGGTATGCTTCCGTCAGCAAATGTATAATGATAAAATGTATTTTAAGAGATGATTTAGTTTTTCTTGATCTGAACTTGTCGTAAGGTAAAGCACTTCAATCATCAGCTACAGTTTATAACTTTTCACTCTAGGGGGAAATCTGTTATATATCATTTTGTCGCATCTAGTCAATAGGCCTACAAATCATATCAATCATCATCTGTGAACATGTTGTCATCATCCCTCGACAAAGTCCTAAGCATGACCTTTCCAGGTGCTTGAGTTTCTATGTCTAGCTGCTCCAAATTAGTGTTTTTAAGGCCCAATGCACCCTGGCCCTTTAGATACTTGTGTTCAACAACAGGTTGCTCCTTACTACCCCAACATTGATCAGTAGAAAATTTCTCCTTACTAGGGGCGTGATGATTCTAGAAATTTGGGAAACTTTAAAATAATCCCAAAGTTTCCTCTTCTAGACACTTCCAGGAGTTGTTTTAACCATTTACCTTGGATAAGAGCTCGATTCCTACCTTGGAGACTTCATCTCTTATCCCTTGGGATCATCCTCCCATATTACGTGGATCTCAAGCCTACTTTGGTAAATGGACACAAATTCATAAAATATTACTCTCCTATATATTTACTTCCATCCAAAACATTGGGGTTGGAGTTTGGAGATTAATCATGCCCTCATGCTGCTGCCTTGAGAGTCACCATCTTCGTGCATTAGGGTGACATTGAGGTGTTCTTTGTGACTAGGAAGGACAAGTCAACTTAGGGAGATCTCTACAATATCAACACTATATTTGCTTGTAAACTCTCTCCTATTTCCAATAATACATGGAGTATATTTTTTTCCTATATGTGTTAAGTTATGTTTACATTCATATATTTCAATGCCTCGTTGATTCATTGAATAGAGTAATTGGATTATGCTACGTAGATGTTGTATATCCTTGGCTTGTTTTGGTTGAATGTGAAAGTTCTAATTATAGCAATCAGAGCTACGATGAAACTTATAAGTTGGGAGGAAAGTAAAGCTCACGACATATTCCAAGTAGGCCTCTTTCCATCTTTTAATTCCTTTAAGGAAAACTCTATGTTCTTTTCTTTTTGTTGTTCAAGACCAGTCCACTAGGTCTAGGGGAGATACTTTTGTCCGCAATCATAAAACCCGTGAAACACTCCACCTAGCATGATTTATTTGATTAATGTGATGTGGATTCCTATCTCTAACCATCCCTTTGGTGCACATGTCCCCATGTGTTGAATCCTGATTTATAGCTCAATATATTATATAGGTCGCTCCTACCATTCATTAACATAATCTCTTCCCTTCCTATTTATTTCCTAGAGGATGTTGATTTTCCACAATCTTGGGTCTAAGATAGAATCTTAAAATCTTTGACACTACCAAACCAAGAATCTAAACGATACTACTTTGCATAGTGGAATATAAACTACAGTAAATCACACATGCAAATAATATAGACAATGTTTTACAAATTTTCAACCCAACTTTTTTATGTTAAACAACATATAATACTATAGTTTAGGGCTCCCGTACCAGGGATGATGACCCTCGTACATCCACTAGTACAATATACAAAACTGGGGCTTGGTGTAAGTCCATTGACAACAAATTTTCCCACAACAAGATACTTTGACCATGTGGCTGATGAAGTAAACTCTCTCAACTCCCATCAGTCGTACCCTATACTTACCCGATCTATAGCTCTTGCCTCTATCAATGCTCCAAGTCTATCTAGCCACTGAATCTCAGCTACCCATTCTTCTCTATAGTTGTGCCTTAGTCCATTAAGGCCACAAAACATCAAGACTCCTATCGAGTTGTTCACAGCTCCACTTGTGAACAACTCTCAATCTACCCCCTGCTACTCCTCAGCTACTCAGGGACTTCAACCCACTATGGTCTTCCAACGGTGCTCCAAGGAAGACAAACATAGGGCATGGAGGGCTTTCACCTATTACTGCAAGATGTCCATCTCCCATAATGAACACGAGCTAGGAGGACTTCCCATCATCTATTGTAGAATTCCTTCTCCACACACAAGTCTCAAGCTCCACAAACTGCTCCTGGTTTATCAGACCCTTGAGCTCAAAAACTTCCTCTCTCACAATTACCTTTGTCTATCACGGTGTTTCTCACCGGGCTCCAACTTTGACATTGTCACACTATCCTCCAGTAGACCATAAGTGCCCAATCCATGTTCACACTTGGTCTACTCTCATGCTGCCCTCCAATAGACCGTGTGTGACCAAGTCAACGTTGTAGCATATGCACCTAGTTAGGGAATCCTCACACCTAGGAGACCCTTACACATGGCTGGCAAGAGACTTCTCCACATCCTCCATTTGCTCTGCAATAGAGGAGCTATTTCACAAATCTAGGCTCCAAACTTCACTATGAAATTGCCCACAGGTTAGGGCTTCTAACATGCCATGTCATCCCTACCTCCTCGGCTTCCACAAGCTGCCACAACTTTGTCCACACTATTATACCTACATCACTCCATAGTGGGATCCGCTCCTAGTTGGAATTCCTTCGTGTCCAAGGAAACTCCAACAAATGGCTCCCAACAAAATGCAATGTAGACTGATCCAAATCTGATTCTAAATTAGGATCCAACACACATTTCAATGCTGCTGCAATACTATTTTAGTGTTGTCCCTAGTTAGGGAAAGTGCATGCTACAACAACCCTTCATAAACCAATCTAACAACCTCCTCTTTGTTGTATCCTAGGCAAGGTGAGATGGCCTCCTCATGGGCGACTATTTTAGGCATGTGACAACCCTTAATTCCACCATGCTAGATTTTTTTGGAGAGGCTAGGCTTGCGTCCTACCTTAGTTTGCTATGGCTCCTTAAAAACCATGAAAAACAACCTCCCCACACCATTGTTCAACCCTCAAACAGTTCACAATATCCCCTTGAAGATTTGGCCCTCCAACAAGGGTACTCGACCCTCCTTCCAGCTCTCGGATCCCTAAACTAGGCCTAAATTGGGCCTCTCCTCCTCTGTTGTCCTACCTCTCGTAGCTGCGACCCAAAACAAAGATATTCCCCTCTCTTCTATGAGCTTCTCTCTTGTGTGTGTTTCACAAAAGGATGACCAAATGAATGCTCCCTTGCCTTTTATTTATACCAAATCCAAGGGCTCCATGAATTTATTGAAGAGACATGTCTCTTGGACCAAGCCTACATGAGTTGATTGTCCATAATTATTTTTCAACTTAAAAAATTCATATCTCACGTTATAGAGCTCCGATTTGGGTGATTTTTGAAGCGTTGGAATCAAAACACCAAGCTCTAACACCTTAAATTTCCTCATGCTCAAATTCTTGATGGTTTTGGCCCAAATCCTGATGGGTGCAAAACCCCATGCTTGGGTTCCATGTCCACAAGCCTACTTGTGGCACTTTTCCCTCCAAACCCTGAACACTAGGGTTTGGAGTACCTCCAAACATACACAAAAATAAACACTTCCTCTTAGAGAGGGAGGTACTTCCAAGACTAGGAAGTAACCATCATCATCCGGTGACACTAGCCCATTTGGCATCCATCACTACAACATACTTTGTAGAATGAATCCAACAATATCGGTAGTGCCTATGCCTCATCACATTCGAACCTGAAGATACCAAACCTCCATAGGGTTGTTACCTCTAAGGCTATACTCCCTCTGAGGCTACACGATATCCACTGGCTAAGTGCTACAAGCACTCATCCTCCCGGATCAAATACCACTCATGTAAATCCCACCAATCTCGGATATGAAACATCACGATTTGATGAAGACTCTAGCCTACCAAACTACAGTCCATCACATGAAACCATATCGATCAACCTGATCTCATCCATGCAAAAGAATTCCTCAAGTTTTCCCAAACATCCATGGAAAATCAATGAAATTCCATGATCAACAATCTGCCCTACAACAAACTATTGTTCACCGGGCTCACCACCAATCCACTAGAACTCCCAGCCAATCTCGCTGCCAAGCCAGTCAAGACCACATCTCCATGTCTTCAGATGAACCCTCTGCTCCATGATCTAGACACCTAAAACTCCCTCTAAGTTTCTTCACTACCCACACTCTGATTCATTGTCCCTCAAAGTAGCTCAGACACGCTCTAATACCATGTTGATTTTCAACAATCTTAGTTCTAGAATAGAATCTTAAAATCTATGACGCTACCAAACTAAGAATCTCAATGATACTACTTTTCACAGCGGAATATAAACAACAGTAAATCACAAATGCAGAGAATATAGACAATTTTTTGCAAAATTTCAACCCAACTTCGTTATATTGAAAAACATATAATACAACAGTCTAGGGATCCCATACCATGGATAATGACCCTTATACATCCACTAGTACAACATACAAAACTAGGCCTTGGTTTCATTCCATCAACAACCAATCTTCCCTCAACAAGATACTCTTACCATCTAACTGATGAAGTCGACTCCCTCAGCTCCCCTAGGTCGTACCCTGTGCATGTCCAATCCTTCGGCTCCCGATCTGTAGCTCCTTCCTCTATCAATGCTCCAAGTCCATCTGCCCACTGAATCGCAGCTATCCAATCTTCTCTCGAGACTCCTGTCGAGTTGTTCACATCTCCATTTTTGAAAAAATCTCAATCTTCCCACTATTGCTCCTAAGCTACTCAGGGACTTCAGCCCACTATGGTTTTCCTACACTGCTCTGATGAAGACCAACATAGGGCACGGAGGGATGCCATCACTACAATATTTCCATCTCCCAAAATGAACACGATCTAGGAGGATTGCCCATCATCTGTTGTATAAGTCCTTCTCCACACACAAGTCTCGGTCTCCACAAACTGCTCTTAGTTGATGAGACCCTTGAGCTCAACAATTGCCTCTCTCATATCTACCTTTGTCCATCAAGGTGTTTCTCACTGGGCTCCAACTTGGACACTATCACGATGTCCTCCAGCAGACCATAAGTGCCCAATCCATGTTCACACTTGGTCCACTCTCATGCTTCCCTCCAACAGACCACGAGTGACCAAGTCCACACTCTAGCATCTTCGCCTAGTTAGGTCATCCTCACACCTAGAAGACCCTTACACACGACTGCCAACAGAATTCTCCACATCTTCCCTTTGCTCTATAATAGAGGAGCTATTGCACAAATCTAGGCTCCACACTTCACTGTGAAACTTCCCGTTGGTTAGGGCATCTAACATGCCACGTCAACCCTACCTCCTTGGCTTCCACAGGTTGCCACAACTCTATCCACACTAGGACACCTACATCATTCCATAGCGATATCTTCTCCTAGTTGGAGTTCCTTCATGCCCAAGGAAACTCCAACAAATGGTTCCCAACAAACTGCAATGTAGGCTGATCCAAATCTAACCCTAAATTAGGATCCAACACACATCTCAATACTACTGCAATACTTTTGTACTACTATACCTAGTTAGGCCAAGTGCATTTTGCAACAACCCTTCATAAACCAATCTAACAACCTCCTCTTTGTTGCAGCCTAGGAAATGTGAGATGGCCTCCTCGTGGGAAACTATTTTGGGCAAGTGACAACTTTTAACTGCACCATGTTGGCATGTTTTGGAGAGGTTAGGCATGCAACCTACCTCAATTTGTTGCGACTCCCTAACAACCTTCCAAAATAGCCTCCCCTCACCACTATTCAACCCTCAAATAGGCCGCAACATCCCCTTGAAGCTTAGGCCATCCAACAAGGGTATTTGACCTTCCTTCCAGCTCTCGGATCCCTGAACTAGGCCTAAATTGGCCCTCTCATCCTTTGTTGTCCTACCTCTCCTAGTTGCGGCCCAAAACAGAGATATTCCCCTATCTTCTATGAGCTTCTCTCTTGTGTGTGTTGCACAAAAGGATGACCAAATGAATTCTCCCTCCCTTGTATTTATACCAAATCCATGGGTTCCATGAATTTCTTGAAGAGACATGTCTCTTGGACCAAGCCTACATGACTTGATTGTCCATAATTGAATGTCAACTTCAAAAAATCATATCTCAAGTTCTAGAGCTTTGATTTGGGTGATTTTCAAAGTGTTGGAATTGGCACGCCAAGATTTATTACCTCAAAATATCGTCATGCTCAAATTCTTCATGGTTTTGGCCCAAATCTCAATGGGTGAAAAACCCCATGCTTCTTGGGTTCCAAGCCCACAAGCCTACTTATGGCACTTTACCCTCCAAAACCTAAATACTAGGGCTTGGAGTACCTCCCAAACTACACAAAAATCAACAGGGGAGACACATCAAATTGATAACAACAAAATAGAAACTAAAAAGGGATTTCAACCATTCACAATGTTGCTTCTCCTCCCTTCACAATATAGTTATAATTTTCTTTCAACCTATTTGACTTCATTTCTCTAGAAGTTTCCTTTTGGCCACCATCTACGTAGATAGAATCCACCTAACAACACCTTTATGCCTCCAAGACACTTGCTAGTCTACATCATTAGTATGGGTCCACACACACACATACATATAGAAGGTTTAATTTCCAACCCTAACTTATAGGAATCGTGCCTCTATATATTCTAACAAGAATCCAATTTAGGAATTTAAGTCATCATTTCCACAATCATTGGATTTAGAATACTTGGCCAATTATTCTTATTGAGGAATTTTGTAGAACACATGACTAGAAAATTGTGATTTCTTCATATATGAGTTGATTTCTAGCCATATAGCCCTAATGCGATAACCTAATAGTTTCGATACCACTCTGTAATGTACCTAATATCCTTTTCTTTCTATTGAGGATATGGGGTGCTTCTTGAAGCCACAAATTTCTACCAGCTTATGTTTGTGATACCACTTTCCTCACACACACACACACACAAACATATATGTATATGTATGTATTTATGTATGTATGTATGTATAATTAAACACTTGACTTCCATGACTCCCTTTGAATTGATTTTTTCATGTCTACCACCTGTTCATTAGAATCCACATTAGATTTCGACACATACAAAATTATGCACCTGGTTCAAAATTAGGGAATTTTAGCCATTTTTGTAAACATTGTTCAAAAAATTTTATGAAGGCCAAATTTGAAAATTTATCAATTTTCCTTAGCAACACTTCCATATTGACATATAATTTTATCACACACAATCTAGGCATGTCACACAAAAAATTGTCCACATAACTAACCTCTCTAACCCTAACTTAGATGAATTGTTCCTCTACATATTATAACATGAATTCAATGTAGAAATTTGAGTCATCATTCCCATAATCATTAGATTTAGAACACTTTTCCAATTATTCTTCTTGAGGTATTTTGTAGAACACTTGACAATAAAATTGTGATTTCTTCATGTATGAGTTGATTTCTAGCCATATAGCCTGAATGTTATAACCAGTAGTTTTGTTACAACCATTTAATGTACCTAATACCCTTTGTTCTCTATTGAGGATATGGGGTGCTTCTTGAAGCCACATATTTCTACCAACTTCTTGCTTTCATACCACTTTCCTCATTCCCCTACTATTAACTAATTACTACATGCAAACAAAACAATGTGGGCTTATGCAAACTCAATTAAAATATTAAATGGAAAATGATATCATAGTTACATATATAGACTTAAACACATAAACATAACTAAACAAGTTAGAAAATAATTCAATTAATAAAATAAACAACATTAACTCAACATATTCATAATTCCATAATAAATTACTATCTTTCTAGGAATTAATCATCACCTTGCTACAAAAGAAGAGCATTTCACCCAACCATAGGCTCTTTATTGCACTTAATCTCTTTACAACAAGGCGAGCTCCAAGCTAATTACCACAAGGATGAAATAAACTATGGCCAGGTCTAGCTCTCACAACCTAATTTCTAAAATTCACAACCTATTAAATATTACATCTATCCCAATCCATAGCCCTCTTTCCCCATTAGCTTGCACAACCCATGGAATGAGACCTCCTTCTCAAATATACAGTCCCTCAATCTATCCCACTTCTAAGGTTCTAATGCAAAATGGCTAGGAAATCTCATTTTTTAGATTCCAAGGAGTCTCAATTGTGATTGAATTTTCTCAAATACAACAATTTAACATATATACAGTCATAATTCTTCATAGTTTCACAGAAATAACTATTTATAATTTCATTACAACATTCTTATGACAATTTAATCTCAAAAATAAACCTTTAGAAAGAATGAATGTCAATACCCCCTTGCATGGTCAAAATCATGGAGTATATTTATAATTTAATGATAAGCTATGTGTCTTCATTAAAAGTACACTTATATCTCTTGACCATTATTTGCAAGGTTAAAGGGTTTTAGGATAACCATAAATCAAGGTTTAATAAGGCTAAGGTTATAGAACTTGGGGTAGCAATAAAATAGTATTATTTTTCCTTTTATCCCCTAATCCCCCTTTCTTCCCTTTCTTGTGTAGTTATAGCCCCATCATGTTGTTTGTTCTTCATCTTTGCAACCTATGATGTGATTTTTAATATGTTTCAATGTACAATTTTACATATTACAGAGTTTAGGTTTTAGCAATTCATTATGTACACATCTACATGTTGTATTGTTCAACATCCCCCCATTTTAATATATTATAAATTTCTTATGAAAATTATTATATTAAAATAGGAACCCTTCAATTTTATAAAAATATTTGATTATCCAAAAAACCAAATTAAATAGCCCCCGAGACACAAACTATTCTTAGGCTTAAGTATTAAACATTATGGGTTATTTGATTAAAAAACAAACTAAAATGAATTTTTTAAGATTCCCGAAGGTTGAAGTCTTTACAAACTCCAACATTCCACCATACCCCGCCTCACATATCCCATAATAAATCAACATAACACAAAAACCCCTCTACACACTGTCGATTGCGATTGCGACATGAGCCTTGGACCCAATGGGAAAATTCATTACAATTCATAAATTCCCCGCATCCGCGGCTATCGCAAAAGTTTCAAAGCTTAAGACCTGCCTCCTGCCTATTGCGATTGCGATAAGACTTGACGGGATTATAAAATCCATTCCATAAAAATCCCGCGTCTAGAGCTATCGCAGTTACCAAAAAGTCCTGCCCCATTACCTTCGCCGATTTGCGATCAGGCCTGGACCCGACGGAAAAATCAACTGAAATCTATAAAATCCCGCATTCGCAGGCCATTGCAAATTTCATTAGTCCAAGCACTCTGCCCCTACCCTTTTGCGATATGCGATTAAGCCCAGACTCGACAAGATTATCCATTCCAATTCATAAATTCCCCACGTCCGCGACTATCGCAAAAGTTTCCAAAAAGCTTAAATCCATACTCCACTCCCTTTCTTGATTGCGATATGCGATAAGGTTTGGACCTAACGGGATTATACACTGTAATTCAATAAAATATCGCGTCTGCGCAATCGCAAAGTTCCAAAGAGTTAAGCCTTATTCCAAGTGCAATTGTGATATGAGCTTTCATGACCGATTGCGATATGATGTCATCAATGACGTCAGATCCACGTCACCCGCCATGTCATATGCCATGTACCCATGTTGTCATCCCGCATATCACAAATCCTTTCGACCACTTCTTACAGTGTTCAACTCCAATTTGCAATTGTGATAAATCCTGTGTGTTGCAATATGCGATAAGCCTCGGACCTGATAGGATTATACACTGTAATTTATAAAACCCCATGTTCATGGCTATCGAAAATAAAAAAAGATCATTGTTTCACTATCTCCTGCCCATTCCAATTGTAATTGCGATTTTATTTGAAAAGGCCCCCTTTGGGATCCTGTATGAAATACTCCCAGTCTAAACCAATTGCGATTTTTCTGAGTTCTGCCTCGATTCTAATCCGATTGCAATTGTTTTAAGATCCATCGCAAACTCTGATTTTCGATTATGATAAGTCGTAAAGTCCACCTCCTCACTCTGCATTCCTCTCCATGATGTTTGTGTCGAGATTTATTGTGATCTACATTTTTCCTGATTTCCTACAAAACATGATTTGTTTCAAATAAAATTCGCTTATAATCTCATTTATGTTTATCTTATCGATTCTTGTTTTCTATGTTCAGGTTCATGACAAAGGACGAAAACTGTGCTAATAAGTGGCATATCAGTTCAAAAAGTCAGACATACATCCAGAGAATTCGATAGAACAAACAAAGATAATGAAGAGAGCAAATCACTTTCAGAAACTTCCACCAAAAAATTGTTTTTCTTTAAGCTTTGTTGAAGGGATCTGTTTAAATTCCCTCAAGGCTTTTCACAATAGATTCAGTTGTTTTCTGCTATTTAAGCTTTCTTGTTGTATCAAATAAGGGTCCTAAATTTTATGAAGAAAGGCTTATGAAAGCTCACACTATTGTACTTTCATTCTTTTTTCAATAAAATGACTGGAACATTGTTTAGGAATTTTCATAATGAACTTTGAGAAGTTGCATTACTGTACTCCTGGAATCATCTTTGTGGGAAGGAATAAATTGCTGCTATTTATTTTATAAGCTGAGTGAAGTGTATCAAGTATTTCTATCATTGTACCTCTGTTTTGATCATAACTAAATAGTAAATTTATCTTTTCAGATTGCTTATTACTTGATATTTAAAGAACAATGTTACATGTATTTACTATTGATCATTCTACCATTGATATTTTTATACATGTTAAGCAATTTGCTTTGATATTCTAAATGCGATATGATTTTACACATTATTTTGATTAACTATTTAATCAAACTAATCATCTTGAAATAGTTTCATTTCCATTGGTGTTTGAGCAATCTATATTGTCATTTACTAAGGAAAATCATTATAGATCACATCTAGATAAAAGTTAAACAATCCTGGGTTATAGAGTAGATTAATACATATATTTTTCCATTTAATTCATTACTGCAAATCCATCTATTTCACTTCATTATAAGAATTACACACTCATTCAATCACCTTTCATTGGGAAACTGGTCCCATACAATCCAGTTGGAGCCACTACCTAAACGGAAAAGGAGTTTCTTAAGGTCCGGACCAGGTGGTTTTCCCCCTGTGTTGAAGAAGCAATTTTCGAGGCCTCAACACTACATTACCATTACAAGGTCCAAATCAGAGGTATTACATTCCCTCGCTCTAGATTTTGTAGCATCCTCAATGCACATAAACTTTGTCAAAAATACTTTTCGCATCAAAATTTCAAAATAAATGTAGATATTCCTCCTACATTGCATCCTCTAGCTCCCACACTGCTTCCTTAAGGTTGTAGTGAGTCCATTGGATCTTTACTTTCCATATGACTCTATTTATAAACATTTTGAATTTCGTTTTCAATACACACATTGGATATACCTAGAAGTCTCTTTTTGGTTCCACCATACAGTTACACAATATTCTCATAGGGGTATCACAAAAATCCCTTTGGGTATGCACCCATGATACACAAATCTACCCCTTTCTTCATCAAACATGCCCCTCATTTTTTAGCCATATATGTTGATGTAAGGCTCTAAACAAATCCACCATCAACTAGAAAGAAAAAGGAAAAACCCTGAAGCCAACCAAAGAAATAACAAAGCCATCTAAGAAATTATATGTTTCCTTGCATTCATGGCCATTTTTAATGCATTATATTATATAATCGCCTTATATTCCATTCCTCTTATCTAAAATAAAGAATTTAAAACTGACCCTCCCCTTTTTCCACTTTTAAAAAGTCATCTTGAGAATTTTCCCACCTCTTTTAATAAATTACAAGAAATATGAAATATTATTTAGTGCTTTGGTATGTTAATAGCACCAATGCTTTCCATGTACCAAAGAGGAGCACTTGGACTTCCATATGAAAGAGAAACGTCAATTCTTTAATACCTAAGATGAGTACTATATAGCAATACGAATGGGGAGAACCATTGCCTAGAAAATAGAGGAGAGGTCGTGTCTTTTTGGGTTATTGGAAATCTAGTGCATATGGATCATATAGAACTAATACTCCTAGTGGAGCACCAATGCCTATGGAGAAGAGTAGAGTATTTATGCACCTAGATCAATGCAGAGCACTAATGTAGTTTTGGGTTATTGGCTTGCCAATGAACATTGATCTAGATGCACTAGTATACCTAAACCAATATGGAACACTAATACACCTTCACTAAAGTGAAGCACCAATGCCTTTTTAGCATATTGTCTCTATGATGCACTTGTAGTCATTGAGCACTAGTACATTGGATATGGCTTAGGCACATTGAAAAAGTTGTTAAAACCTCCATTTGCTTGCCTTTGCTTAAAATAGAGTAGGGAGAAACACTTCAACAAAAATCTTTGTGAAATAAAATTTTTCTTATGGTGATTATCCTAGCTTTTCATGGATCAAATATCAACAAAGATGATTTATTAATTAATGAATCTATATCTCATTTTCATAATTTGACATGACTTCTCTATTTTCCCACCCATAGCCAACATAAAGGCTTCACAACATATGGGTGCAATGACCAATAGAAAGGAAAAGAATAACCATGAGAATACCAACCCAAAGACCTCCTAAATGCACAAAAAATGGTATATATAGGTGGAGACGCTTGTGCATGGGCATGCGAGGTACAAAATACAAAATTTACTTGGAACTAGTCAAGGTGGCACTTTTCACTTGCATGCGAAATTGATTGTAATGTGACACATGGTATCTTGGAAATTTCCACTATCCCATGCATGGAAAAGTATTTAAGAGATGAGACGTGTCACTTGGTTGACATTTTTTTTATTTGTCCCCTAAACCCTAAAAAAAATAACTCTCCTCCTTTCTCTTTACAAAGTGATAAATATTTCCATTTGTATATTAATGCAACTTTTCTTACCTAACATTATGTGATTCACAGTTTTTATTTAACTCATAAAAACTTGAAATACTAGGGAGATGAGAGATGTTAGTGGATTACTTTATTTACTTTTACTCCCACCCATTCTCACATCAAATCCCTCCTCTTTTCCCCTTATAAAGGGATTTTTATACATGACACTAAAATCACCCCATATCCATCGAAATTTAGTTTGCAAATGATCAAATGTGATTTTGAGCATTTAGGTAGATTCAATGTCCTACAATTAGTTTAATATTACAATGTGTAACTATGAAAATCATAGTTTTGCATCAAACTAAAATTATCAATGAATTTTATTTGATTAGGGGAAAACCATTAGAATAATAGGGCAATTTAATGATGCCATATCCCGCATTTTTATAAAAAAATATAAATATAACCTTTTTTAAAGTAATATAAATTTTTCCATTAACATTATGTGATTCACATTTTTGGTTTGACTCATAAGAAGCAAAGTGTTTTGTAAAAGAAAAGTAGTGATCTATATTTGTTACCTATAGTTTGTAGCGGAGCCTTGATTTTGAGTTTCACATTAGGAAATCAACAATTTAATTAAAAGTAACATTATGATGTTTTTGAATACATAGAAAACATGATCTAACACCTAAACACAAAACTCCCACAAGTATGGATTCTTATGAGTCATTGATTACACTACCTACATAGAAATTCATTACATAGTTGTAGGAGGTAAATTTATTTTCAGGGAAATGTTTTGCGTTTGGCTTTAACTTCTAAAACCAATTTATCTCATATTGGTCCATGAAGTATTGATGTAATCCTTGAAAGATGATAGATTCTTACGAGTCATTGATTACACTACCTACATAGAAATCCATTACATAACCGTAGGAGGTAAATTTATTTTCAAGGAAATGTTTTGCATTTGGCTTTAACTTCTAAAACCAATTTATCTCATATTGGTACATGAAGTATTGATGTAATCCTTGAAACATCTTTCAAGGTATTAAACTTAGCAATATTCTTTCTTTCTTCTTGAAGTGTCAAAAGGAATTCCAACTTATTTTTGAATCCATATGAAATGGGTGTGTTGTTCATTATCAATCAGATAGTTACGTTGATGACAAAATTGTTCCAATGAAAAAAAATTATGTGTTTCATTCTAGGCTTGGGTTTTATAATATCTAAGCATTAATCCTTAATATCTACAAAAACTTCTCAAAAAGATTGTATTTCCATAAACATGGTGTTATCCTCCTCATCAATTTGTAAGAGTGATATATATCAGATTTAATGAAGTTGAAATGGTACTAATGTATACTTACCAGATAAACAACCTTAACTCTAATGATGAAGAGCAATATTAACCATATGATGATTTTGATAACTAGATTTTAGTAACATAAAGTTCTTAGGTATGGTTCTGTGAATTGATTTCATGATGTTAATTAAAGGGAAACTTAAACATATTGTGATGATTAAGTTATGAGTGTGGAATCATGAGTAAAAATAAAGGCACATGTTAGATTTCATTATGCTAATTAGAGAGCAACTTAAACGTATTTTGATGATTAAGCTCATGGGTCTGAAAACTTGAGAAAAAATGAAGAAACATGATGAATATGATGCACACAAAGAAAAATATCATGTATTAGTGTTTGTATTACCATTTAAATGTTATGTATAATGATATGTTGTGGATTACGAATAGAAATTTGACTCGCTGCTCAATGCTTCATGATATGTTTTATATCATAGACAATGTACATCATAATACGTTTAAGTTACAAAATCATTATTAGTCATAGGATTTCTAAATTGAATTGTGCAATAGTTTTGAAACACCCTAACATTTCAAGTGAACACTCCAACCATTATCAAGGAAATCATATGAAACTTCTAAAAGCTCTATATGGTTCCACTGATGATGAATGGAGTGTGCGTTCAAAACATTGGGATGTTTAAAAAAAATTACTTAGTTCAATTATAGAAGTTCTAAACATTATGATGGCTACTTATTGAAACCTTCATAATTAGAGAATTACTATGTGTTGGAGTAATTAGCTTGGTTCCATAATTATTGATATGTCAATACATATTCTTTTGGTTATTGACATGTTGGATTGAGCTTCCATAATGGCCCTTCATACACATGTCTAATCAAGATGATGAATGTGGATACAATATTAGGGTATGCACATGAAAATTAAAGCCTATGTACATGAAGCTAATGTACATATACATACTTTAAAATTTGATTCACATAATGTTGTTTATAGCAAATGTTGTACTATTGACCCTGTTGGAAAATGTAACTAGTTTCAGTCATAATTGTCATTGTAGCCATGTCAATATGTATATCTTATTTAATAAGAAAAATAACAAAGAAAAATTATTATTTTAAAGCATTGGTTTCATTTTTCTTTTGATTGGTCTTCTAGGTAAAACATGTTCTTCATGCTTCTAGGGTTTTTCATGTCATAAGGTTTATTTTCATGAGTCAAGAGAGTGAATGTCATGTATATAAAACCCACATGGGCATGTTGTACCATGAAAAAAAAAACATTTAAGTCAAGACAGTCAAAATAAGCCTCCTGGCACAAGTTGGCCTTGCAAAAGACAAGTTGGTTGAGAGAGGGCTATTCAATTTCCTCATATGAATATAAATATAAGTTGCTCGACCTCATTTGGCAACAAGTTCAATATGCATTCAAGAAGTTCAATCTAAGGTGAAAATTTCAAGAAAGGAAAGGAGAAATGAAATTGAAGCAAGGAGGAAGGAGAACCAAGCTTGTGATAAAGTTTTGCCCTAGTTTTCTCTCATGTGTTTGAAAGGGGCCGAAGTTGCAAATCTACTACAGGTCCGAAAAATAGAATCTAGGATTCAAAATTCTGAGTGTGGTGCAGTTCTGGAAGGGTTTTACTCTTGTTGACTTGGCTGTAAATTGACCTAATGGGAAGGGCTTCTTGGAGGGCTGACTTGGTGCTAGAGGAGGCTTTGGTATTGATTTTTGGGTCTTCGTTTTCTCATTTGATGAAGATTCTATAAGAAGATAATATATTTTCTAGGTTTTCCCCTTAGAGGGGTTTTTCCTTGGCTTGGAGCCTAATTTTTGTGTTTATTATCTTTATTGTTTTTGTTCTTGATAATTGTTTGATGAAAAATATCTAATAAAGAAACACAAGAAGATAAATAAAGTTCATAAGCAATTGTGAAGGTGAAGGGGAAATTGAATTAATAACTTCCCTATTGCATTCTCTAACATGGTATCAGAGCTAGGGTGAACAAGAGAAAGGAAGTTGGAAGGATACAAAGAAGAGATTGCTTGTCAAGGAAAATCATTTGCAAAAAGACACAAGGAAAGAAGAAGAAGACCTATTGACCTAGAAGGAGGGTTACTACATTCAATAAGACCCCATTATCTAGTTCTCATTGAAGCGAGAAAAAAGTTCTAATTAGAAGTTCTTTAGTATAATTCATCTTGAAAAAAAAGGAAGTAGCAAGGCATTTTAGGGTCATCATTCACTCTTTGAAGTTGTTTGAAAACATCATCATTGAATTCATCCTAGAATACATCAATCAAGGGCATCTTTGAAGTCTCCATGGAGGTTTTGAAAACTTCAATATAGTCGAAGACATCATCAAGAAGGAGGACTCTTGGTTAACAAAGTAAGTAGTATATTATATTCTATATCTCAATCTACAAATAACATGGATACATTTTAGAAGGAAAGAAACAAGATAGTTGGGTCAAAAAGCTTCCTAGCGTGGAGGAAAATGATTGACTTAGCACTGACAGAGAATGAAGTCATGGAATATGTCCTTGGAGAAGTAGCTATACCAGACAATGAAAAGACTTAAGAGTTAGAAAAGTACAAGAAGGGAGAAGTAAGGGCAAAAAGGATCATTGTTGAGTCCATTAAAGATCATCATGTTCCCTTTGTTGTTGATTTAAAGACATCAAAGGTTATGTATGATAAGTTGGTAAAGTTGTACTCCATAGGTACACAAGGTCAAAATATTTCCTTGAGGAATAAAATATATAAAATAAGGAAATCAAAGGATGAAGACATGGCCACCTAGCTAATGAATATATCATCAGTAAGAGACTAGTTGTAAGGGCTTGGGGAGATTGTTATAGACTTTGAGATGACTATCTATGTATTAAATGTTTTTCCACCTGATTGGAGTAGTTTTGCAATGAGCATATACTCAAAGAAAGATAGTACACCCTTCAATAAATTATGGGCTTAATGTATCTTGGAAGAATCCAGGATCAAGGCAAAGGATGATACTGAATCAAACGAAAGATCTCAAGCCTTCATTGCAAGAACCAAAAAGTTGAGAAAGAGAAATTTGGAATGTCCAAGAAGAAAACAGACATCTACAAGATTCAATGCTTTGGATGAAATGAGTATGGACACTTTAAAAGGGATTGTCCAAAAAAGGAAGGAAAATTGAAGCTCACATAGCTAATGAAAGGGGAGAAGCTAAGAAGAACCTTAAAGGAGAATATCCAAAGGATATCTATTACTAAAGGAAGTCTCATCTCTTTTAGGTTCTTTATGAATTTTTGTCTTTCTTTTATTATGTAGAAGGTAGAGTAGCATGCATTATTAGTCTAGAAGATTTTTGGTTTTGTAAAAAGCATGGAATCATAGATAGAAGCACATGATAGTAGAAATATCAGAATATACTTATTTAATTTTATTTGGGAAAGATCATCTATTCTAAAAAGAATGAGAAGTTTGGAACCATATTGCATATTATAGTTCATCCAAGCAATTTATAACATCATGTTAGAGGTAGTCATTTTGTAAATAAGGATCATCAAGATCCTATAAGAACTTCATTATAGAAGATTCTTGGAAGAAACATTATGACTAGTATATATTCCATCTAGTTTGGAAACAATATGTCTAAAAGATGAAGGAATTATAATGGTCAAGTTATAATATGGAAGGTATAATGAAATTTTTTCTCTTCTTGGAAAAGGAAACTTGTCTTTGATAGGATGGCTAGATTATTATATGAAATAAAGAGTATGCATATTCAACATTATTCTTCCCTGGAGCATGGTTCATATCTACGAAAATCATGAAGGAAAATTTAGTTACGAATGTTCTTGGTAAGTCTTCCATATGGTTGCATGATGCTCAAAGGAAGAAATTTTACATACTTTTGGAGGAATGGAGATCAGGGCTCTTTCACAAAATTACATGGCATATAAAAATGTTGATCAAGATCAAGTATAATCTTAGGAAGAAACAAAGGGAGTTAACAATGACAACTCCAAGGAATATATTGAAGCTTGGTAATCAAATTCGATCTATGGGCACACTAATTAAAATGAATGCATGGAAGGATTCTTAGATAATGTGGAGATGGATTATATGAAAGGATGTTGATCTCAAAGGACTCAAACATGTAAATATTTTGATGAAAGGGGCCATAATGGTAAGGTAAGTTTAATATTATATTTTGATATTGGTTATTTGGTCACCATATTTGTTTATCTACCTAGAAGGATATTATAGGAGCACATGATGACATTTGAGGAAATTTCAACTGCTGGTGATTAAATAAATTCAAAGAAAATATGAATTGAGTAAATGGTTTTGACAATCCTTGGAATGTCATGTAGTCAAGGTTTTCACATCATCACCTTGAGATTGGAAGGTAGCAGTGTAAGAAGACAACCTGATGTTTATATTCATACATCAACAAAGTTCACTTTCACGAGGGAGCTATGAATACCTTGAAGTTTGAAAAATCTCAACATAATGCCTTCATTGATGATAATTGGAGGAAAGTGATGTGCAAAGTTGATGGCCTAAACCCTGTCACAAGATTAAAGGAAGAAAATGGCTCCATAATATCTAGGAAGGAAGAATCTCAATATGATGAAATGGGAAAGAGGGATCCATGCAGCTAGGAAGAATTTCTAGCTCATGCATTTATGAAGACAATATAGAGATCTTTTATTTATGACTTCCCAATTGAGAGGAAGTGGAAGAATCTCCTTTATATTTGAGAGGGAGTAGTCTCCTTAAATAGGAACAAGGATCTATTCCTTAATAAAGAGGGAATGAGGATCTACTCTCTGGTTGAGAGGGAGTGATGTTGAACATCACATTTGTATTCTCTCCTTCATGTGTCATGCATTTGACTAGGACTAACAACCATAAGTCTAAGTGAACTCCATGGAGGGAGAATGGAGAATGGAGGATTAGATAAACGTATCTGATTTCCCTTGAGGATAGAAATGTCCAAGATAAGAAAATGGATCGACACTCTTTAAGGATTGGACAGGTATCCAAGACAAGAGTGGTCAAAGAGGACCGATATTATTTGAGGATTGGAAATACAAGATCAGAATAGTCCTACAAGGACATACCTAGTGAACATCTAGATGGGGTATGTGCCTTGAAGAGGTAGTGTGGTATCTCACATAAATCCTCCCAACATTATGCCCTTGTATATGAAAGAGCTTGTCAAAGTTAAGGCCTTACTATGTTGACAATGTTGGTCATGATGTTGATGCTTAAATATGGCTTATTAATCTGAATCTTCTTATGAGAACTCTTCAGTTTGAGAACAACCATGTACCAAGGTGTACAATTATGAATACCTCCCTAGCTAAGAGGGAGTGTTGAAAAATGTAACCAGTTCTAGTCTTCATAATTGTCAGTTTACTCATGTAAATATGTATATCTTATGTACTAACAAAAAGAAGAAAGAACAAATATTATTTTAAAGCATGGGTTTCATGCTTCTTTTGATTGGTCTTCTAAGTAAAGCATGTTCTTCATGCTTCTAGGGTTTGTCATGTGATAAGAGTTATTGTCATGAGTCAAGAGAGTCAATGCTATGTATATAATACCCATATTGGCAAGTTGTACCATGAAAAATAATTTATTTTGAGTCAAGACAATCAAAATAAGCCTCCTAGCACAAGTCGGCCTAGAGAGGGCTATTCAACCTTCTCAAATGAGTATGAATATAAGTTGCTCGACCTCATTTCGAAACAAGTTCGATCTGCAATCAAGAAGTTCGATATGAGGTTTGAAATTCAAGAAGAAAGTCAAGAAAGGCAAGGAGAAAGGAAGTTGAAGCAAGGAAGATGGAAAATCGAGCTTGTGATCAAGTTTTCCCTATATCTCACACATGCAAAATTTCTGAGTTGCTGCAGGGGTCAAAGTTGTAGATCTATTGCAGGTCTGAAATATTGAAGCCAGGGGAAAAAATTATGAGTTTGGTGCAGTTCTAGAAGGGTTTGACTCATGTTGACTTGGCTGGACTTTGACCTAATTATAAGGGCTTCTTAGAGGGCTGACTTGGTGCTGGAGTAGGCTTTGGTCTTTAGGTTTGGGTCTTGGTTTTCTCATTCGAAGAAGATTATGTAAGAAGAGAAGAGATTTTCTAAGTGTTCCCCTTGGAGGGGTTTTTCCTTGGCTTGGAGCCTAATTTTTGTGTCCATTATCCTTTTTTTTTTTTTTGATAATTGTTTGATGGAGAAAATCTAATAAAAAAACACAAGAAGATAAATAAAGTTCACAAGCAATTGTTGAGATTAAGGATAAATAGAATTAATAGCTACCCTATTGCATTCTCCAACAAACCCTACCCATTAACATTGATAAGACGCCATCATTGACCTTGCTCCTTGGACCCCATAAGGAGTTTTCCCCATTATAAAGAAAAAATATATATCAAGGGTGCCTCAAAGGAATTTAATGTGAGAAAAGGAATTAAATGTGAGAAAATAACACTTTCTAGCATGTGTAAGGTATATTTTGAAAGAATTGTCACTTCTCATCGAACATTTAACAAGTTTACCTCGGTGCAAGTCACTAACCTTACTTTCAAATGCTACAATCAAGAAAACCTTTTTAAATGAAGATGTGAAACTTCTTAGTTATGACTGAGGTAAGGTCCCAAATATCAAAACTTAGCACTTAGTTGTTTGAGAAAGGTTGATCATAATAGTGGAGATAAGGTTTTGAAAGGTCAACATTTTACGATATAACTGATTTGCTCAACAAATGTTAATAAGTTCTTTAAAGAACGTAGCATAACTTAGTGCATGTAAGATGTTGAAATGGATTTGTTGACTATCTAACCACATGGTCCAAAACTATTAAATCATTCCACATATCCATTATTATTACTCTACCCTTATAATAAACAATATTAAAAATACATGTGTAATGCACCTAACAAATTTTTTAATCGTGATCCGTTTACAACTTTTAACCCAAAGAGAAAATGACATATTCAACAGAGCGCGCCATTAATCTTGCTTTCAGGTGATATTCTTTGACCCTGTGACTCACTCCCACTGTGTAAGACTTCTTATACCACATAAATTCTTCTGTTGGTGGTTTCCCACTATTTTAATTGTCGTTTTCAATAATACATTTTTGTGCAGATCAGATCTACAAACCCAGGCCATATCAAAGTCACATGACAAGTAGCAAATCTAATTTTCTTCCATGTGGATCCCTCCCATCACCAGTCTAATACCAACTATATTTTCTAATCTGTTCTGGAATCCCAATTCCCCATATGTCTATACAAACCCCCATTTCTATGAATCCCATATGCAAGTTGTTAAGCAGTTCTAGGGAAGTTCGTTTTTCTCTGTAAGTCAAGGAAGTCAAACAGGTGCCTTCAGCCAGGAAAATGTGTGGTGTTTGGGGTTTGTGGCACTTTAGAACATATTTAAAACATCATAACTAACCATATAGGTAAGATGTCCACTTGATATCAATTTTGGTTAAAGCATAAGCTAATTTATGGAGGTCATAACCTTTTCTTTTTTTTCCCATAAGGAAAAATCATAATTTTCATTGATAGTAAGAAAATTACATATTGTAGATGTTGTGTCGCATATGCTATATAGTGAGGTGATTGGCCCATCAAAAAATTATCAAAGGTCTATGTGGCTCCACACAGGGAGTACAATTTTTCAAAAATCATCATAGTTCAAAAATGCTCCACGTATGGAGTACAATTTTTGATCTACCTTTATATACAACTAAAAAGAAACAAGATATACATATGTACTGATAAATATGCAAAAAATAAAAACCATGTAAAGACAGGCCCCTCCGGGCCCATTTATGCTCTGAATTCCATGTATGGGCAGTGGTATTATTGATTGTATTCACCGTCCCTCTATTCCTGTATCATCCATGTACCTCGAGGCCGGTTCACAGCTTCCTTGGAAAGCTGATCAGAAATCTGGTTGCGTTCCCTGTATATATGGTGACAAACAAAATGATCAAATAGTGCTATGAGTCTGTGTGCCTCTTCTAGAATGTGCCTTAGAGTATAAGCATGACAAGTAGAAATATTGTTTATCCAGTTGATAACAATCTTTGAGTCCCCAAATATTTGTATATTTCTGCATTGTTTTTCTAAGGCAAATTGTAGGAGATGTCTGAGAGTAATGAGCTCGGCATAGTTATTGGTACCCATACCCAACCCCATTTGAATTTTAAAAAAAATTGTATTAGAGAGATAGAGTATAGCTCCCCCTCCCCACCCCACACCCTCCTTCCTGGGCAGACCCGTCAAAATAAGCCCAAGGGTAGTCTCTGTTGATGGCCTCAGGTAAAATAATCCTGGGGGGTGGAGTAATGTCGTCATCAGGGATGATATGATAGGTGGCCAAAATGTGGGAAAAGATGGTGTGCCAGTTAGGTATGATGTTTAGGAAAATGAATTGATTTCGGGTTAACCAGATAGCCAGCATATGAGGAGGGGAAGGTTTCTGGCTTTGATCGGGGTTGCCGATGCCCACCAGGATAGCCAAGCGTCCTTTACAGATGTGCCCTGCCATCGACTATGGATGTGAGTGGCAAGGAGGGTCAATAGCCAAAGGTCCACAATGATCAGACAAAATAGGAAGAGGTGGTCAATGGATTCTGAACTATTCTTGCAGAAGTAGCACCAAGATGGACCATGGAAATCTCGTTTAATGAGATTGTCCCCCGTGGGGGCCTTGTTCCTGAGAACTATCCACATGAATAGTCGCGATCTGGGGGGAGCCTTAAGTTTCCATAACTGGCTCCACCAATGCTCTGTAATCGGTGGGCGATGGTCCACATAGATGCATATATATATCCTTCTTTGGGTGAATAAATTCCATGTTTTGCTTGTGCCCGTACAAGTTTGTCTTCTCCCTTTGTGATCCTGATGTGTGATTTAGCAAGAGTTGTTAGGTATGTATCCCAATTGTGATGCCATGTCTATGGGAGATTTAGACGATGTGCGGTCTTCCATGCTTGTTGGAAAAGAGTGGTGTTTTCAGGATCCACAATGTGATCAATATGTGTGATGCCAACATTGTTGAGCATCATGATTAATTCTTGTGGGAGCCTGTGTGAGTTGCCACTGCCAATCCAAGGATCCATACCAATGCGCACTAAGGAGCCAGAATGTATTTTCCAGGTGATCCCAACCCTAATGAGAGGCAAGGAGTTGAGTCCCACTTTCCATATGATAGAAATACATGTCTTGTTCTAAGTGGGATGTCTGATCCAATCCATCAAGTTGTGGGGGAATATGTATTTCGATTAGGCCACCCTCGTCCATAAACAACATGAAGTGACAAGCTTCCATCCTAATTTAGTAGCCAAAGCAGTTGAAAAATGAGCTAGAATTTTAATTCCCCAACCTCCCCACTTCTTGGGTAGAGCTAATAACTCCCATCTAGCCAAGGAAAATATTCTTCCTTCCTTCTTATCTATCCAAAGGAATCTACAACAAAGATTTTGAATCCTGGAGAGAATGCCCCTAAGGATCCATGCTAGGGACATCCAATACACATGTGTGGCTTCGAGAACAACTTTTATAAGGACCAGTCATCCCACTCTGGAGAGATATTTATGATTCCATATGTTTAGTTTTCTCTCGATTTTGGACACCACCCTATCCAATCTGCAATGTTATAGCAGTGAGGTTTTGTTAAGTTATGGTATGTTCTATGCTTATAACAATTTACTTCTTTTTGTTATTATATTCCACAGATTAGAAATCACATGTACATAAAGTAAAGTGTAGATAGAACATTAAACGATCGACAGAAAACAAGCCAAGACAAGAGACACAAGATGTGGCGGCTAGCCAGGGACAAACCCCACAATATGTGGGGAAACCCTTTGATCAAATCTTCTTTTATCTTCAATAATTCAATAGAGAGAAATAGTACAATAAATCTGATTTATATCAGCAGTAGCAAACCCTAGATCAGCAACATCAGCATTAGCGGCTTCATCATCAAACTAGGGCAGATCATATCTCACAAATCGACCGTCGGATCGGCTTGATTCCACCACCAAAAGTTGTGGTTTTCACAGGAGGTTCAGATGAACCTACAGCGCAGTTTAGATGAGGAGATATTCTAGTCCACGTAGGTCAAACTTTGCTTCTACAGTTGTAGCTTCAGTTTCAGCAGCTTCCGGCTTCACATGTGTGAGGGAGAGACCCTTTTCTGCGCAGTAGAGAAGAGACTCTTTTCTGCGCAGTAGAGAGAGAGAGATGTGATGAGATAAGTGAATGAGGAAAAGTCCTCCTGTATTTATACACAATGTTGGTGTTTGAATAGATGCGACTGTTGGGCTTCTGAGCCTACATGAGTTGTAGGTCAGCTTGATAATAATTCCATAATCAAAATAAATTCATATCTCCATGAATACTTATCGGAATCAGATGATCTTTATATCAATCCTACACCTCTCAATGAGAGGAATCTGATAAAATTATTATCAGCCATGAATAAGATGACCCACATGAAGTTTGGCCCTAGTTTCCAATTTAACACTCCCTCTCAACTAGGGAGAACTTCATCTACAATCTGTTTATCGGTCGTTACTATTCATCCATCAAATGCACTGCCCTGTATAGACTGACCCTGCCCTGCTCTGCTCTATTCTGCCTATTCTGCTTTGTCTTGATCTGCCCTGTACTGATCTGTACGACTCTGCTATGTTATGCCCTGCTCTGCTTTGTTCTGTTCAACTCTGCTTTTTTCCGAATTATGAAGAAGAAGAAATGATCGAGGATGTATCATACTGACTCAAAGTCAGTCTCAAAGTATGTACCACTGGTCCCAGACCAGTCTCAACCAACTCGAAGTCAGTGTCATAGTGAGTACAACTCCACTGGTCCCAGACCAGTATCATCCTCCATTGACTCAAAGTCAGTCTCAGAGTGCGTACCACTAGTCCCAGACTAGTCTCAACTGACCTAAAGTTAGCTTCATAGTAAGTACCACTCCTACCACTGGTCCCAGACCAGTATCGCAGTCTCAAAGAGTGTACCACTGGTCCCAGACCAGTCTCAACCGACCCGAAGTCAGCGTCATAGTATGTACCACTCTCACTGGTCCCAAACCAATACTGCACTGACATAAAGTCAGTCTCAGAGTATGTACCACTGGTCCCAGACCAGTCTCAACCGACCCGAAGTCAGTGTCATAGTATGGTACAACTCCTACCACTGGTCCCAGACCAGTATCATTGATCCCATATCAATGGAGGTCATCCTGTCGTAGGGAGTACGGTAGATACAACGATGCATCCATCGGTACTACTATGGTCCCTAACTTCATTTCCCTACTCATTGATCAGTGAGAGGTACTTCGCATGAGTCCCAGACTGCATGGGTAGGATGCCTCGACAGGAGAACTAATCAATCCTGTCCTCACAGAAGAACACATCAATCCTGCTACAATCGCCATGGAGAACACATCAATCCAGGCCGCCATGGAGAACACATCAATCCAGGCCTCACAGGAGAACACATCAATCCTGCTACAGTCGCCATGGAGAACACATCAATCCAGGCCTCACATGAGAACACATCGATCCTGCTACAATCGCCATGGAGAACACATCGATCCAGGCCTCACAGGAGAACACATCAATCTTGCTACAATCACCATGGAGAACACATCGATCCAGGCCTCACAGAATAACACATCAATCCTGCTACAATCGCCATGGAGAACACATCAATCCAAGCCTTACAGGAGAACTAATCATCTTGCTACACAGGAGAGCGAATCATCTAGTTCCACAAGAGAGCGAATCATCTTGTCCCATAAGAGAGAAAATCATCTTGTTCCAATGTGCACCACTAGGGGAGGGTGAGTCACCTTGTGGTCGTATGTTGCTCCAGTAAGAACCACAAGCCCTCAGAGCTCCCAGAGCTCAATGTATGCAACATGTAGGACCCTTGTACAAGGGTTTCTTGACGACTCCAAGTCGTTTTGGAAAATCACAGATTAGATCTTTCCTGAGGGCTTTGACAAGGTGCATCAACTTGTACATCATCTTAATGCGATGGAGCCTCCTTGCTCATCAACTTACCATATCTCAGATGATGTCTATCTGCTGGAGCAATCGACGAATACGGGATTCCTCAATAATGGAATCCCACCTCTGGTTGTTACAGAGAATCACAGTGGTATGTGTTCAAACAGCTCACTAAAAAGCTTCCCCAACCAGGCAGCTTCAAACGAGATCATACTCATAGATATGTATCTGGTCTCGGCGGTGCTTATGGCAACTGACTTCTGCTTCCTACTCATTCATTATATCGAAGAAAAATCCAAAGAGAAATAGCACTAAAAAGTGCTCCAGTGATCCTCCACACTACCTGCCTAATCAGCATTCGAATAATCATGCAGTTTCATATTTTCGGCAGTGTATCTCAATCCATGAGAGATTGTGTCTTGAAGGCATCTGAGGAGATTCTTGACACCAATCTAGTGAGGCTCGACCAAATATGAGCTCACAATGCTAACTGCAAAACATATGTTCGGACAGAGGTTCACCAAGAACATCAACACAAATGAGTTTTTGAGACTCAGAGGCATTTCCCAAATCTGGTCTGACATCACTACCATATAACTTCTGAAAGTTAAGATCCTTAAGGTAGTCACAGGCTTGTAGTCCTCCATACCAAATCTTTTCAAAATCTTCACCACATATTTTCCTTGAGATAGGAAAATTTCCCTTGGCTTTTGCCACACTTCAAGTCCTTGGTTCTTCATTACAAATTCAGAAACCAACTCCCTCTTACATTTGTGAATGAGAGGGTATGCACCTGTTAGAAAGAGGTCATCCACATACAACACCAATATGAGAGGCTTGTCATCTTCAACCTTAAAGTAAAGGGTAGGATCGGCTTCACTCCTAGCGAGTCCTAGCTTCATCAAGTAGCTATCGATCCTCTCATACCATGCTCAGGGTGCTTGCTTTAGCCCATATAGAGCCTTCTTCAACCTGCATACATGAGATTTTCAATCATAAATCTCAAATCCTTCGAGTTGCTCCACATAGACCTCTTCTTTGATCGAACCGTGCGAGAACACGGTCTTGACATCCATCTGATGTAGGATCCATCCTTGTGAAGCCACAAGGGCTATGATCAAGCCGATGGTCGTATATCTGGCAACAGGTGCAAATATCACATCATAGTCTATACCTTCCTTACAAGCAACAAAACTAGCCTTGTACTTTTCCGTACTTTCATCTACTGCATGCTTTATCTTGTAAAGCCATTTAGAAGTGACAATTGTCTTGTCCTGGGGTCTAGGAACTACTTCCCAAACATCATTCTCCATAATGGACTCATATTCTTTGGTCATAGCATCCTTCCATACTTGATGCTTGACGGCATCTGTGAATGATGAAGGCTCATTTTATATGATCGTGCTCATGATGGTTAGGTATCCCTCATACCTGTTAGGTTTCTTACTTTGATGGAAGGTTCCTCGGGGTGCAGCATGTCCTTCAGCATCATCAAGTATCCCCCTAAGCCATGAAGGCCTCTTCCTAGAAGAGGAAGGCTCAGGTGGATAAATAAGATCCATGGGTTCCTCCACATCAGGCATTGTTACATCATCTACCCATAGAGACAGCTTCCACTATCGTACGGTGCCACACCATTCTCCTCTGGAGTATGTGGTGTAGTAGTCTCCCTCTTAATGCCAACCTTAGGTATGCTTGAGTGAACCAACTGTAATATACCGAAGGTATTTCTTTGACTTGAGGGGAATGGTCCCCTTTTGAGCTTTCCTTCGGCACATCCTGGACATACACCTTCTTTCTCTACTCAGAATTCGGGCATCCCTGTCACCATTTGTCTTACACCGGGTAGAGCTTTATAATGAAGGTGGGCAAACCTCCGATGCCAAAGTTCGGACTGAAGAGATGTGTCATAATATATGACACCTAGCAGACTTCCATCGACCTGATATAATGAATCAACACGAAACCCAAGAGTAAAGGCATCTTTAATATTATTTTTCCATATACGTACCTTGCCATCACTGAAGGTTACCTTGTAGCCTTTGTCTTCCATTGCTGAGATGGACACCAGGTTCTTTTTGAGGTCAGGTGCATTTAATACATCCTGGAATTTCTAGCCTTCTTGAATGGTTTTCCTCTTCCTTGATTCCCAGCTCTCCTCTTACCTTCACTATTGAATTTGTCATTCCTTTGATTGACATCAGAGGGATTTTGATCATCGTCCCAGTGTGAGTCTTTTCTATTAGGGCACTCCCTTGTATAGTGACCTGCTTTATCGCAGATGTGACATCGTCCTTTTCTTCCACCCTTAGGTCCAGCCTTTCCTTTTGATTTAGTCCCAGAATTATTTCTTTTCTTAGCATGAGAAGAAAAAGCAACAGGAGGACCTTTAGGCAAGGGCATTTCTTGCTCTTCTACCCTTGTTTCTTTTTGAATGCATCTAGCCATTAATTCCTCGAAACCAGGAATTACATTATTGTTCAGAAGAGTAGTCTTGAACATGTACCATTCAGATGGTAATCCTCCAAGAGTCGTGAGTGTCATTTCCCTATCAATAGTAGTCTCCCCAATAGATAGGAGATCGTTCCTGATCTCGGTGATTCTTAAGAAGTATGCTTGCATACTCTCATCTTTACCCTTCTTAATTTCCTTCAGCATATTTCTAAGAAACAAAACTTGATTTTCATCATTAACTTTAAATAAACTCACCAGTCTATCGTAGATTTCCTTGGAGGTGTTCAGGTCGGAGATGTAGGCCACCAAGCGCTTGTCGATAGAGTCTTGGATGATCTTCATTGTTTTGACTTCTCCATTTCCATTTGTTCCATGCAGCAGCGGATGCATTTGATGGAGGCTCAACAATATTGCCTCTTACATGGTGCAACACTCCTTGATCTTCTAGGGTTAGATCAATAGACATCTTCCATCCGTGATAGTCAGCTTTCTCACGGAGCTTGTCTTCGGCAGGAAAGAGAGTTGAGGACCCCATAGTTCTTTTAGGGTAGCCTTGCCAATCTTCTCTTCGGTGATTGCTCTTGCTCTTGCTCAGGCTTTGTCTTCACCTCAGCTTTGATACCATGTTAAGTTATGGTATGTTCTATGCTTATAGCAATTTACTTCTTTTTCTTATTATATTCCACAGATTAGCAATCACATGTACATAAAGTAAAGTGCATATAGAACATTAAACGATCAACAGAAAACAAGCCAAGACAAGAGACACAAGATGTGGCAGCTAGCCAGGGACAAACCCCACAATATGTGGGGAAACCCTTTGATCAAATCTTCTTTTATCTTCAATAATTCAGTAGAGAGAAATAGTACAATAAATCTGATTTATATCAGCAATAGAAAACCCTAGATCAGCAGAATCAGCGTTAGTGGCTTCATCATCAAACTAGGGCAGATGATATCTCACAAACCGACTGTCGGATCGGCTTGATTCCACCACCAAAAGTTGTGGTTTTCAGAGGAGGTTTAGATGAACCTACAATGCAGTTCAGATGAGGAGATATTCTAGTCCATGCAAGTCAAACTTTACTTCTGTAGTTGCAGCTTCAGTTTCAGCAGCTTCCGGCTTCACATGTGTGAGGGAGAGACCCTTTTCTGCGCAGTAGAGAAGAGACTCTTTTCTGCGCAGTAGAGAGAGAGAGAGATGTGATGAGATGAGTGAGTCCAAATGAGGAAAAGTCCTCCTGTATTTATACACAACGTTGGTGTTTGAATAGATGCGACTGTTGGGCTTCTGAGCCTACATGAGTTGTAGGTCGGCTTGATAATAATTCCATAATCAAAATAAATTCATATCTCCATGAATACTTATCGGAATCAGATGATCTTTATATCAATCCTACACCTCTCGATGAGAGGAATCTAATAGAAATATTATCAGCCATGATTAAGATGACCCACATGAAGTTTGGCCCTAGTTTCCAATTTAACAGGTTTTAGTCTGTAACCCAGATATCTAAGTCCATCATCCAGGTTTTATAGAGTGAATGGAAATCTATGAAGAGCATATTGTATTTCATGAGGTGAACAACTCGAAGCAGTGATGGTAGAATTTATGCAGTTGATCTTCATACTTGTTGTACTGAATATGGCCATGATGTTTTGCAATTCTGTCAGGTCCCCAATACCTCTGTTGAGGAATAGCTAAACATCATCAACAAATATTAGATGAGTCCAAATACAATTATATGTTATTCTGATTCCCTCAAATCACCTCATCCTGTGGTCATCCAAAATGAGTATGCCAAGGCCCTCCATGATGAGCATAAATAATAGTGGGGAGAGAGGGCATCCTTGCTTGAGACCCCTTTCCAAGTGAAAAAAAAGGAGACGTCAATCCATTTATAAGGACGCTGAAAGATATATTTGTTATACAACACATAGTCCAATTGATGAACTCTATGGGAAAATTGAGATGAGTTAAAAGCATTCTGATATAGAACCAACTATCACGATCAAAAGCTCTTGAGAGATCTAATTTGAGTATCATACCTTTCAATTTCTTCGTCTTAATGGAATGCATGACCTCTTGTGCAGTACCTACAACTTCACGAACCTGTCAGTCTTAAAGGAAAGCGAATTGTTTAGAGGAAATGTGGGAGGATAAGATGGGGCAGAGGTGATTTTCTATGATTTTGGCAATGATTTTATAAATACAGTTGCAGAGAGAGATGGGGTGGAATAATCAAAGGAGTCGGGATTGTCGGATTTTGGGATGAGCGCAATGAAGGTGGAGTTGAAGGCCTCGTACATTCGCCCTGAGATCATTCTTCAATGACCTTGAGGAGGTCCTCTCCTAGAATTTCAAAAAATTCATTATAGAACTCGACAGTCCAACCATGTGGTCCAGGGATCTTGTCTTTTTTGAACCATTTCAGAGTAGCTTCAAGTTCCCCCAATGTAATAGTCTTATTGAGATCCTCTGCATCCTCCTGATCAACAAACTGGGGGAATAATTGTGCCACTCTAATGATTTCAGCCAGTGATGCATTGGGGGGGGCTTATAGAGATGCTTGAAGTGTGAAGTATCGAGGGAGGCTAAGTGCTGAAATGAGTTTACCCTAATGCCATGTTCATTATTCATATGCCAAATGGTATTGATTTATTTTTGTCCATTGGTGAACTTGTGGTAGAATTTTGTGTTGTCATCACCTTCTTGAAGCCAAATGGCTCTACTCCGTAACCTCCATGATTCTTCTCTGTCTCTAAGAATTTTTTCCCTTTGAGCAACCAGGGATGTGAGCCTCTCCTTATGCTCAGGAGTTAGATATCCCCTTCCATGTTCATCTTCCATGGAAGCTATCTCTGCTTCAGTGTTTCTCAGGACTTGATCTTCTATCAGTCTCTTGTTGTGAGCCCATCTCTTGGAAAGGCGCTTTAGATTGCTTAAATTGTGGGAAAATCCTTTTGCTATGTTTCCTCCCACTACAGGAGGATGGGTCTTCCAGTAATCAGTAACAAGCTTAATGTAGTCAACATCTTTTAACCATGTAGCATTAAACTTATATGGCACTTTTGGCTTGTTTACACGTCCACTAATATCAAGGTATATGGGCAAGTGATCTGATAAACCCCCCAACCCAACCCACTGCCGATAGTTACACCCCATACCCAGGAGTCGTTCTTTTAGGAGGAAGCGATCTAATCTTCTGGCCAGCCTTGCTTCCCCAGTCCGTATGTTCCTCCAGGTGGGTTGCAATCTGGCAGATGGTATATCTATAAGGCCATGGTCCTCCAAAACTTTCTCGAAGTAATTTGATAGGGTATCAATCTGAGCGTTATGTCCCCAAGATTCTAAATATCCAATGGAGAAATTTAGGTCTCCTCCCAAAATGAGATTATCCACTTGCAGGATGCTAGATTTGAGCAAATACTCCTAGAAGAGGGTCCGGTTTTGACAAGGGCCATATATATTTATCATTCTTATTTCAATACCTAGATCAGATGTGTAGAAATTCGCCCCGATGTATCTCGGTCCCCTTTAAATAATATTTAATTTAATAGTCCTGGTGTTATACCCCATCGCTATACCTTCGGATCTCCCATGTACATCGAGGGCATGAAAATGCCATCCGGAAAGCATGGATTGAATGAGGTGTGTAATGGGCTCCACTAAACCCAAAGTCTCCTGAAGGAAAATGACATCCACCCGCTCAATGCCTAGGAGCCTCCAGAATGCTAGTTTTTTTCGGAACTAGCTAACCCTCTGCAATTGTAGGAGAGCATATTCATGAGGGGGAGGACACCAAGGTGTTCTGTGCTCTAAGAACCTAGTCAATAGCAAGTTGACAACCTGCGATGACCTCCATACTCACCTATTTCTTGGCCTATGAAAGGGATGAGGGTCTGCCCCGGGGAGGTTTGGGAGGGATGGAAGGGGATATGATCCTAATGCCAATAGAATCTAGAGGCAAATACTGAGTGTGAGATCAGAGATTGTAAGAGTGAGAGTGATTCCCAGAATCAGAGTCAGAGGAGTGTGTAGAAGAGAAGGTCGCCTCAGGGAAGGATGGAGGGGTGCAAGAGATAGTGGGAGGGGGTGGCTGTAGTGAGCAGACCAAGGAGTTTTGAGTCGGGCAAGTAGATACAAAACATTGTTGTCAAGAAGAGATTATAGATGATGCACATGACGAAGTAGTGAAAATAAAAGAGCAAGGTGTAGATTTAGACATACGTAAAGAGAGCGCAGCCGCAACAGTCACTCGGGCCCTAGTCATAGGAGGAGAGGGAGGCTGAATGGGAGCATTGTCACACTTCTTCGGAGTCTCTGTGGCCACCTTGGTCTGATCAATGCCGGTGTTTGCTCGATATTTAGGTACCCCTTTGTCTTTGATGGGTTCCTTCATTCGATGATTCTCTATTTTAGCTGACCCATTCAAAGGGAATTCCTTCAATAAATGCCCAACCTTGTGGCATCTCCTGCACTGGAAGGGAACCCCCTCATAATCAAGAATCTGGATGCGATTGTAATGTTTCCAATGAAGAGTAATAGGTTCTTCTAGGCCCTCCCTTGTGTCAAGGTGAACCAGAATCCTTTCTAAGGACATATTGCCCGAGTATAGGTATGAATTGTCATGATCTAGATAGGTTCCCAAGGAATTCCCAATACGTCGAAAAATATCCTTGGACCAAAAGTGAAGGGGAAACCTGGTAATCTGACCCACAATGGCCCTACACCCAACTGCTCCCTCTTAGGGTTGAAGAGAGGGCTCCATCTTTTGAGCAACACAGGGATGTGCTCAATATGCCAAAATCTGGATAAAACCCATGTGGTATGTTCAACCATTGCAAAGCGAAGCGCGAACCATCTCCTGACAAGGGTTTGAAAAAATGGGAGTTCAGCCAAATTGTGCCCCCATATCTTTGTAGTCCACTGCCTGAGCTTGGCCATGGAGTAATTCCGTCCTCACACCCGACCCAGTAAAACCCTACAGGCGGTGTCCAATGCTTCTCCCATTTTAATGTCTTCACCCATACATAGAGCGATGTTCTGATATCTAGCCTTTACACACTTAGCCTTCTTTCCTTGCTTGAGACCCTTTGCAGATTCTTCAGCCTGATGAGTTCCCTGAGGGGGATTCTGAATGTCCAGGGTGGTCTCAGTGGGATTCTCTTCAAAGTCTAGTGGAGTGTCTTCAAAATAGCCAAAGGAGGGAGGCACCGAAAAAAGAGGTAGAGGTGGTCTGTCGGATAAATGAGGGGGTCCTCCAATAGGAACAGAAGAGGGTAAATGAGTGGAAATTTCAAATCGAGGGTAAAGAGAGTAACCCGGGGGGTAAATGGAGGGGTCCGGGCTAATGCAGCTAGCCATAAACTGTAGGGTTTCCGGTGAAGGAGGAGGGGTAGCGGAAACCAGCCAAGAGTGAGGGTCATCAGGCAGGGATGCAACTGGATAGGAGGGACCTGAAACAGATGGCAAGGGCATAAGGACATCGTGCAGGCCAGAGTTTTGGGGAAACTATCCTTCCGATATCGGGGGAGGAGACGTCATCCAAATGGAGACAGAGGCGAAAGGGTCCTCGGTATAATCTACCTGGTCAAGCTCCATGACCTTAACCGCCCGAAAACGATGTGCCAGTTGCCAGGAATCCCTGTTAAGCCATTCACGTGTGGAAACGATGTACAACCAAGGGAAGTAAACAGAACCAGTGCCTCCATGGATGCGAAGGGTGAAGATGGTAACGACGACGAAGTATGTAGGCAAAACGCTTGACCGGGACAAAAGGGTCAGGCGTGGGGTAGTAGGTTCAGGCGTGGCAGTGTGAAAGTGACCAAACCCTAGCCCTCATTAGGCAGCGGCCGAAAATTTCCCCCGAGATCCATCCTTGATCCTATAATAACTTTTTCGTATAGATTATAATTGAATTTTTAATTGAAAATTTTGTAGTGGAACCACTTTTAAGGAAATTTTTATGTGGATAAAAAAATTTTAGACTTCAAAATGTGCATTCATGTAACTCAAAACATACCATTATTTTTCCAATTTATTATTAAATCTAAAAATACCCCTTTAAATCCACAATTTTATTTTTCAACCCCCAAAAATATTAAAAAAATAACAAATTATATAATACTATTTCATATAATATCTAATCTAATACGGGTTCCAAACTCCAAATATATTGGTTAAACTTGAGACTTTAATTTCTACCAAATTCAATCTAGCTTCTCATAAAATGAATTTCAATCATTATTCATTATTTATGTAACCATACTTCATTTCTAAAATATCAAGCTCCCATTAACTAGCTTAACATTTTCCTTTCATCATCCATAACTTACTTAAAGCATTGATATCATATGGATATGGTAACCATATGTGAGAAGAAGAATAACGAAGAGAATAACAACAATGAAAAGAATACCTTCAAAAGTCCAAAAATGGTATATATATTAATGGAAATAAAAACAAGAGGAATAGTTGCAATCCAACATAGCCTTTCCATTTACAGCAAATTAAGCGAGAAAAATGAAGGCAATTCGAATACTCGTGAGTCGAGAAAGGAGTGAAGATGGAAGATTATTGTGCAGAAGGAAGTTCAATGTGCAGAAGTTTAGCTCATTGTGCAGACCTTTGAACATTGAAGTTCCTTCTGCAAAATAATCTTTGCGGAGTAAGCTACCATGTGATATGATTCACAATGGATTCTATTCTATAATTTATTATGAATATAATTACTGGTGAACCTCCGCACAATGATTAGCTGTACCAATTTACTAAAGTCACATTAAAAACAACACTCCTTAAATGTAAAAATTATGCTTAAATAACCATTTCCTTGATTGTTTCTCGTGCAGCTTTCGTGTTCCCATTTATATGATTGCTCTCACATTTTATTTGGAGCAACACATCCACGAATCCTCATTATCACTTGAGGGTGGAAAGGTAGTTCCTAACTGGATATGATTAATTTTTTGTTGTGGCTAATTTCATTGAGCATTTCTTTTCCATTTTGCGGAGCTCATTTCATTGTGTGGAGCTCCGCACAATGAACTTATCTTTGCGTAATGAAAAATAAATGCACAATAAGCTACTCAAATCTCTTCGGAACCACAACTGCTACACAATAGTGGTATCTATTAGCATGATGTAAGTTAAATCAATTTGTGGTGAGGTCCATAATATTTCAACGAATCGATATATGGTGCTTTCCGCTGAATTGAATCTAATAGGGGAGGTGGCTCTATGCATATTCTTGGCACCCTGGGAACTTGCTTCTTCTCAGCTCGTCCCCATTACCCATATTAGCCTTGTAGACCACGCTGAAACATCCTTTTCCCATAATGTTACTGTAAACTAAGGTGTCCACGATGTCGTCAACCAAGAAATTGAGCTTCTGAAGTGAGGTCATCTTCCATGGCCACCCGGTCTAAGAATCCTCCATTTCTCGGTCACCCATTCATCAGAATTTTGTCAATTAGGGATTGTGGGTATTTGTGGAGTTTCAGGGATATGGGACATTAATGAGCTAATTAATAATTTGTGATCAATAATTATTCCCAAAATAACTCCCTCTGAGGTGTAGGTTTTAACCCTGTACAAAAATTACCTACAGATGAATTCTAAAAATAGAAAATAAACAATGACGAGAACATAAAACAAATACACAAAGATTTTCCCCTGGATCCCAAAATTGGGACTACCAGATTGATTTTTCATTATTTTCCTTTCAATGTTACAATACATATATATACATGTCGTAGCATTCATAAACCCTAATCCATTAAGCCTAGATTAGAACATAAATGTAGTTCCCTTGACTGGATCTACAAAATACCATGGGCTGAAAACCATGTGCAAAACCCATGCACAAAACCATAGGTAGGTCCACCCACCTAATATAACACACACCCAACAAGAGGTACGAGAATGTAAACGCCTCATCCCACATTTACCCAATTTCACAATCTCTCCAAGGTAAACATAAGATGTGTGTCACTATGACATGATCCAACCTCCAAGTTCTAGTTAAGGAAGTAGGGCCTACAAAATAAACACTTATTGACATCCCACAAGGACTATAGATCACTTAAGATCTGGATAACCACCCCAGATGATCGATCTCTGAGCTAAAAGCCTTTTTCTTTGACCTAGAACCCCAACCACATGCACAACAATGCAAGAGTGCGGTTATGATGCCCCAACCACAAACACAAGCCTTCTTCCATGTAGTTATGGCCTAAATCCTCAAGTTCTGAGCACATAGCTCTAGGATCTATGTCACCCTTTCAGGCCAGACTCCAGACCACTACCCCTAATTTCCTGTAACTTTCCAAAATTCAATCAAAGGTGATAAGAAATCCATCCACTCAAAGCTCAAGAAAGAAATTGAACCAAAGATGCCTAATCCATAACAAACATTTCTTCAAACATATGGAAAACATGTAAGTTGTAGGTCATGAATGCATATTTGATCATAAATTGATAGTCTTCAATTGAGAATCAATAAGAAGGCTTTATGCCCCCTCTAACTAGTTGCAATAACACTTGTTAGTCCATACATTCATCAACAATTCAAATACATATCAAAACATATCAAGAGCTACATAGAGAATACAACATATAACTGACATATAATCCACAAATGACCAAAATAGAAACCATGGAAAATCAACCATAATGTAAACATCATAACGAATACAACTGCTTATAAATCGAAATAGGAAAATAGCTCCTATTAACATATGCAAAATCCAACCTCAGGGACTTCCACGTACCACTTGACCATAAATTGGGCTAAACCAAATCTCTCTTTCATCCAATCACCCTCATGCCATATTCCAAGCATGAATGTGGGATCTCATCGATTAAACCAAAACAAAACCAACCAAGGCTTCTAAAGGCCAAACCACCTTAACCCTCAACCATAGTGATTCCACCTCTACGGCAGAAATCACTATCATCAACTAGATCAGTCTCTACCCAAGCTATCCAGGGCTCTAGGAACTAATAACTCAAACCATAGCCTTCCAGGGCTCCAGCACCGGGGCTTCACTAGGGGAGAAATACCATACCACGTGTGTTCCTATTGGGGATATATATTGAGGAAAAAATGACATAATATATCGAGCATATATTAGGGCGTAAAGGGTTTTTATGTTGGCAGGTGTAAAAAATGAAGCTCAAAGTTAATGAAAAAATATAAAGGGTTGTAAAAAATGTTAATGAAAAAATGGGTACCTACAATATTTGGTGAAAATAGGGGTTTTTCAAATTGGGAAGGTGTATTGGGTTCGTATTGGTATGGGGTTAAATAATGTGAATTTTAGAGAATTTTTCCAATATGTAGTCAAATTAGGGGTGCTATTTAGTATGCCATGAATTCATGTGGTATGTTATAGGTTCACTGAGTGAATCCCCTGTGGGCTATAGAGTGTTTATTCCAACTACGGCTCTAGGGACCGGTAACTCAACCCACCAAGGGCTCCAGAGCATTTGTCCCAACCTACGGTTGCAAGAATTAGTAACTCAACCCAAACTGTTCCAAGGCTTCTAAACCATTTTTTCCAACCCACAACCATAGGGAAATTGAGCACCAATAAGAAAAAAAAAAAGTGGAAAAACCCACAACACCATGGCTATCCAGAAATGACAATTCAAGGATGAAACCATTGTCAATATAGGAAAATATCCATGCCAATGACAACACATAACCACAGAATCAAATGCATATACCGTGCATCCAAAAACCAACAAGGAAATCACACATCCAACTTGTTACCTGCCAAGAAATCCAACTGTGGTTGTTGATCCAATTGTTTCCTTGTGCTCCCTACTTTCCTTTTCCTTCTTTCTCCAAATCCAAGTGAATGTCAAAATTCTCCAAGAATGCCCTAAGTGTGCAAGAGTATGAGAGAATGATAGAATGAAATGAGAGAGGCAACTAAATATAAACCAACAAAAGCTATGAATTGATTCCCTGAAGCCTTTTTATCATTGATACCTCTATTTTCTTCATTTTCCTTGTAATTTCCCTTGCATGCAAATATATGTCTCTTCACCCTCCTTTTCTCCTATTTTCCTTTATTCATAAATAAATGTCAATTATTTCCTCTTTTCCTTTACCAATTTCCCTATCCATTAATTAATCACAGGTGATGCCTACTAAATTCTTTTTCCCAACAGTCAACTTGGAATACATGTCTCATGACCTTGGTCTTGTTTTATTTACATGGAAAATCAACCATGGGTTGTTACAAACCCCCCTCCCTTAGGGGAACATTGTCCTGAGTGCTCTATGACACCTCTGACCAACAAACCATTGAAAACAAAACATACTTCCTATGGAGATTTATAATATAGCTCAATGCAGTATTTACAATGACAACTTGATGAAAGCAAAACAAACATACCTTTTATTGGAACTTTATAACACCAATCGTTGTGGTATTTACAACAATATCCATATAAATATACATATACATATACCAAAAAATCATTTTCTTGAACTAGTAAATAATGAAGCATATAAAACCTACATGTAATCAACCATTTCCCATATAGCTTCACCAGGCCCAAAGTGCTTCCATTGCACTTTAAATTGCTTGATTGCTCTATTTCAAAGCATGAATTGTTTATTCTATAATATGCATTGTGGTTCTAGTTATAATTCTTTGTCTGGTTCGACCTAGAATATAGACCAATCAATCACATGATCAACATCATGGACATGTCACTTAAGTAATGAAACACGGAAAACATCGTGGAATTTCACTGTTGGAGGCAGTGCAATTCTATAGGCCATTAGTCCAATCCTCTCAAGGATCTTGAAAGGACCACAAAATCGAGGTGCTAGCTTGGCACAAGACCCAATCCTCAAGGAGATCCTCTTGGGCTTGATGCGCAAGAACACATGCTCCATAACTTGAAACTCCTTGAATGCTCTATGTTGATCTGAATAACTCTTCTTCTTGTCATGTGCTACCTTCAAATTCCTCTTAATAAACTACATTTCCTTTTCTACCTCTTCCAACATGTCTGGTAAAATCAACACCCTATTTTCTAGATCACTCCGGTTGATAGGAGTATTACAACTCCACCCGTAAAGAGCCTCAAAAGGACTCATCCTCAAGGATTCTTAATACCCATTATTATATTTAACTCTACCAGTGGAATATACTCCTCCCATTTCCTTTGTTGATGCATGACATACATCCTCAACATGTCCTTAAGAATCTTGTTGACCGTCTTTGTTTTTCCATCTTTCTACGGATGATAAGTTATATTGAAAGCTAACTATGTCCCCAGGTCTACAAACAACTCCTTCCAAAACTTAGAAGTGAACATGGAATCTCTATCTGATATGATCTTCTTGGCAACACCATGTAATCTCACTATCTCCCTGATGAAGATCTGAGGTACCTCACTAGTTAAAGTAGTAGAATTCACTATGATGAAGTGAGCTACCTTACTTAACTTGTTAACCACAAAACATGATGGAATCATGCTATCTCGATGTCCTTGACAAAATTGTAGTGAATTCCATGGAAATGACCTCCCATTTCCATTATGGAATCATAATCTGTTGTAATAAAGCAGCTAGATGCTTACACTCTACTTTTACCTGCTGACAGTCCAAACATTCGCAACAAACTCAACCACCTCTTTCTTCAAGTTTGGCTAATGATAGAACTTCTTAACTATTATCAAAGTCTTATGATATCTCGAGTGACCTAAATATGACTTGACATGAAACTCCCTTAGGATAAGCTTCTTGAGCTCATTGCTATCCAACACATAAATCTTGTTCCTGAATCTAACCAAGCCATATATCATGAGGTGATACTCCTCATCTCTATCACCTTCACCCTAATGTTGAACCCTCTTCTTTAGTTGCCAATACCTATCATCATGCCGCCCTTCTTGCAAGGAAAATATGTCCCATAAGAAATCACTGTTGCAATGTGATTCACTAACACTCTCCTACTGAGAGAATCTACAACCTTGTTCTCCTTGTCCTTGATGTGTCTGATATCAAATTCAAACTCACTGAGGGTAGCCAACTATCTAGCTTTCCTAGCATTCAGATTGGGTTGGTCAAACAAGTATCTCAGTCTACTATGATCACTCATCAAGAAAAACCTCCTTCCAAGAAGATAATTCCTCCACATCTTCAAGGCATGAATGATAGATACCAACTCAAGATCATGAGTCACATAGTTCTTCTCGTGCCCATTTAGCTTACTTGACTCATAGTATACCACCTGTCCTTTTTGCATCAAGACTCAACCAAGTCGTCTCTTGAAAGCATCGGTACATACCACAAACTCTTTGTCGAGATCTGCAATCGTCAAGACCAGAGAATTTGTAATCAAATGCTTCAACTGCTCAAAGCTAGTTGCACACTTCTCAGTCCATTCAAACTTCTTTCCTTTTCATTGCAAATATGTAATAGGATAGGAAATATGTGATAATTTCTCGATGAACCTCTTGTAACATGTTAATCCAATGAATTATTTGACCTCATCCATATTCCTAGGATATGGCCACTCCATGATAGCATTAACATTTTCTGAGTCCACTGCTATACTTTCCTTGGAAACAACATGTCCCAAGTAATGAACTTCAGTTTGAAAGAAATTGTACTTATTTATCTTGGCATATAACTAATGCTCTCTTAGTAATATTAACACTGCTACTAGCTTCTCTGCATGCTCTTCCTCATTCTTATAATATATCAATATATATGTCATAAATGAATATTATCACAAAATTGTCTAGATAAGGACACAACACACTATTCATCAGACATATGAAAGTTGTTGGAGCATTAGCAAGACCAAAAGGAACCACCAAAAACTCATAATGTCCATACCTGGTGTGCAATGTCGTCTTGTAAATATCTTCTTCTTTGATGCGTGATTGATGATATCCTGATCTCAAGTCAATCTTCGAGAATATTGTTGCTCCCTTCAAATGATCAAACAAGTCACAAATCCACAACAATGGATACATGTTCTTGATAGTCACCTTATTCAACTTACTATAATCAATACACAACCTGAGAGTACTATCCTTCTTCTTTGTGAACAACACTAGTACACCCCAAGGCAATCCACTTGGCCTAATGTATCCCTTATCAAGCATTTCCTTACACTACAACTTCAATTCCACAAAATCTGGAGTACTCATTCTATAAGGTTCCTTAGATGTTAGTGCTCCTCCTAGTACCAACTTAATAGAAATGTCCACTTCCCTATGAGGAGGAAAATATGAAATCTCTTTAGGAAACACAACCTGAAACAGCTACAAAGTTGGATACCTCTTCAGATTTCATCATCCTCAACATCCTTCCCTTTGTCACTGGAAATATGAACTGCAAACAATACACGCGATTTCCCACAACTGCATTTTTTCAGTTGTAACCATTCTCACTTACGTAGGATTCTTCTTTCCCCATCATCAACCAGGCACTCAATAGCCTTATCATAGCAATCTACCTTTGCCTTGTTAATGAAAAACCAATCCATGGCCAACAACATACTGTATGAACCAAATGAAGCAAATTTATATGTGTTGATGTCAGCATACCATTTAGCTCAAATGCACAAGATCTCACCCAATGATGAGATCTTCTCTTGGTCCCTATAGCAAACTGCACCAACCAAGATTATGCATGTACTTCTTTATTCAAGAAACACTTATCCACCAGGTAAGGACTGATATAACTATGGTTAGATCTAGGATCAATCAAAATAGAAACAAATTGATCACAAATCTTACCCTCCGTCTCAATAATGGATGCCTAATGATCTGCCTTCCTATTATCCATTGTTGCATGAATCCGAGGAATACTCTGCACAACATCTCCAATTGTCTGTGCCTCCTGAGCACTATAAATATAAGTTATAACAACTTGATACTATGGAAAAGATCTCTTGTGATGCTCTCTACCACAAGTCCAACACTACAAAGGTTTCCTGCCATCACCCTTTATATGCTCCTCAAGCTAAAATTAGTTTCCTCTGTCAATTGCAATGAACTTCTTGTAAGGTACTACATTCTCCTTATCACTTGCATCCTGAGGTCTTCCCCACTTCTTAACCCTATTTCCTTTAGTCTTATCATTACCTTTCCAATCCCTCTTAGGCTCAGACTTAATCTTACACTGCTCATAATAATGCTTCAACTTCCCAATTACCTCCTCTAATGACCTAGGCTCATCATATTCAATCTCGTCCATGAATGCTAAATTTAACCCATTAATGAACCTTTAGACCTTTTCCTTCTCATCATTGAGATACGGAAGATACCTCAACAACTATCTAAACTTAGTCATGTACTCTTTTTCTGTCATAAAACCCTTCTTTAGATCATAGACCTCCTTAGCCTTTCCATCATAATATCTCTTAGATAAGTACTTTTTTATGAGGAGTCTCTTAAACTCATGCCAACTCAACTCCTCTATCCTGATGCCTCTAACACACTTCACATTTTCCCACTAGATATATTCTTTCCCTTTAAGACTAAAAATAACTATCCTGGATTTCATATTCTTTGTATAATCATGTAGCTCAAAGAACTTCTTCATCCCAAGTAGCCATGCTTCTGCATCTTCTATTTTCTTCAATTCTCCATCAAAGGTAGGAGGCTTGGCTTTCTTAAACTCATATGGAAAGTAATGCTTCTCACTCTTGCTATGAGGATGACAACAATGATGACTATGATGACTCTCTAATCTAGAATTAGAATAGAAATCATAGCCACTACCTCTCCTGTCAGGTGTATCCAACCATCTACCACCTTTGACAGTGTCATCCCTGTTCAACCTGTGTCCTCCAAGAGACCTATTATCATATGTCCGATTAGTCCTTTCCCCCTTTCCATGAATAACCATCAACTGTCCCTGTCTCTGCAAATCTATTAAGCTCTGAAGAATCACTACATTGACCTTTGCTTGCTTTTCCTGAGCTCTAGCAAGTCTTTTTTGTGACTAAATTATCTTGTCATTATCTTCTTTTCAACTTTTGATTTCTACCTTCAAACTTCTTAGTGTATCTGCTATATCAGGAGAGTACTCATCTCCTTATTTCTCAACTAATCTATAAGGAGAGTCGTGTGAACTCTAATCCATAATTTTTCTTGTCATCTCGTTTCTTCTATTTCCTAAAAACATACTATGTTAGATAAACCAAAGATAGACATAATCAAAATCATACCTTAGTGTGTTTCAAGGGAGGTTATCTCGTCTGCACAAATTAGTCCAAATTAGCATGATATACATGTATATACATAATGACACTAACATATCAACATCATGAAATACCAACATAATCATGATGATACAAGACTGCAACAATGGCCATCACAATGCATGCCTAGCAAACATATCGACAACTAATATACATGCATAAAAATCACTTCTAGCCCATCCAATCCAAGTGTTTGAACTTGGAAGCTCTGATACCACCCTGTGGTATCGGATATCACCCATAGAGAATGAAACCCACTCTGATACCACCCTATAAATTCCTCAACCCACATGTAGCCAATTTCACAATCTCTCCAGGATAAACATGAGATGAGTGTCACTATGATATATATGACCCAAACTCTAAGTTCCATTTAAGGAAGTGAGGCCTACAAACTGAACAATTACTGACATCCCATAGGGACTACATATCACTTTGGCACTGGATAACCACCCCAGGTGATCAATCCCTGAGCTAGAACCCTGTTTCTTTGGCCTAACATCCCAACTACAAGAAAAACAAGGGAAGAGTACATTTATGAGGCACCAACCATATGCACAAGCCTTATTCCATTCGTTTATTACCTAAATCCTCCAGTTTTGAGCATGCGATTCCAATATCTGTGCCACCCTTTTAGGCCAGCCTCTAGACAACTTCCCATAATTGCCTATAACTTTCTAGAATGCAATCAAAGGTAATGAAAAATCCATCTACTCAAAACTCAAGCAAGAACGTGAACCAAATCTGCCTAATCCATAACATACATTTCATCAAACATATGGAAAACATGTAAGTTACAAGGCATGAATGCATATATGATCATAACTAATAGTCTTCATCTGAGAATCAATAAGAAGGATCTATGCCCCCTCGAGATAGTTCCAATAACTCTTGTTATTCCATACATTCATCAACCATTCAAATACTTATCAAAACATGTCAAGATCCATATATAGAATACATCATATAACTAGCATATAATCTACAAATAACCGTAATAGAAACCATGGAAAATCAGCCATAATATCAACATCATAACTAGTACAAGTGCCCATAAATCACAATAGGAAAATAAATCTTATTAACATATGAAAAATCCAACCAAGTCAGGGACTTCCACGTACTACCTAACCATATATTGGGTGGAACCAAAGCTTTCTTTCAACCAATCACCTTGTCATATTCCAAACATGAATGTGGGATCTCATCGATTAAACCAAAACAAAACCAATCAAGGCTTCCAGAGGACAAACCACCTCAACCCTCAACCATAGTGATTCCACCTCTATGATCCGAAAATCACTAACATCAACCACATCAGTCTCTACCCAAGTTGTCCAGGGCTCTAGGAACTAGTAACTCAACCCATAGCATTCCAAGATTGCAGAGTGTTTGTTCCAACCATGGCTCCATGGATTAGTAACTCGACCCACCAAGGGCTCTATAGTTTTTGTCCCAACCTATGGCTCTAGGAACTAGCAAATCAACTCAAACTATTCCAAGGATTCTAGAGAATTTGTTACACCCCACAACCACAAGGAACTTGAGCACCAATAAGAGAAAAGAGTGGAGAAACCCACAACACCATAGCTATCTAGGAAATGGAAAGGCAAGGATGAAACTACTGTCAATTCAGGGAAATCTCCATGCCAATGACAACACATAACCAGAGAATCACATGCATATACCATGCATCCAAAAACCATCAAGGAAATCACACATGCAATTTGTTACCTGCCAAGAAATCTTTTTGTAGTTGTTGATCCAACTATTTCCTTACGCTTCCTGCTTTCATTTTCCTTCTTTCTCCAAATTCAAGTGAATTCCAAAGTGCCCCAAGAATGCTCTAAGTGTGCAAGAGTATGAGATAATAAGACACTGAAATGAAAGAGCCAAAACTAAAATGACTAAAGCTAAACCAACAAAAGTTGTGAACTAATTCTCTGAAGCCTTTTTATCATTGATGCCTCTATTTTCTTAATTTTCCTTCTAATTCCCTTCCATGCAAATCTGTGTCTCTTCACCTTCTTTTTCTCCTATTTACCTTTTCTTTAAATAAATAAATGTCAATTGTTTCCTCTTTTCCTTTTCCAATTTCCATAGCCAGTAATTAATCACAAGTGATGCCCACTAAAGTTTTTTCCCCAACATTCACCTTGGAATACATGTCTCATGACCTTGGTTTTATTTTATTTACATGGAAAACCAATTAGGGGTTGTTACAGGGAAGTTCAAGTGCTTTGTGCTTCAATTGATGTCCTTGCTCATTAATGTGTGGAGTTAATTATTTTAATTAGCGTTTTAAGTCTCTTTAGTGATTTATTAGTGATAGAAATAATTAATGAGGGATATTTTGGTTAGATAAGTTAACATGGACATGATGAGGTAGTGCATCAAACGAAGAATTGTAGTTATTAAATAGTTATTCTTCTCGAAATCTAGTTATTATTAAGCTAAAGCTGAGTACGCCTTTTGAAATTAGCAAGAGTCGCGGGAATCAAACCTGCCATGTTGTTATCAGTGAGCTAAGCTCTCCAGCAAGTTCAAATAACTTCAACCCTCTGGCTTTTTCCATAAACCGGAAGGACCACATATGGTGGGCTTCGTTGGTAGTCAGAATTCAAGGGTTTCAATGACATAAAGGCTCAGTAAATAAGGAAAAGCTCACCCTCGACCTCAATTCGGGTCCGATTGCTCAATTTGCTCGTAAAATATAGGAGTCAGATGACACTGCTCCGGTGGATAACAACAAGACTCCCAACCACAATACATTCCCGACCTCAACCTATCAAATCTACAATGGAAGCATGATGGTCCATGGTGCCAGTGAGAGTGTCGACATGGATGCCATATACCTATAAAAATAGTTTGTAATAACTTCTCACAACCATCAAGATTAATTTCTCATTCAAATAGATTCTGATGCACAACAAGGACACAAAAAATCATACTTAATCAAGTAAATGGTGTATGGTGCGATAATATGAAAAAATAATGTAATTAATCTACATAAACTTTGAATATCTTATAAATTCAATTACCTTTGACCAACATGAGAAAATTATAATCCCGCGAAGGCGATGACGAATAACAATATGGTAAATAGAAAATCAAGATTCTTTTTATAGGAGAAGCTTAAAAGGAAAAATATTAAAGCCACTCAATGAAGTAAAGAGGATTATAATTTGAAATAATCAGAGAACAAGGTAGAACTAATTTCACAAGTTCCTAAATGAAGGGAGACGTTGCAATTTCATGACCTTTTGGGAAGCACAAGTGAAAAGATCATGTTATTTGGAGTAGCACATCCACGATTAGATTAGATTAGATTAGATATGATATATTTTAATGACATCCATAAGACCTAATGGCCTAAGGGACCCACACTCCACATCAGAGAAGACATCACACTCTCAATTTTTCTTCTAGAACAACCCTTTTTCCATGAATTTTAATCAAGAAATTCACAGTTTTGTGAAGCCTTGCTTCCTCAAACAGTGTGCTCAAGTTGTCCACCTTTAGACCACTTTCAAACTGATTACGAATGTCCCCATAAGCCGTAAATTCCCTGATGAAGTGCCACTTGGTTTCAACTGCTCCTTTCCTGTAAAAGATACAAATTCTTTCTTCCAACTATTCCTTGGGGATTGTCCATCTACCTGTTTCGCACCTAAGATGGTGAGATACGGTCCTTAGATGTGCTATTAAAATTTTAGCCTTACCCTTGATTGGGGCACTCAATAAGTATTTTCTTCATGCGATTGTGATGGGTTGAAGTTTTTGACATACACCGCCTTTTTTCTGCCAACTTGTTTTTCCCACATGGCAGTCTTGAAATTTTCAAATGCCCAATTTTTTATCTCCTCTTTAGAACTAGGACAATCTTGCCAATTAATTCCCAATTTGCTCATCCATTTGTCATTTTTCTTCCTCCAAGTTTTCTTCCTATGCTTTAGCTCCTCTGTGGCAATCATCTTGGGCCAACGATGTGCCTCCATTCTTTCCACCTTTTTTAGATAAATTAACAAATAGATGATTGTTGAAGCCTCCATCGGGAACATTCCAGCCTTAGCTAGCAAGATCTCATATGGGACCATTGACTTGAATTTGAGGTTACTAATGATTAAGTGCTTTTGAATTCTTTCTAGCTGTCTCCACTTGTGATTTGACATGTTTCTCCCCCAAACTTCACATCCATATAGGACAACTGAGGTAACCAACACTCCAAAAAGAGTTTTCTTGGTTCTCCAGTCCCATAATTCTGCTTTCTTGCATCTATTCTGAAGAAGGTAAGAAGCTCTCCAACCCCCTTGGATCCTTTTAGTTATGTATGTCTCCCAACTAAGCCTGTTGTGAAAAAAAATTCCTAGGTACTTGTACTCTTCCACTATCTCCAGGGGTTTTCCTCAAATATGAAGCTAACCTGTTGCCTTTTCCATTTCAAAGAGAATATCATGACTTTGTTTTTGCTAGTATTTACTTGCATCCCAACCTCATGATAGAAGATCTCTAAGAAATTCAAATGCTCTGTCAAACCATGGGTATATTTTGCAATTAAATAAGATCTTTATCATACAAAAGTAGCTTCACCACATACCCCACTAGTTGAATACCCTCTTCACTAGTGTTGTTTAGAAATTCTTCTAGATTATCAATATATAAACCAAATAGAGTGGGGGAGAGGGGAAGCCGCTGCTGGACCCCAATTTCATTACCAAAGCATTCCGAAACTCCATGTTTAGTTCTTATTTTAGCACTAACTTTCTCATATAGTTTATGGACAACAACTCTATATTCATTTGGAAATGCAATCTCTTCCATTCTTCTCCAAATCCTATCCCTAGGAATAGTGTCAAAAGCTTTTTTGAAATCAACAAAGCAACAAAAGGCTTCCCCACCCTGAATTTCCCATACTTTTTTAATGAAGTGCCTATGAGTGATGCAATTATCAATTGTAGAGTGCCTTGGCCTAAAACCATCCTTTCCTTTTTCTCTTTTACCCTATTTTTCTTCTTAATTTCTGATTTTATGCTTCATCATTCTCCCAAACAATTTTCCAAGAAAAGGATTGACCATAATAGTGTAATTATTAGAGGGATTATTGACGTCTCCACTTTTGTAAAGAGGGATAGCAACACTTGTTTTCCATTCAACTGGAAAATTGCCTTGCGTGATGTTGTTGAAGATCCTTTTGATGATTGGGGCCAAGATCTCAACACCCCATTTTAAGAATTTTGCCTATAACCCATCAATGTCTTGGGCTTTACCACTCGTTAAATTTTTTATACCACGCTTGACATCCTCCACTGAAAATAGCATTGTAGAGTTGATTGTGGGGGGGCTACTTTTCTCTTGATTTCTCTCATAGAGAAGCTTTGCATATTCCAACCAATGTGTTAATGAGATATTATTATCTATTTGTTTTCTCTTTTGTTGTAGTTCCCGCCAAAATCCTTTGGGGTTGTGCTTTCCCAAAGAGATTAATTCATTTCTTCTTCAAGTCACATAATTTTTTATTTTTTATTTTTTACTTTTTCCTGCTCCCACTATCTGCCTCTGTCCCCTTAAGGGATCTTTTAGAAGCCTTGCACTCTTCATCATACCAAGGATTAATTGGAAAGGTGTTTGATACCCTCTTCTTAGGTAGAGATCTTACGCAAACCTTTAAGGCTTTGTGGATTAGAGGGATCAACATAATGTTGTCAATGCATTCTATTTCTCCATTGTCTTCTTTGTTTTATGTGTTGATTTTTTCCCAATGAAAGTGTTTTTCTAGAGCAGCAACAAAGAGCTCTTGGTTTTCTTAATTTATGAGGATTCTTCCATTTTCATGCACTTTATTATGGCATTGTTGGGTTTGCCCTTCCTATATCCCACTTGAGTGTATTCCCAACTTAATACAGAGAGGTATATGGTTAGAATTCATCTCAATAGGACAAGTGTCAATATTGAACTCTAAAAAATTGCAATAGAGCTTTGAGAGCATATTACATAGTCCACCACACTTTGACCATTGTATGTTTTACACGTGATGTAACTGGATGTTGGCCAAGATTTCATGTCATTCTAAATTACCATGTCATGGAGGCTACATAAGCCTAACAACTCAACTCCAAAGTGCGACACACTCCCATTCCCATCTTGAGAAGTCCTTTTCCACATGTGCTCTTCATTCTCCTCTAACCAAAGAGGATTGTTGTCCAAATTCCCATCACTTCCCAACTGAATGCACTGATTGTTTGTTGTCTTGGCATTAAAGTCGTCGATTAGAACTATACCTCCTAAACTCTTGAAAGCAACAATATCTCTTTTTAAAGCAACATAAGGGTCTTCTTTATCTAAATTTGTCCTCTTGTAGAACTTTGAGTTTTTTGGGGCGAAGTAACATGCAGCCAACCTGAATGTTACTTTGTTGTCTGTTATATTTAGCCATATAAATTTCTTATTTGGATCCTCTTTTTCCACTTTCACTATTCCACTCCACATTTCTCTTATTAGAATGGTGATCCCTCCATGCCCTTTCCCTGTACTAGTCTCTTCATTCCACACTGAAATTTTATTGTATCCTTCAAATTATGGAACCCTACAACCATCATGCTCATGGGTTTTTGTAAGGATAATGATGTCTTTCCCTTATTCTATGGGCCCCAATCCCGGTCCTCTCCTCCATGGGTAACCTCTACAATTCCAACTCACCATGTTTAAATACTCTCGGGGAGCCCTAAATCCCTATTTTTGATTTGTTAAGCGCTCACTGACTTGGGCTTTCCCATTTTTCAGCCATGCCCATTTTCCTGCATCTCTTGTTGATTTCACTTTCTCCCATTCCTTCCTTCACTCGTCTTGTTTTTCAAGTGTCAAGTCATCATCTAGGTAAATATGAGTGCCTTTAAGTAGCCCTCTATTCTTTAGGATATCCATCTTTCCTTCTATACTTTTTAATGAAATTTTGACATGTCTATCCCTTCCATTTTTTGCCTTCCTACCAATCCTATTTTCTTGTTGAATATAACTTGTCCAATTAAAATTGTCCTTGAGAAAATCCCTTGCTAACATATTTGTTCTTTATTTTTCTCGATAGTTTTTCAGGCCTTTGATGATGACATTTGCGGCCTTGTCTTCCCTAGATTTTTCTTCTCTTATTTGCCTCTTGATTTGTCTCTCCTTAGTTTCTTTTTGCTCAACCAACGATTCCTTTACCACTTGAGCCTAAGTTTTAGCTTCTTCTATTTTTTGCTTTAATTTGATTTCTCTCATTTCCATGTTTGCAATTGTTGATTGAAATTCTTCCATTTGATATGCTTTGCTATTTTTCCTTGTCCCTATGTCTTTTTCTTCTATTTCATTTGTTTGCTCTAATTCTTGTTTCAGCGTGATCAACTCTTGCTGCCCTCTTTCCATACTGTTTTGTAAGCTTATTGCCTGCTCTTTGAGAACCTTGTTTTCTCTTTCAAGTTTCTAATTGACTTCCAAAATTTCTTTTAATTTGAAAACTTCATGTTGTCCCTTTAATCCAATATACTCAATTCATTTTTTCATGTTCATGAGTTTTCTTACATAGAGCTTTAATGACCACAACAACGACGTTGTTGTGGGGTTGTATGTGTCCTTACTATTCTCGTCTTTGTTTGCAGGAGTATCTTCACTTTCCTTTTGCTTTGACCTAAGTTTCTCTTCTTTTGTTAATACCTCTTTATTCTTGCTAAAATCCCCATCTTGGTTTTCCGGCTCTACTTCTAACAAAAGAATTTTGGACGTGAGATTTGTATTATTTTTAGCTACTTTTGGTAAGCTCCAAGTGAGTTTTTTTCTCTATGACTGTCTCATCGTTTTGTCTTGCCTCTATCGTAAAATCCCCTTGTATTGTTTTTCATTTACAAAGATCAATCTTTCATTTATTCCAAATTCATTGGCTTGAGAAAACTCTGGGAGAAAGGGATTCCAGTTCCCACTTATATTCTCTGCAATATTATTGTAATAGGGTTCCCTATCCCCCTGAGATTTGGAGGTTGGGATTCCAAGATGTGCACCCACTTTCCTCCAACAGTATCCTTAGTACTGAACTTAGTATTTTCCTTTGTTAGTTGTCTTTTACATCCCACCTGTTTGAAGTGTTTTTCTTCTTAACTCATTGTTTCGTGGGTATTTAGTTTTCCCCAAATCGACATTTTCTGTGCATTGGCCCACCCTGTCCCCATATCAGGTTATCTTAACACTTTCTTGCCAGCTGTGATATGTTTAACATAAGTTTAAGGGAGCAAGGTTTGAAAGGTTCTTGTTTTTTCTTTCCCGTTTGACACACCAAAAATGCACAAAAGGAAATAAACTAAACCAATAAAGATAAATGTGGGTCTGAAACACCTGTGGACGTTGGTCTGGCTCCTTTTTTAAGAAAATGCTACTCCATTGTTTCTGAAAAATAGTCCCTCGATTTCTACTTCTTGTCGTTGTTCCTCTCACTTTTCCCTCATTGTTCCTCTCATTATTCCCTCGCTGGTCGTTGTTCCTCTCACTGGTCGTTGTTCCCTCGTTGGTGGTCATTGTTCTGTCGCTGGTAGTGTTGGTCATTCACCGTCGCTCACTCACCTTCGCTAGTTTCATTCACCATCGCTGGTTCACTCACCGTCACTTGTTCCATTCACCATTGCTCTCTATCATATAATATTTTTTTGACTCGGCTCATAGTAGATTCTTTTTCTTCATCTTGTTTTGACATTTTGTTTCATCTCTAGACATAAATTGATAGGTTAATGATTAACAACATCTCTATCTCTGACGACTGTGAGAAAATTTAGAGTGGCTCGTGAAGATTTTGAGGGTGCGAAAACAGTGGCTAACTATCTATGATTCATTTTTCATTGTGGCTAATTTCATTGCACGTTTCTTTATTAATGTGTGGAGCTAAGTTCTCTACACTACAGTTTTTACTAACTTCTCACAGCCAAAAACATGCACATGTGTACCAATGGTACACACCGTCTTAGAGTAATTAAGAAATTTTAACCTTGATTTAGGCGCTCTAGTTGAAGACGGGGGTTTGGATGAGGAGGTGGGGGTTGTGGTTTTGGGTCAGCTTAACCAACCCCTGAGTAATTGGATGTAGTTTTCTCTCTTTCTCCTTTTAAATTCAATTCACATCTATGACATAAGCTACTAAGAGTATGTTTAAGATTAGTAATTAAGGTTTTCATTTCACGCCACGACACATACAATGTACATCTATCTTGTTTTGATATACTATTATGGTTGTGAATTTCAAAAAACGAAGAAATCAAGGAATCAAACTTCATTTTCTTCTTTGCGAGGCCTTGTAATAGTATAATTTGGATTTCAGTGGATAATTTTATTCACTGATTTCAAATGACTATTAAAAGGTTTAACAATATTGTGCATATGAGGCAAAGTAGCTACAAGACTATCTCAAAGAATTGGAGGTTGAGTTCAAAAGTGGTGTCATGATCAAGGATATACATGTGCCAAATTTGTGAATTTTGGTAATTTGAATTCCATGGGAATAGTATGTGAATTGATGGAAGTTGATAGCCCAAAAGTAGATGTTCAGTTTCAAAACAAAATGGGAAAGCTTAATAGGTGATGGCCAACATATTGGTAACTATCAAAATATGTGGGAAAAATTGTGAAAATACCTTTAATACTTCGATAATGTGAGGGTGTGTTTATACAATCTTAATTTGGTAAACTCATAATGTGAGGAATCAAGTTAGAGAAAATTTATGATGTTGGTTAACCATGTAGGTGAAAATAATACCTAGAGAACTAGAAAGTACAATGAATGGCACCCATGTATCTTGATAGATGGATTTATTTTTCTATGGACATCAATGATCAGTGGTTTGCAGGGAAAACAATTTTTTTTTGTATGCATATGCAAAAGGAAGAAAGCCCATATTGAAGAAAGAATAAGTGAATATGTGATTCTTTGTGTAGCAGAAAAGAACAACTCATGATATTCCTTGTGATAATGATGAAGATGGAAACAATGGAATCCAAATGCTTGTGGAAAAATAATAGTAAATGTTTGTGTGTTGTGGAATAGACTCAAGACCATATAATAATGTGAATCACACATTGTGATTGTAAGAATGTCTATGATGTCATGTTTGAGTTGATGTAATGGTCCTAGAAAATGTTAGAATATGTACCTAGTATATCCATGGGTGGAGTCTTTAATTGTATGTACCCGAGTCAATGATGATATAAGCATAATGAGGTATATATACCCATGAAAATTTTCATGTTGAAAAGTTCGTGGTAATCTTAAAACCACTTTGTAGTGCAGGTTTGTGGTAAGACAAAAACCATATGACAAACGAAATTTTGTGGTTAAGAGGGAGTAAATTTTGCGGTTAATACAAGTAGTTGTTAAGAGGGAGTCTTGATTTATGTAACTCCTACATTAGGATTATGTTCCTAATTTGTAGAAGGTTTTTAGATTTAGTTAGGTTGACATATATTCTCATATAACCAGCTTCCTATAATGGTGTAAGGTTGAGAGATTTTCTCAACCATATTTGATATGGATACAATATATTGTGCTTATGCATTTCTAATTGTTCTTGAATACTTGGAGGACTGGGCCATATGTTGATTGGATGCTATGAGTGGACCATGTTGGTTGTATAATTTGGAAAATGTTGGCAAGTAATGGGTGCATTAACTCTCAGAAATTACTAACAAAATTATTTGTAGAATATTATTTTAATATTCTACAATGGCTATCTCAAATATTAATTTATATTTAATCCTTCCCCAACATTATTTTCTATCTTATTCGTAGTTTTTTTTGCCCCTCCTGATGGGTGGGGTTTCTAATGGAAACATTGGATGTTTCAAAACACATACATAGTTCACCTCCATAAACTTCAAACACCATGATGACTAATTGTGAAAATACATACTCAAGCCTCATCATATCCCACATTTATCACCAATTGTTGTCCAAAAAGGTTTCTCCATAGTTCCTTTTACATCTATGATGAAATTTCATTAGTGAGAGGTTCACACCCCTCCCCATTATTCCCATTCCTTATCATGTTGTGAGTTTGCTACGTATTTTCACCACACCCACTCACAATAATGAAGTCGATAATATCTCATGGAAAGGGGTAGAGGCAAACAATCAACATTTAGGAGGGGTAGTCTCCCCCATATACACCCCATTCGAACAACTTAAAATAAATAATTATATTAAATTGAATCATATAATTATTTTAAAGAATACAATTAATATTATTAAACTTTTATTAGTATCAGGGAGATATGTAAGGCATTCCATGCTCAACCTCAATATGAGGGAGATGTGTAATTCCTTCCTTCCTTGCTCAACCTTAGTATGTGGTAAATGTGTAATTCCTACCATGCTCAACCTCAAGCTAAGACATGTCACATTTAAAATAAAAATAAAATATTCTCTAAATAATGAAATAATGTTGGCTATAATAAAAAATAAAAATGAATATCATTTTTGGTTATTTTTAATTAAAATCATTACAAACCATCAATAATCCTACTTTCAGTGTACTTAGTGCAATGTTAGTATTACAAGTCAGTATGAATGAGATGTGGTAGGAATATTTCATTCTCACTCTCAACTATAAATAAAATATTTAGATGTACATGTGAAATAACATAATTTTAATTCACCCCCAGATCCAGGTGCTCGTGGAAGGACTGACGCGACTCCCTAGGTCCATCGGTGAGGGTTACCGCCTGGTTTGACTCCTCCAACAAGTGGTATCCATGACTCATAAATTTACCTACTGGCACTTGCAGTCCCTGTACTAGACTCTCCCGCTCACTCCAAAAACAAAAAGACAAGGATGATGGTTATTCTCTCCTCCAGACATCATTCTCCCCTATTTATTCTCTCCAAGGTTCCATTTGTCTCCTCCAGCTCTGACTCTGTGATGCTACCCTATTTCCACCCAATGATGAATCTCAACAGAGGCATAGGTTGAAGACCTAGCAGAGGCAGGGGCCGTGGAAATCCCTCCACCACCATTGACGAAGCCTTTGTCGCAACGATGTTCGATTATGGAATTTCTGATTCCATCAGGAGAGAGGTCCTCGCCATGGAGGAGGAAGAGATTCGCAGAGGTCATCCTATGCTCTAGGCCCTTCAGAACCTCCTAGCTCTCTAACTCAAGGAGAGAGCTCGAGAGAAGCTAAAATCCTCATGCTAGATTGTTGAGCTCTCTTCCAACCAAAGTCACTCCTTCTCCTCCCTGAAGCGCTTGTCTAGAGACCCCATAATTGAATTTCCACCCAACATCCCGTACCCCTCTTCACCTTCTCCCTCTACCTCACACTCCCCTCTTGTCGACTCCTCATCTCTGCCTGTCGCTAGCGCTCTTGTGGCCCCTCCCCCGCCCACCTACTCTCCCTTCCCTTCAGAGGCTGACACCCCCCTCCCCCCCCTCCCTGTTTGAGTCCCTACAACTGTTACATCTTGGAAGAACTTCCTGCGGACTCCAGCGACATGTAGGCCAATGAGAACGTGCATGTTCAGTGTGGCTCGAGCATGGCAACTATGCAGTTCACTTGCATAAAATTCTAATCTTCCAGCTCCATGCATACTCTAAGGTTGGAAATCTTCAGTTTGGTTTGGCTCAGTGGTGATCACTCTATAGTGGCTATTTTGGTTTGGTTTGTGAATATGCAGCATAGAGCCACGAGGCTCGCTGATGTTTTTTTTGGCTCCCCACCAGTTTTGGTTAACAAATGTTAGGTCTTATGCTCATCATTTTGATAACTGTCATTTTATTTGTAAGCTTCTTGAGCTCTGGTTTCCCCTTGTTGTTGTAGTGACTTCTCGCTCTTATCTCTGATTTCCTCATACAAAGACGGAGCATGTTCTCATGGATGTAAACTAAGTACATTTTTGCCTTTTAATATAATGTAAATACGCTTGCTCACAAAAAAAAAAAAAAACATAATTTTAATTCAAATTTAAAAAGAGATAAAGCAATTAAAAGTTAAAAATATCTTATATTTGCATTTTTGAGTTTAAGGAATATATATAATTCTTATACCTTTTAAAAATAAAGTATTGCGCGCACACACATATATATATTAAAAGAAAGAAAATGTTTTAATGTTTGATCATAACAAAATATTTCAATGCAAAAATGAACGTAATTAAGAGAAAAAAAATATAATTGTTTCTTAATAAGAGTAATAAGAGAGATATGTAATTCATTTAATTATTAATAGAAAATTAGCATGTGACATTTTAAAAATATTATTAATAATAAAATAATCAATTTGGATCATAAATAAAATATTTAAATGTGCAATATTAAGTAATATCGGTATGTATTTAAACATAAATTAATAACAAAAAAATATTTTAATGTGAATGTGCTACACAAATAAATATTTCAATGTCCATATTAAGTAAAGTATTTCAATATATATTATATATGGTTAAAAAGTTTATGTACGTCAATTGAATAAAAATATATATAGATTATATAAAAACAATTGAAAAATATAAATTATTATGGTTAAAACATCTAAGTAGTTTCACTATTCTATATTTTTGTTCTTTTTAAAGTGTATGTTGTAGTCAATTTTTTCTAAAATTCAACAAATTAGGAACGCAAGTTATGTAGTCTACACAATCCAAGTGCCCACGGCATTTTCAAAAAGTTGAATCCATTTATACATTCAAAATCCGTATATATATATATATATATATATATATATATATATAACCACTGCAGGTTTCTCTTAAATAAAGATTTATCAATTGCTAAGAAAGATCAAATCTTTAGAGGTGTAACTTTTCTTTTTTTTTTAAGTATTGCACTCTAAAAAATATTTACACAAAAATTTTTATCTTTCTTAACAATTAAAATATCTATAGTTAAAATAAATCTTATAGTTATTTTTCGTACATTCATAAATTAGGTCATTATTCTCTTAATTAAAAAATAATGTAATTTTAACATAAGCCCATTCTTTCCTGTGAAAACACCTACAATTAGTTCCTACTATGGCAAGACTATAACAATCATTTTCTTGTTGACCACTATTAGTTTAGCATTGACCAATCCAAGTTATAATGTTTAACTTTGAAAAACAAATATTTATTTTTTAGTATTATTGAAAAAACAATCTTCAAACATTTGATTGGACCATAATTTTGAAGGTATAGCCTTTGTGCCATGTAGATAACTACCTCATATTTTTTTTGGATGTAGTTGCAATATTTATGTCATGATTTTTAAATATTTGTGCAATTATTTTTTATTATTAAGCTTCATAATTAAAATCCTTGAAAATAACTCCTACTCATGAAAATAACCTATTTACCATCGTTTAAGGTCCATCATAATTTAAACATGTATTTCCATAAAAGATGAATAGAAATAAGATGGAAATAAATATCTTACCGAGAGTTACTAGCCACCATTATTTATAAAAACCCATATGTTACTAGCCACCATTATTTATGAAAACCCACATCTCTTAGCACGCAATTAACTTTTTCTACTTCACATATCAATTTGTAAATTTTCTAAATACGTAACATTCACTTAAGTGGCTAGGACTACTCTGCCTACCACACTTGTTTTCTAAACAAAAAACAATAAAATAAAATAACATTTTTATCACTTTTATGAATTATTAAAAATATAATACACATTATAAAACATCTTCTACAAAAATTTACAAAGCTTTTTTAACCAATAACATTATTTTACAGGCGAGAATAATAGAAATAGAATAATATTTTATCACTTCCCTAAATAAATAAAAAATCTGCATATGTTTTTATTACTTCTAAATTTTATTTATATAAATAAAGATTACAACTTTAAAACAATAAATTTTATAAATTTAATTAAAATTATTCTAAATTTTATTTATATAAATAAAGATTACAACTTTAAAACAATAAATTTTATAAATTTAATTAAAATTATAGATTTATTTATGGCAATTAGACCAATTGATCTATGCCTTAAAGTTTAGATTTATTTATATTTATTCTTCTAATAATATATTTTATTTTAATTATTTTTTAAATATTTCAAATAATAATTTTTTAAATTAACATTCACAACGTTACGAGCTTATAATTTATGGAAAAGGATATCGTTACAAAGGCACCCATTTACTATAAGTCTAAAACCTGTTAACTAATAAGCTACATATTTAAAATAATTTTAAAAATTCTTTATAAACCTAATAAATTATTAAAAAATTATACAATATTTTAATGATTATGTTGATAGCAATAATATGAATTATTTCACTATGAGAGAGTACGATTTAGAAAGTTTCGCATTCCTATTAAATCATATAGTTACTTGTCTAGCATCCCACACACCCCTTTAGTTGTTGAATCACAACCTTCAATCTTTGGTCACCCTTCCAACTCTTTGCTTTGACACTTTCCATTTCTTTTTATCATCGGGTGACTGAACTTCCTCTTATCACTACCATTAGAATTGATACCTAGTGTTTCCTTTGTAGGATGTTAAAGCTAAGGTGGGACCTAGTGTTGCCTTTGTAGGATGTTGAAGCTAAGGTGGGACATAATGTTGCCTTTGTAGGGTGTTGAAGCTAAGGTGGGAGATGCAACAGTTGATTTTGTCGATTGATTCTATCCATTACAAACAAAACTTATCTGTTGTAGATGATAAGTCTTCAAAATTCATGTTGGAAACACTAAGATTATGAATTAGTGTTTCCTTATTTTTTACAATTTTTCTCATAGTTAATCTTGAAACTAAATTCGCATCACATAATAAATCATCCATAGTGTATGAACACAGAGATTACAATGCAAATTAAAATTTGAAGAAAAAATACTTGAAAACAATCTTTAATTTATTACAATCTCTTGTGAGAACACCAATCTTCTGCGAGCACCAACTTACAAAAATTATAAGCTCCAACTTACCAAGAAGATGAGGACACCAATCCTCAGTAAGCACCAACTTACAATAATTGTAGGCTCCAACTTGAACTCAACCTTCAATACACCAGAACATGGACTTCAAATTAGGCCTAGATTGGATCTTCAAATAGCAAAACTCAACCCTGAAACTCAACCTTCAAACAACAAAACTAGTTCCTTGAAGCTAGGCCTTCTTCAAACAATAAAACATGTCTCCTAAACTCAATATTCAAAACATACCTTGAAAACCAAGCCTCAAACATACCCAAAACCCTTCCTAAGAACAATGCCAAAAACCCTTTAAAAGATGTGTCAAAACCCTTCCAAGAAAGTTGCTTCAACTTGGCTTCACTTCACTTATTTTTAGTTCATGAGGTATGAACTTTGGACTCGCTCCTTTGGTCTTCTAAACATAGAACCAAATTCTTACACCTATTTATAGGTGTTTAGACACTAGGGTAGAGCCGAATTGGTAGAATGTATAGTAAATATTAAAAAATTGATTTATGCTCAACCATGAGGAGCTATAAAGTGTGCCATATACTGTTGGAAAGACCTTAGAATAAGCTTTCCAACCATATATCTTATGCTCTCATTTGGACTAGGTAATTAGAGTTAAAATGCTTTCAAAGATAGGGTGCCCAAATGGGGCTTGCTTGTACTTTGGTGAGGTCAGCTTGAAAAAATGTTTCACATCTCATTCCTATGGATTTCAAGGGAGTGTCATATATTGTTGGAAATGTATATGCTATATGACTATGTAATTTATTCTTTCTTTCGGACAACCTTTGACATCAATAACAACTATCTTCAACAATCCAATTTATTAAACTCAAAATTTTATAATATTTGATCTCTGTTTCCTAATCCTTATCACTTGTATTTGACAAATTAGACATTTTCTCCGCAATTTTTGTAGGCAAAAACCAAAAAATGAGTTAAATCAGAGGTTTCAACTAACATTGTTACTCGTTTAGCATTTTAATTTTTTTCAATTCATTATCTGAAGAAACAAATTTGCCACTACATGACTGGCATGCTATATATCATGTTGTGTAACTCTTAACTTTCATTTAATGTTAGAGTTGGCTTTTCCAATGCTTCATTTCCCAATGAGCTAAGTATGGTGAGTTGTAAGCTCACATAGGGACTTGCATCTGCCCAATTGTCATAGTTATCCTTATCCGACACTGGGCTTCCTCCATTTCTATATAATGGAGGTTTTCTATGTACATTAACATAGCTTGTGAATAATCAAAAACTCTAACATGGTAAGGGATTCCTGCCTTGCTTAATTTTTTTAATGATTTTGAATGAGGCTTACGGAGATTTTGAATGGCTTTTGGCTACTTTGACGGGTTTTTCTCTCTTTCTCCGCTTATAAGAGTTTTGTACATAGGTACCTAATCAGGGCTTGTTGTCGGGACCTATTCTTTGTTCTTTAGTTACTCCCTATATTTTGCTTAAGGGAGGTGTTAGAGTTGGCTTTGCTAACGCTTCATTTCCCAATGAGCTAAGTATGTTGAGTTGTAAGCTCACATAAAAACTTGCATCTACCGAATTGTCATAATTATTCTTATCGGAGACTAAAATTCCTCCATTTTTATATAATAAAAGCTTTCTAGGTACATTAACCAAAAAAACTGTGAATAATCATATACTCTTACATTTCACTGATAATATTTTGTGCCGTGAAAGCGTACCATAGCTTAAGCATGTGTTTATGTGACGCATTAAACCAATATTTCCAGGTTTTGAGATTGTGTTTGTGTGACCCATTAGCTAAATGTTCCGAAGAATGGGTGCGCATGAATATAAGATATTTGGTTAGTTAGTCGATAGCAATTTTTCAGTGGCAGACCGGAATAGAAGTGGATTTATAAGGCTAGCTTAAAAAAGGTTAATGATTGTGGTGCGGAGCCCACAACATGGACAAAATTCAAGATCTTGGATCTTGAATTTTGTCATGTTGTGAGCTCCGGACAAAATTCAAGATCCAAGATCTTGAATTTTGTCCATGTTGTGGGCTCCGCACCTCTGTAGAAGCATCATTAAGCTTTTTTGTTAAACTAGATTTCTAAATCACCGTTTATTCCGGCCGGCCACTGAACTGGAAAAGGTTTTGGCATGGATAATGCTTTCGAAAAAATCGCTTTGTTTTTTATTATGTGCACAATCATTACGCATTACCGTGCCAAGATTAGAATACAAGTCAAGCCAAAGGCCTTTCTACTGCATGACAGCTCCGATAACACAGGAAAATGAGATCTCTTATCCAAGAAAAAGAGATCTCCGTTGAATTTTGTCCATGTTGTGGGCTCCGCACCACAATCATTAACCTTTTTTAAGCTAGCCTTATAAATCCACTTATATTCCGGTCTGCCACTGAACTGGCGAAAGATAATGATTCCCAAAAACTTTGCGTTTTTTAATCTGTGAACAATCATTACGCATTATCTCTGTACAGTCATACAAGATTGTATATGGTCAATTTCAAACATGGATTCTGCACTACACATCCGTCAATTGACAGAACAGGGAAAACAACCAACTTAACCAAGTAACGACAGACGCTTCTGACGAGGCGCGCGCGTCCGTAGTGTTTCAATTTTACCGCCGCCCAGTCTTTTCCGAACAGGCTGTCATTTACTATTAATACTGTTATTGTACTAAAATGACATCTACGTACCTACATCAACCATGTGCCTATCGCAATCTCATTTACTATTAATATTGTCATTATGACATCTATATACTCATATCAACCATATAGCAATCACATTTATTATCGAGGTAGTTTAACAAGGAAATTCTAGTCATATTTTGAAAAAATTCCACAGAGATTTTTGTAAATTTAAATAAAAATTGTTAAACTTGTAATTTTAGGTGCTTTAGAAGTTTTTAATGGTGCTGAATTCATTTCCACCATCAAAAACATGATTCAAATAATGCATCTACAAAAAAAAAAAAAAATTTTTACCCAAATTCTGACCACTTTTGACCCGTCAATTCCTCCACTTCTATAAACAATTCCTTTACTCTATAAATCACATTTACTATTCTAATAATTTTTTAATTTTCAATTTCAGTGTTTTTCAAAACAAATTGTCATCATCTACCTTTTTTTCAGCACGAAAAAAAGCTATATAGTTGTATTATATTCATCCAGCGGATATGTACAACAATGTAAGGTCTTAAGGTAATATATTGCATAATGCACATATGTTCATATAGAATTCGGAAAAATAGTCCCTTGAGCCAAGATTTCTGTATGGAAAAAAGACAAAAATATGAGTCAAATGTTGGGGAAACAGATAATCATACCAGATTTGACTTCACAAAATAGAGAAATATGTACCCGGCATGGAAAAGTCTTGGATCTGGTGGGAGGTGTTGTCCACTGTAATCTGCATTCTCCATATACCCTGTGGCAATGATAGCCCCTGTTTTGATAAAGCATTTGCTCTTCGGTTTTTATCCCTGACAATATGGGAGATTGTGTAATCTTTCCTGTTGCGCCACAAAGCCTCAACCCTGTTCAACCAGCCAGAGAGATGTATATTTTTTATGATATGTTTAGATAGTACATGGTCGATGATGACTTTCGAGTCTCCAAAAATATGAAGGTTTTTTAGGCCAAGGAAGTCGGAGATAGAAAGGAGACCAGCCAGGGCCATAGTTTCTGCTTTGATGTTAGTTCCAGGTCCTCCATTCCAATGTATGTCAAAAGCTTGTCCTTCTTCTAGGATTATATAAACTCCACAGGCACATGTGTCATGCTAAGCAGCACCGTCAAAAAAAGCACAGGGATATCCATAGGCATCGTTGGGCTGTTGTTTCCTTCCTTGTCTGACTTTGGGATGTCGTGGCTGAGCTAGTGCTTCGTATAAACAAAGGATAGATTCGAAAACTTTATAAAACAGTTCCCTTTTGGAATCGAAAATCATTCGATTTCGCCATTTCCATATGGCCCAGATTGTTAACAAAGGAATGGACCTCCACTTGCAGTACATGTTGCTCCATGCTTTGAAAGCCTCATAGATAGTAGGAGAATTGACAATGGCGAAACCAAAGGTAGCAGTTAAGTTCTGCCAAATCAACTGGGATTGAGGGCACTGTAGGAAAATATGCAAATTATTCTCAGAATTTGATCCACAAGGGGGCATATGGCAGGCCCACACCATTTGCGCTTCTAGAGATTCTCCCAAGTGAGATTCCTGTCATGAAAAACCAGCCAGGCAAAAATAATGATTTTTAAAGGGCATCCAGATTTCCAAAACGTTGGCGGAAAAATATTATCACATGTATCAGATTCTGATAATAAAATTTGGAGATATATATGCTTTGCGCATACAGCTAATGCGCCACCGAGACCTTTCCAAATGAGGCAATCCCTGTCCGACGAGCGATACAATCCACGCGATTGCAGTGAAATAGTGATAGCGTTCCATTGGGATTCCAGAGCACCAGGTAATTGCATTTCTGTAGCAGTTTTCCAGATTGGAATAGCACCATCCCATTTTTTAATTACACTGGCCCAAAAGAAATATCCCCTGCTGTATAAATGTCTCAGAAGTTGAGAGGAGATATGGATCTTTTCTCCCACACCTGCGAATTCATCGATACCAATGATAATATTGGATCCGGATTGGAATTTCCAAATCAAATTTTTTCTGAAAAACGGCTCCAATCTTTTAAAGCCTCTCCATATGTATGAGCCGTTGGTGGATCCAGTGGAGCGCTGTCTATACCAATATGTCATGTCTTGTTCATCCATATACTTAGCTCTAATTGTTTTGCTCCAGTTGGATTCTCCCATAATCGCTTTCCACATTGATTTACATAGAAGGGCTCTTCTGAAGGAGTGTAAATCCAATATGCCCCAACCTCCCATATTTTTTGGCTGTGTCAGCTTCGAAAGCTTGCTGAGGTGATATTTAATCTTCTCCTTCTGTCCTCCCCATATGAAATTAGCTATCATTCTGTTTAAACTGTTAATAGTAGATGAAGGGATATAGAAAAGGTGTGCCCAATAAACCATGATTTGTACCAGCACGGATTGTGTAAGAATGGTGCGGCCTCCAATTGATAAGCACCTGTATTCCCATGTAGATATTTTCTTATAGAACCGATCCGGAATCCACGACCAGTCGGCCAATTTGTAACCCACAAGTTTCAAATTGAATCCCAGATATTTGAAGCCCTTTAGGATAGGAAATGCTTTAATGTTGAAAAGATCTGTAAGAAATGTGATTATATCACCATTTACATCAGCGACATGGAATGAAGATTTTAAGTCGTTGATATACATGCCGGTGGCTTTTTGAAATCTCTCCAAGATTTCATAGATACATATCCATGTTGATCTGCACAGTATGGCTGACAGAAGGATATCATCAACAAAAAGATTATGCGACATGAATATATCCCTGCAAATGGGGAGAGGCTTGTATCTCTCTTGTTGGATCGCTATCTTTATGTGTAGGCTCAGAGATTCCATAACTAGAATGAAAAGGAGTGGAGATAGGGAGCAACCCTGATGTAAGCCCCTGGCCGCTTTGAAGAAAGGAGTTGGGACACCGTTAATTAGGACTACATAATTTACTTCCACCACACAGGCCATGATCCATCTAATGCACCTGACATCTAGGCCAATCCTAGCCAATAGGCATCGAATAAAGCCCCAGTTCACACAGTCGTATGCCTTTTTAAGGTCGATTTTTAAAAGAGCAGCTTCCATTTTCCTGCGATGCATTGAGTGTAAGCATTCTTGGCTGAGAGCCACCGCTTCTAAGATATTTCTGTCTTTAAGAAACCCGTGTTGCTCTGGAGACAGATGTAGAGATAGAGTGTTTCTAATTTGAATAGCTATAATCTTTGATATGACCTTGTATAATACATTGCACAATGAGATTGGCCGATAATCTGAAAAAGTGGAGGAGAGCTTTTTCTTTGGAATTAGAGCAATATATGTTGAGGAGATATTCTGGCTTATGAAACCCTGTGTTCTCGTTTCCTCGACCATCTTTAGGATATCTGTCTTAAATAATTCAAAGAAGTGGATGAAGAAATCGATGGTCCACCCGTCCGGCCCGGGGCACTTGTCTTTCTGGAATGATTTCATTGTTGCCAATAATTCTTCTTTTGAAACTTCAACAAATAGAGCTCTGTTTAGGTTTTCATCAAACATAGTGGGGTATGGGTCTATTCCCCATAGAATATCCTCAATATCACAGACAAAATCCTCACTGTAAGCCCTTTTGTAAAATTTCACAGCTTCTCTAGAAATAGCCTCCTATGAGGAGTGAGAATTTCCTTCCTCATCCTTGATCTCCCAAATAGCGTTTGTCTCCCTTCTCTTATTTGCAAACCTGTGAAAAAACTTGGTGTTTTTATCTCTCTCTCTGAGCCATAATGCTCGACTTTTGAGCCTCCAAGAGGCCTCTTCTTCTTCTAATATCTTTTGTTTTCCTTTTTCTAAATCCCATATATGTTTTCTGATGGTGGACGTCATGGAGGGATTTTTAAAAGTGTAGATAAGTACTCCAGTTTCCTACATATGTCCTTCAGCTCCTTTTAATTGGAGGCCGATTTCCCTTTTTGCCATTTTTTAACCTCCTTTCGAAGAAATTGCAGGCGGTCAAGGAATTGCCGGGAAGAGTCTTTTTCTTGCATGGGAGATAGCTTCCATGTTTCATTTATAAATTTGTTGAATTGACCATCAGCAAGCCATGTACGATTGAACTTGAAAGGATATCCAAATCTGTGTCCAGCATATTTCCATTGAATAGAAATGGGGCGGTGATCAGATATGAAAGATGGAATGATGTTCATTGTAGGAGGCCCATATCTTTCTATCAGTCTTTCATGGAAGATAAATCTGTCTAATCTTTTCGCCAGAAAGGAATTGTTGGATTGCCCATTGTCCCAAGTAGGTCCCTAACCAATAGGCAGGATATCAATAAAATTATTTTGTATAATAGATTCCCGAATGAATCTCCCCATCGGATCATATTTCTTGCCATTACCCCATATTTCGTCATTACAAAAGGTGCAATTAAAATCTCCACCAATTATCAAAGAGTCAATTTCAAGTAGTTCAAAAGAAAGCAGATAATTCCAGAAAGGGAACTGATATTTATATGGAGCATAGATATTCAATATGTGAAAGGGGTCTGAAGATCCACGGAAATGGGCCAGCACAAGAATGCCAGCGAAACATTGAAAAGCAACAACCGTAATCCATTTAGGGTCCCATAATACAGCTAGTCCTCCAGACATGCCCACAGCATTTGAAGCGACCATATGCCATGTTGGTAGCATCCGCCTGAAGTAAGAAATGGTTTGTGAGCTATCGTGCATGGTTTCCTGTATAAGAAGCATTTTATATTTTGAAGAGATAAAAAGATTTTTTAGGGCCAGAAATTTGGGGTCAGCTCCAAGGCCCTGAATGTTCATTGATAGAATGTCGATCATTTGGGAACATCATTAGGCCGACATGCTCTAAGAGGCCTTTTATCAGGAATATCTTCAGCTGCAATTTCTGTAACAGGAATGTCAATTAAGGAAAGATCCCGAGTTGACGAGTCCTGTCTTCCCTTCCTACCCCGGAAGTGTCTACTACCACGCTTCTCTTTGCGGCGGACAGTTATGTTTCCAGCCAACTTAGGGCTAATATTGGGAAGGGGGAACGATTGGGTCGGTGGACAATTAATGGCTAAAGTTTTAAAGACGCTTTTTTAAGAAGGAGGTCAATATCCTGATCAAAAGAATTACGGGGAGAGGTTCGAGGGGATAGTGGAGGGGAAATAGGGATATATGGAGCCTTGCCTTTGCGATCAGGTACATGTCCATGGGATGGAGGTTTAGGGGAGTGAGTTATATATGGAGATTTATTATATATATCAAAAGAGCGACCAAGTGAAGGGGAAGACGGGAATCTATGGATGGGGGGGATGTGAGAGGAAGGGGATTGGGGCGATGAAGATATGTATTGAATATTGGTGGACGCAGGATCAATACATGGAGGCTTAGAAGATGCAAGAGGGAGGGGAATCTCAGGGTCCAGTTCCAATTCATGAGGTGGAGAAATATTGGAGAAGCCCGTTACTCTGGCCAACAGGTCAAAATAGGACAGCGAAGGAGTCTTAGAAACAATGGAAGAACGTGGTCAATCAGCAAAATAGATAGAATTATGATTTGCAGGGTCCACAGAAATAGATCTAGATTGCGGAAGACTGTCAAATCGATCTAGGGAACGACCTTTCGGCGAAGATAGGACGTCATTGGTTGTGACTGGAGCTCGGTAGACCTCCATGGTGTTAGGCCGTTCATATGCCAAATTTTCTCTTTCATATGTCGAAACAGGAATATTTACAACATGGAACTTTTCTTCTGTTTATCGGTAAGGCGACAAGGACAATTAGGAAAAAGGTGTCCAGTTTTGTGACAATTCGAACACCTAAATGGGACGCCCCAGTGATCTAATCATTGTTGAATTTTGGACAGCTCCCAAGTTAAATCAATAGACTCTGGAAAACCCCCTCTGAATTCCTTTTTTATGAGAATCCAGGCGACCCGCTTGTCTTTTGCCCCAGTACACCTAGGATCAACGTATATGAATCGCCCAATAGCATTTCCTATTTTTTCCATAGATTCTTTGGTCCACAGTTCAAGAGGCAGGCCAGGCAATTTTAGCCAAATGTAGTTGTTTTGGGGTGTGCAACAAAGCGGATTAAAACCGATAAACCATCTGTGCAGAGCTAAAAAGCTCTTCTCTTTCACCCAGGGTTTCGAATAGATAATATCCAAGTCATGTACCCGGAGGAAGTGGAAACTATACCAATTGTTCATGAGGCGAACAATGGTAGGAGAGTAACCCAGGAGAGGAGACCATTTGGCAGCAATCCATGATCTAATTTGAGAATCCTCCATTGACGGGAAGAACCATCTCCCAACAAGCGCCCTCTTCTGTAAACTTGCAATTCTGTCCATTAAAAGAGGACCATCCAGGTTAATGGCCTCAGGAGGGGGAGAAGTTTTAACGGGCCGGTATTGTTTCTGTCGCGGGCGAGATGCCATGTCATCACCCCGCGGAGACTTTTCAGATTGAGAGGGAAGAATGATGTCAACTTCCAGCGAAGTTTTGCGGGCGAAATGCCATGTCATCACCCCGCGGAGACTTTTCAGATTGAGAGGGAAGAATGATGTCAGCTTCCAGCGAAGCTTTCCAGTCAGTCTTCTATGCATATCTGGCAAGGGTCTTTTCTGCTTCCATTGTAGCCCGAACCATGGCTGACTCAGCAGATTGGTCAGTGTGAAAATCCATGACGGAAAAGATACTGACACCAAACGGTCAAATTGGAGGATCCCAATAGGATTTACTGACAGATGAAAGATCTTATGGAGTAATAAGTAAGGATAGGTTAGCTGAAGATAAAACCACTGCATGAATACATGGTCGAAACAAAGTACAACCATATAGAGAATTTTAATGATGGATAAAGGATATTAAAGCCCATTCACCAGAACCATCCCTTCTGTCAGGTAAAAAGGATAAATTAAATCATCCATCATGGGGTGGTAGACTATGGATAGACATTGAGGAAGTTGAAGTTCAACAAGGAAAACTATGTGACGGCGGGCATTAATGGAAAGTGTAAATGAGAGACTACGAACAAGATATCAAGGCCAGCGAACCGACCGGAAAATTCAAAACATGAAAAACAGGCATCGGAAAAACCAGAGTTCAATCGTTGTTTTCAGGAAGATATACCAGGGCAGATAAAACAGCAGCAACATATTTCATATATGCACCACCATGGTCCTATCTTGAAACGGATATCAGAGCAAGGTTTGGATATGACAACAAAGTCCTCAATTTTGAATTTGGATATCCATGACCAGCAAGATGATACAGACCAAGACATGGGAGACTATGTTAGGGAAGCAAAATGATTCTCCAGGGAACATGGGGATATATAGAAAAACATATGCCAGCATAATAAGTGAGTATTACAGATTTATGCCATACTACGAAGGAAAATAATTTTCACTGCAAACAACATAACAGAGCCTAAATCCGGATGCAACAAGTGAAATGTATGCAAATATTTACAATTGGAACCAAATTATTGACTGACCTGAACCACGAGCGTTCTCCGAGTGAAGAGCACCATGAACCATTCAGCAAGAAAACAGTGTAAGCTATAGACTAACAAGATGAAAAGGTAGTATAGCCGGATATAGAAGTCATCCGCCGGAAGTTGATAAAAAACGTATGTGTGTCCATACAGCCAGAAACCATCGCACCAGTGCAGAAAGACTGGTTGAAGGAAGAAAACTGTGGCAAGTTCTAAGATAGATATATATGGTAAAACGACGAATGGACACGAATGTGGACAGAAAACCAAGCGTCTACCCGGCAAGAAGGATTGCAGAGAGACATAGAACACGTTTCATTCCATGGATAGACATGTGTCTAGGTAGGAAAACGTTGGATGGGCGTGATAGGCGAACACGTATCCCGCCCAGGCCAGTCTTAGGATCAACTGAGGTCGCTGTGCATAGAGTATTGGATTAAAAACTGGACTGATACATACCTGATTGGTCGCCTCACAGTGCTCTCCACTCGGCGCTCATTAGGTTTCCCCTTCCAACCCCTTCATATTTACTATTAAATACTGTGGTTATACTAAATATAATAAATAATAAAAAGTACTAATAACATTTTCCAATAAACTTTGGACTGACCACACAAAAAAAAAATCAGAACTCCCCTATAAAAACACCTCTGTCTAATAAATATTATACTAACCTTCATTATTACAAATACTCTAATAATAGACATTTTGGTATGGTTCGACTATTAAAAACTAAATATTAGCCATTTCATTTAACTTTAGCGTAATTTTAACATCATCAATGGAATTCGTGAGCATGATTACTTCTACTTTAGCATCAGCGTATCTTGCAAAGAGGATTTATTTGGCATTTCGATTGTGCAGTTCATAGTCGTCGATTTTCGAACTTCTGGTTTTCTTATTCTCATTGTCAGGTTTAAACTCGGCCTATTTTTCAGGGGCATCTTTATGTAGATTCTTGATTCTTTGAATATTTTATAATCAGACGGATATGATCACAGTCAATTATTTAATGACACTTATCCTCTGCTTCTTCAAAACCGCCACCATAGCAGGTCAATGTACTCAATGAGATTTGAACTTCGGTCTCCCCGGGCTTCACCCATGTGACTTACCGTCAAACCACACATCTGTACGACCCCCAAAATTTAATTATACCCAAGCCCCTCCAACTTCTTCGAGAGATAGGGAAGTTACCTCCTCCTCTGGCATTCCACCTACGAATATTTCGAAAGCATTATCCATGCCAAAACCTTTTCCAGTTCAGTGGCCGACCGGAATCAAAGGAGATTTATAAGGCTAGCCTAAAAAAACGCTTAATGATTGTCCATGTTGTGGGCTCCCCACAACAATCATTAAGTTTTTTCTAAAGTAACTTTATAAATACCCTTTTATTCCTTTCGGCCACTGAACTGGCAAAATATAATATTTTCCAAATACTTTGTTTTTTTAATCTGTGCACAATCAATACGCATTATCACATTCACATTAGAGATAGCGTGAGAATCTTTCCTATATAACCAATTACATCGTTCAGAATTTTTGATGCCTTGTAGTCGATTTTCAACTTCTGTTTTTCTTATTCTCATTCTCAGGTTTAAGCTCGGCCTTCTTAAGTAAGGATGGCAAAGAAAATATGTTGCTGTTCCAACTTCCTCTCCTGTTTTTCTTGCTTTTCAGCCACAAATAGTCACCATGCTTCTCCATCCTCCGCTCCCCCAAATGCTGCTTCTCTAGGAGTTGAGACCCAATCCGCTCTTTCTTCAAGTGATAAAGAAGGTACCTCCTCTGGCAATTCAGCTGCTGTAAAGCAAGTACATGACTCCCAACTCCCTGAGTGTGCTGCTTCTCCAGATGAAGGTACCTCCTCCTCTGGCATTTCAGCTGCTGTAAAGCAAGTACCTGACTCCCAACTCCCTGAGTGTGCTGCTTCTCCAGTTGAAGGTACCTCCTCCTCTGGCATTTCAGGTGCTGTAAAGCAAGTACATGACTCCCAAGTCCCTGAGTGTGCATCAGTTGGTGGATCCTCCCCTTCCAAAGTTCCATCAGTACCTCCTCCATGTACCCAAATTGAGCCTGCAAGAGGGGGTACGTCCGTTCCAACAGAGGTGCCTAAAGATGACATTCTACAGGATCCTGCCTCCAAACAGTCCACTTCTGAAGCTGATGCATCTGGTAATGAGAAGGTTGGAGAAGGTGGCTCCTCTTCTTCAAGGAATGATGATGCTACACTTCAGACGGTGCCAGATCTTAGTAGCCAGATAGTGAAAGATGTCGATGGAGAAAGTGTAGATCTAGATGGGCTTATGGAGCATATATCACAGCTTCTTGACATCATTGAGGTAAGAGGGATGCCTCTTTCATGTTTTGTTTCATCTCGTTGACAGGACTTAGTTTGCCGACTGTAAAGGATTGTTTGTATTCCTCGAGATATTTCACAACTATAGGTTTTAATATGGTCTAAGTTATTTTATATATATTAAATATATATAAACGATTGAGTTTATATATTTTAAATGTTTTAATTTCTAAGATTTCGGTTTGACTGGAATATGAATTACATTCAATACCTTATAGCATTGAATACTAAGATCATATGGACTTCTTGTTTATTTCTAAATGAAGTTAATATTGCAGCCTCTTACAATATAAGAAGGAATTAAATTTATTTTTATAATAGGTTATTTAATAATCCTATAGTAAAATGTGTTTTAATATATATAGTTTCAATAAAAATATTATTTCTATATAATATAGTTGTAGAAAAAATAATGTAAATAATAATAATAATAATAATAATTAAAGTGGTATATATTAGGGAAAATGGTCACAACTATAAATATTTAATATACATAATTATAAGATAAATTATTTAATATAGATAATTATAAGATAAAAATAAATTATATAGACTCAACTAGATGTTATATTTAATGAATTTCTATATTTCACTGTATTTACACATGATGCTAAAGAGTCTCAAACACCTTGCTTTCTTAAACTCCAATTATCTAAAAGTGTCCACAACAACTTAAGGTCAATGATTTCCCAATACTATTTGTACTTTCTCCCAGCTCTATTTTACTTTATTAAATGAACATAATTAAATACGATAATGTCTCCTAGCGCACAACTTGCTAAAGTGCATTGGCTACCACTATCAAAATAACCCTATAAAGTGCATTGACTACCACTATCAAAGTAACCCTATGCTTTTGTTTTGTCTATTTTAATGCCTTTGTACTTAGATATTTGGAGATAGTTTGAAGTCTCCAATATTATCCTACTTTTAGATTCACATGTCTTAGAAGATTTCTACATCTATTAAAAGCCATATACTTGATGAAATAATCCAAAGAAAAGTTGAATATTTGGAAATCATTTGAAACTTCCCAATATTATTTTACTTTAAGATGCACATTGGAAAGGGGAAATATATCTATATCTTTGAAAAGTTCTACATATATTGCATGCCATATACCTCAAGAAACAATCATGAGAAAAATCTATAATCTTTTCACTCTTTCTTTTGCTACAAATTTTTAAAATCTTGGCCTACCATTTACTATTGCAAGATCTCTCTGCCCTTATCGCTTCCATTTTTGCCCAAACTTTGGAAGAATATATACAAAATATTGAGAATTGATTTATACATTATCTTTATTGTGCATAAAGTGCATGCGCTTGGATCATCTCTAATCATTTTTTGAAGTACCTCCCATGTTAATGCCTTGTTTTTGACGACCAACCACATAAATACCCTTCTCTCCAATGGTACCCTTATCTTCTATAAAATATTGGAGTGCTCTATATTGTCTCCATGTTTCTCATTCAAGAAAATTACTTAATAACCCAACCTAGTAATGTAAATATCGAAGGCTAGACTCCTTCATTCTGATTCTCATTTAAGAATATTGCTTAATAATATGTCCTAACAATGCATATACCAAAGGTTAGATTCCTTGATTCTCATTTAAGCACCACTTAATACTAATACTTAAAAGTGTATATAACGAAGGATAGATTCTTGGACCAAACCAATTCATCTTTAAGTTATCTTAGTCAAACATGGTTTAACATGAACTACCTAATATATGCTTGCCACAACTCTCTTTTGATTCCTTGTATACCAATCAAATTATATTTGCATCCTTACTATGCTATACTTAGGGTAAATTTAGGGTAAGCATACCTACCTAGATTACATATTTGTTTATCTTGGAGGGAGGCTATCTTCTTCTCAGGTAGCCTAAAAAAATCTCCATGGCCCACTCAAGAGTTAGCCCCTAGTCTAAACTTGTCATTATTACCTACCTCCCAAGCCATTAAGTTCCCTTAGTATCAACGGGAAGGGAATTGCAATAGTTGTCTTGATTATATAAATACATTGTTGATAGATATTTTTGAGTTTGTAATCTAATATTTGATTGTTTAAGGTTCACTGTCCTTCTTGGTAATAACCTATTACCAGGGTCTCTCTTTTGATACCAATATCCATTTATAATCCCATGGCCACCAATGCCTTACTAAAGTGATTGACATTTGTCAATCCATAACCCCTATGTCCTTTTGTTTGGCTATAGGCTACCATTTAATTAAATAAATTCCACCGCTTTCCATTCTACCAATTGGAAAAAAATTAAAATTTTTCTTCCTTATTGTTTTTGGCATTATTCTTGGGATATAGGCTAGTGAGAGAAAGTGCACAAGAATTGCTTCCAACAACGATTTTACAAGGTTAACCTCCACACCTAAACAAATTATATTTTCATCCTTTTATGTAATCTATTTTCATCATTCTTTTCATAATAATTAGGATTTTTGAAAAACCCTAAATACTTGAAACCTATTCGAAGATCAATGCTTTGAAAAGGGAAAAATTGAGTAATTTTCCTTAACGGTTCCTATCTAACCTACATAAAGAAACAAAGGACTTTTGATATTAACCATCATCCTTGTTGCTATATAGTAAAATGAATAGATTTATTTTAGCTTGTTCACATCTCTCTAGGAACCATTACAAAACAATATTACATCATCTTCAAATAATAAACATGTAAATAAAATGATCTTACCAAATTTATTTATTTAAGGGCAACAATTATTTTTTCCTTTAGAATTTTAACTTATTTAGGCCTTCAATAGTAATAAAAAGGGTAAGTGGGATAATGGAAATCCCTATCTTAATCCTATAGTAGGCTTGAAGAAAATAGAAGCTAAATGACACAAAGGTGGTGGCGGTTTGCACAAACCCTACTATTGCAAGTTTGGGGTGAGGTGGGGATTGGTCTGCATGGTCAAGACCTTCACAGATATTGGTGACTTCAATAAGACCGACACTATACTCACACTCTGAGGTGCTGAATCAGTTTCTTTCCCAAATCTCTCTCTCTCGCCGCACCTTTGTTGTTCATTCCTCGACCTCGCAAAATCAAACCCTAATTTCGATGTCTTGATGATTTGAAAATGGGGCTCTTAGGCTTCTTGTCTAACTTACAAGAACCTCTCCCACTTCCAAAGCTTTAAATTTTCCCAAGTCTTAATGATTAACCAATGCGGAATTAAGAAATGCTTGAAAATATGGGTGTATGCTTGTATTTGTTTTCAGCTGGTTATTTACTTTAAAATCTGTTGTTTGTGCTAATATGGGAAGGTACTTAAACTGATATACAAATCCATATAATAGTAGTCAAAGCAGCAGTGAAAACAAACACATGAGACAACAAGATAATATGGAGTTCACCCTGATATATTGGGCTACGTCTCCTTGAGCTCTAATCAACTTGATTAGGCTCTCTGGGATTATGGGAATGGTTCTTTTACAAGTGCCTACACTTAACTCCAATGTTTTAGATAGGAACATTGGGCTCAGAACACCATCTTATCCCCTATCTCTTGGAGCTCTTCGGATTTCTAGCTCTGGCTCTTGGCTTTGGCTCTAGCTCTTGCTCTGGATGTGGCTCTGACTCTAGCTCTGGCTCTGTGGCTCTGGCTCTCAGCTCTCGCTTCTGGCGCTCGCTCTGGCTCTTAGCTCTAGTTCTGGCTCTCAGCTCTCATTTCTGGCGCTCGCTCTGGCTCTTGGTTCTGGCTTCTCTAAGCTCCTTCTCCCGTCCTTTTTCATGCCTCTGTGAGTCGCTCGACTTCCAAGAAACTCCAACAACAATATGCTGCTGTCAATTGAGCTCTCTGGCTTTTCCACTCGATCTCCGAGTAACTCTAAAGACTCTCTATGAATTCAACATCTTTTCGCTGTTTGCTATTTTTTCTGCCTATTGCAGTGAGCTCTTACTCTGGCTTTCCTGCTTCCAGGTTTTGCTTATTGCTTCTTAGGATGCTCTCTTTTTCTCCCCTTTTACTCTCTGTCTATTCTTGGCTCTTAGAACCATTCCGTTCCCTGACTATTCATTTCCTCTTCCACCCCTTCGGTTCACCTGCTGCTGTTCGTTTGGAGTTCCCTACCTCTGCGTCATCGCCATCGTCCACAGGGAAGTGGCCACTTGTCCTCTCACGAACTACGCCAGCTCTTCCTTGACGGTTCGATAATCCAGTTGCACTATGGAATGACTCATCCGCCAACTAATCATCCACGTCAGATTTCAAATCTAAATGCGTCATGGCTTATCTCTCCGTCGGGCCCGGTCATCCATCGGGCGTAATCTCCACTATTAGATCCGGAGCCCCCAGATCCTACGATATTCGCTCATTTTACGTGGTTAACTTGCTCGACTGTTAGCGCACGATGAGAGGCGGTTTTCTCTCTCATCCGCCGAACACGCGTCGAGCGTTGAATGGAATCGCTCGGTTTCATCCAAATTCGTTTACTGGCCAAGGGTGCCTCCGATATGTACTACCGGTTTTGGAGCGCGGGACCCGCCTTTCGCCTTAGCGCTTTCCCCATGGTTTCCTGGCTTCCCATGCGACTGAGCGCTCGGGACCTTTCCTTCTCAAGGGATTTTGCCCAGCGATGCACGCTAATCGCGCATCAGAAACAACCTCTGTTTTCTGGTCTGAGCCTCCTAACTATCATTTTTGCACCATGCACAGTCCCCATGGGCCACCGGTCAATGCGCTTTGACCGAAGGTCCTCGTTGCTCTTGTGCTGGCTGTAAATTGTCGTTGTTCAGAGGTTATTTCTGATAGGCTTCGACATCCATAAGACTTTAAACTTCGGTATGAGCTTTTACAGAGTTTGGGTAGCTTTAAGAGAGTTTAAGGATCCAATTTCGGATCATGCCTTCCCACTAAAAGAACTTTTGGTCCACCAAAAGACTGATATACTAATCTGAGCAGTAAATGAGAGTAACAACACCCTCTTCTTTTAGCCTCCCTACACTTGCCTTTGCATAGTGCCTCTGAGCCAAAATCTCTAACCACTTCCCTTCTTGGATGGGTTGGTCGTCTCAGGAAGAACGGTTTTCCTCCTTGACTTCATGTAGAACTTCTGCTGTGGAGTTTACAGAAGGTAGTTTGAGCTTCTTTGCCTTGATTCTTGATCCAAGGTGGCTCAAACAAATGTGAAGTACATATGCTCCACAAAACTTTCATTTGTACCTATTTGAAAAGCTGCCAACAACAATTGTTAACAACAACAGGCATACAAGAAACAACTGCGGGACTAAATCCTACTTCAACAAAGAAACAAATTTCACATCTTGTGAACCCTCCCATGTCTTACATCTACATACAAATTAAAAGCCAATAAAACATGCCTTTACAACAAATGACCCTTCAAGTCAAGCATGTAGGGAAAAGACCTTTAGGACTCTTTTCCAAAAGATGAAACACTTCATCCTTGTCTCCATTTTAGGAACCAATTTAACTTCTCCCAAGCCAACATCACATGCTTCTCATGCTCAGGCATGCATTCCATCTATCAACTTTCGCTTATGTACACTGTACTTTCGAAGCCGAAATGAACATATTGTTGCAACAATAAAGTGATTTTCCTACTCAACTTATTTCTATTTACCATTTGGTAAGATCTTGCAACTTGCATTTATTCCACAAAGAAATGCAAACAGATGCATCACTAGACATGCAGCCCTAATTGGATAAGAATTCTAACCATTTCTTACCAATCTATTTCAAAGGTCCCTCCTTTGTTTGCACATCAGCATCAATATGTGAATCATCCTGAACCACATCAACCATGGAATCTTTATTTCCATCCCTGCCATTTACTTTTTTCCACCTTCTTCTTTAGCTTTGGTGGAAGCAATGCTGGATTCAAAGTCCAACACCTTTCAGCAAGATGCCCTTGCTTATGGCAGTAAGTGCAACACACATGCATCCTTTTGACAACATGATTTGCCTTGTCTTGTGGACCTTTGGTTGCTTGCTTCTTTTCCTTCAAAAGTTTCCTGTATGTGGCCATCCTCTTCCAACATCTAGAAACATAATGGTTATCCAAACCACAAAAGGAACATGCAATTCTTTTTCCATGCTTTACAAAATCAAAAGGAATGTTTTTAAAACCAAATTTATACCTGCCTTTTTCACCTTTATTTCCTTCATCAAGAGGTGAAGCAAATGAAGAAGTGGCTCCCTTTGGAACACCATCACTTTCTTCAAGGATGTCAGAGTTTCCACAACTCTCTGGTTCAAGTATGTGCTCCTGAACATCTGCATCATGCAAATTATGTCTCGAGCTATTGCATTCCTCATGAATATAATCCTCACACTTCTGAGGTAGAGGACTTGCAATGAAACTCCTTTTTGGAACTGTTTCAATGGCCTTCATGGCAGCTTTGGAACTCTCTCCATAAGACTGTCCATAGCCAAGACCCAAATACTTAGGCCTTTCCTCAACCATTATTGGCTCAACAATACCTTATGCATGTTTGCCCAATCCTTTTCCTTCATAGCCCATCTTGGACATTAGCTTGGAACCTATGCCTCTGGTATGTTTTTCAAAAGAACCAATATAAGCATTCTTAGAAGAATTTGAAGACAAACAGGAATGGTTTACCTCTTCTTCAAGCTGATACTTGTCCAAGGCTTATTTTACAACAAAGAGTTGTGACTCCAACTCATGCATCCTTTTCAAGTTCATATTTGCAATATGAAGTTGCCTCTCCATTTCTTGAAATTTTCCAGAAAGCATCTACTTCTCTTCCTCCACGGAATTCAATTTCTCTCTAAGTATGCTACTCTTCATTCCATCCTCATACATTTCTATCACCATATCCATCATGGTGGACAAGTCTTGCTTCATGTCTCCATTAAAGGAACTTCGAGAGCAAGAAGACTTTGAGAACTCACTTGTAGAAGTTGTCATTTTCAAAAGGCACAAACGAACTTCAAACAATATTATTAAATAGCTTGCTCAAGCAACCTTTTGCGACAAACCTCTTGTTATTCAAGGATTTCCCTGAGGTCCTTTGGGATAGAATAATGCCTTCAGTGCTTCTTCCTTCTTGTCCTCCCTGGACTGAGCTATCAATAGCTTTCCCTTCACCTTTGCAAACTCAAACAATAGTCAGTCTGCAACCAAGCATACAATCAATGAGGCAATCAATCCTTGACTATCAAAACACCTTTCAGACAAGAAATCTTTGCCTTGTCAATCAAGCATTCTGTTACAACCTTCTTTGAAGGTGGGGTTAATCAATCTTAAGCTCTGATACCACCTGATCTGAAAATGGGGCTCTTAGGCTTCTTGTCTAACTTACATGAACCTCTCCCACTTCCAAAGCTTTAAATTTTCCCAAGTCTTAATGATTAACCAATGCGGAATTAAGAAATGCTTGAAAATATGGGTATATGCTTGTATTTGTTTTCAGCTGGTTATTTACTTTAAAATCTGTTGTTTGCACTGATATGGGAATGTACTTAAACTGATATACAAATGCACATAACAATAGTCAGAGCAGCAGTAAAAACAAACACATGAGGCAACAAGATAATATGGAGTTCACCCTGATATATTGGGCTACGTCTCCTTGAGCTCTAATCAACTCGATTAGGATCTCTGGGATTATGGAAATAGTTCTTTTACAAGTGCCTACACTTAACTCCAATGTTTTATACAGGAACATTGGTCTCATAACACCATCTTATCCCTTGGCTCTTGGAGCTCTTCGACTTTCTAGCTCTGGCTCTTGGCTCTGGCTCTGGCTCTTGCTCTGGCTATGGCTCTGACTCTAGCTTTGGCTCTGTGGCTTTGGCTCTGGTTCTGGCTCTCAGCTCTCGCTTCTGGCGCTCGCTTTGGCTCTTGGCTCTGGCTTCTCTAAGCTTCTTCTCCCAACCTTTTTCATGCCTCTGTGAGTCGGTCGACTTCCAAGCAACTCCAACAACAATATGCTGCTGTCAATTGAGCTCTCTGGTTTTTCCACTCGACCTTCGAGTAACTCCAAAGACTATCTGCGCATTTAGCATCTTCTTGCTGTTTGCTTTTTTCTACCTATTACGGTGAGCTCTTACTCTGGATTTCCTGCTTCAAGGTTTTGCTTACTACTTCTTCGACTACTCTCTTTTTCTCCCCTTTTACTCTTTGTCTATTCGTGGCTCTTAGAACCATTATGTTCCCCGACTTTTCATTTCCTCTTCTGCCCCTTCGGTTCGCCTGCTGCTGTTCATTTGGAGTTCCCTGCCTCTGCGTCATCGCCATCGTCCACAAGGAAGCGGCCACTTATCCTCTCACAAACTGTGCTAGCTCTTCCTCGACGGTTCAGTAATCCAATTGCACTGTGGAATGACTCATCCGCCAACTCATCGTCCACGTCGGACTTCAAATCTTTATGCGTTGTGGCTTATTGCTCCATCGGGTGCAATCTCCACCATTAGATCTGGATCCCCCAGATCCTACGATATTCGCTCATTTCACACAGTTGACTTGCTCGACTATTAGCGCGCGATGAGAGGCAGTTTTCTCTCTCATCCACTGGACATGCATCGAGTGCTGAATGGAATCGCTCGGTTTCAGCCAAATCCACTTATTGCCCAAGGGTGCCTCCGATATATACTATCAGTTTTGGAGCGTGGGACCCGCCTTTCGCCTTAGCGCTTTCCCCACGGTTTCCCAGCTTCCCATGCGACCGAGCACTTGGGTCCTTTCCTTCTCGAGGGGTTTTGCCCAGCGCATCAGAAACAACCTTCATTTTCTGGTTTGAGCCTCCTAATTGTCATTTTTGTGCCATGCACAGTCCCCATGGGCCACCAGTCAATGTGCTTTAATCAAAGGTCCTCGTTGCTCTTATGATGGCTGCAACTTGTCGTTGTTCAGAGGTTATTTCTGATAGGCTTCGACATCCATAAGACTTTAAACTTCGGTATGAGCTTGTATAGAGTTTGGGTAGCTTTAAGAGAGTTTAAGGATCCAATTTTGGATCACTTGACTATAGGTACAATCATCGAGCTTTAGTGGTTTTGAGCCACAAATCCCAAAATTGTCGTCCTGATCCATTTTTCTTTTGCCCGTGTCAAGAGCAGAAGGGGGGGTTGCAGGACTTAAACCCCAAACTCTACATCGTTTTTTTATTTGTGCCCTAATTCAATTAAACAAGAACTAGAGGACAAACTTTTCAAATCCCAACATATATAAACAATTTTGAAGGGAAATGGATAATATGAACCAAAGAGAGAAACATTGATTTCATAATCAAGAAATATTACAAATTCAAATGACGTCTAGAATTAATTTTTCTATCTCTCTTTGTGCTTGCAAGATCCTCCAGTTTACATATACATATTTAAAAATTAGAAAATTATCCCATAACTAAAAAGCGAGGTCATTTTCCAACAATGCTACATATGGACATTTATAGAACTCAACTAAATAACTAAGTATATATGTCCCATAAGGGACACATAAAAAAAAAAAAAAACTGATTCTTCTGCTGTAAATATCTACAAGGATTTTTCCCTCACGGGGAAAATAAAATTTGTTGGGATGTGTTGCAACAGCTACAACAAACCCCAACATTTTCACATTGCACATTCAAAATTTTGGGTCCTGATTTGGGATCGTCTACTTCTTTGATGTATTTAGAATTGCATGTGAAAGAACATGATAAAACACATATGCATACACTTTAAAGAATGGGGAAAAATAAAGTAAACCATCAAAACAAAGAACACAAGGAGCTTGATAATGAAGTTCATCCAATGTGGACTATGTCTTTGGGCCCTGCTCAAAGTGGGGAGGCCTCTTCATTCATCTCAGAAAAATCAAATAAATACATGGAAAAAATACACTTTATACCTCCAAATATGGGGATGGCTTGAAAATGGGCTACTCACATCAAAAAACTAATTGCACCATTAGAGTCCTGGTGAAAATTTGTGAATTTTGAATATAAACATGACCCCTTTCTGTCACAGTGAAATTTGGGCTTCGAGGGAATCTTTTAGATTCCTCATAGATTCTCTTCTTAGGATGGAAAGAAAACTGGCTACTCAAATGAAGAAATGGTCTATGCCATCACAATCCTTGTGAAAATTTGGTTTAGATGAGTATAAACTTGACACATTTATGTAACTGTCAAAGATTGGCCCCCAAGGAATCTAAAAGATTCATCACAAGATTTTGCATCATAATATTCGCCTAGAATATAGATTATTTTTCCTAGAATATTCCATGGAATATTCCACCCAAGAACTGTGCCCTGGTGTAGAAATTCCTTGTAGATTCAAATTGCAGTTTGTAATATGCTAGAATAATTGACTTGAATCAACTCTACTCATTAGCGAAAACAATAAACGATCAATGAAATCACAAAGCATAAAAGAGAAAGAATTCAATCACACATAACACTAATTTTATGGGGAAAACCACATCTAAAAGTCCCGCTATCTATATATTTCATTAATTAGAAAATATGAGAATATTACAATGCTTTTCTCAAGTGCGAGCAACCTCTGCACTATCTTTATGTATCTCACTGCTTCCTAGACAAGCTCAAGCCAATACTTAGCCAATTCTGGTGCCTACCAAGCTCTTATCTCCTTGCGCAATTTCCTTGGGAATTAGGCCATATTTAATTCAGAAATTCCTCAGTTATTAATTGCGCAATTCTCATAGGCCTTCCTTTGATTTCATGCACCACTTGTACAATTCAGGGGATTATACAACTTATACTACATTGTCCCTGAACTCTAATCTCAACTGGGTATTTATTTGATCTGACATGCATGAGTTAATTATGAGTGAATTTCCAATTTACTGGTTTATCACTGCTGGTTACACCCCACTACTGGATCTCCCACTAATTCCTCCACTAGTTGGAACTAGTTTAGCTAACTTTAATTCAGTTAAACTGAATTAATTAATTACAACTCAAAATAAACTCAACCAAGAATCCTATAAAGTAGGAGACACTCTACATGACTCAAGTTAGACCATCAACTCAAATTAATTGAGACAACTAAGTCAAATTAACTTAGTTAACTATTACAAGTTGTCATGGTATATGTAATTACAATTTGATTCCCAATTTAATTCAAGGACAAATTAAATTAGGATTTTTCTTGATGCTATTTTTAACATTTCTTGTTGCTATTTTCAACACTCCCTCTTGACAAGAAAGGAATTCAACTCTATCCCGATTTGGTACCTTTAGAATGTTCCGCATGCAACTGTCGTCACTGTTGTTGTTTCTACTACAACATCTGCAACCAAAAAGCATCCAAAAGAATAAACGAAATAAATTGAATCAACTATTCTACTAGGAAAACTGTGTTGTTGCTGATTCTACTACTGAGCTTCTTGCTTCGCTGTCATCACTACTCTACACTCCTCAGTATTTTACTGACATTGATCCTCCTGCTACTGAATGTTGGAAGAATCACCGCACCTCTATGGAATCCGTAATTTCCACCCTGGGGATCCTAGTTACTAGTTTGTAACGTTTACCAATACCTGTAGGTTTTGGTGTAACGGAAAACCTCCACATGGTATCAGAGCTTGGACCCAGGTTCGATTCCCCCAAGTTGCGTTTGAGGGGGGGTGTTGGAAGAATCACCGCACCTCTATAGAATCCGTAATTCCACCACGGGGATCCTAGTTACTGGTTTATAATGTTTACCAACACCTGCGGGTTTTGGTGTAACGACAAACCTCCACATGGTATCAGCGTGGCCCCCTATAGCAAGGTAATGATGCATGAGACAAAAAACACCTCAATGGATCCTGCCCAATTTTTGAAACTCCTGGACTAAGATTTCATATCGCCCCACCTCACACCTGGAGGTATGGCTACATGTGTGTATGTCTCCACTCGGTCTCCTCTTTTCTTCTCCAATCGTGGCTACTCCACAACTTGCTGAGGTTGCTTCTGAGGCTGCATGTTGAGAGGTAATTCAAGCTCCCTCTCAACCACTGAGTCTCTAACCTTTGCCTTTCTCCTCAAGGCTTTGCATGCATCTTGTACCTCAAGTGAATACAAGTTCTTAACTCTCACACTGATATATTTCACCTGTCTCGTGGTGATGTGTCTAAGGAAATCCTTTCCTTTGCTAAAAATCACATCGTAGCCATGGTCTTCCAATACCGCGATGGAAAAGAGATTCTTCTTTAGTCCTGGAACATACATCACATCTGTGAGTTTGAGAGGGGATCCAAACTCCCTCTGAAAATTAATAGTACTGATTTCAGTCGTGCAATACCTCCCATCATCTCCAAACTCTATTTCTGCTTGAGGTCTTTCTCTTACAAGTCACTGAAGAGATCTCTATTCCCTGTCATATGGAACGAGCTACCATTGTTGAGATACCACATGCTTCCCATTATAGTGCTTGCCATGCATGCAATGAGAGTGAAATCAAGTTTGAATTGTGAAGCTAGAGCTTCACCCGTGACTGCTACTGCGGGCTCCTTGCTTGCCCGCTTTCTTCCGTGGGCATTTCGTGGCATAGTGCTTCAAATCGTGACAATGAAAACACTTGATGTTCGACAAGTCCTTCTTGCCAGCCTTCTCGCCTTGGGACTTCTTTCCCTTGGCTTTTTTTCTTTGTTGACTAATGCAAATTCCTCTTACACTTATTTGGATGAGGTCCCATCTTTGGTGTTTCACCAAATCTCTTCTTGTACCAAGTTGGACCACAACTACTCCCACTATGGTAGTTTCTCCCTCCCATTAACTGAGTCGTAGTTGTTGTGCCAGCTCTTGGGAAGTCCTAGAAGTGCTAGGCTCACCAGATCGTCTTCAGTAATCATAACACCGACACTTCCAAGCTCATCCTGACATTGGGTGAACTTGGTCTAGTACTTCGGTATTGAGTCACCCTTCTACATCTTGATATCTCTGAGCTTCTCCTTTAGTGCCATATTCCTGTGGTCACTATTGTTTTGAAACATGTCTATCAAGGCCTTCCACATTGCAAATGGAGTTTCCTTACCATGGAGGTTCGAGACAATGTGATCTCAAACTCCTCAAATAACCCTTCTCGCCTTTGCCACACATTTTCTCCACTCTGCCAGATCCTGAGCATCAACTGACTTAGGAATATATTTTTCTATGAATTCCTTAAGCCCGTTGTCTTCCAACACTACCTCCATCCTGTCCTTCCAAGCAATATAGTTGGAACTATCCTCATGGGCATATTCGAGTTTCAATTCGTAGAACGACATCCTACTGGCTCTGAAGTATGATATTACAAATTCAATTTCTCCTACAAAAGTTAAACTCGTATTCTCCTCTTCTATAGTGATTTCATCTCTGATACCATGTAGATATTTCTACAAATATAGCTTTGATACCATGTAGAAATTTCTACAAATCTAGCTCTGATACCATGTAGAAATTCCTTGTAGATTCAAACTGCAGATTGTAATATGCTAAAACAATTGACTTGAATCTACTCTACTCATCAGTGGAAACAATAAACAATCGATGAAATCACGAAGCATAAAAGAGAAAGAATTCAATCACACATAACACAATAATTTTCTAGGGAAAGCCACAACTAAAAACCCCTGCTATCTGTATATTGCATTAATCAGAAAATATGAGAAGATTACAATGCTTTTCTCAAGCCTAAGAAATCTCTACATTATCTCTATCTATCTCACAAATTCCTAAACAAGCTCAGCCAATACTTAGCCAATTCTGCTGCTTTCCAAGCTCTTATTTCCTTTAGCAGTTTCCTTGGGAATTAGCCCATATTTAAATGGGAAGTTCCTCAATTATGAATTGCGCAATCCTCATAGGCCTTCCTCTGATTACATGCATAACCTATATAATTCATATGATTATATGATTGATAGTACATTGTCCCTGAACTCCAATCTTAACTGGGTCTTTCTCTGATTTGACATGCATGAGTTAATTATGAGTGAATCTTCAGTTTATTGGTTGGTCATTGTGGTTACACCCCACTACTCGATCTCCCACTAATTCCTCCATCAGTTGGAACTAGTTTAACTGACTTTGACTCAGTTAAACAGAATTAATTAATTACAACTCAAAATAAACTCAAGTAGGGCTCCTATAAAGTAGGAGACACTCTACATGACTCAAGTTAGACCCTCAACTTGAATTAACTGAGACAACTAAGTCAAATTAACTTAGTTAACTAATATATGTTTTCATGAGATATGGAATTCCCAATTTAATTCAAGGACAAATTAAATTAGGATTTTTCTTGATTCTATTTTTAACATATCTTGTTGCTATTTTGAACACTAGGCAAGGTTCCATTCGTCTAGTTCTACTCGACCCTGTTGTGTGGTTCATTCCCCTCCATTGGCATCGATTTTCAAATGAGATGGATTAAATATGTTGGGTTCGGTGGCGGTTACAAATCTGGCTCACTAGCTTGGCGGTTAGTTGTAACTTGTTAAGTCATGGTTCCTCGTTGGGTGTAGGTTTAAACCCCACCCACGTGGTAACTATAAACATAAACACAAATTCCGTTGGTTGGTGTTTGTTTAACGTCTGGGCAATGTGTATGATTTGGGACCGCCTGTTAGTTATTATATATAATATATATATGTGATATGATAGGTCGTTGGGTGGGGTCCCAATTCAGACCCAACGAAATCCCTAACCCCATTTTTAATAAAAAATCTCGACTGTCCCACTAGATTTTGTTAGGGTTCAATGGAGAAATTAACTAAGTGACATTTTGACCAATTCTAGTTGTTGTTTTGTGCCAAATTTTCACTCAGTTTGTGGCCACCAAATTTAGTGAATTTCGCTAGATTTAGCTAGACTACCAAAGTTAGTGAGCCTCCAAATTTATTTGGCTACAAATGTCCTATATTTTTTACTTGGAACTTTGACTGTCAATAATTTGCATATATGAATTCAGATTGAGGCATCGTCTGCATCATTGGAATTAGGATGACAAGCTCTTCAATCTGATCTTGGTTTCAATGAATTCCAAAGACTTCAATTTTGAGTCTCTTAAGAGCCACTTGGATCATTCCTCACCACTTAGGAGCTTTTGGTCCTCCAAAAGCATAAACATGTTTGCAATCTCGATTTGAATGACAGATTCCCTTTCCTTCACTTTTGTACTTTGAAACTCGGAATGATGAAACCCACACTTGTATCCATATGCAAACTTGTAGTTGCTAATACATGTTCAATTACAAGACCAAAACAAAACCCAAGAAAACCCCACACTTGCCAAGAGTTTATAACCCACTCATGGAAAAGTTTACAGTAGAAACCAATATCCATGCTATCCAACTAAAAATCCAAAATATCACTATGTTTCCAACATAAGTGATGTTATACATTCATCACATTTACAAACAACTACAACATGTGATTTATAAAATGAGGTCATGCTCAACTACTTAAAAATGCCACCCATCTCTTACCTAACCATGTGAATGGGTCTTATTCCTATAGCTGATTATCTTATTGAACTACATGATTGACTAGTTCCTTCACATGTACTTTCACATGCTTCTTATCCTTCTTTGGCCGTTTCTCTAGATGGAGCTTCCAACAGCTAGATCCCTGATTTCCTCTCTGGTTGCAATGGTTCTTCTTCGTCCAAAATTTCTTGACCTTGTTTCTTGAATGGTTGTCTCTAGTGCAACTCTGATAGGATGAAGTTGACTTGGCTATCACTAGAATGTGGTGATGCACTCTCATCATGTTTTATTGATCGGTCATTAGTTTCCTTGGAACATTCTCCCACTTCCTTTCTGACATAGCCAACTCTTGCATAACGAGGTAATTTGTCCACTTTTATGGGATTCACAATTCCTTGACCTTCAATGCCAAGGCCTTTTCCTTGATACCCCATTTTCTTCATCAGTTTTGAACAAATTCCTATAGTGTGTTTCTCAAAAGCAACAAAATAATCATCATAACGAGAACATGAAATTGAAGAACCACTTTTTACCTTAGATGTCATTTCTGAAGTGGGTGATGATGACTTGTCACATTGCAAAATTTCCAAGGCCTCTTCCATGACTTGTAACTCACATTGCAAACTTTGTTTCTCCTCCTTTGCTTCTTGTATGAGTCTCCTCAGTTCAATATTCTTTTCTTGAATGCTTTGGTTGATCTCCTAAAATTTTTGTAGCCATGCAGTCTTTGGTGCTCTTCTCATATTTGGCACAACATTTGTTGCAATGTTTGTCTCATCGCTTGAATCTGAACTCAAGTCAATAGGCCCATAACCTACAAACCAAAGAGCTACGGTCTTCATCTCATCACCTGAATCAGAACCCAGGTCAATTGCTCCAACACCTACAAATCTGACAGTTGTGACCTTCTCCTCATCCTTTGAATCAAATTCTTGGTCTTGTTGCATGGTGGCTACCTTCGTTTTCTTCTCTTTTTTGTCATTCCTCTTTGGCTTCAATTTTAGATGCAATTTCAATTAATTCTCCTTATCATGCCTTTTTTTCTCACAATGAGTACAAGAGGTATTTGCTTCATTTTTCCTTATTGTCGTTGCCTTCTTTCCAGAGTTTCCTTTTTCATAGTTTCCCATACTTTCAAGGTGAATGGCTTTCACACTAGCTGAATCAAGAGTAGTGGGTGAAAATATCAACAAAGAATGCCAAAGATAATCATGTAAAGAACCAATATACTTCATCAAAGTATCGGGTGAATCTAAAGGAATGCCCAATGTCAAAGCTTGTTTCATAAATTCCTCTATGAATCTTTGAACATCTTGACCTTTTCATTGTTTCAAATGTTTCCATTATATCATGACTTTCTACCAATATGCTAATGGATAAAATTGTCCTTTTAAAGCAGAAACAAATTCAGACCATGAAGAAAGGATTTTACCCATATTCTTACTGTCTTTCTGAAGTTTTCTCTCCCACCATATGAGAGTAGTGTCTCTGAGTCGAAGAGATACTAATTGGATCTTGGCCTCATCTTATTTAATTTTTTGAATCCAACAATACACTTCAATTTGTTTGATCCAATTATTTATCTTTTCTTCATTAGAATCTTCGTTAAACATAGATAGATCAAACTTTACATCCAACTTAAAAAAAGGCTTTTTGGAAGAATTTATATGTTGTCTGTTATAATGATGAGAATGAGATGATAAAGAAGAATAAATTTCACTAGAAGATAGAGATGGAGGTTTAGGAGGTTCTCCTCCATTTTTATGATTCAATAAACCATTTTCCGCTACTTTCTCTTCCTTATTCTTTTCCTTCTTTACCACTATCTTCTTGTATTCTTCAAAAAATTTGTCCACTTTGTTGGCCATGGTGTAAAAATCTTTGCGAAAATATTTCTCTTCCTCCTCACAAGCATTATGATTTGCCATTTTCCTTCTTTGTGTTGCATGCCCCACTTCTGGACCAAATAACTTAAGTTTACCTTCAACCTTTTGGAGCTTGTTCCTATTTATCATTCACATTCGGAATTTACGTCAGTGAGAAGACTGCTCTAATATCGAACTTGATCCAGAAATATTTTTGAACACTCTTAAACAAAAATATTCATTTGTAGGACCTTTTACTGACACTTATATTTGCATGTGAAACATAAGCAATACATTCTCTAAAAAATACTTAAGAAATCCATCAACATAAACAAGAATCAAATAACTATGAAGCAATCATAACACAAGATGTGATAACGGCTAAAATGATGAATTTGCTACAAAGATTTATATTTCGTTGTCCAACTGCAACATACAAAGATCACCAGAACCTGTAACATAGATCCATACTTTCGCCAAAACAAAAGCAAGAAACGTGGCCAAAATGTATCATTATACCTCCAAATTTGATGATGCCCTGAAAATAGGCTACTCAGATTAGAAAACGGATTACAGTATCAATCTTCTGGTGAAAAATCATGAATTTTGAGTATAAACATGACCCCTTTCTGTCACAGTCGAATCTGGGCTCCTAAGGAATCTTTTAGATTCCTCATAGACTCCCTTCTGAGGATAGATGGAAAATTGAATACTCAAATGAAGAAACAGACTGTGTCATCTTGATCCTTAAAAAAATTGGTTCAAATGAGTATAAACTTGGCACATTTCTGACACTGTCGAAATTTGACCCCTAGGGACTCTAAAGGATTCCTCACAAGATTATATATCAAAATATTCCCTTGGAATCTAGGATATTCTCCTAGAATATTTTGTAAAATATTCTACCTCAAGAACTATGCCCAGGTAGGGTTCCTTCCATCATATTTCACTCAACCCTGCTTTATGGTTCTTTCACCTCCATTGGTGTCGATTTGCAAATGAGATGGATTAAATATGGTAGGGTTAACAGTGGTTACAAAGCACGGTCGTTGGCTTGATGACTGGTCGTACCCTGTTAAGTTATGGGTTCCCACCGGGAATGGGTTCAAAACCCATCTGCATGGTAATTTTAATTATAAACACAAATTCTATTGGTTGGTGTTTGTTGATCATTTGGGTGGTGTGTATGATTTGGGACCGCATGCGGTCGACGCGGGTTCAACTTCTGTTGGTTCTGTGTTTTATGGTGGCTGTTGGCTGAAGTTCGCTCATTTGTTATTATATGTAATATATATGTGTGATATGGCAAGCCGTTAGGTGGGTCCTAGGTCATACCTGCGGGCCCAAACTCCAATTTTAATTATTTTTTTTTTAATAAAAAATCTCAACCGTCTTGCCAAATTTCGTTAAGGGTCATCAAAAACATTAACGAGGTGAAATTTTGACTAGTTATGGCTGTCGTTTTGTGCCAAATTGTTTCTTGATTTGTGGTTGCCAAATTTAGCGGATTCCTCCAGATATAGTTGGACGACCAAAGTAGTGAGCCTCCAAATTTATCTGGTGACAAAAGTCTTGCTCCTTTGATGTGGAAATTTGACTAGCAATAACTTGCACATACAAAGTCAGATTGAGGCGTTATCTATGCCCTTGGAATCAGGATGACAAGATCTTCTTTCTCCTCCTAGTTTCGATGAAATCCAAAGCTTCGATTTTTTAGCCTCTCTAGAGCCACCTAGATTAGGTACCCCCCTTGATTTTGAAGGTTTTAATGAACATCCCTATTACGTCACTTAGACCAACTCTCTAAAATACCCTAATCATCACTAGATGCAATCCCTTAATGAATCTTTTCATAACTTTCTTAAGCAATAATTCCATCACCACAACCGAATTTGCATGATAGAGACTTCACTGAGATTGTAGTCATGTATTTGCTGAAAGTATGTTTTTTCAAGCTCTTGCTTCAACTAATAATGCCTTGTTGGTTTTTTGTTCCAACCTATAATTCTAAGGATTTTGGCTTACTTGGATTAAAGATTTCTCAGATGAAGCATACTATGCACGAAGATGGAAAGTGGATTTAATAATGAGTTAGAGAACTGCAGGAGATTGCATTAAATGCCACTGGTGGACATTATGCAGGAAAATCTACCACGTAGAAGATTTTGATAGAAGGATTGTGGTGGCCTACATTACATATAGATGAAAAGGAGTATTGTGGAGTTTATGATGTGTGCCAAAGAACAGGAAAAGCTTCAAGAAGAGATGAGATGCCACTGGTATCACAGGTTACATTGTAGTCTTTTGATAAATGGGCTATTTATTTTGTTGGACCTATCAATCTACCTGGGAAGAGATCTGGTGCAAGGTACATAATTATTGCAACTAATTATTTGACAAGATGGGCTGAAGCACAACCAGTAAGGGATTGCAGCGCAGAAACTGATACAAAGTTCATTTTTGAATACATATTGTTTCTATTTGGGTGTTCAAAGATCTTGATGAGTGACCAAGGTTCCCACTTCTTGAATAAAACCAGTGAAGCATTGACTTAAGAATTCCAAGTTTATCATTAGAAGAGTACTCCTTCTCACCCTCAAGATAATGGAATAGTAGAAGCATTAATAAGATTTTGGAGAATGCACTGACTAAGGTATGCAATGTGAATAGAGATGACTGGTACCTTATAATTCCAACAATATTATGGGCTTACAGGACCACATGTAATAAGTTGATAGGTCAGACACCCTTCAAATTAGTTTATGGGAAATAATTTGTGATTCCCATGGAATACATTGTCCTTAGCCTAAGGATTGTATCTTTTACAAATATGGAAAACCCTGACATAATGGAGGAAAGACTGTTGTAGTTGATTGCTTTGGAAGAAGATAGACTTACAATAGGACTCCATCAACAAGTACAAAAAGCAAGAGAAAAAGCTTGGCATGATAGACATATTAAGTAGAAAAAGTTCCAAGTAGGAGACCTTGTTCTCCTCTATGATAGTAAGTTTGTAAAATTCCGAGGAAAATTCAAGATGCATTGGTTAGGATCATATATTATTAAGCATATTACTGATGGAGGACAGTTCAATTAGAAAAGTTAAATGGAGAGTTGATTCAAGGAAGAGTAAATGGCAGCAGGTTGAAGTTGTACAGGGACAACCCTGTCTCTACAAGATCAATCTAAAGAAGAAAGGGGAAAAGTCTTAGTGCCACCTGAAATTGAAAGTGGGCATGGGACTATAAACTACACTACAGAAATAACTTCGACGTACAAAGTTACTTCGCTACAGTCCAGATTATGTCGAAGTACATAGGATCTACGACGTAAGACAAATGTTCTCTACACTATGGGATGCGTCGAAGTTTGCCGAAAAACATAAATATGACTGTTAAAAGGGGAAAATATGTGGAAAGTTGCATTTATGAGGACAGATTGGCAAGATCTAAGGATAAATATGCAATTAATGAACACAATCTGAACGTAATTTGGACAAAATCCAAACTAATGATGGAGTTCAAATTTCAGACTTGTTATAAAAAGTCGTCTCCCACCTAGATTGAACACTTTGTTGAATTGAGAATTCAAGTATTGATAGTGCGAAGAAATTGCAGAGAACTTCCGCATGAACGTCCTGTCAACTGAAGAATTTGTGCGTATATTTGACGAGAGAGGCATAGAAGGAGTCATGGAAGCAACTAATATGCCCACAGTAGCATCAACCACAGCAGTATTAACACAAAAACAATGGATATCACCGAGGAAGAAACTGACCAAGGAAGAGAGAACTAAGAAGAAACAAGATAAGAAACTTGTCAAACCTCAACAACAACCCGAATAATTCAGAGATAGTGAGGAATAAGTGGAGCACAAAGAGCAAATGGAAACAAAGGGAGTAGCATTTTCGCCTCTACCACCATACATTCCACTGAGGAAACCACATACAAAACTAGTCAAAGACTTGAAGGATGCAAATTTCGACACCTTCACACCCCTTACCATTTACTGGGGAACTACTTTGAAAAATACTGCAGTTGAAGTTCGCAAATTGTGACTTTAACGACAGGAAAACGTATCCTCAGTTTGCACCAAAATGGTATTTGAAACAGGTGCACTACCTAGACATTGGAGTAACAAGGCTAGAACCATAACAGTGGGCAAATGGGTTGGCATAGTTAAGACTACGAAATATGTTAAATGTGCGCACTTCGGCAGAATTCTGGGGAACACGGCTTGTGTGTGTCAGTTGCTCCTGCAGGTGCACGATGGATGCTTATGGATGGGACTAAGATCCCCATAGACCCAATGTTGATTTGGAGGATCACAAGGCTACCCATACCAAGGGTGGAACCCCGCAGAGGAGTTCGTCAGAAAAGATCAGGACCACGCTATAGTGGATAATATGAAGAAGAATTTTGGGCTAGAAAAAGGAAAGAGGGGATATGACATCAATTCAATCAGTGGCCAAGTAGTTTGCTTCACAGTGAACATACTGGCTGCAAAGATCATGAGAAAGTGTCGGGAAAATGAAGTTCCTGCGTCGGTGGTTTCCTTAGCCGCGCAGCATGCCAATAGGGTTCAGTACAACTGGGTTGAATACCTGTGCAAGGAATTTTTGGATGATTTCCACGAAGTCCAGGAGAAAGGTACCACATTCCATTATGTGTGGTTACTTTTTATTATTGCAATGTTAGCATGGAGAGAGTTGAAGGATTCACAGTTCCCCTCGGTAGCATCATATGTCTGTGAAGCCGTGTAGTATGCCTTACTATGGTTTACCACCCAACCATCATGAGAAATGGAGAACAAGATGTTCTTCGTATTGTATCATATCGATTTTCACATGGTAGTGAACCAGCACCCTCGCTTGTCGCGGAGCCTATACGAGAAGTATAGCGTTTTTGCATAGTTTAAGGCATATTTTCATAGTGTACATAGAGGCGCACAGGGATACGAAGAAGGAATGACCCGCAGAATGGATGATTGCGTTGGAGGCAGAAGCAGGAGACAATGCGTCAAAAGAAGAGGAGGACACCTCATAGCACGATGAAGCGAGTGGAAAATTTAAGGACAAGGATCAGGATGGGCATGAATCACAGGAAGAAGAGCTACATGACGAGGGTCACTAAGATCCTCTAGAAGAGAAGAACATATAGAATAAAAAAAGACAAAGATGGACCCTGTTATCGCAGAAAAAGGGAAGGCAAAGGGAGAAGCTACCTCAAAGAAAAAGAAGAAGCGGAAGGTCGATAAGACGAAGGATCTCATGGTCCTTACTGAAGAGGACTTAGATCAAATTAGGGATAGGATATAGGAAGCAACAATAGAATCCTGGAATAGAGTAGAAGATCGCTACAACACACTTTTGACCAGTGCCGCAGACTGGATCACAGAATTGAAGATACTAGCTCAGGTGGTCAGACAACCAGTGCAGATAGAGGAAGGGGTTGGAGTAGAAAGGAAGATAGAGCCTATGCTTGCAACGAGGTTAATAGTGAACACAGATGCCTTTCGGACCCCTCTAGTTTGAATCCACGAAACTACATCAACAGGCTAAGGAATGGAAGCATGTCAATATGAACATCATAATGGTACCATTGCCAAGACTACATAAGCTGCACATAGAGATAATTAAAGAACTGAAGCTGTGTGAAGGGCACACCTCGCAGCTATTAATATTCAAGTAGAAAAAGAGTGAGTGGCACCTTGGCAGAAGCTCAAGCAGGTGATCCAAGAAAATTATCAAATGGCAGAGGAACACCATAATATCAAGGAGGTGGGTGAAGTCACATGTAAAGAGATTCTAGACCTTAAGGTTCGAGAAGAGAAGACAAGAGAAGACAACGTCATGAAGCTCGACCTTGCAGTATAAGGACAAAATTTCCGCAATGCAATTCAAATATGAAATGCAAATTAATGAGTTGCAAATGAAGCTACAACCAACTATGCCATAAGAAGTGAGGGATCAAAGGGATACTGACCTAAATACTGTAATGGCCAGCATCTCCGCATCATTGGTAGGCTGTGGGAAATCGTTAGAAGAAAGTTTGCAAATTTGGACTTCGCTACAGGAAGATCCAAATGTACAGAAATTGCAGGGAAGAAATGTAGGGAAGCAACAATAGTTACAAGAGATTTAGGCATTTGCGAAGACCTTACCAATCTTGCAGAAGCTCACAAAGATCAATGAGTCGAAGGCCCTCGAGAAAAACATTGAGGAACTGAAGAAGGAGGAGCAGAGTTTGATAGAGAGGACTCAGCCTTGGCAGGATGAGGCCCTCCAATTATCGTAGATAGTGGATGAGAAGGTTTAGGAGCTTCGACAAAGGGAAACACTATTGGTGCAGAAGGCTCAAAACATGTGATAGAGGCACTGTTGGAGGAATCATGCAACGAGGACATGCAGGTGACAAAAACTCTACAATAGTTCAACCAGTTCTACAACAACATTGCAGAAAAATTCAGAGGCAAAGCCACTGAGTGATTCAGGACGAGTCACATGTGAGTGTTGGAGGCCTGTTGGGCGAAACCCAACTTGACATAGATTTTGATGAATACTTAGCATTTTGGGGAGCAGAGTGCAAAGTGGACTGCATAGTGGAGTAATGTAGCACGAAAGTGGACCGTGTGTAGATATACCACACGGTATATGGGCTTCGAGGCGGGTCAAATCCCCTCCCTTATTGTTAAAGGAATGCAATTTTTTATATGATGAATGGTTTTCAGACCATAATAGCTTGTATTAGGGAAGTTCATAGTATATGGACCATGGTATTGCGATGATATATCCCTCGATGTAATATTATATATAGGGATGAATAATAAAGAAGAAGATAGTCTTTAAGAATCACATCATGTATTAAATCCTTGTATCTTGGTCAATTGTGGTTTGGGAAAGAAGGCGAGGCTCTGCAGTTGAGTGCGCAGAGGCCTGAGTTCACAGCTGAGTGTGTGGACTGCCTGCAGCTAAGTACACAATCCAAGAAATGTTTGTTGTACAAATTCTCTATTATAAGCAATAGTTCTTGTGGACGTAGTCCCACATTTGGATGCACCACGACAAAATTTGTGTCTTCATGTGTTTATTTGCTTATTATCTATTGTAGCATACCAGTTTATTACAAATTGCATATTGTTTCAGTACAATGAAGTTTTATGGATGTATATGATATGCTTTAAGTGATGAATGCAATGTGGCAAAGTAATGTATGAATGCAAAGTAACTTATGAATGTTAAATTATAAGAAAACACAAAAATACCACATCTCAACATCCCTCAAGGCTGCAGAAACCTGGCTCTACATCCTCCCATAGTCACTTCGATTTGAGACTGTTATTTTCTTGTAGGTCATTGCTGAAAGGGCCAATGATTGAGGGTTTTCTTGGTGTGCAGTAAAGAATCGAACCTGGGTGAGCCCAACCTAAGCCAACACATACTTCCTTGTGTAAAGGAATTCTAAACAAATTCCTCACATCACATGCACATTGCCTTGGCATCTGTTATGGGCATGACACCTGTCTTAGGAAAGCAAGCAATAATTGATGAACTAATTCCAAAATATGAATTCCCAAATGTTCAACTTAACATCATAAGCAAGCTTGATCAAGTGAATCAGGTGATTGGAATTGATTTCCCGTCTCAATCCAGCAGTCATTGAGCCTCATGGGGGTTCACTGGGGGAGAAATACCATGCCACATGGGTTCATATTGGGGGATATATAGTGAGGAACAAATGACAATGTATTGAACATATAATAGGGAGTAAAGAGTTTTTATATGTCATGTATAAAAAATAGAGCTTAAAGTTAATGAAAAAATGGATACCTACAATATCTATTGAAAGTAGGGGTTTGTTAAATTCGGAAGGTGTATTGGGTTCATATTGATAGGGGGTTAAATAAAGTGATTTTTAGAGATATTTTCTAATATGTAGTCAAATTAAGGGTTTATTATACCATGACTGCACGTGTTATGTCAGAGGTTCATTAAGTGAAGCCCCTTTATTGAGCCTCCAAAAGGCAGGGACTGGAGAGTTCAACTTGCGATCATAGAATACATTCCTTTACTTGCAAGTTAGCTAGGGGTGAAATTTTGAACAATAACTTAGGTTCACTCTGCATGCATTAGCTAGGTGACCCATGTGTTTTCAATATGTGAAGTGGATTCCAAATAATTTTAAGCGACTTGTTGAAGAATTGGGTATATAATGGGAATTACAACATATTGGAAAAGACAAATAATTCTCACTACTTGTATCGCATGACAATTTTGAATGCTACATTACTTCTAGCTCCAAGCTCGGGATGAGAAATCACATGTGAAACAATGTTATATTTTGTGATTAATGCTTCAAAGGTTAGGGTTTTCAACATAAAATTCATTGGTGCAATGGTGCTTTAATCCCTAATTCCAATTGTTGATCACTTGGTTGTAGAGAAATCCATTTTCCCTTGCCTTGTTGAGCTCAATGAGGAACCTTTTGTTGATGTATGATGCTTTGTTGGTCAAGCACCCCCAGCCTGTGATCAAGTCATTTGTCATCTTAAATATTGCAATCTCGAGGATGCTTTGTTTCTCATCGAAGTGGCTTAAACTCAAGCCTTTGATGTACTTGTTGGGAGTATTAGTGATACATCGCAGAGAGAAGAGGTTATCTATTCTCACTCGCAAAGAGGAGAGGTTATCTACATTGAATCATGAGCAAGGGAGGAAAATTGTGATCAATCACAAACTAGGGAGTCAAATTGCAACCCAATCATAGAAAAAGGAAACAAAATGTGACTATAGCACTAAGAAGGGAAGCAAGTAGTGACTATATCATAGACTAGAAAAGATAGGTGTGACTCGATCATATACGAGGAAAACAAAATGTGATATAATCTCTAATAAGCATGGAATATAATGACTAATCGCAAACAAACAAACTTGAATGTGACTCAATCGTAAATAGGGAAGTTAAGTTGCAATGTCGCAAGAATTGTTGTGACACAACTCACCTAATCATGACCTCATTTTGTAATCACATTACTCACCTATCCTGTGCCAACACGTCCCTAATCATGTTTCTTTTCTGTTCATATCCCTTGCTCCATAACATGACCCATGCATAAAATTTTAAAACAATACAACTTCTATAATGGTTAAAATTTTAGCAGCACCCATAGTTGAAAACCTATATCCAAGAGATTCAGTTCTTAAGCAAAGGAAATACCACTGTGATGATACATATAAGAATGATCAAGGGACCTGCTAACGAGTAGTAACATTCGATCAAGTACGCATACAAAAAGGCCCGCTAAAGACTCTCACTTGTTGATTTTTGTGAGTTTATAGATGAAAGAGATATCAAGGTTGTTAAAGATCAAGCTCTTCTCTTGGCCTTATTTTGTATAAAAGGAATACACATATGTAATGAATTATATCATAGAATAAGAATCCAAGGAGCACACACAACATAAAATCAAAATAATAGATATAATCTAGATAATCTCATGTATTTGTTGTTAACATGTTTCATGAATTTATGAAAGTACCAAATGCATATATCCCTGGGGGTAGAATTACAACAATGACTAGTAGGTGAGAAAAGACATGGTCAATTTGTATTCATGCTAATTTTTCCACGGATGTTTATTATGATGATCTTGATGAATCAAATTAGAACTAGTCTTTCGACTTGGATAATAGAT